>JBAMCL010000444.1:6369166-7000000 GCA_037075165.1 Hirtodrosophila histrioides
CTCGTGTCTCGAACTAAAAACAAAACAAAAACATACAAAAAATGAATAACTGGAAAACTGATTGAAAACTGATTGAAAACAACCGTACAGCATACATCATTTTCAGGATCACAAAACATATTCTTATATATATAGGCGAGTGCGCAGCATACAGCACGTTATTGCCAACAGGCGTACATACATATATATATAGAGTATATGGATACACATAATAATAATAATAATTAAAATAATAATAATAATTACAATAATAGTAAACATAATACATAATAATATACAATTATTATTATACAATAAATGAAAGTGAAATGCTAAGATTCAATAGTAAAATGTAACCTTAAGCAAAACATGCATACCCGCATACATACTTACATTCAACAAGGACAACACACACACACATACACACATCTACACATTAACACAACACACTGACTTGTATATAACACACACATACACACATACAACACACACCTACACATACATTAACAGTTACACCTATTTTACAATTAGTTAATTTTACTTGCTACAAAATATTGCAGAAAGCGTACGTCGCATTACATATAACAAGTAAATGGCAAAATAAATCGAAACAAAACGAAACAAAACAAAACAAAACAGAACGAAACAAAACAAAAGAAAACAAAAGAAAATCATATGCATCAAAGTAAAGTAATTAAAGTAAAGTAAAGTAAAGTACATACGATAAAAAGCAGAGCGCATTGATAGGCACGGCAGAAAGGCTCCTTGGGCCAGTCAGGCGCTTAAGCGTATAAGGCCGTTGGGGATCCGATGTGGACGGACGTACGGATGGGCGGCGGAGCATAATGAGAATTAATAAATTACCAAGTAATATTATACAAATATTATTATATAAATTATTATAATTATAAATTACTATTAAAGAAACCCAAGAAAACCAACAAGAAAACAGATAAAGAAACACATTATTATAATGCGATAAACAAAAAAAAAAACAAAACAAAATACAAAATACAAAAACGAATTGACAACATTGTATGATTTTGATCAGAAAGTAATAAAAACAATTTTCGATTTGTTACGAAATATACATAATTCGAATATGGTCTTTTTAATGGGCGGGCGCTCCTTAACAGGATATTTCAGATAGAGGTCTTGCCTGCGTATAACTCCCTAGATAACAATAGGTGGCGCCTTCCTGCTAACGAAAGCTGCAAGTTGGGTCTGCTGTGCGAGTAGTGCATGTAAGTAGAGGCGCCACCTACCGGCAACTAGCGGCACTGCTTGTTACAGCAAGCTGTTGTTCACGTGGCATCCGCTGTTATGTGTCTTACTGCCAACAGATGGCGCCCATGTAAGCTCATGCTGTTATCAAACGCTGGCAATAGATGGCGCAACACAGAAATAAGCCAAAGGTATTGAGGATATGTGTTATTAAAAAACAAAAGGTTTAAGAACATATGCGGCTTGTTCACAGAAAATGGTGTACATAAGAACTAATTAAGAATACTGTAGACAGGCGTTTTCGCCTGAAGTTATCCTGCAATGGAAGGCAGTGCGTTCCAAAAGATATTCCTACTTATGTTGTTTTCTAATTTGTAGCTTGTGTTATTAATACAAATACAAATGACAGGCAATTAATATTTTAAAAATCATACAATCTTAGCTAGACTTTGATTTGTAATGTATTCATATGGCAAATATGGCAGCAGTAGTTAAAGAATTTTATTTTAGCTTTGGCAATTTCAAAACTTAGCTGCAAGTTTCTATTGGTGAGCCTCCCAGCTGCCTTTTCAATTACCAGGCGAACAGAATTATCAGCAGGTCGCCTCATTAAAATATGCTAAATATTACTGCATACTTTGAGGAGTTCGCGGAAATGCATCAGCGTCTAATGATTTCTGTTCGCCTGGTATTTTGGTGGTAGTACTTTGTTAGCCAATTGCTGAGAGCATCAATTGGGTCGCTAGCAAATGAGTTTTGTTATAGCACTTACTAATTTACAAATCACCTTAAAATAGTTGAAATTTGTCAGCGCCCCCAAAACAGCCAAAATACCAGGCGAACAGGAATAATTAGAAGGTCGCTTTATTTATTTAATTTTTATGCAAATTGGAAAAATAGTGCAGCATACTTTTAGGAGCAACGATTGTTGTGTGCTGCAGCGACTTCAGGCATTTTCTTTGGCTAAAAACCTTCTTCAATTGTATCTGGAACTATCGGATTCAACATATAACCGTAGTTGACCCCTATTAACAAAATTTTTATATTTATTTATTAATTTATATGATATTTCCAAGTGCTACGAGCTAAAGCTTATAAGTTAGGGCACTAGTCACTATATTTATACAAAAGTTTTCTAACTAGAGCATACTACATTCGGTCATTTCAGATTTAACGTTTGTACTAAGTAAATGAACAATATCTACAGCTTTCATATCTTTAAAGCTAAAGTATGTCTTCGACAGTCTCCTAACAAGCGCATATTTCATCCAAAAGGTTATTCCCATATATAGCAATAAATTAATAGCAATTTAATTATTTTATTATAATTACTTCCATATAGCATGTATGTTCTTATATGAGCTGTTGAAAGTTAACAAAATTGCAATACTTTCTGGCTGTCATTTAATATATTGGGACAACAATGTGTTCTGTAAAAGGGTATTAAACATATCGATCACTTGTGAAAACGGATCAGGTAGCAGGTTTGCAGCAACATGGCCATTAATATTGTATAACCAAGTATAAAAGGACTATCGGAAATAGCCGCTGCCCGTTTAGTTCTTGAAAAAACGAGCGCCATTCATGAATGTGTGTTTGGGCTGTGAAATAGTGTTATGAAAACAACATGGTCTAATCCGAGCTGCTTCCTCTCTGCCCAATTCCAATCGCAATCGCAATCGTTCATCGGTGTAATGAACACGCCGCTTGGAGATCAAGCGATATGCCTATATGCGATATATATATAGGCTTACATGCGACATAATTGCCGCTGATTGAATTGAATTGAGTTTTGTCAAAAGGTGATGCCTCGGCATCCTCACGCCCTGAACATATCGTATGTCAAAAAGTAACGAGCCGCCGAACTTCAACACGAACTCTACCCTCGACAGCGACAGGGACAGGGACACGGACACCCCAAGGACCAGCCCCAGGACCAATATTAGATGCGTCTTTGACGATAAGCGACTCTTTCCTGGCCCTGTTGAGTTTTGTTGCTGGATTTGTTGCATTTTTATTTTAAATTCCCTTTTTGCATTTTTTGCCATCATAAACGGAAGTGCACACTCGGCAAAAAAAAAGGACTCTAACAACAACTACAACTGGACATTTGCTTGTTTGTTCAGTCGCATGTAGTCTCTGAGTTTGTATTTGCGCTCGTATTTACTTTGTCGGCTACTCAATGCAAATGTCCTTTTGAAAATAGTACGCAACAAATAGTCGTATACTAAACAGCTTAAACAGTATTTAAAACATTCGCCAATGCCTGCCGTTCATTAGTTAGCCAGCCTGTTCAGAGTTTGTTTGTAGAGTGCTCTTTGGGCTCTGATGAGCAGGAGTCTATTTGGAAATTAAACACTACAGTCCGTTGGCCAGTCCAATGCTCACAGATCGCTGCACACATTGGATGCGTCCTCTGGCAGGTCCTGGGAATGCAGCTCTACATGCAAGATACGGCGGAAGTCAAGTAGCTTACTCAAAATTGAAAAAAACAAATCGAAAATTGAGTTAAATGAAGATATCGTAAGCAAACTTACCAAGTCGACGTAACGTAGTTAGTTAATTATTTAAAAGCTTTAGGATTGAAATCAAAGATGCCATCCATTGGATCTCATTACCAGATTTCTTCATTAATATATTCATATAATTTTTGTAAATATTATAAACGAGTTTATACCCGCGGCGTTGCTCGCATTTCCTAACTATATTTATTTAAATTTTGATTCTTATAAATATTTATTATTGTCGATCGAGGGCACGGTAAAATTGCTATGAAACTTCCTTCCCCACACACTTACACACTTACACACACTAACACTTGTGGATATTATAGTTTTTATTTAATGTAAAATTATACTCATGAATATTATCATTTTTCGTTTATGAGTGGGTGGTTGTGTGGGGGTGGTGATGACACAACAAACTATAGCTATAAACATTCCCTGGACTTCAAGGAATATATTATAAAAGATTTCATCAAGATCCTTTAAACGGTTTTCAAGTTTATCGCGAACCTACAGACAGACATTCACTTTTATATATATAGATAATAAACATAGGTCCATATAATATATATAACATTAATCCAATATGATCAATTATAATCCTTGATCAAAAGCTTGTTAAAGGATTCAAATCATTAAGGAAAATCCACTAACGAAAGTGATACTTACACACATTAGATTTATCCTAACTTACGCTAAGCTAAATTGAGGATTGTGCATGCTAAAGTAATATATACATAAGTTAATATTGGCAAGTCATTCTTTAATTTTTGATTTAATATTACCAAATATATAATCGATTTTCTAGCTAATAATACATACATATAAATTGTTATCATATTTTATTATTTGATTTATTTATGAGCCCGAAATAGCAATGAAAATGATGACGCAGATGCCTGAGCACAGGATCTGCAATCGAGGGCAGGGGTATCATCAAATCTGTGACGTATTATGACCCGGTTTCTGTCAGTTGTTGTTTCTGTCACCAATCCCCCTCCGTCCCCCCCAGTGTGTTTGCTAATCCGTGGCAGGCCCTTTGTGAGCATGTTGCTATTAACACCGTTGCACGAACCAATCAGACTCCGAGTCTAAATCCAAATCGGAAACAGAATCAGAATCAAATTTAGAATCACAAACACAAAAACGCGCAGTTGTTGCTTGTATTTAATGCTTATACCCTATACACATTGCAAATGGGTATCATTATGTTCTGCCCACACAGAAGGAGAATATATTATGCCATATTATGACACTTGGATAAATTCGTCGAGCTCAGAGACTATAGGTGCCAAACATATCAAATTTGGTATGTATGCTCTTGAGTACGCGGAGACTGCTTCCAAATTCCCATGATTTGTATTTCATAAAGTTCTTAGCTTATCCTTCCAACCATTTTACTGCAGATTTGGGCACAGGATATCTCCCCAGTCAAGCACATTCGACGGGAGCATTCATACCTGTTTTTTTCATCTTCTGATTTATTTATTTATTTATTATTACATTTGACTGATTGCCAAGCATCGCGAGCTGCCCGGCCCTGGAGCTAAACTCATGTATTATGAATACGTTTATTGTCGTGTGCTCTGTCTATTTATTTAGTGGCACTGCTGCCAGGGGTGGTGCAGGGGCAAGGGGACCTTGTCAAAAAAAAAAAAAAAAAAAAAATCCAAAAAAAATGCGTGTTGATTTCTGTTTTATGTAGCTGCCAAATCATATTACGGCATTTGTTATGCAGCCCTGGTTGATGGTTCATCATTTCGAAAATCCCATTTAAGTCGGCTCCCAACCTGAACAACTTATGCATAAGGATATAGGATATAACAGACTTATTTAGATGCGATGCCTACCTAAACTAAACAGATGATGCACGTGGTAAGCATTTGCTTTTATGAAGTAAATATGAAATGAACATCGGTCTTTAATACAGAGCAGCATATTAAACTGGTATCGATGCTAAAATCAAAAATAAAAACATTCTTTTGCTAAAACAAGATATGTATGCTTAACTATATTACATATGGATATATGGATAATGTAAATTATAATAGTAAGTACATTAATGGCTATAAGACTAATGAATATTGGTCTTGGCAACTTACAATTTTGAATAATTTTTGATAAACTTATATAGATTTATTATGTTACGTGGTACTTAATCCACTTTCATAATGTAAGTGTAATGTAACCGACCAGTGGAAGTCAGAAACTAATAGTAAACAGTTGAGTGAGTATTGGTGCCAGTGGCTACATATATTAGCAGGAATTTAAACCTTAATAGCGTTCCTGTAGGCGTCCTACCTGCAGTTATCCGCAGGATAAAATCGGACAAGCCTTCTGCTTTTAAAAGGCCTTGCTAGACGAGTATCCAAGGAGTTGGTGTGTGCCAGAAGCCTGCCTCTGTATCTATCAGCAAACTTGTTAATTGTAAAGAGTAAATAGTGTTGTTGCGTCCACAAATCTGCGGAGAATTTCGCTTTGACACGACTTGGATTGAAGTAATACAGGCCGTGTCCGATAGGTTATATAATAATATATAAATCTAGCTGGCTCGATGTCACAACTAACTAATGTATATTTTGTGTTTAGCGAATCCCAAATAGCGCAGTTATTATTCATCAGAATTCATTATTTAATGAATAAATGCATAATAAATGATCATTAGGCGCTTCGCTGGAATTCAATGCTCCAGAGTCAAATATGTGTCGAAGGTATTCATGAATAGTATTTCTCTCAAGGTATGGCTATGTAAAGAATAACCTTCAGCTACAGTTTAACAAAATAAAAGCCTATTAATTAAAGATAGAAGCTTGTTGAGCTGGCTGTTAAGATGTTAAGATGTTCTTAGATGTGCTTACCAGCTTTATCTGGAAGCTAATACTACAAATTCCATACTTACTAAGTTATTCCTAAGTTTCACTTTCTCACTTTCTAAAAGGTTAGAGTCTTAAACATTTCTTCGGAAAAGAAGCTGGGTCCCATAGTTAAACCCTCGACAATACTTTGAGGCATAACTATTTCTCTAAGAATGTAAATCGCTCATTTAAAAATGTCTTAAAAATATTTCATATTAAGAAACCTAAAAAACAAATGTTTTATTTGCTTATAATTTTATTTATATGGCATATTGTTAGAGGACCTCCTTGCTGGCCAGCATTTTGTAGTGTTAATGGGGGTTTCAATGGTTTTTAAAATACTTTTAAGTTATATAATTTAAACTCGCCTTGGTAAAGTAATTTTCGCACGATTCACAGCTGCATAAAGGCATCAAGGAGCAGAGCAAAGGATAAGGATGTGTTGCCACTCTGCTGGGCAAGGACCTGGCCGTTAGTAAAATCAACAGCAGTCCATACACATACTGTTGACAGCAGCTACAAAGGGCAAACGCTGGCCTGAATTGTGTCTCCCTCTGTCGCCGCCGCCGCCGCTACCCTACCCCTCTCGCTGCATAAGTTGGTCTCTTCCTTTCAGTGTGACTGTTGTAGCTATTGTCAACGACGTGGAAAATGTTACGCTACAATTTAATTGAAAGGATAATCAGGCGCACAGCGGCAGCACGTTATGTGAGGAGCGCACTCATTCAAAGGGGCAAGGCGAATGCGAGCAAGGATACAAGGACACAAAGCAGTGCAATGAATGAATGTAGCAAATAGAAATAAATAGCAAACGCAGACGCGGACGCGGCAACATCGGCTTTTGTTGTACCCGTCAAGTGTCCTTTTTGAGGACGATGACGATGGCGATGGCAGTGGCGACGACGATGGCGATGACGATGTTGATGATGACGTTTCGGGGTTGCTTTGGTAGACCTCGCTTGTGGCCGGGTATGTGAGCCCACAACGTGGCCGGCTTTGCTTCCGTTGCTGCGATCCTCGGCGGGGCGGGATGGGACGAATACAGTGAGCTGGGGAAGTGCCTGTGGCGCAGGGCGTGTGAAGGACACGGCAGGAGGACACTGTAGCCAGCTAAAGGGGTCGTCTAGAGTCAAATGAAAAGCCAAGCCAGCGTTGAGCTAAGTTGAGTTCACCGGCGATTGGCAAATGAAACTAAATAAAATTAAATGCGTTGCACAAGTTGCAAATTCATGCACAATCAAAAGGATTCACGCGGCGTGGCCCTTCCTGTGACCGAGCGTCACAAAGGACACCAGCAGGCGGTAAAAAATCAAAATAAAAAAATGTAATTTTAATCGAATTCACTCGCCCCTTTCAAGCATACGAATAGTTTTTGATTCGCATTCATTCATTCATTCATACATTGAAACATTCAAGTATTCAAGTGCCCGGCCCAACGCCTTTGGCAATCCTTATTAGTGCCCCTCACACCTCACACCTCGCACCTCGCACCTCTGCTGCCCCTTACTTGATTTGTGTTGTGCCAACAATCGTCGGCTGCGCAGCGTGCCCCCACTCCACCTTACCCCACCCCACTCGCATCAGGAGCAAAGGCATTCTTCCGCGAGCAATGCAATTAACTTGGCCAGCCAGCTGGCTGACTAACTAGCAGCAGGACCAAGGGCAGGACCTACTAGCGGACTAATAGACTAACTGACTGACTGACAGCTCCTGAGTAATTTAAACAACGAGCATCCATTGCTAATTAACAATTGTTAGCATTGGCACCGCACAAAAAAGGAATAAATTAAATTAGAATAACAAGTGTTTGCCCTCCCGAATTTGAAATACCCTTGCAGCCCCAAGGCCTCAAATAATACAAATAGTTCTAGGTTGATAGAAAAGTCCAAGTATTAAAAATTATATTACATTTAAGTTCTGACATGAAAGGATATGTAAATAAATAGATACTTCTACTAATAAATTCACTTCCAAATAGGTTAAAATACTACGTAATCCTCCTTCAAACTTAAATCAAAAATATCACAATTTTAATTCCTTGAAAGTTTGGTTTAAATAATTAAATTTCAAAAAATTAATAAATTTAATTCAAATATTAAATGTATTTACAAATACCTTAGTTGCCTAAATGTTACAACAAGTTTAATAAATATGCAAATTTGTATTATTAAAATAAATTCATGTTTATTTTTTATTAAAAATGGGTTAACTTTTGCTTAAGCTATGCGAACTCCCCTTTTAGAAAGACCATGGAGTTGAGATTTCCACTTTGTTTTTTTCAAAACTTAGCATAAATTTTTACCTAATCATTAGCTATCTCAGAACAAACTCTGATCGATTAAATCAACGTCAAATAATTAGTTAAGAAATCTATTTAAATTGTATGATATCTTGTTCATAGAACAAGGTTTGTTTTCATAAACTGATCAAACTTATGCCTTCATTATATGATTTGATTTTAATACAATTCCAACAATACTTTATAGATTCTTTTTAAAATTAAATTGCTTATACAATATTTATGTAATTCAATTCAATTTATTCACCAGTTTCTTAATATATATTTGTTACATAATGTGATTATAATATTTAGAAATGTTAAGAGTTAAAACTAATTACCTTTACAGCCTAAATATAATAATAATAATTATATTATAAAGAAAAAATAGACTTTGGTTTATAATATCTTATGATATATGGCGAGAGTTTACAAATACCCAGTTGACTATATAAGTAGATGTTCTATAACAGAAAGCTTAAGTGAAAGAAGGCAGACTTGTGCGTAGAGTATCTCCTAGTCGAATACACTCGACTGACTTGCTACTTCTTTCTGTTAGAATGTAAAATACCCAAAATCAGTTCGTTTTAATAAAAAGAAATAAAAAATGCAATCTTAATTCGTTCCCGCAGCATGTTTTCTATTTAAATTTTTCGTTGATTTATTTATTTGACATTCGTTTGATTTATTTAACCAATTTTCGGGAGGCTTTCATATTGTTTGACAGTTGATCAAAAATAAATAAAAGAGGTACGCAAAATTATTGTTGTCATGTTGAGCTTGACACCTTCCACAAGGATGAAGAACGCGGTTCTCAGTGCTCCTTCCCCGTGCTATCCCCAGTTCCCGTTTCGAGGACACTTTGTTTGCGTGTTCAAAAAATACGAGTACATTTATTTTATTTGTCTGTTTGGCTGTTTGCCTATTTGCCCTGTGACAATGTCGCTTTGGGCTAATGAAGGACACACAGTGAAGGGTTCAGGATGTGTGAGAAGCCCCAAAAGTTTGCACATTGGGACACGAATATATATATATATATATGTATATAGTATATAGTATATAAGTACTTTCACAAGGACAAGTCTGTCAAAGTGAGAAGGTACTCTACATAGAGCAATACCCGGTTCAGCGGATGTCCCTGTTTTCTGATCCCGATAACCTTTTCCCCTGAAAAGTTGCCTAGGCGCCACTTGACAGCTGCGCCGAAACTGATTTATACGAGCATATATTGCGCCCAAAACCAAACAGCAGTTGGCCGACATGGCCAGGAATTAATGGGAAGCACTTTGCAATTGAGTTGTCAAACAGGCGCAGGACATGCCAAACAAGTGCGACGGCGCCTGCTAGCAGGAGACGAGAGCAGTGGAGAGTAGAGGCGAGGAGAGGTCAGTCTGGCAGCCTGGCAGCCTGGCAGGCTACTAGGAACTGAGATGCAGCACTTGAGGCGCATTTGAGACAATCCCGAGTCCTGTTTTCAGCCTATTACTTAATCAATGCGCTCATTTGTTTTTAACTGGAAGTGGAGGTGGAGGTGGAGGTGGAGTAAAGGATGTTCCATGTTTTGACACAAGGCGGCAACAACAACTGTAAGAGGACACTGCCAACTGTTTGTTGTTGTTGTGTAATGCGCTGTAATTGGAACTGCAGTTGCACAATTGTTGTGTTCTTGATCCTGGGTGCCGTTTTTAACGCGCCTTCCTCAAGTGACTGGCATGGCTACCTGATCCCTGCACCACTTACCCGCATAATGAGGCAGCTCCTTACTGCGATACTTCTGATTAGCCAGAAACAACAGCTCGGTATCTGTATGTGTATCTGTATCTGCCTTGCCGTGCAGCCTCAGATCAGGACCAGGACTCTGCCGCAGCTGTTGGCCACGTAAAAAGCATTTTGGCAGAGCAAAATGATCCCAAAGTTGATTATAATCAAATAAACATTTATATGTCTATCACTTTATATATATATCCTTACAGCAATGTTTTTATACAAACACTCAAACTTTAACCGACTACTCCTAAGGAAGCTATACAATAGTGTGGTCCGATTATGATAAAATCAAAGCAAACTTTGCAAGGAATAGTAAGACTATATAATAACCCTTTCAAGGGTATACAAACTTGTCAGTTTATGAGTAGTAGCATATACATGGCCTGGAAGAACTTTCAGATCAATCTTAACATGCCCATAACTATCAGCCCAATTTTCAGTGTCCAGTTTTCAGTAAAACCTAATAAAATGTTCATCAGACTAGACTTGGTTGGATTAGATTACTATATCATAAAGCTACCATTATAACAATCGCTAGAAAGTCGTTATATAGTTCATTTATTGGATAAACATACTACAAGTATATACTAGTCTATGTTATGAAAACAGAAATACAATATTGAATTGGTGTCGTCTAATATACAGGATTTTGTGATTCATGGTCAATATATCTTCAGTCTCCTGCAAAATTGGTTGTGTCTACTACTATTTGATTCCTTCCGCAGCTTACTAAATTTTTCCTAAAATTTCCAGAAACAGGGCTGCCATCTCTCCGCTTACCTTAAGTAGCCAAAAGATAATAGAAACCTTTTCATTTTCCAAAATATTTTTAAATTTATGCCAAACGAATTTGAATTTGGAACCCTAGAACTTCTTCTAACTATTGTTAATGAAAGCAAAGAATTGACTTTGGGAACGGAGTACAATCAGAGTGCTAGAAATAGAGGGACGCAGGGGCAAAGAGGGTGTCAAGGGTGCCTGCCGTACCGCAGGGCAGCCTGCTAATCAGCTGCCTGGCCACGACTCGCACATAAGCCAGCTCCCTTTCATAGTGTTGAATGTTGAATGTTGAATGTTGAATGGTGAGTGGTGAATGGTGAATGGTTGGCACCCCATGCCCAATGTCAGCGAGCTGACCAAACGCTTGACCACTGGGTGCGCATGATTGGCCTCAGCGTTGGTCTACCGCGGAAGTGACCAAAAGGTGACGGCGACGGCGACTGCGACGACGACGGCGCAGCCGCAGCGGATTAGCAGCGAGTCAAGATCTGGGGAGTGAGTGAGTGAGAGAGAGAGGGGGTGCAGGGGGACGGGGTGAGCCGTCTCCATTGTGCGCTCACGACCGCCTGGCCTGTAAATGAAGCTGTTCTGGGCAATGCTGCAACAATGCCCCAGATACGCGCCACAAGCTGCGAACTGCGAGAACTTGCCTTATTATTGTTGCCCATAATTGCCGCCCTGAGACCGAGCATTAGTGCCCCGGCACGCAGCCCTTCCCCGTGCCCAGTGCCCCGCACACCGCGCACCGCGCCCCCTGCCAGCCCAGGCCCCGCTTCCGCTGGATGGCAACCGCACCGCGTCGCATTGAGGACAAAGTTTTGGGTTGACTCTGCTGCTGCTTTGAAACTTTATCGAGGCGCTGGCATGCAAATATAAAAAAGAAATCAACACACACACGCTGCCACATTTGGTGGCAATGCGGGATTAGGCGACACAAAGTGGAAGCACTTTGCCGGAAACACATTGCACAAATGAGACACTCACACCTCGACGAGCTTGGCCTAGAAGAATGCGCTTTTAAGCCAGCAAAAGAGGACAAGACCTGTCCGCGGAGTGCCGACTATTTAATACCCTTGCAGAGCTGCCAATAGAGTTGATACCTTGCAAATCAAACAAAGTTTCCCACACAAAAACCACTTTTCATCCTTTGATCCCACGATATGGTAATCTGAACGCTACCTGCTCGAGGAGTTCAAACTTCCATAACTTTGTCAAAACTTAAACAATTTATATATGGAATGTCTTCTTAATCATTTTGTGTACTCTAAATGGACTTGACATTTCAATTTTATTCATATTAAGAACTTAGTAGGAAGAAAAATGAGTTTTTGAAGGATATACTTGTCTGGTTATACAAATATTACATTGAAATTCACGAAATGTGAGTTTTATTGTACTTTATTTAGTTTCCTATAACTTAATCCAAGTCGAAGCACATTATTTTATAGCTGCCATAGGAACAATTTGATAAAAATGGAGTTTTGCATAAGAAACATTGCAGCAAGGATATATATTGATTTTTTGATTCTTGATTTTAATTAAGGATTAGATTAGTTATACACTTAGGCCAACCTAGGCTTAAACAGGCTCCTTAGGCCTTCAGCTATATACAAGTTTTGAGAGTGGTAAGGATAATAATATTATAAAGAAGATTATACACATAAGTAAGTTCTTATTTGTTTAGTGTATTTAGTGTATTCATTTAGTATTATTGTATATATTATCTATATCCCAGTGATTTCCAGAGGGACTATATAGTATTTTATAATGAATAATGATAGCTTAATATCGTCCCGATTGAAGCTATATTTAGTTTATAATTTACAAGTTATGACATCAGAAAAGTCTCCTTCAATGCACATTGCACATTGCGTGGCAATAATAGTATTATACCGCTTGCAAGGAGAGTATCTTAACAAAAGTGGTTAAGGGCGCGTGACATGGCCCAGAATCAAGGAATGGATTTAGAACCAGAACCAGTTCTCAGTTCCCAGTTCCGCAAGTTGCTGGCATTCGTTATGGCTTTGGAATGTGAACAAAATGCCGTCCAAAGAATGAAGACATTTGTCGCTTGTCGCATGTCAAATTCGATCACATTATTACAGAAAGATGCACAATTATATTCTGTTGAATCCTGCTGGGCTTAGCCAGGACTTTTGTACAACAAGAATTACAATTTTTCGATAATTTTCAATTTCTTTGCCTCTCGATTTCACACATGCGGCTCAGACAATTAGCCAAAAAGGCGAAGGGAAACACAGCGAGAGAGAGAGAGAGCGAGAGTCCAAGTCCTGTCAATTGATTCGTTGCGCCATCATCAGCAGGAGCAGGAGCAGGACTATAATCGATAGAATGTCAACGCAGTTTCTGGCTTCGTTTTTTGTGTTGTGGGTTCGACCGCAATCATTTGGCCACAGCGGGTACTCGTACCAGAACCCGAACCAGAACCCAAACCCAAACCCAAACCCAAGCCCAAGTCCGCCACGGTTTGGTTCGATTTGGATCGTTTCGGAACGGAACGGACCCTGTCGATCGCAGCTCCATGTGATGAGCGTTCCTAATGCGGCCATTTAAGGACACACAATGTTGCCCCGGGTTACAGGACCAAGACCAGGCCCCTGGGCATTTGTCATGCCACATTTTGCAGCGTGCCGCAGTTTATGGGCAATTTTGCACATTTCGGTGCGATCTACTCGTGTGATGTATTCATTTAGCTGGACAACACCCTGTCCCAGCCACATTGCCATCATTATCATCATCTGAAGTGCTAAGTGGCCGCGTGTGACCAATTTGTTGGGCACAGCTGCCAATAATGGGCAGCCCAGGGCGCTATCCTTTGTTATCCTCACGACCACTGCACCACTGAGCCATGGGTGGTGCTGTAAGCTCCGCAATCCGAAGGCCAGCAAATATGACCGACTTCGATTGAAATCACACACCTGCGTTTATTTCAAAATCAATCAGTCGAGTCAACTAATTTACACTGCAAGAAAAACATATATCATTATTATAAGGTGTCTTGTGATATATTTTAGAACTGAGCCAAACAGGAAATGATATCCTAGAAGTCCATTTACTTTGCTGAAATACTATTACATTTTGTTTTGATCATAGTAAGCATTGAGCTTGAAGTCTCAAATCCAACTTCTTATTATTATTATTTTATTCTTCACTGTGAAAAGAAATTGTGAACACATAGCTATTCGAAAATTAATAGACAAAACTAAAATTTGAGTGTTTACAAGTGATTGATTTAGAAAATCATAATGCCCTACAAAAAGGCTGTACAAAATAGGAAAAAGGGTCCTAGGAATAAGTAAGTAACTCTGCAGATTGTCTGTTCGATTGAGCTGACTTAATTAATCGAGAACTCATTGGAAACTAGCTTGAGTTCCTCGAATGAAGTGCCGACAAATCGGGGACCAGCTTTTAACCCCAACAGGGAGGTGCCTAATCGCAAACGCAGAGCCCCAACACCGCTACCTTGTGCCAATAAGAGACGCCGTATGGAGAAACCCGAGGTGAAAGCAGACTCCAATGAAGTTGTAGGAACCGTAGTAAACTTACCCTCAAATGGCAGAAGGGATGGCCAGGCGTTCGATGTGCCAGGACCATCCGCTATCCCAGGCGCAATGCACATTCAGAATACTTGGAATAGAATTACTGAAGCCCTCACCGAGCATTCCATTCTAGAGGTTCCATCAGAACCGAGGATGCGTCGCGAAGTTGGGAAGGACAGCGAAAATTCAACCTCAACCAAAAGGTTGAAAAGTGGAGTATCTGATCCTAATCGATCCTTAACTGACGCACAGAAAGATGGCCCGAATCATGATTCTAAATGCTGTATTCAATAGCTTTAAATTGAAAACGAAAAAAATTTTAGTTACTATAAATTCCATTCAGACCACACACTAAAATAAAAATTATTCATTTCCAACAAAAACTGGCTTTAATTAGAATATCTCGAGGGTCATTCAATTGGTAACTGCGGATAAATTGGATAAATGGGTTAAACTCGATCACATAGCTGTCTCAACACAAATTTTGGAAAAAGATTTGTTCGGAAGTAAGTCTGTCTGTTCGTAAGAACGCAATTTTTATACACTAGCAAATAGTATTATATTCTGGAGGACACGTTTCCGACCCAACAATGTATATATATTCCGAATCAGCATCAATAGCCGCGTCGATATAGCGATGTCTCTCAGTTTTGAAGCGTTTGCAATGAAACTTGGCGCAGATGCTACTTTTTGCTGCACTTGAAACATATGTCGGAACCGCACGGATCGGACCACTATAACATATAGCTGCCATAGGAATGATCGGTCGACAACTATGTTTTTGTATGAAAAACTTAGTTGTTTATGAAGATATCCTTATCAAACTCACCAAAACAAAATCTTTGGAGAACTTATACAATCTAATTAAATTTGATCCATATCTATATCATCGGAACGGTCGGGTGAAAAATGAGTTTTTGTACGAAAAACATTTTGTATGACATCGAAACTAACTGAAAGTTTTATTATACATCATTTACTTTTCTATAATTTGATCAAAATCGAACAACATAGCTCCCATAGGAACAATCAGACGAAAATTGAGTTTCGTATAAAAAAAACATTGCTGCTAGGGTAAATAACTTCCTCAATTCTTATTTTTGATAAACTCGAAGCAACCAAACTTGATCTATAGTACTCTCATCTATTATAATGTTAAGGTTGCGTACAGTTTTCACAGTTTTCATGATGATTTGCCAAGACGGAAAACCCTTTAAATGATATTGCAGAACTTGAGAATAGTTGAAGCCTTATGTGAGGCTGATACTCGTATTTGTCAAAAGGTAGACATCTATTTCTATTTGAACAAGTTACTTTAATGCTGTAGATATGTCTGCGAATGTATGTGTGTACTGTGTATGGAAAGGAAATGAAATGACCGGAAGTTAAATCAAACCAATTCAATGCCAGTCGAAAATTGTGAAAGATCAAAACCAAATTGAACGAAAGTCGATGGCAAAAATTGCATGCCGGCCACGTAACGTAACTAAATACAAATATGGTCATATTGTTGTTGTTGTATTAGTTGTTGTTGGCGAATAATTCAAATAAAATTTACACCTTTGGCCGGACTGCCTTCAGTTGTTGCCATATAAATACGTAGATAGACTTTTGGCTGCCTTGCTGACCGAGGGACGACAAACGGAAATCCTTTTTCAATTTTATTTTATGGCAGAGTGTGCACACACATCACACACACACACACACACACACACACACACACACACAGCCAGCTGCTGCAAGTTATAGCAAAAATATAAATTGAGTTGCCGGCCACTGAAGTTGATTATGGTCTACGCTTCACCGAATCTGAGCCAACAAATTTTCTCAATTCGGTTAAAAAATCAACACCAAGGCTGCCACACAGAAACCCCAAGCCCGGCAAGCCCAACCCCCAACCCCCAACCCGGGACCCCTCCTAACAACCCCTAGATAGCCAAAGTCAGCTCCAGTAAGGGGCTGTTTTCCAACAACAACAAAAAAACAGTCGCTGCCAATTTGGGGGCTGGCCAATACACTGGACTAATACACTAAGGATGCCCACATGTGTGTGTGTGTGTGTGTGTTGGGGCTAAGCCCTGCGGCTCACATATCAGCGTGCATTAAAACAAAGTGGGTATCGATGTAGAGTCCGGGTCAGAACCGTGCCACCCCGCCGTCCCGCTAACTGGGGTGTTGACTCAATTTGCACAAAAGGCAAGAAAGCAAGCGAATTCGTTATGCAGCGCAGCTGGAATACCCTTAATGAACCTATTTTATTAGGCAAAAAAATATATATTTTTGGAATTGACAAAAGAGGCAAAGTAATCTATATATTTATATTACTTTATTTTAATAAACCTACTGCATTTTATTATATTTATGTATAAAATATTAAATATAATACAAAAAAATTTTTATAAAATATTAAAAATAATAATAATAATAATACCATTTAAAGTGGGTTTTCATAGAACTGTCTATGCTCTTAATGAGCCATTAACACGAGCCATGAAATCTTATAATGATTTGCCAACTGACATTAGGTTTGACTTCAGTCCACATACATTTTTTATTAAGGAACTACTCAAGAAGTTCTTTTTATAATATTCAAAATTGTTTTTAGATATTATTATTATAATTTTAACTTTAAGTATGTTAAGCTAGTTCTAGAATAACCAGAAAGTCTTTGTATATATATATATATTTATTTATTATTAAACCAATGTACAAGGACTTTCTGGTTATTCTAGAACTAGCTTAACATACTTATTTTAAACTAAAATAAAATAATTTAATAATATAAATATATAAGTATATAGAGTAGCTGTGTCTCTTTTGTCAATTCAAAATGTGTTTATAATATGTACCAATATTATATTATTTTTGCTTTTAAGGACATTGACTCTTGCTTAAGTATAATAAAAATGAAACAAATTACTAGATGGCTTATAATATTTGCTGAGCTATGGGAAAATTTCTACAAAAGCTCAGTTGAATATTAGTTATTAATAAAACAACTAAAGCGTAAGCTTAAAGTTAAGTGTAACGAACACTGTCTACATTATGGTTCTATATATTTATATAGTTTTAATGAAAGTGTCTTAGTTACGCTTTTAAGCAACTAATTTCATCCCAGTTTGTGGAGATCGCATTGGTTCTACCTAACAATTTCAAGCTTTCATTAAAATACTCCATTTCTGTAGCACTGCAAGGTTTTGAATATATAAATCTAGCTCAATCTTAAGATACTTTCTATATGACTAGATACAGTATGGAATAAGAAAAAGTACTTGTATAAGATGAAATCGATTGCAATACCAAACCTAAACATAAAGCTAGGAAACTCTGCTTGTTAGGGCATATTAAAACAAATAAAAGGGTCGGGTCTTCTTTGCGGATCAAACGGACAGGGGCAGCTTTCACTTATCAAAGTGGTAGGGGTCCAAATTATTTACGCCTTAAGCTCCAAAGCCGATTTGTCCACCCGCCCCAGTTCCCACTCCCCTGACCATTTTGATTCGGATTCGAATTCCCATTTCGGTTCCCATACCCATTCACATACCCACCCAAGTTCCTCACACATGATGTTGAGGTCTCTGGACGATGCGCAGTATGCAAAGCATCCGAGTCCTGGCAGGTTGCGCAACGCGATGCCCGATGTCCTTCGCAGTCCCTCGAGGATTCCCTGTTGGCGGAAGTGTCGGGGCCACTTGAGCCAGTGCTTGGCCCCCGGAATTCGGGCGAATGGAGGCTGGGAATTCTTTGAGAGGCGCCATAGTGTCATCTTGCAGCAGATCAATGACAACAGCCAGGAGGCAGGGGCAGGGGCAGGGGCAGGGCAGGGGCAGGGGCACGGGCAGGTTACAAAGGACAAAGGACAAGTGTCAAAAGTGTTTACGCATACCCAGTCAGTATACTCGTTTGTCTCACTTATTAATTGCATTCCGATAATAATTTCATGCTCGTTAACGACTCCCGACACGGTCCGTATCCGTATTAGTTACAGGACCCGCTCCCACTCCGCTCTCGTCCTTGTTGTCGTTAAACAGTCGCTAATTAGACGCACATGTGTAACACAAAACCACATTTAAGCATTACAGTTGCAGGACTCAGACTCAGGACGAGGCCCAGACCCAGAACCGGGGCGGGTCGGGTCGGGGTCACGGACAGGAGGGCACGCACGGACGCGACACTCGACGAGTTCCGGCGAAGCACTAAAACTGTCCCAATTGTAACGAAATTATACACTTGAACTTCTTAACTTTGTCCGGGGTCGCATATTTCAGTGTGTGTGTGCGTGGTTGGTGTGTGTGGTGTGTGCTTGGTGTGTGTGGTGTGCGTGGTTCGCTCTGTTTGCTGTTTGGTGTTTGGTGTGTGGTGTTTGGTGTTTGGTGTCCCTGCGCCTGCAGGTTAAGCACTTGGTCCTTCGCCCTCATTCACCAGCTGAGTGCAGTCGGGGGTGCAGTTGTTGGGGGCAACGAAATTTGAATGGTAATTACACAATATTCTTTTTATACACAAACAGACTTAAACCAAGCTGTCTTCAGAACTCAGATTCAGGTATATAATGGCTTAGACGACAAGTAGCGTAAGATTTTATTTCAAACTTCAGGTCATTGTTTTTATATATACATGAAACATTAAGCAACTATGTGTTGACTATGTTGGACAACTTTTGCTTATCTTTTGGAAAATTTCAGAATTCCACGGTCGTAGTTCTAGTTCCTTCTAGTTCCTATGTGCAATAAACTAGGGCAGCTGGTTTTTGACAGCCTCAACGCCATCGATTTTTTAACCATTCAAGGAATTGTTCAGGGAACGAATCAAGTGATAATCTAATGGTGCACGATCTCTTCTTATTTTGATATATTCCAATTCCAATTAATATCAGATGTGTACTATTGGCTTAAAATTAGCACATTGCTACCTACATGGCAGCTTAACCTTATAATACATTAATTAGAAGTGACTATCTTATAATACAGTGATATACACAAATTATTTTGCTATTTACATATTTACAAGATGAGATTATGAAATCCTTTTGGCAGGAAGATTGTGTGGTTGCAGTCTTTTCAGACGCCTACTGCCTGTATACCTCAATAGGCGTCGGGCAAGCCCATTTGGGTGGGAGGACAATTTTTGGCGGTAGTCTTCGGCCTGTCGCTGCAATACGTCACACTCGATGTCCCTATTCCGCATATACCATGGCGTATTGCACACCCTCCTGGGGATCTTGCTTTGAGCCACTCGAATTTTATTTAGGTTGGTCTTGGCAGCGACCCTATAAACTTGAAGACCATGTCTCCAAATTGGACTTAATATCGCCTTGTATATGGTAACCTTATTTTGAAGATATAGCTTTTTTTTTGGCGACAAAGTTAAGGTATCTGTCCAGAATGACCAAAAGATGTTTGTAATGCGATTCATGATTGAGGATTGAGGCTTGAGGATAAGTACGTCCTGAGAGTGAACTGCTCGTACTGCACACGGCATCGGCATGTCGACTGTGTATATAGAGTAAAAAGCTGGTCCAAGGACCCTACCTTGCAGAACTCCCGCGCATATCGGTCTCTCTGAGGTTTTGGCACCATCGACAATTACACAGAACGATCTGTCAGCTAAGAAGCTGCTTACCAGCTGAAATAATTGTGAAAATAGTGCACGGTCAGGTCTATCGACAGGATATTCCATCATTTCCCAATTCAGCTCCGTTATGTCTGTCTGTTTCTGGTGCCTCAGTTCTAGAGCTATCGTACTGAAACATCCACAGATATGCTAAGTGTTTTTACACAAGTGAAATAAGTATGAAAATCCTTAACAAATGTAAGCATTACTTGAATGCCTAAAAATGTAGTAAAAATACATTTCGTTTGGATCGTAGTAGGCATTGGCTTCAACTGCCAAAGCAGGAATCTCAGTAAGTTCATATGAAATATTTTCATTCTTCACTCAGTAAAGAAGGTGTAAACACGTCTATTCGAAAAATACAATAATATACAAAACTAAAAATTGAGTGTTTACGAGTAACTGATTTGAAAGCTAAGGATGCCGAACAAAAAAAAAAAGCAGAACAAGAAAAAGACACCCAGGAACAAGTAAGTAACTAAAGTAACTGACACTAAATGAATTGAGAATTCATTGGAAACTGTTGGTGGCAGGGCGCCTCCGACTAAAGCGGCAACAAAGCGTGATGTGCCAAGCCGTAAGCGCAGAGCAGCAACACCGATGCCTGGCGCTGTTAAGAGACGCCGTATGGAGAATCCTGATGTGGAGGCAGATCCAGATACAGTTGTTGGGACCGGGGACACACCAGACTCCCCTGGCCATCCTGATGTCCGCGAAAACTGGAAGCGTATCAACGACATTCTAAGCGACGATCCCACTCCAGAGCCAGAACCAGTGGTCCGAATGATGAAGAAAGTGAATCGCAAACGCCGCAAGGATGGAAAGGACAAAGATGGTTCAAGCTCTGGCGGAGATGGCGATGTGGATAGCGAAGTACCCGCTCCGCATCGTTCTACTTCAAGAGTAGCAAAGAAAGTTGCTCCCAAGCGTTTTACATGCATAATTCAATGAGCTTAGATTTTCAACAAAAAAGTTTTCGCTTGTATAAATTCCATTTCGACCACATATTTAAATTAAAATATAAATTTTCGATTTCCAACCAGAACTGGTTTTAATCAGAATATTTTGGAGGGTCATCCCTACATGCATAAATACATACATGCATACATGCATAGATGCGTGCATGCAAACATGCATGCATACATGTGTACATGCATACACGCATAGATGCATACATGCAAACATGTGTACATATGTACATGCATACATGCGTACATGCATACATACATACATGCATACATGCGTACATGCATACATGCGTACATGCATACATGCGTACATGAATAGATGCATACATGAATAGATGCATACATACATACATGCATACACGCGTACATGCGTACATGCGTACATGCATACATACATGCATACATGCGTACATGCATACATACATACATGCATACATGCACACATACATACAAGCATACATGCGTACATGCATACATACATACAAACATACATGCAATGCATACATACATACATGCATACACGCGTACATGCGTACATGCATACATGCATACATGCGTACATGCGTACATGCGAACATGCATACATGCATATATGCACACATGCATACATGCATACATACATATATTCATACAGATGTACATATTTATTTGACAAACAATGCAAGTCATACTTATTTTAATATGATTATAGTCTGTTTAATTAAAAAATTACTTGACTTTTGTGTCAGTCAATATGTTACGAGCAGGCCGAATCGAAGCATACTATATCATATAGCTGCCATAGGAACAATCGGTCAACGATGCAGCTGTTGCATACAAATTTCTTGTCATTCTAGATTTGTCGAGAAAACACAGCAATTCCAAGCATAGATATGCTCCTTAGATGATGACCAAGCTCTATCAAAAGCAGATTATTATTATATCCTTGAAGAGGGTATTATAATTTTGTCTCGAACTGAAGGATACGTTTCCAACTCAACAAAGTACATATATTCTGGAATCAGCATGAATAGCCGAGTCGATATAGCGATGTCCGTCTGTCCGTATGATTCTATGCGAACTAGTCTCTTAGTTTTAAAGATATCGTAATGAAACTTGGCACAGATTCTTCTATTTGCTGCATCCAATACATATGTCGGAACCAGCTAGCTCGGACTAGCTGCCATAGGAATGCTAGGTCGAAATATAGGTTTTTGCATGAAATAATTTCTTGCTTATGAATATATCCTTAACAAACTCGCCCAAGCCAAGTATCTGAAAAGTTTATATAATATGACCAAATTTGGTAAAAATTTGACCACTATGATGTTTATTTTTTGTGTTAGAAACTCAATTGGTAATACATAAATTTAAGCCAAGCTCGGCAATTGTGAATTTAATGCAATTTTAGATAGCTTGCTAAGATTTGATACATATCGGATGACTATACTTATAGCTCTAATAGAAACAATTGCTCGAATATTTAGCTTGTGTATGATTAAAACATGTCTTATTTATGATATATTTTAGAGCGTGTAACTTGTGCTGAAGTGTTGAGTAATATTTGACTATATTCTTTGATCTAAAGCATTATTAATAAGCATATTTATTACCTTTGTTAGCTGGAAGTAAAAGGTTTTCCAACTCGTTGACTGCTGGCCTTTAAATTGTCAAAAATCTTAAATATTTTTGTACATATTTGTTGGCCTGGCTCAAGTCCGTGGCAGACAACTTTAATAAACTGTTTCAACAGCTGGTCAGCAGCAAATGGAGCAAACTCAAACCCCATTCTCAAACCCAAACCCAATTTCAAACCCAATACCAATCCCGAGTCGAATTCCAATCCCTATTCCAACTCAGCTACCAATAAGAGAGATTCCTGCTTCGCTGGCTACTCTCACATTTTTATGAAAATAAATTTCAATACTGACTGAATGAGCCACGAGGACATTGACGTTGGCAGTGATATGGCTGTTGACTTTGTTGTTGTTGTCGTTGTTGTCGTTGTTATTGTTGCTACAATTTGTTGTTGCCGTCTCGTCTCCTGCGAACGCTTGGTCATCGCAACATTTGCATGCCTCATTTGAGGACAAGTTCCTCTTCATTTATTTATTTTATTGCGGCCTCATTCGCGTTATGAACTCAATGGTCTGTGGACATTATTTTAATAATTGCACTCTACAACAGCAACAATATCAGCAACAATAACAAACAAGAGCAATAACAACAAAGCAGCCCGCGCAACACTGTGGCATGGCCCCTTCCCGCCCACAGGACGAGTATAAATGCCACACAATATCCACCCCGACCCCCACCCCCACCCCCACCAACCGCCTGCTTTATTGTTGTTTGCCATCGCTGTGTTATTGTTGTTGCTGCTGTTGGGCTCTTTATTACTCGCATTCCATTGATTTTCATGGATTTTTGTAATAAACTTTTGTATTGTTACTTTTATGTACTTTCGTTGTTCGACCAATAAACGAAGAAATCATCATCGCCAGAATTTCACTTTGCAAATTACACTGATCAACATAATTAATTATGTTGCCTCGTGCCACACAAAGTTAGTAAGTAATAATGACAAATTGAACTTTCGCAGAGGTTAATACACATCATGTATCTAAAATATGGGCAAATGGCTTTTATCCTGAAATCTTGAATAACTCAATTAAATATAAATCGATTTTAATAAACTATGATGTAGAGGACGCAAAATTAAATGTTTTTTGAAACTGCATACCAAAAGTAAATAGTAAATTTTCGTTCAAAGTACGGGAAAGTCGAAAAATACCAAAAAAGAAGTCCATATATATTTTCACAACCGAGATTAAGGTTTGATAAATGGTTGGAAAGGTGCTACTTTTCTCTTTCTTAATGTATTACAAACTATTGTAGGATGCATAGTTAAAGACATATGATTTTTAAACTTTATCATCCTCGATTGTGAACCAAAAAACTGTAGTATGCCACAAAAGTCTATTTAACTATACCTACAACCTACGCTATGTCCAATCCCAGAAGTTAACTGTCACACCGTGCAATCTAGCTGATCTGGGAGAGTCCAAAAACAGCACACAATCCATATATATAAAACAGTTTCTCCGGATTGGTGACTGACTGACTAACTGACTCACTTGATTGCCAGTGGACTGTGCGATGATGCAGGCCAAGCCGAAAGAACTAGGATGCTGAAAGAGGGGATATTGCAAAATTTCATCCACAAGCGTGGAAAATCGCAGAAAACTGTTGTATGAAACTTGTTTGTTAACCAATCAATCCGTTTCAAATTCATTTTCCAATATCTATACGAAAAATCATTTGACACATATTTCACCGATTTTTAATAATCCACCCTCATGGACGGAGAATGGTGTTCTCAAAGTTGTGTATGCGGAAATAAAATTTTAGTACGATCTGGCTCAAACTCATTTTCAAAGCTCTATACAGTAAATAGTTCAACCGATTTTGGATTATCCACCGCCATGGTTGGCAAAATATTGGCATTCGATATTTTTGTTTTCATGCCATTGACTTACAAGGTTCTATGCAAAGATATAATGGATAGGCCCAAAGATTTTGAAAAATCTACGCCCTCGGACGGAAAAACGATTGACGAAAGTAGTCAATCTCAACATAATGCATTTAATCTAAATATTTCGCTAGTATATAAATATATTATTTGTTTAAGTTCGTGACTATCAACTGAATTGACAATAAAATGTGCACTTAAGATAAATATAATTTCCGTTCTTTTTCTGTTATATGTACCTTTTTGTACCTACTACGAGCAAATAAATTTATAATTTAACTAAAATAAATTGCATGTTGATCAACATGTACCAAATGCACACACACTCTTACGCACAACAATCCAGATTACCGAACAATACAAAGGACATTTTTGTCGAACAGTGTTGTTGCGCGCATTTACAGGAGCAGGCTCTCAGTTTTCTATTTTCGATATGATATGCGGTATTCGGTATTTGGTATTCGGGAATAGAATTGCTGGTGTACGACTAGGTGATAAGCATAACCGGAAGGACATGTTGTCTGGTGGGCCAGCAGGCTCTGGGCTAATCCTTGGCTAAGCTTACACAAATGTTGTGGCCTAATTTATCTTGAGTGGATCAATTGGGCAAACAAAATAGCTGGCCACGTTAGCGTTAGCCTGGCCATTGGCAATGCCAATCGCCAGATAGAACAATGCTGATCGCTGAGCCGCTGGCCGAAGGATCAGATGACGTGCCAGATACGAGGCTCCTGTTGCCATTGTGCCCATTGTGGCCGGGTGTGCTTTTGTTGGCCATTCGATATGCAATGCATACCTTGTTTGGGATTAGAACAAGTGGCAAGACAGCCAGGCCCGAGGACCTGAGGTTGCACAATGCACAAGTGCGTGTGCGTGTGCGTGTGCGTATGGCAAAACAAAGGACATGCACGATCGACCTGCGATAAAGGGCTATGCTTAAGGACTCAGCTGCCGACAGCCAGTCTAGCGAGCATCCTCTCAGATTCCTATATATACATATATGCTTATATGTATTTGTATGCCCCATATTAAGCCTAAGTGCGGCTTAGCCAAATGCTAATAGGTTTGCTAATGTGAAAGCACCGGCCACACATGAGAGTCCTGGCCAGGATAGAGCTGGCCTGGCCTGGCCAGGCCAGGCCTGGCTTAGGCTGCCACACAATGCACTGTGGGCAGTGGCCAGTGGCTTTTATTGTGTGCCGCCCTTTGGCAAATTTGCAACTCCATTGTTTAACAAATTGCTGAACAATGCGAGCTATAGCGCCGGCGCTGCCATCGATCCCCAGGCTCAGGCTCAGCTCGAGGTCCTGGCTCAGGTTCTGGCTCAGGTTTAGGCAAGTGCTCGCTACGCTTCTCCCATCAATAATTCAATCACTAAAATATGCCGTCCTAAAATAACAAATCGCTACAGTGGTTCCGTTGCACTTCCTATGGTTGAACATTCAATTTCATAGGCGTGTGCAAAGGGGCAGGGGAGCAGGGGAGTAGGCGCCAGGACATGCCAGCCAACATGTATTGAGGCTGGAGTGAAGGAATGCACGACTAGGCCAGCCATTTTTACGAGTCGATGGCATTTTCGATCTTGAGCTATATTTTGCAGGATATAATTAGCAAGTCAGGCTATTTAAAAGTCCTTTTTGGTAGCAAGGAATACTAAATCAAATAAATTCTCTATAAATATACCTCTATACTTATAATTCAACCAAAAACAGCATCAAAATATATGTAGACAAATATATATAATCATCATTTAAAGGTTTTTCTTACCCATTTTTATTTGTAAGTTACATAAACTTTACTTTAATACATAATAAATAAACTAAATTCAAATGTTACAGCTCAAAATACATCAAAAATGTCTAAGCTCTGTTCAATTCTAGTATAATATGTATTAGCTTAAGTCAAAGTAACAATTTTTTATTTTAAATATTAATAATATATAAATGGAGTCTAAATAATCAAATTTACCTTACAAACAATGCATTTTTACTCTTGTTAATATTATTTATTTAATTATGCATATCAAACAAAAATTAACATTATTTACGTACAAGTCAAAGGAGTTTGCATATTTAAAATAATATTCAATGTAGAAAATAATAGAAAAGAGCTATAAAAACAAATTTTTTATATATATTTTTAAGTGAAGGAATTTACAGAGCTAAAATAAATGACTTTTAAGCTGGAGAATTAAATAGAAAATAAAATGTTTTCAATGAAAAGATGTAGTTACAGCCAATAATATGATCGCTTACTAGCTTGAGCTGCGATTTAGAGCCAAGAGCAACGCCAGTCAGTACACAGAGCAAACAAGGACTTCATTCAAGGATCTGAATGCACACAAGTGGCGTTGCCTGCTCACAGTACCACATCAATATACCCTGGCTGAGTTATGGCTCAGTTAGGAACATGGAAATGTCAGAGTTTTTGCCCGGATGCTGCGACGTCATCGTACACAGTTTTTCTTCACCTTTTTTTTTTGCGATGTTTTGTTTTTGTTTTTTTGCAAAGTGACATTCGCGTTTTTTAAGCCAATGCCAAAAGTATATATTTTTTGTGTTCTGTTTAGATTTGCTGGGCCTGGTGCTGGGACATGGACATGGAGCTGTCTGTGGACCGGAATCTAGAGTGGACAGCACTAGGTTTCTAATCAGTGCAGCTTCCGTTTGCCGGGCCGTCAGTCAACACAGCGCGATATTTGTCAACAAGCGGAACTATAAATATGCATGCAGTTTTTTAAAAAACACTATTTGGAGTTGAGTTGGGGGTGATTGGGGATTGGGGAGCGGTGAGCGGTGAGCGGTGAGCAGCAGGATGTCAACCCTTGACCAGTGTATGTACGTAAACGAGCAGGCTTTGAAATTGCACTCAGACGAGTTTTGTTGAGTGTGAGCACTGGGTAAACTCAACTGTCGAGCATTTCATTTCATTCCTACTTTTTTTCTGGCACTACATCAATTTTTTCGGACTAAGGGAAAATAACAAAAATCAACTTAGAATAACAGTAGTAAATTGTGAGCTGCAATAGGAACGTGAATTAAACACATTTCAACCAAATAGTCAGATACATCAACTGCGCTAAATTTTGAAGTGGCAACCCCGGAGTTGGAGTTCCCAGATAGTAGTGTCCCGTGATACCCATAGACGAGATGTTGCGTCAACTTCAATTGAGAGCCCCCATCAAGGGAATTCAGCTGAAGCGCTCCTTGACATACAGTGAGTAGCAGGATACCAATAAAGAGCCAAAAATTGTAGCTGCCTCATTCAAACTATCTGAATTAAGTATCCTATATCCATATAATATCATAACTCTGCAGATTCAAAGCAACTTCAGCCTTTCGCTTTGGTTGAGGTTGCCAAGAACAAGGAGCAGCCGCCAAAAATGCAAACAAAGCCTGCAGGTCCTTTGGGCCAGATGATCGGTCACACCGGTGGCAATACTATCTCGATGGGTTACTACAATATGGGAATGGAGCAGTCCATCCATGACAAGCTACGGAATATACGAAAGTTTAGCGTGTGCCCAAATCCATTGGAGCCCTTGCAGACCGACCAGGTTAAGATGAAGCGCACCAACAACAATTTGCCAATGAGATACTCCGATATGGGTAGCGAACAGGGCAAGAGTGTGGCTCTAGTGCCATTGGAGCAGGCTCATCTGGAGCAGAATATGAAGAATGTTGGGACTCCGAAGTCACAGCCACAGCCAAAGGTGCCGGAGCAGCCAGGACGCAAGATACCATATTATAATCCGCTGCGGCGCCGCAGCAATGTTGATCCGGCACGTGTTCAGTATATCAAGGATAGGTTTAAGGAGCGCAATGTCGATACCGACACTAACAAGCCGCAGGGTAAGAAGTTTATTTCACGTACTACGCTGCACTCCGGACGATTGGACAAGATTGATTAGATCCCCGCCGCATCTGATCAACGATTGCATGGAGTCCACCGATTTCCCAGTTTTATTGTCAGAGTGTTTATCAGAATACGCTAAATGTTTTCAACAAAATGACTTCAAATATATTTATTTGCCTCTGGCAAGGTTCTAGCAACTTTCTGCTTTAATGTTAGCTCGTATCTTATTGCATATACAGCCAAATCAGGGCATCGTTCCATTCAAGGAGGCTCCTGCACTGCCTCTCGACAAGCATGGATGTGAAAAAGGAAAATAATAACGAGACATCATCAACTGCAACTATCGGGTATCGGGTAGCGGATGGCGGATGGCGGGTAGCGGGTATCGGGAATTGGGAACACATAAGCCACCATGTAACGGATGCAAGTGCAGCACCACCAACAACAGCAACAGACGCTGCACCTCCGGGGGCTTAAATGCCCAGCGGAAGAAAAAACGACGCATGCCAGAGTCGGAGGCAGAGTGAGATGTAGGTGGTGGGGTAAGGGGCGTTTGCGAGTTCTGGTTCTGGCATTGGCAACTCGGATTGTTCAGCAAACGTGCAACTTGTTAAGAAATAATCCTTCACTTGACAGCGGCCTGCTGGCTGCAGTAGGTTAAAAGGAGAGTAAGGTTTTCTATAAATGTCAAGGTTATAGATTTTACATTCACGGAAAATATCCTCACATTTATTTTTAGCATATAAATATGACAATTTTCCTCTGAAGTATAGGCTTATTATTTTGCAGTTCAATTCATTGCATATCCTTAAGCTTAAGCCTTGTTGAGTTGCAGCTTCTTGATGACAAATGCATTGGCTCAAGGACAAGTTTTGCAGAGCTGCTCAGCTGCTCAGCTGCTCAGCTTTTAAGTTGCATATAGTATTTAAATATTTCATATTACTGTTACACAGAATCTACCCAGATATATATCTGTGTCTGCTTTATTATAAAAGCAATCTTAAGGAAAGGATCTCACATTTAAGTCTGCTTAAAATCTTTGGAAATATCTTATATACGATTAGTCTTAATTAGTTCCATCCGGAATGCGTTGGCCAACTTTATTTGAAGAACTCATACTGTAAATAATTACACAGCGAGTAGATTAAATGCTCCTGTTGTGGGTTGGCCCAGTAAAGTAGCCTTGCTTCCGTGGTCCTTATTGCCCGTTCTCCGTTCTCCGTTCTCCATTCACCGCTGTACGTTATCCGTTGTCTGTTGTCTGTTGTCTGTTGCCTTGTGTCGAGTCCTTTCAGCTGATTCGACTAAGTGTTTCGCTTTCAGCTCCGTTTGATGTGCACAAGTAGCTGCAGCTTTTGGCTGGTTGCTTTTGAGTGTGCTCGCAAAATTGAAATCCAGCTCCCAGTTCGACTCAGATCCGTATCCATTCCTAGCATCCTCGGGGGCAGTGGCAAGGGTGCGCATACAAATCACACTAAACCGAATACGTCAAGCCAGCAGTAGCTTAGCTGCAACAACTACAACAACTAACATACAAGAAGATAGCTTTGGCTTTCCCTTAAGTGCGCCCAACAGCAGCCAGCTCAATATCACAAAAAAAAAACCCGCAAAAATCACAGGACCACAGCACAGAGGGGCTGGGAGGGTGCACGCAAGGAGCACGAGCAGGACAACAAGAAAAAAAAACAACATAGAAGACAAAAAATGCTGAACAAAAGCTGACTGAGTACAAACCCAAGTTGGAACGGACGCGGCATCGACATCGGCACGCCTGGCGCTTGAGAGTTTAGCTTGAGGGCTCCGGGGGATGGTGGATTGGTGGCTTGGTGGCTTGGTGAGTCGGTGAGTTGGTGAGTCGGTGAGTTGGTGTTAGGTGGTGCTGGGATTGACTTTGAATCCAGCTATATATCCTGTTTGTGCAGAGATTTTGCTTTGAGCTATGGATATCGCCGGCGCTGCTTTGTGTGCTCCCATCGAAGCTCATCGATTCAGTCGTCGCCGAGGCAAGGAATGAGGCATTGAGGCATTGAGGTATTGGTATTCGGCTTGGGACTGGGCCCCGTTTCGAGTGTCGGTGTCGTGCAGCAAGTTTACATGCTGTCAGTGCAGCTTTTTGTTGCCGTTTTTTAATTACATCCTTTGCGAGGGCCGCATCAAGCATTCGCCTGGCGCGCCTTTGGCAAACGGGCTGAAAAAACAAAAAGACACAAAACGACAAAAAACAAAAACGAAAGGAAAAAAGGTAAGAGAAACAAATAGCATTGCATACCATGACTACAAGTTACCCATTAGATACGCTCGTCCACAGGGTATGCTGTTCCTTGGATTGCTACACGACATCTGGGACTACTTACTATAACCTTAACTCTTTCAAACTCCATCAAGCTGTTCTTTGCTCTAGAAACGTTTCGATTCCTTTAAAGGTTTGTGAAGATTTGTTTAGACTGTAGTTAGAGGTACTTGAAGAGTACAATGTCAGGACACGCCACGAGAAACGTTTACTTAAGATATTATTGGACAAAAATTAACAATGTAACTTATCTATTTACACTCGACTTTACATTCAAAGTTTTCTCAGCCTTAGATTGAATTTTACTTAGCTCCTCTGATGAGAGATTGAACCAATTTCAAACCAACTTAAAACTAGTTTACAGACCGATTATATAACTATCCTTATATCTGATATAAATGCATTACGATCGATTCCATAGTTTAGATGGAATAGATGTATAAAAATACATTGCAGAGCTCAAAATTATAAATATATCTTATTGGGAAATACAATTGCATATTTGAGACTTTATTTTCGAAAAACTTTTCCAAACTAGTCTCTCCTAAACACTTCTCCAAAGCTGCACATAGCCGAATTCTTGAGCTCGTGTTAGGATTCCGTTCAACCGATTTTAAGTACGAGTATTACGATCCCAGCGGCACTCGGATTACAGGGTATACACAGGCAAAACCGTAAACTTTGGCAAATGCACTGGCTTGGCTTTGGCCTATGTGCTGCGGCCTCTGCCCGCCCCCTTAGATACCGCGTAGTGTCCTGTGTGCTCGTTTGCATCGTCGTCCTTGTCGTCCTTGCCACAACTCACCGCTCTTTGCCCCGCCTCGCCCTGTCGTTGACGTGATACGTAAAACGTGCCTGGCATGGCGCGTCGTTAGTTTATTGTAAAATTCCAATAAATGCAGTTTGAGCTTAAGCGTCTCGCCTGTGCAGCCATTCGACACAAAAGGCAGCAAAAGGTAAACCAGAAACGGCGCATCCTGCCCTTTACCCTACCCACCACCACCACCACCCCCAACTCTACCAAACGGCAAGCACCTAGGGGAAAGTGCGAAACACAACGTAAAAATCCAAAGAGAAATTCGTAGAAAATCGGAAAATTGGCCACACAACGCAGGAGCTTTGGTGAAGCAGAAGACGTACAGTTTGAGAGGGGGGAAGTGATTGCAAGTTTTGGTGCACTACAATTGAAAGGGTCCTGGCCAGGTGAACAGTTGACATTCGCTGTACCAGAACAGCACTAAATATGGAAAATATTTGATGTATAGAAAAACGGTGAGATTTCACCCCGAAATGAATCAACATGTATGAAAATAAGTTGAGATAATGTATTTCTTATTACAATGGTTTGCCTACAACATCTGCAAATCCTTAAGAAGGAAAATATATTAGAAATTGTTGATATGTTCGCCATCGTATTAGACTCCCATTAGGTAAGGGAAACACTTAAAAGCAATTTGTGCAAATATTTCTTTAGTTGGTGAAGTTTTTGGTGAAGTTGTAGGACATGTCTATATATATCCCTATAAAAGTCGACAACTATAACTATCCCAAGGACTTTAACATATGATATGATGGCTAGGAGTAAGTTTGAGCCAGGGCAGCGTATTTGGCAGTCCCATCTGCCTGGCAGCCAGTTGACCAGGCCAACAGATTGACGACTGGCACCCGGGCACTCAGCTGAATTGTGCGAGGGATTGGTAAGAAATGGGTACGGGGGGGACTGCTATGTGTGCCATGGCGCTGCCAAGGCCATCATCGTCATCGTCATCGACAGTGTCCTCGTCATCGTCATCGTCATAGTCATCATCATCATCAAGGGCGAGTCGCTCAGCCGCAGCAGCAGCAGCAGCAACAGCAGCATCTGGCGGGCAGGTAACGGTAACGATGCGGCACAGAGCAGTTGTCGCTGTCGCCGGATCGGCATCCTTTGCATCCTTTGCATCCTCTGCTGCCATTGGTACTTTGGGGATTTTGTGCAGATTTACATGCAAACAATCAAGATATGCCGGGGCTTTCAAGTGGCCCTGCGCTGGGACATGAATCTGAGCCAGAATCAGGCGACCGTTCTCTGACTCTGACACGAACGAGAACGTGGCTGCACATGTGTGTGCGTGTGTCTCTGCGTGTGTGTATGTGGGTGTGTATGTGGGGATTGTGGCCCGTACTTGTGCCAATACGTCATGTGCGCTCCAGTTGCGATATATATACACACATTTATGCTAGAGTTGTACAGAACACAGGTAGTTCGATTAGAGGAATAAGTTCAGTTACAGAGTTTATACGGTTGTTTAGGTCGTTCGTTCTTTTGTTTAGTACGCTCATTTAAGTAGTTCGTTTGTTGGTTCATTCGCTCCACTGTTTAATTCGCACGATTGTTGAGTTCGTTCGCTCGCTTGCTTATCTCATTTCTTCTTTTGTTTAGTTCGGCTGTTCGTTTAGTTCATTCTTTTAGTTTAGTTCGCTCATTTTGGTCGTTCGTTTGCTAGATCATTCGCTCGTTTGTTGAGTTCGTTCGCTCGCTTGCTTATTTCATTTCTTATTTTGTTTAGTTCGGCTGATCGTTTAGTTCATTCTTTTAGTTTAGTTCGCTCATTTTGGACGTTCGTTTGCTATTTCATTCGTTCCACCGTTCAAATCGTTCATCCGTTAGATTATCTCATTTGTTCTGATGTTTAGTTCTCTGGTTCACTCGTTTGTTGCTCACATTTGTTCTTTTGCTTAGTTCCCCGTTTGTTCATTTCCTTAGCTCGCTCTGCTGGGTCGTTCGTTTGTTTGTTAAGTTCGATCGTTGGATAGTTCATTCGATCGATGTTTTAGTGCGATTGTTTGTTAGTTCGTTCGTTTACTCAGTTCGTTCATTTGAACGGAAGAAATCTCACCAACTCAAGAATAAAACGAATGAACTTAAACCAAACAAACGAGCTAAACAGATGGACGAACTAACCGAATACAGTTAATTTCTTTCCTGGAGTTTATAAGACTCCTTCTCGTTCATCATCATATGCTGGAACTAGACGAAGGACAATCATATCACTAGTTCGTTCATTTCGTTTAGAAAATATTGGGTTAGTTCCATTGAACTTATTCCGAACGTTTTCACACAACTCACCTGTATACAGTTGCGAGGGCAGGTGAGGATGGTGCCACGTTTTAGCAAATCCCACCACCCTTCACCCTTGCACGATTGTTTGCTTTTCACATCTTTTCACCTTTGATTTGTCCTTGTCTCCTTCGGCTCGGTGTGTTGTGTGTGCGCTTCCCTTTTTTGCGTGCTTCTGGTTATTTGCAATGTTTGATAAACAAATATCTGCACTTGTCTTGCTACCCCTTCCTTGCACCCCTTCCCGCTGGCAGGAGGCAACCCCCTCCTTACCCGCGGCATTGTCTGTCTTCTGATATTATTGGCTTAATTCAATTGCTACTTATGTATGTTAAATGTTTCCTTTGGCCCTTCAATTTGGGAATATTCGTGCTGCTGTCTCTTTCGGTCCCTCAGCCGCCCCATTGCCCGTCCCTAGCACCCACTGCGGCTGTTGTTGGCCTTGTGAATGTTAAAGGCGAGTTAATTATTTAATGCCTGTCGCCCAGTGGCTAACACTCGGTGTTAAATGCAAATTGGCATTGTCACTGGACAGCGGCGAGCGGACAGCAAGGACCATAACAAGGATATCAGCGACAGCAAAGCAACACACAGCTTAAAACATGGCACAGTTAACCGATGTGACGCCAAACGAACACAGCACCGGAGCGGCAGGACAACAGGACATCTGTAGACCTGACTGGTAAAAAAGGAAACAGCAACAACAAAAGGACCAGAGACAGACAGATTGTGGAGCAGCGTAACCCTTTTGACAACGGCAACCAATGCCCCCAAGCCCCACCCCGTAACAAACTACTCGTATACCACCCTGACCCTGACGCCCCCCAAAAGTATCATGGCCGCTTAATGCGCGCACCAGGGTTGCAGCGCCAGGGTTGCGTTTCAGAGTGGGGCTAGGGTTGCCATTGCGAACTGCGCATGTCAGGACATCTTTGATCTAAGGGATGTTCCAGACTTTAGATTCTTAGACTCCTTGTTGCCGCTACAAACATCGTTTACTAAAAATACTAAGCTTTGGGCATGAAATAATTGACAAAGGATATACAAAATATCTATGTTTCGGCGGTGTAAAGATTCTGAAATGAAAAGTCGAAGAGGTATGTACAGAAGAAAGTATGTATGTAATAAAGAGTATCCCTGTTGCAAGACTATATTTTAATTTTATTTCTTTCACATTTATTGCATCGAATTCTCGATCATTCTTATTATTTTGTGAAAAATTCTAATTATCTGGAAAATAAGCCTGATTATACTACTAAGAAGTACTCGAAAGGGTATTCATGGCATAAAGATGTAAAGGATATTATAATATTGAATGAGAAATTTACCATGCTCAACGATTAGCCAAACAGTTTAAGGATATGCTGGTGTTGATAGATCCGGCCGTATCACTAAGGACCAACATTCAATTCAAGCTAAATGAACATAAGTTTTTGAACGATAAACAATTTGTTTTCTTCAATTATTTACTTATTTTGCTGTGTTTTCTATAATACATATTTTATTTGATTATCAAATTTTGTTAAGAGCTAACTGTATAATGGCTTTAATTCGATCTTTCATAGTAATATACTTATAATATTTGATTTAATATAATGCCCAGGTACTATCATTATTTTACCTTGTTCTTACCTGCATTAGACACAACAGACCTGAGAAAAATTACGTTATATGTTGAAAAAAAAAAGTGATTCAGCTTAAATGGTTCTTCCTTGTTCTGGTAACTATATAGATATCTGCAGAACTGAGGGCCAGGAATGCCAAAATACAGTTCCTCGAAGCTTCAGATCTGCATGAGAGTATGCATTTTTTATTTTAATTTAACTCTGAAAACTAGAGTGGCTGACCACCTTTTGGTTGGGACATTGGAAAAGGCTACCAGCAGCTCCAAGGTGCTGTAGTGTGTGCGTGTGTGTGTGAGTTTAAAAAACTGCATATTTCGTAGCAGGAGATTTGCGGGATTTGTCTTTATCCCTTTACTGTATGCAACAACGAGCTGGCCGCTGACCGCTGGTCACTGGAGCTGGGTCACCCTACACTCAGAAAAATAAAATCCCTAAAATGCTGAAAATCACACTGTAAGCCAGAAACACGTTCTACTTAATAGAAAGAGCATTTAAATTTTAGAAATATATATACTTAATTAATACATAATTAAATTAAACTGGTTGCTAGCGTATTCTGGCGTCTTTCAGCATTTCTGGGAATTCATTTTTCTGAGTGTGCTGGTTACTGGTGACAGGCGGAGAGAAACGGTGTGAGGGGCTGAGTGTTGTGTTGTGTTGTGTGCAGTCGTATGTTTGTTGGGCCCTGGCAATATTTACGAGTTTGCTGCGCGCATTATCATTAATTAAAGAGATTAGGGAGCGTAGAGGCTAAACATCAAAACCACAGAACCGCTTCAAGGAAGACACTTCCTAAAAGTGAAGAGTGTTCCTGGTATTTTAATTGAGTTGTACGCATGCCAGGACTGACGTCGACGGTGCGTGATTTAAGCCAAATCCCAAAAATTGTGATAATCGACTTTGATGCCGAGTGTCGACGCCGACGCTGACGCCGACGCTGACGTGCAGCAAGCAGCATGCAGCATGCAACGTGCAACGTGCAACGTTCTCGTATCTGAAAGTTGCATTTATAATGCCCATGATGTCGCCTGTTGGCAGCCTTTGGTCTGCTGCTGTTTGGCCAAGCCGGCAACAGACTCTGGATGTGCAACAAAGGACAGCTCGGAGATGGCTCGGCAGATAGCCCAAATGTCCTGTTGTTTTTTCCACATACTCGTCCTCAACATCAGCTGAGATTCAGACACTTAATGCGGCAGCCGCTCCTTGCTTTTATTACACAATGTCAGCAATGACTGCGACGACACTTGGGTGCAAACGAGCCGATTATTGCCGCCTGATAATGCTCTAATTGCCCTGGAGCGACAAGCAGTCGGCAACCAGGGCTCCTACTGTTTGGGCCAAAAGGGAGTCGAGGCCTGGAAAAGGAGTCGCAGTCGCAGTCGAAGTAGGAGACGGTGACGGAGACGGAGCCAGTCGATAGTTCGCCTTGTCAGTTCTTTGTCTTTCGCCAGTGCCTGACAACATGCTGCGTCTTCTGTCTGTCGTCCTGTGCCCTGTGTCCCTGTGTCCAGTGTCCTGTGTAGGTGTTTTATTTGCCAGTGCCGTCCTGCGGGGTGGGAGAGAGCACTTCATTAGTGTCGTACGTCTGCACATGGTTAGCTGCTTGGCTGACAAGGATGGTTGGACGCCTATCTGCTCTTCAGGCTCTTCGGCTGGTCCTATCACTAACCGCAGTTGGTCACTTTCTTGGAACCGTGTCGGCTTTTCTTATGTCGCAACAACTGCAACTCAATTGATTTTCCATTTTCAATTTGTTAACTGAGAAACCCAGCAATGCGGTAAACTCACTTTCAAAATGCGTATCTTTCCATCTACGTGACATCTCTCTCTCTCTCAGTCCGCATGGATGTAAGTACTCAGCCGATCTATATGAAGGTTATACCTTATGCCTATTATAGAGGTGGTATAAAAAATACATTTATCCTTTGCCCTTAAATATCAAATACATGTGCCACTATTACATAATGATATTGACAACTCAATATTATTACCAGCAAGGTCAGAAGTAATGAGAAAAATCACACTTCAGACAAATGAAGATACTGTATTAATACCAAATCAGGAAATTCATCCAGGGGTATTAATAGCTAACAGCATCGTAACAAGTAATAGCGCAATAGTTCGTATTTTGAATACAACAAGTAAAAATATAAATATTAAAAACCCAGATATTCAATTCGAATCAATAAAAAATTACAAAATTAAATCATTCCAAACCAACAATATCAATAGAACAAATGAAGTCTTGACCAAATTAAAATTCCCGGACCATGTAAAAGCAGAACTTACTGAATTATGTACCAAATACAGTGACATATTTGGTATACAATCAGAAGCAATATCAAGTAATAACTTTTACAAACAAAAACTAAGATTAGCGGACAAAACTCCAGTATACATAAAAAACTATAGAAATGCAGAAACAGAAAAGCCAGAAATAAATAGACAGGTAGAAAAATTGATAAAAGATGGTATAGTCGAACCATCTATATCTGAATATAATAGCCCACTTCTCTTAGTCCCTAAGAAATCACTCCCAAATTTAAAAGAGAAAAAATGGCGCCTAGTAGTGGATTATCGGCAATTAAATAAAAAACTTCTAGCCGATAAATATCCATTACCTAGAATTGAAGAAATTCTAGATCAATTAGGAAGAGCGAAATATTTTTCGTGTCTGGACCTTATGTCAATCTTTTCTATATTTGCATGTATGGATATATTTCACCTTTTCTAAATGGTTTAAATGTAATATTACTCATGGAATTGATATACATATACAAGTATAATGGTTTTTAAATAATAGCTTTCATGGATTACTGTTTGTATAATCCTTGATACTTTCAATCGTTCAGAAGAGGCTAGGCCTTAGGACAGTTGGGAAATAGGCTCTAGTTTCTTACAAAAACTCACTAGTCAAGAATCAATTCAATTCTGATTTGAATTTTCTTGAAGAGATCACATTTGGTGAATCACAAAACTGTTTTTATTACTAACTACTCAATTATAATGTAATTTGGAATGGAGCGCGATGGCTGAACTTTTGGTGGGGCTGAAATAGAGTTGGTTGGGCTGTTACCTCAAATGCTTCATAAGCCAAATACGAGATGGCCAATACTACTTACAGCAGGTTAGGCCAAAAGGTTGACCCAATAAAAAAAGCAATTCGCACAGAAGCGAGGGAAAATTGAAAAAGCCAAAACAGCCGCAATGGGAATGGATCAGATGATGCTCTCATATAGGGAGAGAAGTATGGGGTGGCGGGGTGTATGGGTGTATGGGTGTATGGGGCAGCTTAAATGTCCAACAAGATTTGATTTTTATCGCAAGTATATTTGAATTTTATTGCGTACGAAATTTTCGATACAATCAGTGGCCATAAAAAGCGACTGGAGCCGTGTCCACGTCGCCTGCCAAATGGCCAGGCCCAAATGAGCCAGTTCACCCAATTGGGTAACGGAGAGGGGGCCGCAAGGGGGCTACGTTTTGGGATGCCGTCGATAAGGCGGCGACGTGGACATTTCTTGGCCACGTTGGCGTCATTTTCCACGCAATAAAATAAACATTCAAAACGAAATCAAACTAAACGCTGCATGTTGATGCCGGTCCGGACACAGTCCGGACTGTGTCCGAGTTGAGTCTGTGTCCCGTTGCCCCACCCCTTTCCCATTCCCATTCCCATTCCCCTTACCATAAGCACAACGAACTCTCTAGCATCCCTTGCCCCTCGGGTGCCATTCATCAATGTAGCACATTTAATTTTATGCTCATTTTTATTTCACTTTTGCATTTTGTGTGGCCCGTCGCTGGTCAGCATCAGAGGCCGCAAAGGACACGGGACGAGCCGAGTCCTTACCCAAATCCTTTTCCCAACTAATAGTTTGGGTAAACAAGAATCAGTGGAGCGCTATGAAGGGGTTGCCGGACGGTCAAAGGACATGCTTCGTTAGCTTTTGCGAGCTTGATTTAATAAGTTCGAATCTCAATCGTCTTTCGATTTATATTATCTGTTTCGAGCTAAGGTTGTTGCTGTAGCGTGATGCGGAGTGCGGAGTGCGGGGCCGAAGGGGCATAAGCACATCAAATGCGTTTTTATTGAGACTTAAATGCAATGTGACAACTTGAATGGCCACCCACGCTGTGGCTAAGGGCCCCAAAGTGCCCTGGCCACAATGGATATGGTTCTGGTTCGGGTTCGGGTTCTCATTCGGGATCTGGGACTGGCTCTGAGTTAGGGTCAGCGGGTTGAGGCAGCATCAGCAGCAGATAATCGTAAAACGGCTGAAAGACTGTTAGACAATAAGAAAACAGGAACAGGAAACGACAATGGCGTAAGGTCCTCTCCGGCAGCCGGTTTTAGCCACTTTGTGTGTTGTGTGTTGTGTGTTATGTGTTGTGCCTTGTTGTGCCTTGTTGTGCTCTCCGTGTGTGGTGACATCATCGCCCATTATAATTTGGGCTACGGAGCACAACAATTACAACTGAACTGAACCAGAGGAGGCCCCAGACAATGCAATGCTACAGTTTCTTGGCCACAGCTCTTGATTGCTTCATTTGCCAGCATGTCTATGCCAGGCTACTGTGTCCTGTGTCCTGTGTCCCATGTCCTGCAACTCTGTGATTCTGTGAGCCAGTGAGTTATATGCTCAGTCACAATGGGATCGATCTGCTTGGGCCACATTTGATTTATATTGCGGATGCGCCTGGCACTTTACAGCCGTCGTTGACTTGGCTCATAATTGCCTCTTATTTTGGCAGCTAACTGAGTTACAGCCAAGACTCCAGCCCAAGTCTCTCAGCTGCTGCTGCTGCTCTGGCTAGAACATTGCAGTAGCATGCTCCCGACTGCAGTATACTCTGCTCAAGAGTTCGCAGCAGCAAGGAATCGGAAATCGCAGTAACGCTTAGATATTCCATCCCTTTTTTATTTATATCTCAATTATATCAAATCTGGCGACGTATTTCTTAAAATAATGGAATTCATTGATTTTATCTAATTTCCGGTAGATAAAATGGGCCTTGCAATAAATCCCAACAGTTTTACTAACTATCAATGTGCCAAGACTTCATTTCAACTGATTTGTGGAGGCAAAACTGGGCGTGTCAAAAGAAAACTCCGCACCTGCACTGACTACGAACACACACACACAATCTTGTATACCCTCAGAGAGTATTATAATGTTGACTCGAAATGTGTAATGTACTGAAGGAGACGTTTGCGATTCATCAAAGTATATATATTCTGAATCAGCATCGACAGCCCAGTCGATATAGCGGTGTCCATCTGTTTCTAGTCTCTCAGTTTTGAAGCTATCGTAATGAAAGTTGACCAAGACCTTTCTTTTTGCTGCAGGCAGTACATATGTCGAATCTGGACAGATCGGAACACTATAACATATAGCTGCCATAGGAATGATCGGTCGACAGCCATGTTTTTGTATGATAAACGTTTTTACTCCCTGTACCCATAAAATGGGTAAAAAGGGGATATTGGATTTGTGCAAAAGTATGTAACAGGCAGAAGGAGACATCTCCGACCCTGTAAAGTATATATATTCTTGATCAGTATCAAAAGAGATTTCGATTTGGCCATGTCCGTCTGTTCGTCCGTATGTATGAACGCAACGATCTCAGCAACTATTAGAGCTAGAGACACCACATTTGGAATGTAGGTTCGTGTATAGCAGGCGCAGGTCAAGTTTATTTCCGATCTCAGATATCTCTCCCCGTTCCCCCGCAATTCGATCAAAACTTTTTACAGCCACAGTTTTAAATATATAGCTTTGGGATTTGGCATGTACAATACTTTAGTCACTCTTAATATACTGTGCAAATTTCAAGTCGATCGGATAATAAAAACGGAAGTTATTCAACAAACAAGATTCACTACTGAAGCGAGGGGGGAAGCAGAAGCACAGCCACGACTTAAAATGCCTTGCTTGCTCTGTCGCCTGTGTTAGTGCACGCAAAACCGATCGAAAATTTTTGACTTGGGTACAGGGAGTTTTGTAGTCGTGTATACTCGACTATAGCATTCTTACTTGTTGTTTATGAAGCCATCATCACCAAACTCAACCAAATTGGGTCTCTAGAGAGTTTATACAATCAGACTAAATATGCTAAAAATTGTTCCATTATATCATATAGTTGCCATAGGAACAATCGGGTAGCAGTTCAGTGTATATAGAGAACATTGCTACTAGGGTATATACCCTTTACATAGCTTCGGCACACTGAAGATATTTAATTTTTGTTTTATTTATTTTCTGATATTTTCCAGTGCTGCAAGCCGAAGTTTATTACTCACAATAGTTATACAATACTCAAAATCAATTATAATTTGGTGAAAGTATCTTATAAAACTCATAAATTATTATATCAGGGTGAAAGTGTATAGATTATCCTTAAAGGAGTATATCAGTATATTTCCCGCTTTCTCAAAGTTACCATAAGTGACTGATATTTACGATTACAAAACAATAAATAAATAAATAATAATAATCATTACTAATACTATTGTTTACAAGCAGAGGCGTTATATTTACATTTGCTCAATAACTTTAATATTTAAATAATTATAACTAACCTATGCTGAATTGCACAAAACGAATATACTGCCTTAATCCTTGGCAACAATCGCCAGGATAATTCATTTGATGAATCACAGTAAACCAAAGCGAAAACTAATGCCGATGAGAAAGTGGGAAAGAAATGTGCCCCATTGAAGGTTTGCGGGCAACAATTGAAGGGGTTGCCAATGTCATTTTCAAATTGGTCTGCGGTCCGTGACGTGCAGGATGCGTGCCCAAAATATGTTATGAAATCCTTAAACCGAACGACAACAAACGATTTTTATGTGTGCGCATAAAAAAAGGGGCAAATCAAAGAATCAAAGCGATCAAAATGGTAAAAAGTGACTCCCCCAGCCGCGCTAACCCTCAGCTCCCTCACACACACACACGCACACACGCACACCCGCACACACATATGCAAGCAAGGAAATTGTCATTAGACATGCCGAATTTATGATTGTTGTTTTGATTTTATTTTTTATTCTCTTTTTTTTTAATTTTTTTTCCTATTGCTGGACATGCTGCCCCCTCTACCCCCCAGCCAGCCATTAAATAAGCTCTGCCCATTTTTTTGATAACCCTTCTTCCTTATCCTTGGTGCTCCTGCTGCTGCTGTTGTTGTTGTTGCTGCCGCTGCTGTCGCACTCTCACAAACTCATAAATTGTATAAATTGTTGGGCTATTATTTCTCGTTGCTGTCAGCGCAATATTGCGGAGGCAAGTGTCACAGGCGGCGAGAGTTCTCCAGTTGAGAGGGAGAGAGTGAGCTAGTCGCATTCAAAAATACATATGATATATATGTATATACATATATATATATTATATATCTGCCGCCTCAGACATGTATTACACATCGTTGTCATCCTTTTGTGTGCTCATATTTTTCCCATTTTCCTTCGATTTTTTTCTCCTCATATTTTTTTTGTAATTGACTTTGCAGCCTTGACTTACGCCAAATGACATAATTAAGCAAAGGATCAGGTAGTCCTGCACAGTTTTTAGGGTTACGTTTGTGTTTAGGGTTAGGTTTTAGGGTTATACCCGCAACCCGCTGCCCTCAGTCATAAAATATAATTCGCGCGAATTCGAATCCGCACAAATCCTTCTATTTTTTTTTATCCTCCTCACTTTTTCGCATTTTGCACATTAAATTGCACTTTTTTCGCCGAATTTTGGACCGTTTATTGTATTTTTCTGTTGGCAATCGTTTTGTTAATGTTTAGTGGGCTGTTGTACGGTCAGAAAGTCAATTGCTTTATGATGCAACCCCCTGTTAGGGTTACATTTGGCCCTGGGCTAGTTAATCCCATCCCAGCAGCCGGTGTGTCCAATATCACCCACCCAGCCCCTGCTGCCCCTGCCAACGAAGTGCCTTTCAGTTCAGTTGGCTGTCAAAGAGCAGGATAAGTATATACCTAATATTAATATCTGAAATTTTCTTTACTATTGATATTATACTCACCTTAAAAAATTAGTTTGGTTAAAAGAGTTTATTGGCTATTTGTCCATGTAAACGCAACTCCCCCAATTCCTCCCCACAATTTTTATAGCTGTACTCTCAGATCTATTGTACCCCCTTCGGAGGATACCCTATCTCTATATACCTATCCTGGAGAATATTTCTTCCTCTATTTGCAATGAAAATTCCTTCTTAAGTTCGCAGAATCAATTCCTAGTTTACTAAGATGGTTTCCCAGTCTGTCAGTCAGTCTCAGTCTACATTGCCCCTTAGGAGGCCAGTGACTATTCGGAGTGAATTGTTTCCCATTGGTGTTATTTGCTTAAGTCTTTTAACATCATAGTATTCTAAAAGTGACGGCCTGTCTTAGATCTGGCCTGTCTTCCTCAGCTAGACTGCCTCAAATTGTCCTTTTCTAACCTCAAATATTCTCGTATTATGTGTCTTCTTATAAAAACAAAGTCGCCTAACTTTTCTACTTTAATAGCAAACTTTTTTCCTAAATTTAAGAAATATATATATTTCTTATATTTAGAAATCATTTCTTCTAAACCCAAATTGTTTTTGGCTTTCATTGCGACCTTTTTCTACATCTACATTTTAGGGCATTTATTTTTCCGAGTGTAGGCATTCAAATTTGACAATCAGATTGCTGTGAGTTTCACGTCACTTTCCAACCTCAAAAATTACCAAAATTATACCAAACTGGATACAGCGTATTCTGCAGTCGGGATCTTCCGACTGCAACGCTCTTTCTTGTCTTGCAATACATGTGTATGGGAATAGTGCTCAAGAACAGCCTTCTGAGTCCTTTAGCGTTGCCAGTGCAGTCCTTGCTAATAAGTTCTTGCTTGCAACATGCAACCAAGGCAGTTCATATGCTGCAGCTTTCCGATGCGACAAGGATGTCCAAGCTGAATGATCCTCAGCATGCACAGCTGCAACTGAAGCAAGAAAACTCACAGGACACAGGCGCCAGGAAAGCATACAGTAACTATGAGTAGAGCCATTGAGAAATCGATGTACGCGATTGAATTTGATGACAAAATTGACAAGGGCCAATGCACCGAACAGGACTTGTCCCTAGCTCAATGATTAAGGTAGCCAACGCAAGCTCCAAGTATTGGCAAAATATGCTTTTGTGTGCACCAAATTGTAGACTCCTCAAAATTTGCTGAGTTTCTGCTTAACAACGCATAACAATTGCATTATAGTTGAACAAAGTGTGCAATATTCTTAGGGCCACGGAAAACCAGGCAGAAGTTCCCGGTAATTACACAGACACCAGTCCAGGCCAAGTCCAGTCCAAGGGTACTTTATGGCCAGGATGGCCAGGACTGAGGTTTTGCGGGTTGCATAGAGTTGAATCATATTCTGGGTAATGTCTACCTGGCCATTGTTGCTGGCATTGCGTCAGGCCGCAGGCAACTTTATGCAATGGTCGTTTGAAGTCAAGGACACTGGCAGGACACTGTTTGGCATTTGACTACCTGCCACGCTTACAACACGCGGCAAAACTCTTTACTTTTTTTAACTGCGTAGTCTCTGCCAATTGCGAAAAAGGACTCGAGCGAAAGGATAAAAAGGCTCGGCTGGCCAAGCAGCATTGAAACGAAATATTTGGAAACTGCAATTGAATTGCAGCCAAAGCCAAACACAGAATCGAATCCTTAACCATTTAGACGTTTATTTTGGCCGTTTACTTGGTCATTTATTTTTATTTTTATTTGTATTTTTATTATTTTTATGACTGCTATCAACTGGACTGCAATGTTAATGCCTTTTGTTTGCTCGCACACGTTTTTGTGCCACGTTTATTCTCCAACAATTATAGTTCAATAAATTCCCCCAATCGCCTCAGCGGGCAAAATAGAAAATGACGCTTTTGATGGTTCAATTTGGGTAGTTTTTCCACATTCAAGTGGCGAGTACACATGCTTACCGAGAGGTGGGGGGGAAGACCACTTCAATAGGAAAATGAAAAACTTTGGAAAAGTTAATAGAGTTTGCTTTAACATTTTTGTTATTTTCCTCACATGTGCTTCTTTAGCTAAGAATCCTTAATTGGTATTTAAATGAGTTCGAAAAAGGAGCATAAATGAAATTTAGCAGATGTTCTTAAGTCTAGCTTGGTCTTTATTCCTTCAATTCCTCAATTTCCTTCACATTTGTACAGCCGGTACCCTAAAAAAGGACCTCTGGGACCGTCTGTTGTTCAAATAAGATTTACTTATCCAGTGAAACGCAAACTCTATAGTTTCCAATTGGCTGACCCAAGTAATATTCTAATTAAAGGCAGTTATTGTTGACAAAACTGAAATTTTATTCCTTTTAATGTGTAACAATATTAACGTCAAAATTGCAATCATTAATAATTTTAACTACTGAACAATGCAATTGAAATAAGATTTACTTTTTTTTTCTTTAGCTGGAGAGATACTATCCCCATTTGCTTCGGTGTCTGTAGGCTCAGAGTCCTCCGATTCCTCCGATTCACTGGTAGTAGACGATTGATTCTCAGATCCTTCAGAGTTTGAAGGAGAGTCTGTGCCGCTCTCACTATCAGTATTTTCTTCGCCGGCATTCACTCGCACTTGACTTTTGATCGATATTATTGAATTGGTGTCATCACCAGAATCATCATCCACAATTACAATGGTCTCCTCGTCCGAGTCCTCACTAGACTCATTAATGCTATTAGCGTCGATCTCGCCAGGGATAGCCAATGGTCCTGGCATAACGATATCCCGGTCATCATCCCTGCGATTCGGGACTAAGGGCTCCTCGGGCGTTGGAACATCTCTTGGACTTACTTGGGTCTCAGGTGTCTCAGTTTTACGTCGTTTAATTGCGCCAGGTTTTGGGGTAGGTGCTCTACGCTTATTTCCCAAGGACTTACGGCCTGGTCCGCCATTGGTCGACTGTGCCGAACTAGTAAAACTTTCCAATGAGTTCTCGAATAATTTAATCGTCTCAGTACTTACTTCTTTTTGGGATCATTCTTTTTTGGATCTTCTTTATTTTTAGGCATTGCACTAATAATATCTAAGATCAGATAACTGTAAACTTTTGATGAATTTTAATATTTGAGTTTAGTATATTACTATGCCAAAGATTGTGTGTTGACACGGAGAATTCTCTCGATATAGTGAGAAAGTTATTTTTATGAGTTTACTAAGTTGTTGCATTTAAGACTCAATGCCTACTACGATCGAAACATAATGTATTAATATTTAAGCAGGAAAGTAAAAGTACTTCTAGGAAATCGAACTATTTATGCACTTTAGTATAATATTATGAATATTTCTAATTAGAGCTGACCCATGCTTAGCTCAATCTTAAAATATATCACAAAATTCAATTATGATCTGATTGTATTTATATACGAGTATATAGATGATATATAGATGATTCTTTGAGAGCATTTCCACTTCGGCCAGCCAAAGAATGCATTTTATATGCTTTTTAATTTTGTGTAGTTCTTGGTAAACAGTTTAAAGAACTTATCTGTTTAAATTGTAATTAGTTGCTGGTATTCAGAGAATTTATGTTGAAATAGCTTAACCAATATTTGAATGGGAAACATATGTGTGCTCTTGCTTAAGTCACTTATATTTCGGAACATATAACAGCTATAATGTTAAATCACCCTAAATCAAAGAAGTGAAAGCTAAGTTCCAAGCAATATTTTGAAGATATACCTTTAAGCTCGTCGCCTTATAAACTGAGTGTATTTATCAACATGTGTCCAAGTTTGTTGGCTCTTAATTCAAGTTTGTCGAAAAAAGTTGCGTTCATACCCTCTAGTTCTGCTGGTATGGATAAGTATTTTTCCGAGCTGAGTTCATGGCTTACTATTCACGTACGCATTACTTCGACAAGTGACGTTGCATTACCATTCACCTATTAATTCACCTCTGAATGGTAATGGGTGAACTCACTTCTGAATGGTAATGGGTGAATTCACCTATGAATGGTAATGCAGAGGGTAGCTATAGGTGACCGCCAATGACATGCCCATGTTAAATTCATGCTTGATTTGCATTGCCGGTAATCCAGCCGGTAATGGGTGGTCCTTACCATTCACCCATGAATCCACCCATTATTCACATGTGAACCGTACTACTGGGTATCGACAGAGAGACAGAAACACAAAATACTCTTTCTTCCAAATTCTTTTTTGGAAATAGCCGCTCACTGGCAAAGATGTTGTAGAATTTTTCCCAGTTTCGCCCGATACTGAAGATTTTATCAGAATGAGGGGCATTCCCGTTCCGTTCCGTTTTAAAGCCTCGAAATCCCGTCAAAGTCAGTCTAAAATGTGTTTTTAAGTGATTTTGTAAGGCAACACCTTATCTCAACAACAAGAAATAAAATACATTTTTTATAGCCAAGTCCTTGGCGGTTCTCAACTGCTCGTTGTTATAAAAAGCCGAGCTATGTCCGGGCAGGTTGGCTAAACAAAGGAGCATAAGGAGCGAGCTGCTGCTATGTGTAGAGCCTGCAGGAATTTCGATCACGTGTCGTTGAGTCCTAGACAATTAAATTGGCATCGGCTACGCTATTGGGCCCCCTGCCCGAGCTCCACACCACCCCTCAGAGCGTCAAACTGATGACAATATTATTGTTAAATTGCAAAGCGCGCAAATCAAATTAACATGCAGTGTGCTTTGTTGTTGCTGCTGTTTGTTGTTGTTGCTGTTGTTGTTGTTGTCTCTTGGCCGCAGAAAAATGGTTGGCAATGTCGCTGCCAACCACAGCAGCAACCCCCAAAAGGCGGCAACGGGAACCACATGGCCGCCATGCCACCCCAAAAGAGCGGCAAATGAACCAGCTCAGCCACCCAGCCGAGCCGCCCAACCACCCAACGCCCACCCACCAGCTGTGACCGGCTGGCGGCGTTAATGACGCACAAGTGTGACACTTTTCTGGCGGCGTTGCCGTCGCCGTCGCCGTCGACGTCGACGTCAACGTTAGCAGCGGCGTCTGCGGAGTTGAAACACGAAACAAGAGCAAATTGTTACAATTGCTTTCTACTCCCTGTACCCATGAAACGAGTAAGAAGGGGGTATTAAATCAGTGCAAATGTATGTAACAAGCAGAAGGAGACATCTCCGACCCTGTAAAGCATATATATTCTTGATCCAGCATCAACAGCCGAATCGATCTAGTAATGTCCATCGATCTCAGGATCTATAAGAGTTAGAGACACCAAATTTGAAATGCAAAACTAGTTTGCTTAAAATTTCAGATATATCATTCCCCCCTAACCCCCGCAATTCCATAAAGCCATTTTACAGCAACAATTTTAAAGATATAGTCTTGGAATTTGGTATATACAAATACCTGGGTTACTCTGTAAATGCTGTGAAAATTTCAAATCAATCGGTTAGTAAACACGGAAGTTATTCAAGAAAGAAGATTCAGTACTGCAGAGCGGGGGGCCGCTTAAGATTTCTAGCTTGCACTACCACTTGTATGTGTGCGTATGCGTATTTATGTATGTGCAAGTGTACAAGGATGTGTTTGCAAATTAAAGAAGTGGGTACAGGGAGTCTCGTAGTTGGGTATACACGACTAGAGCAGTCTTACTTGTTATCACTGTGTGTATCTGCGTACTGTGTGTGTCTCTGTGTGTGTGTGTATGGTAGCGACAACAACAACAACAACTGAGCATGAATAAACGAAAGCAGAAAATAAGTTGATTTTAATATGAAATTTCACGCTGGCTCCCTCCCCCTACAACCTACTACCACCCCTTCCCCCACACACACACGAACTGGTTGGCTCATTTTGCAGTTTGCCTTCCATTCTACTTGGTCTTTGGTTTCCTTTCTTTCTATTTTTCTTTTTTTCTTTTTTTTGTGCTCTGTTTTGTGCGTTTTATTTGGGCAACAAGGAAAAAAGAAAAGGAAAATGCCGTTTAATTGAAAATTATCGCAACATGGTTGTCACGCAATTATTTCGCGTTATCACCGAGCACGAGCCTGCTGGCTGGCGAGGGGGAAAGGGAATGTGTGTGTCTGTGTGGGGGGGGGGGGGGGGAGGTAGGTGGTGTGATGTGGTGTAGCGGTAAAGAAGTGAATGAATGTTGAGACAACCCTCGGTGGCAGCCCTGTCGCCGACTCTGTATCATTTATATTGTTGTTCGCATATCCCAGGCGTGGCGAATGCGTTTAAACAAGTGCAACAACAACTGGCAACAGCAACAGCAACAACAACAACAGCAACAACAGCAACAACAGCAACTGGCAACAGCAATAAGCATGGCAGTAGCCAGGCTGGCTCTGTGGCACCACCAAAGGCAAACCAACCACCTCGAACACCACCTGAGGTTGTCATAGCTGCCGCGATAATTTGCACATAAATTTGTTGATTGACACGGGCATAAAGAACATGCCACACACACACACACACACACACACACATCTATCTACAAAATATACACGCCTGTTTCTAAAGCGTGAAATTTTAATTGCCCTAAAGCCGAGTTTGCAATCAAATATATAAAAAAAAGTAAGAAAATAATAATAAAAAATCAAAGAGGCTACCAACTGAGGTTAAGTGAGGGAGCGTGAGGAAAAGGGGGTGGTGGTGGGGGTGGGGGGTGTGAAAGGTCAGAGGGGTGGATAACATTAAATGCTACATGACATGGGTCAAGCATTGTGTTAATTGGATCTTAAAAGTACTATATCGATTGTAGGCCAGCTGGGCATTGGCGGATCAATGTTTGCCCTCAAGGGGGGAGCGGGTGCTCAGTTATTTTTAAACGATTATAATGTACAACTGTATATATTTATATATATATATATATATATACATGCAGCACGCTTACATATTCATTAGCTTGCCAAGCCAGTCCTAAGGATTTCACTCACGAGGTTTCATTTTAGGAAACACTTCAAGAGTTCATCCGAGGAGAAATTAAATTGGTAAGAAAAAAAAAAGAAATTTTCAGATTCTTCAAGAGTTCATCCAAAGGGGGAAAAAAATTGGTAGGAAAAAAGAAAGAGTTCTACAATCCAAACCTTATATTTAGGGCTATAAATGTAATCAGTCACGAGGACTGATCCAAACCTTATATCTTGGGCTATAAATGTAATCAGTCACGAGGACTGAGTCAAAAGATCATCCGAGGAAGAATATAATTTGTAGGAAAAAATAAAGATATTTGCAGATACTTTGAGAGTGAACTTCGAGGGGGAATAAAATTGATGGGAAAAGAAAGAATTTCACATTCAGAAGTTTAAATCTAGTCATATAACTAATAATCAGTTAGAGGTTTCATTTTAGGAAATTGTTCAGGAGTTCATCCGAGGAAGAAAAATGTTGATTAAAAACTTCCTTCAGGACATTATATCTTGGCCTGTAACTAGTAATCAGTAAACACGCTTGCATACAGCTTAAGGCTGTTATATTTCCTTTGATTTTCTGTATAGACTCTATTTATTTATTCACCCTAACAAGAGTTCCAAGTGTTCGACTTTAAGTATGAAAAGTTCTCCCTAACTTGGAAAGTACACAATTAACTATACATTTGTAGTATAGAAAGATTGTATATAAGTATATGCGATGAGCTAAAAAGTACTTTAGGTCTTCCAAAAGCTCTCCCAGAAGATACTTGGATCACTTATGAGCATATATTTTTTTATAATATGTCATTTAGGTAGGCAAAGTAGTTGAAAAAGTTAGACCATCAATTGTAATCCGAATATCTTGAAAAGATTCCGTTGAGCTAGCGTGATGAATTCAACGAAAAAAGCTATACCAAGTCATTCAGAAAAAATACATTTTTCTCACATAGTATGTGCTTCCGAGCTTCTCGTAACTAATGAGTCAAGTTCATAGCCAACTGATCAAAATATTTCATGTTCGAAACCCATGCTAGTATCAAGTTTTTGAAATTGGAATAATTTGTAATATCTCAACTTTATAACCACAAAGTAAGATGAAGAAACCAGAATACTCGATGCCAATCGGATGAAATATACAGCACGTTCCTGGGAGAAAAAATCCTCGGAAGAAACTTTGTTTATGACAAGGTAAATGTATCTTATATTTCGATATCGTTTAGAATCAACTGTTTACTTGTTATCTCAATATCTTCAGGCTAATATCATAAGGCTACCATGACGCAGCATCCTAAATGCTAACCAGGCAGCCAGCTAATTGACCTATTGATGGGTTTATTAAATACCCACCGTGGAAATGAAAATAACAACAAATAGAAGAACCTACAAGGCCACATAAACAAACATCGAAGCGGGGAGTCAATCCCCCTTCCCTCAGCGTTGATCCAAAGAGTCAACTACAAGTATTTAATATAATAAAAGGCAAGAGGAAATCACAGGACCGAAGCATTAATCAATCTCATCAAACAATAAGTGAGGCATAAAGAGAAGAAATTCAACAGAACTGCAGCCTGGTAATGTTTTCATAAACCAATTTATATAGTAGTACGGACAATAAATTGCTGAACACTGAAAAGAATTTCCTGAATGAAAGTGAAGCTGAACAGGTTGGGAACTTGTCCAGGGCTGGGGCATGGGTTTGGGTATGGGTATGGCAGAAGGTAATAGGGATCGGGCCTGTTAACAATACAGGAAGGGAAATGGTCAGGTATCTATTCATCGATTGCGGCTGTCGTTCTATTTCTGGTTCTGGTCAGGATCATGGGGTGTGTTGGCTCAATCAATGCCAGCCAAACAAGTGTTATGAATGATTTGATGTTTTTATTTGTCATTGAGAGACGTTACGACCTGCGACCTCAACAAACCGCACAAAGCGAACAAATCAAGTAGGGGGAAAAGACTCGTCCAAAAAAATAGAATCACCGATAATAGTTTTGATTTCACTTTATTTTCAGTTCTTTTTTTTCATCTCTATTTTTGGTTGTTGTTTTTTTTTGTGGCCCCAGACGAGCTGGCGACGACCGCAGCTTGTGACATGATTTATGAATCGACAGTTCCTAAAAACCAAAACCAAAACCAAAATCAAAGCCTAGCCACCACGTCCATTGTCCTGCGCAGTCCGGACTACCACGGACTTGGTTAAGAAATGATGAAAAATGTTTCAATAAACTGCTCGCACCAACTCACAGCCCTAAGCTGCTCCAATCCCCCCGCTGGGGGGTCCATCGCCTGCCAGCTAAACAAATAGCCACAGGCCCTGACCCAACAATGACAGACATCGAAACAGTTTCAGTTTCTGATTCAGTTTCTGATTCAGATTCCGATTCGGACTCTGGCCCTCATAGCCGGTTCGTCAGTCGCATATTAACGGCTTAATTGACCGCCGTGTGGCTATGGTCTGTGGTCTCTGTGTGTGTGTGTGTGTGTGAGTGTGTGTGCATGCCGAGTGGTCAATCAACAACCTGTCCAGGCCTTGGCTTTTTTGTTGTGATAGATCAGTTTGTATGCTCCCTCGAACTAGTATCTTCCCGCCCTTAAAAATAAAACTAAAGAAAGTACATTTTTTGTTAAATAAACAAACAAATATGTGTATTAAACACAAAAAATGGCCACTTCCGTTTGGCGCGTCTGCTCAAAAAATTAGAAAACAGCAGCAAAAACAAAAATGCGGCAATAAACAGCACACAAAGGGGGGCGGGACGGGGCGTAAGCAGTGCGCAAATTGCTGCCTTTTATTAAAAAACAAAATACAAAAAAAAATATAAAATTAAAGAAAGTCTTAGCCAAAGCGCACCGAAGACTGCATACACTTTCACATACGTACTAAATATTTATACTTCCTTATCCTGCGTTCCGGACGTGACAATTAAAGTCAAAAGGTTGTTGTCGAATAGAGTTATGTTTGCAGTTTCAAAGAGTACCTTCATATATTTTTAGAACATTTTTAATAAAGATATTATGAAATATAAATCAAATAAGCAATTATCTTTATAAAAATATACCAAAAACATAAAGATTCTATTAGATTATTCTTCAAATTAGATTAAGAACAAGCTAAGCTGTAGTTTTGGCATTGGTAAACTTCAGCTGCAAGTCACCAACAATGTGACCAAGTCATCATCTCCATTTTTATCTCATCATGCGCGAAATCAGCAATGAATCGAATCGTTGGAATCAGTCAATGGCCAGGGCTGAAAATCAGCAGCCAACCCCCAAAAGAATCACCCACGCCGGGTCCCACACCCCGCCCATCGACCATATTACCAGACTACCAGGACCAGGCCAGGGCTAATCAATGAGCCACCATTTGTCTGGGCCAGCCCCCAATAAGTGTGGACCCAACCCCTCGCTAATTTGGCTTATGAAATGTGATTCCTGGCTATTTTTGATTTTTAATTTGATTTTTATGTAGGACACGCCGAACTTTCATTACAATTTTTGCTTTGTTCCTCCTGATTTCATTATTCGCCCTGTTGAATTATTCACCCCCGATTGACCTAGTCCCAAAGTACACTTGTAATTTTGTTTACTTGTTTCTTGTCAATCTGGGTAGGCTTGTTAACATATCGTTATAAAATACTATGTCATAAATTTAATATTAAATACATTTCATTAACTATCTATTAACAATACTCTGTTGCACAGCCTTGTTCTTCCAAGGAGAAGAAATGCATCACATTTGTTTTGTGTACTCGAGTAATATAGAATGACTTTGCATAATAGCATAGATATTTGTGGGCATCATTCAGATATAATTTCCTACAATTTCCTACTCTGAAATCGATTGAATAAATTGTTGAATTTCGTTGAGTTTATGTTATCAGTAAAAAGTAATTGCTATTTTTCATAATATACTGAGAGTACCCCGCCTCATTTTGCTGACATTTGACCTTAAGCCCATTTCCCGTCCGTGGTGACGCGAGGAAGTAGATTTTTCAAGTTTCATACAACAGTTTTCCGCCCGTGGCGGTAGAATTTTTAAACTCCCAGGCGCGGGACTTGCTGGTAAACAGCACGAACAAAAAAAAGGTTTTTGATGTAAAAAATAGATAAGAACAATACTTGAAGCGACTTTCACATTATGTTCAAATTTGATCTCAGAACTTTGGTGCAGAACTTTTCGAGTGACTGACTTTTACTAATACCAACCTAAAATGTTTGTAGATTGGTTGCTAGCCCAAAATGTTGTTCCTTGGAAATCCCAATAGCTGCTACTGAGAGAGAAAAACTATAGTCTTACACCGAATGTAGAAAAAGAATGCTTTTATCTTTGAATCTGATTCTCAGCATATTCACGGGAAAATGAATGGCACTCAAGCTGGTTACACGGTATCTACTGGTCGAGTAAGTGCCTAAAAACAAACAGATCTCTTTTGGAAATAATATTGTGTGTAGATCCGCTTTGAAAGGTGGCAACTGTCTCTTCACTTGTGACACATTGGCAAACTGAGCTGAGTTGACGGACTGACGACGGATTACATAAGAATGCTGTCAGTTTGGTCACGGCAACCACATCCGGCATAATAAGAATCAAACCAATCCTAAGTCCCAAGACCTAAGCCAGATTTTGGCCGTATGCTCTTTTTGGCAACAAAAAAGGCAGACTGGCAAAAAGTATGAAGAATAAGCTGTGAATTGGAAATGTAATTTCGTTTTGCGCACTCACTTCTCGCGGATAATTGCACAGGATGCGACTGAGCAGGATAATAGGGATGAGAGAGGGACATCGAGATCACATAACTCAATTTGCCTAAGGCGCTGCTGATAAAGGTTTATGAGATTTGCCGTGATACGTGTAGATATTGCAATTGAAACCACATGACGCAGGCGAAGTCGCCAGAAAAAGGATAAAGGACATGGTTGCTGGCCGGAAGGTAGGAAAGGTAGGCTCAACAGCGGGTTGGCAACAATTTTCTAAATGTCACTTGCCGCCTGCTATCATTTATCAAATTCAAATTAACGCTGCCACTGCAGTCGCGATTGTTCGGCAATAAGTCCTGTCATTAACAATGAGTCCTGACAAGTGAGTAACAACGAATAACGAATAACGAACAACGAACAACGAGCCACCCCCTTTTGCGCCTCATTGAGTGACATATGCGTTGTGAATTACGTTTATATTCGTTTGCCTCGAACGCGCATCCTGGCATCCCGGCATCCTGGCATCCTGGCATCGTGGCGGCTGGCCGGAGGTCCTGCAATGCGGCTGCCTTTTTAATGAGTGCAACGTGTTTTTGTTCGCATTTCTCGACTCGAGCACCCACTGTCCGTCATTCATTCATTCGTTTATCGTTGTTGCGGCGTTTCATTTTTTGGTTTTTTAATATTTGCGGTTGTCGATGGTCCCGTTGTTAAGCATCCGCAACGCAGCCCCAGACATAGACCCGTACCCAGCCCCTGGGCGACAATCCAAGCATCAACCATCAACCATCAACCATCCAACCATCAACCATCCAACCATCAACATCAACTTAAGTTCAATTAAAATCCACATCAAACAATAAGCAGGCACGTAGCTCAACCATCAACTACTTCAAAATTGGCACAACAATAACAACAATGCGCATGCAGACTCGTATTCATGCTCACACTCATACTCATACTCACATTCATACTCACACTCATATTGAGACTCATAGTTGTATGAATTGGGTGGTGCGCGGGTGGCACTCGCGGCTTTTGTGGGTGGTTGATTTCGATGCTCCGCTCGTGCCTGGGCTTAAATCTCGGCCAAAAGAAAGCGCACACGTGTCCACCAGGCGACAAACTTGTTGCCCTCCTGCGCCGCTTCACACGCCCGAACACTAAGTTCAAATCGATGTCCTTGTCTGCTTTTCGTCAATCCTGGCTAAGGCCTAAGCCCCGGCTCATCTCCTGCACTGAAGCATATGATATTATATAAGTATGTGGGCAAGTTGTCCAACAAGTTCATTGCGGTATGCCCTTTGATTCGAGTACTCGCAGTCGAACCTCAAATGTACTCAAAGTATGGCTAAGCCACGAGCTACAAGGTTGAGGAACACGATTTATAATTAAGTTAGCTCCTCTAAAAGATATTTGTCTCTAAGCTTAAACTAATCCCATGAAAGCTGTGCCTGTCTACGAATAAATTAGTTACTTCCGCTATTCATTTTGGTTTAGAAAAGTATGTATATACATCATTTATTTCTCATGCTACAATAAATGCATTTAAATATAATTTAGACCTATAATTAAGCTCTAATAAATGCTTAATTTAAGTTAATATTTTGCTAAAAATAATCGTCTTTTAATTCTTATAATTAGATATAAGAAAAATAAACAAAAATTCCATAAACTATTAATAGCTGCATTATTATTAAGAATTTATATAAAAGTTTATTTCATTAAATAAATATAATTGCTGCGAATTATGCTAATAAAATTGCTCAAATAAATAATCAGAACAAAAGCATTTGACATCTAATAGATTAGATACATTAAAGATATATATTAATTATGTTTTTTATGCAACTTAATTCAACCATAATTAAACGCTTGTTAGCCAAGTTAATGCTCATAAAATCCCAGCAACAATTAGCTAGAAATATGCATAAAATTATTTAATAATTATGATATTTATATATCTATCGCACCTGTGAGTTAACAATATATTGTTGACATATATTAGCTAAATTTTATATTAAATGGCTTATGAATTTCAGTTATATTCAATTAGCAGCCAATTTAACTCCACTTTAATCAATAACTATCATATTTTATATATTTCAGATTTAGAATGAACATTTCAAATGGCAATGCTTAACATATTTTAAAGACATTGCGAGTTTTCAAGAAACCTATATATATATATTTGCCCATTAATTCGAATGAAGCGATTGCATACTTAATAATAATCTATATACATAAAAGTGAATGTCTGTCTGTATGTTCGCGATAAACTTGAAAACCGTTGAAAGGATCTTGATGAAATCTTTTATAATATATTCCTTGAAGTCCAGGGAATGTTTATAGCTATAGTTTGTTGTGTCATCACCACCCCCACACAACCACCCACTCATAAACGAAAAATGATAATATTCATGAGTATAATTTTACATTAAATAAAAACTATAATATCCACGAGTGTTAGTGTGTGTAAGTGTGTAAGTGTGTGGGGAAGGAAGTTTCATAGCAATTTTTTTACCGTGCCCTCGATCGACATAATAAATATTTATAAGAATCAAAATTTAAACAAATATAGTTAGGAAATGCGAGCAACGCCGCGGGTATAAGCTAGTAATTCATAAGAACAAGCAAATTTGATAGGTATCGAATAAAATACACACTGTACAAGTAAACACATAAACATCCATAGTTTTAAATACTGATAACTGTATAGATCTAAGTAATGAAAATGTTATATCATCAGATAGGGTGAGTTTGGTGAGTATATCTTTATAAACAAAGAAGTTATTCATACAAAAACATAGTCTTCGAACGATCACTCCTATGGCAGCTATATGTTATAGTGGTTCGATCCGGCTGGTTCCGATATATGTACACTCAGAGAAAAATGGCCGTTCTAGTTCTAGAATTATCGGGCTGGAATTTATACCGAATTTTTCTTAAAATTTTAAGTATTATTCGTTCTTTGAAATTCTTAAATTTAGTATGAATTAATCTTGATTTCAAAAATAACCCATTATTCTCTAAAAATGAGATTATAATTCTTGGATTAAGCTCAAAATACTTATTACAAGAAATTTCGTACTTCATCTAAGCGTTAAACGAGATAGGATTATTATTCTTAATTCAAGTATGGAATTTCTTAGATTGAGAACAAATTATATTTAAGTTCATAAACATACATACACACATGTGTGTGTATGTAAGTGTATGCAATCGACAAAATGTACAACAAAAAAATTGCAAATAACAGTCAGAACAAAAGCGAGAGAGATATTAGGAGTTTTGGTGGCAAGGGTCTGAAAACGGTGGTGGGGGGAGTGCTGCATAATTGAGCGAAACGAACATACGGTATTAAACCCTGTTGGAAACAAATTTTTCTTAAAAGCCCATATTAATATAAATTATTTATTTTATAAATTCTATGCACTTACATAATTTATGCCAAGCACATACTTTAGGTTTAAGTTTTGAAATACCAAAATCTTGGAATAAATTGCAAAATTTTAATTTAATGCAAAAAAAATTATTGTATAAAATATTATTGTGAGGTAGATTCACTACAGGGTTCAATAGTTTTCGTCCGTTTTGGGAATTTTCTATGATCATGTTTTTGCTTCAACTTTTGTCGAGTGCCTTTTGTTATTTCTTGTTCCTTTTCGTGTTCGCGATTGCCGGGCTTTGGTGTGAGTTTGACTATTGCAGGTCTGGCATTCGTTGAGTTGAACAAGATGTGTGAAGAAGTGCTCGCGGGTGATAATCCAAAATTAAGTGATTTATTAAAAGAGTTTGATTTGGAAAGTGTTACGACTTTTTTACAAGGTAAGTGTCTAAAAATGATTTCTGTAACTATATATGTATATTGTGTGTTGACAGTTTTTAAAATATATGTACATATAATGGCATATTAACAGCTATATACATATGTATATATACATACATACATACAAAGTATGAACATACGCAAGTATACATGCACATGCATGTCGGTACATAGATATGTACATATGTATTTTGCAATGTTTAAGAACTACAAACATATGTATGTATGTATATACATATATACATAATAAGTTATATACATAAATAAGTTATTCATACTTGTGTTCTTATGTATGTATGTATGTATACATATGTACATATGTAAATAGATTGCTGACGATTTTGATATTTCGCATAATTCTTGGTGTTGCCGACACAGTGGCATAGTGTACACATGTATGTACATGCGTATACATATACATTCACACGTATGTACATAAATACCGATCAGCATACAAACTATGTACATATGTACATACATACCAAATATACATAGTTACATTTGCACAAAAAATGAAAATTAAAGTGAAGTGACGTCGGCATTGTGGCGGCATCGTGGCGGCCACAAATGAAAATAACAGTAGTCAAGCATTTGTATTGCATTTGAGGCTACACATATGTATGTACATACACACATACAAATGCTTGATCTCTTTTATTCTCCTTTTCTTTGCGCGCGTGTCACTCATTTTTTGTACAAATGTGTTCTTGTATTTTTCTTTGTCCCTTTAGCAAAGGCGTATGAAGCGCATAGTGTTGTTTTTTCTACTTGCACTTTTAGCAACAGCCGCATTATTGGCGCCAAAGTGGTATGGAAATTGTGAAATTTTTTTCTAAGAAATACATAATTGTTTGTGATGGTAATGCAAGTTCTCACAACGCCTTTTGTAGAAATTAATAATTTTGTGTCAAAAATGTGTTACGTGAGGGATGAAGACACCTTAAAGTATGTACATATGTATGAATGTATATATATTTGATCAGCATCAAAAGCCGTCCGTCCGTCTATTTGTTTCATACAAATTAGTTTTTCAGTTTTAAAAATATCGTGATGGATCTTCGTACAGGTGTTTTTTTTTGCAGAATGCACCACATACATCGGAACCGGATCGAACCACTTTAACATACAGCTGAAATTGGAACGATCGAAAGTTGAGTTTTTGTATAAGGCGTTGCTGCAAGGGTACATATTCGGCACGCCGAATGGCAATATACTTTCTTGTGTTTTATTTATTTATTTTGCAAACATTTATAAATGTATGTACATAGATGCGCAAGTAACATATAGAAGTCTCCAATATATGACAGCGGACGACATTAAAGAAGCAATTCCACCTCTAGGTCTTCGCATGGAGTTTCGAGAAAAATTATTTTATTGGAAAAAGTCAGAGGTAAATGAGCAATAACTAAAATTTAAATTTTTAAATTTTTAAACTTTATTAATACCTATTATTTTTCCAGCTTGGAATAGACGACGATACTATATCGTGTCCGTCAAAGGTTGGGCATTGGCTTGACACCTTGGAGTAGCCATACAACGGGGAGGAAGTTCTAAACAAGGTAGCGATTTATGTTTACTACTGACTTGAAATACCCCGGACTTGCCCGGCAAACTATTTAGATAACAGTCAACTTTTATTTGAATTAATTTTTTATTTCGACATTAAAGTCTTGTTCCACCTAACCTTTTAATAAGTAGTTACTGTAAAAGTTCCAGGCTTCTTACTTCTAACGTTTGGGCACAGTCAGTCAGGTTAAACTCTTTAATATATTGAATAGATTATAATTTCTGTATTTCCGTTGCACGTTTTTGTTTTGCTTATTGTTTTTCCTGTCAGAGCTTGCTGTGCTTATTGAAAGAATCATGCAAGGGAAGAGTTTTACTGGAGTGTAGAAAGGAAAATAAGTCCCTCACTCCTGATCTAAGAGATGACCTGATCAATATTGTTGTAGAACACACAGAGAGACGAGTCAGTTTCTGTTGCGTATAAGACTTCACTGAGTAGGGATTGCAGTGATTGGTTCGAAGTTTGTGAAAAATGGAGAAAAACCTTTAGAATACGTCAGCAAGACATTAAAAGGCTTAGTAGCAAGGAATTTTTCGAAGCTTGGCCTAAGTTTTCGCATGCGCAAGCTAACGATTTGGTAAGAAGGTTAAAATAATTAAGAACACGGCTTTCTTCGGCGTGCCGAACTTATAAAAATGTTTTTTATATAATTTTCTACTAATAAATATGTCATTCACTCAGGTTTAATAATTTAAAATAAAATATTTTCAGATTGAAATTGATTTTGAATTCCTGTACCCAGGAAAAAACCTAAAGCTTATTTCTAAATGGGATACATTTAAAAAAAAATAAGTGTATTTTATGATAAGCACATTAGCAATGACTCTTGCAATTTGCTGAAGTCATCAGCAGATTCAACTACAAATAAAGGTAAATATATAATTGTGATGTATTATAAAAAAATCAAAAGACCTAAAGTTGGCTACTATTTCAATTTATTCACAGATCTTCAAGACTACATATTAGCGAGTCTATTAATTGCCGTTCTGCCATCCGCAGGGCGTTTCAAAGACGAAAATGGTAGGCTGAATAAAAAAGCAACCATTGCTGATGCCCAGGAAAGTTTCGTGCTTAGACTGAATTCATTGAACGACTATAAGCTGGAAATGAACAGGATCGTGAACAAGTATTATTCTTCGGGACTAACGGTACAACCATTTATTATATTTCAAGGTGACCCCAATTCCCAATATAAGTATTTTGGGTATTTTGATAATAATTTACTTAGTTTTCCATCTTTTATTTTAAGTCTTGATTGTTGTTTTAAAATCTTTCAAATACTCCATTTGGAGTATCCCAAAGCTTGCTAAACAGTTTGGGTATTCATTCAAAAACACTTTTATGAAATAGATAGTGATTTTGATATAAAATCCTCTAATCTAACTTGTTTAATAGACTTCCTTAATAATTAAAAATTTCGAACATGTACATTTCTTTTCGTTGCCTTCAGTTATTTATGACAACTGATATCTTTTTTTCTTTTTCTACCGAACAGACCTATCAAGTGAAGAATATTTCAATAATATAAGGAATAAAAATGAAATTGATATTGATTTTAAAAACTGTACCATATGCAGTGAACTTATATTTAAAGGAAAAAAATATAAAACTAATTATTACTTAGCAACTAAGAAAATACGTTTACAATTATATAAGATAAACAATTTAATAATTATGGATAAAAATGTATTTGTTTTAGTGCAACAGATTTGCATAACACGTTTGGATAGTCATTTTCGGGCATACGAAATTGGATGTCCGACTAATAATGTATATATAATAAAGATATGTGAACATAGCAACTCTCCGCTACATATATACCCATTAAATAATGAAAAATCTTATGTTCGTTTAAAAAATATATAAAAAATGTAATATATATATATAAGCAATAAAATGTATTGTTTGAATTTAATAAATACCAAGATTTCATTGTCTTAAAACTAGTAGGTGCTGTATTAATTCAAGGCTGAATTAAGCTCAATTTGAAGAACTTTTTGTTCTTACTTTAAACTTAAAAATTCTTGAAAGAAGAGTAAAATAGGCTTACTTTCAAGATTTTTAGTTCTTACTTTAAGCCGTTTAATTCTTGATTCAAGACTGAAATGTGCTCAATTTCAAGAACGTTTTGTTCCTATTTTAAGCTTTAAAATTCTCGAAATAAGACTAAAATGCGCTTAATTTCAAGAACTTTATGTGCTTATTTTAAGATTAAAAGTTCTTGAAATAAGAATAAAATGGGCTTATTTTTAAGATTTTTTGTTCTTATTTTAAGATTTTCAATTCTTGAATCAAGACTGAATTAGACTAGTTTTTAAGAATATTTTGTGCTTACTTTGAGTATAGAAAGTTTTGATTTAAGATCGTTCAGAACTTAAAATTGGGACAGAAACTGTCTCAAAATCAGAAAATACGTACTCAGTATAGCCAAAAAAGTTCTACAAATATCTCGAAAAGTTCTTAAAATCAAGAATTTCGGGCTTAACAAAATCGTTCTTGAAATAAGAATTCTGTACTCATAATAAGATTTTTCGAGCTTGGTCGGATTTTGACACCGTTTGTACTTCTTTTGAGTACAGAATACTTGATTTTTTCTCTGAGTGTACAGCCTGCAGCAAACAGAAGGATCTGTGCCGAGTTTCCTTACGATAGCTGTAAAACTGAGGGACAGACGGACATCGCTATATCGGCTCGGCTATTTATGCTGATTCAGAATATATATACTTTGTTGGTTCACAAACGTCTCCTTCGGTGCATTATACATTTCGAGACAAAATTATAATACCCTCTCCTAGGGAATAATAAGCAAAAGGAGCTACCGTGTGTTGGTAAACGTTTGCTTGTTTTGAAAGCTTTAAAAGCTTGTTATTTTAGCCAGATATTGAGAAAGCTAAATGTACTTCTGACCAACCGAAGTGTCGATTAGCTGCACGGCAACTTAGCCTGGTCCTGAGACTGAGCAGGCGGCCCAGATTCATAAGCGCGTATGGCACAACAAAAGGACTCACCTCAGCTTGGCTCGGCTTTGTGCTCTGACCGGAAGTCAAGTTCGTAGCCGGCGGGCAAGCGTGGTGCGTGGTGCGGGTTGCGGGGTGATGGGTGAGCTATGCGGGGAATGCCTGTAAGCCAATTAATGCGCCAACTTATTAGTTTGTGCCCGGGCCAAAGCAGATGCAGACGCAAACGCAGGTTTCTGGATCAGACTCTCACTCTGACTCGGAGTGGAGAGTTAGGCGCAGCTGTGGCTGCTATTTTAGAGTGGGCAACAAATTGAAAAGCCCAACGCTGCTTAGCTGCTATTGGGGGTAGCTGTGGAGTAGCAGGGGGAAGTGAAAGAATGCGAGCGGGCGGCAGTGGCTTCATTATTGAAATAATGCCACAATGCCGGGGCTGGCCAAACTAACAACCACGAGTACATGCGCGGAGATCACATCAAAGCAGGACTCAGGACTCAGGACTCTGGGCGACCAGCTAGCGTGGTACGGTGGGCTGCGTTTTGTGGCCAATGCGGCACCCTCAGCGTAGAAAAAGGGCCAAGGGGGCAACGGGATGAACAGACGGTTGGGTGGGGGATGTTACGAGCACGGGAGCAGCCGTTCGATTTCTCAGGATGCGGCTCTTGTGGGCCCACACAAGAGGACATCGAGGACATGGAGTGCAATTAATGTTAATGTTGAGATATTTATGATGCAACCCCCTTTGTTGGGCGCGTACACCGCACACCGCACACCGACCACCCCTTTCCCTGTCCCTTGCCCTTTGTTGAGTCGAATATTTGCGTATGAGCTTCGAGCGTCATTTAAATAACCCTGGCACTGGCTCTCGGCCATGTCCTGGGTCCACCCTCGATTCTCGTTGCCATGGCCACAAAACAACATTTCAATTTCTGTCAAATAGTTTCGTATTGTCGCAGCCCGAACGCTGCGCCTCCAGGATTTGTCAAATCAAAAACTTATGTTACAGCTGGATTAAAATTATACATGTCACTGGCTCCTGGCAGCGGCAGAGGCAGCAGCAGCGGCAGCGACAGCGACAGCGACAGCGACAGCAGCTGAGGCTGAGGCTGAGTGCTTGTCAGTGCTACGCCCGCTGATATCCTGCCACGCATGCTGGCCCCTTGCCATGGTTATCCTTGCCACTGTTGTTCTCCTTGTTGTTGTGCTGATTTAACGCATCAGCGCGCCAAATAAAACTTTCAAATGAACAGTTAAATGCGCGCTAATAGGGGTTCAGATTTCAGCAACTTTAGCCCTCGACAAGGTCCCGTGCCTGTCCCCTGTCATCCTTTGTGCCACATTGTGTAACCAACCCGGCCCAGGAGCCTTACTCCTTTTTCGCCTTTGTCGCCGCGTCGCGCTATTGTCCTGCCGCGGATTGATTGTGACATTAAGTAGGATTTATTTATTTATTTACTCTATTCTTTGCTGCCTTTTTTTTATATATGTATATACCTATATATATATTTATTTTTTTTTAATTTCAACACAAGATGCAAATTATGTTTTCAGTTTGTTACACTTTCGCTGAGGTGAGCCGTGGCAAAGGATCAGTTCGGATTGGGGCGGCTAGGATCAGCCAGGATCGGGTTGTTTGCCGCAGGTCTTAACGCCTCCTGTTTGATTTTTGCATTATGCACACTCTAATGCCAAATTTTTGTTTAGCTATTCTTAAGTTCTTGCACAAATATTCAAGTCTACATGCAAATGTTAGTTAAGGTCCTTTCAATATCAACCAACCTTTGGCTCAACATTTTCAAATTGTTATCATGCAGTATCTAAATTAAGGAAAACTAGAAGAAAAGCTTTAGTCGAGCGACTGGGCAGATACCCTGTACCCAGTTCTAAGTGCCGGGTATGAGAGAATCAAAAATATTGCTTGATTTTCGAATGCTCTAAACTGCAAACTTGCTAGCTCAAGGATACAGAAATGTTAATTTAATAGAAAGGTTATAGGAAATCATATCAACTGCATAAATATCATCTAAAATTACGAATATACGTTAAGGTATTATTCGGAATTTAAATGAAAATTTTGTATAAATTTGCTAATATTGACCATATTTCTAATGAAATTTAATTGTTATAAAAATAAGTAGATCGTAATCGGTAGGTATATGTTGAAGTTATACAATATAATTCTTATTATTGTAGTAAAAACCTATGAAAATTTTATGGAAATTAAAAAAAAAAATTTTGGTTTTTACATTCTTTGAATCTATTAATTGTCAGAGGTTGAAGTTATAGGAATTATTGTATTTTTAAATAGTGCAATTTAAAGTGACAAAACAAAAAATATTTTACAATCAAATGTCCTTAAAGAGGCGGGTTTTAGCTGCGAGGATTACCAGATTTCATTAAGCTTAGCTTAATTCTAACAACCTTCCTGCAGGCGTCCTCCCAAAAATCCAATTATCCGATGGATGGTGTCGGACATGCCTTCTTTTCAATATTATTTGGTATGCTAAGATATAGTTTGCGCTACAAAAATAAAAGCGCATTATTTAAATGGAGTCTTAAAATATATAGACACATTGAATATAGAATATATGGTATATAAGTATATATATATTTCCATACATTCTTTTTTATAATAATGAAGAAATTACAACGTAATTATAATAACTTCATAAATTGAAGATATACACCAACATGTGTACCAAGTTTGGTGGTGCTAGCTTCAAGGGTGTGGAAAAGAATTGGGTTTATACGGACAGACGGATATTGCGCAAGCCCAATATGGTTTTTCCCTTCGGGATCAGTGTATAAATAGTATTTAATATAATTATGGCTACTTAACAATTAATTACTTATTATTTTTTACTCCCTGTACCCATGAAATGGGTAAAAAGGGGGTATTGGATTTGTGCAAAATTATGTAACAGGCAGAAGGAGACATCTCCAACCCTATAAAGTATATATATTCTTGATCAGCATCAAAAGAGATTACGATTTGGCCATGTCCGTCTGTCTGACCGTCTGTCCGGATGAACGCGTCGATCTCAGCAACTATAAGAGCTAGAAACACCAAATTTGGACTGTAGGTTCATGTATACCATACGCAGATCAAGTTTGTTTCCAATCTCTGATATCTTACCCTGTTCCCCCGCAATTCGATTTACAGCCACACTTTTAAAGATAAAGCTTTGGGACTTGGCGTGTACAATACTTCAGTCCCTCTTAATATACTGTCCAAATTTCAAGTTGATCAGATTATAAACACGAAAGTTATTCAACAAATAGGATTCAGTACTCAAGCGAGGGGGGGAAGAAGCAGCACAGCCACAACTTAAAAGGCCTCGCTTGCGCTGTTGCTTGTGTGTGTGTGTCTATGCTTAAGTATACGAAGATGCGATCGGAAATTTTCGACCTGGGTACATGGAGTTTTGTAGTCGGGTATACTCGACTATAGCATTCTTACTTGTTTTAAGTATGAAGATGTAGGTTTCTTTTGGCTTATGGAATGTTATTGTATTTTAATATATACTTAACTCATTTTATACAGTTTGAGTGGTATAGTCTTAAGTGATATCAGTGATTTGCAAACATCGTAATATAATTATGATTATTTGATTGAGTATTGTGGATATGTCTAACCACAGCTCAATTTGTGAGCACAGCAAGGACTCTGGCGCATGTCCTGCTCGAAATGCCATACCATTCTTATAGGCCAGGTATTCGTAAGCCCCAAATGAATGGCAAAAAGCAGTGCAGCGACCTGTGAAAAGCTGGCCAAAATCTGCAGCGCATATTCAGGCCCAAAATAAATGCAAAGCCAAGAAATAATATAAAAAAGAATATATATATAGAAATATATATGTATATGCTGTGTATAAAAGGACATATATGTGTGTGACATTTTTATACAAAATAATGTGTCAGGAAAATGGGAAAAGCTAGTTCTGTTTTCTATACTTTTTGTCGTTCATGGTTTAGTGATTCAATTATTTTTGTGCGCAATTTAGATTTATTGAGTTTACAGTGGACGTTGTTACGGCTATTGTTGTTGTTGCTGTTGTTGTTGTTGTTGTTGTTGCTGCAGCTGCACAGATTTGCAACAACAAACTGCATAATCAATACTAAAATGCGAACGTGTTGTGAAGTTTGCCATTTGACAGAAAAGTAAATAAAAATGCATCGTTGCCACTGAGGCTGCCCCAACTGAAAGCAGGCTCAGATGGCACTAGCCAGGAGGGGTAGGGGTCCGAGAGGGAGCGGGAAGCGGAGAGCACGTATAACGAGCACAGAGTATAGCCACTAAAAGCTTAACGCTCGACATCAACAGTGACGTCGACTGCGATGCCAGCGTCGACATGCGCTCGTGTGTCACGTGACGCATGCAATTCGCATCCGTTTCCGGTTAAGCACTGTACACAGTGCGGCAGCTGAGGTGGGTTGGGGTGTGGCTGTGGGAGGGGGAGTGGGAGTGGGAGTTTTGGGCGTTTGGCAGAGGTACAAAGCGCGCGCCTGCAGGGTTAAAAATCATTTTAAAACCATAAAAATAAACTCGCGTGTCTGGCAAAATAAATAAATAGCAAAATAAAAGGCGAGCATACACACACACACACACACACACACACACATAGATACATTTGCGACTTTGTTTCCGTCTATTCGTGTTTTGTTTTGATTTTGTTTAAGCTTCACACATTTTTGTTTTTAAATCCTTTCACTCAGCACTTTATGTGTGTGTGTGTGTGTGTGTGTGTGCTGGTGTGTGTATGCGCGCTTAGGCACAAAATGCAATTTAGAATATTTGCAATTCCCTTTGGCAACAACAAATCTGCCACCGGTTGCCCCCCTCGCTTCCGCTTCAGCTTCCCACGTGCATTCTATTCAAACTCCATTTATATGAAATTTTTATCAAAAAAAAACTAAAAAAAACTTAACAAAAATATATAAATGTGTAAAGTCTTGTATTCGTTTTACAAAAGCCTAACAAAGCCGCTAAGACTATTATTATAGTATATTGTATATTCCGCATTCTAACTGTGATAAAAGTACGATTTTATACTAGATACTGTTAGATTATATATCAAGAAGATATATTTGAGATTAGCCATGTACATATATTTGAGAATTCAACCGATTGCTAGTACGTTACTCCAATAACCTCAACGCTGCTCTCTGATTGCGAGTAGTACGGCTTAGAACCAGGTATAGTACTGTCAATAACCCTACCTGGCTTTTACCTGGCTTAGCAACAACACATTGAAAAGAAGACTCCCTGCAGACAACCTTTCCAATAAAACCAATATCAAGCAAACATATTGTATTGAAGGCCTTGTACTCAACTGTTTCTCCTGCGCCTAGTTGTGGAGGTTGGTTAAGAGTAGGTTAGGTTTAAGTAAGCCAGCACTATGGTTGCTGTAATGAAAGTTTATCAAACCATCCTAAACATCCTAGCCAGCAGACTCAATAGATAGAGAAGATCCCGAAGTTTGTAGCGCATCTACCCAAGGGAGCTACTCTAATTGTTCCAATGTGGTCCGATTTCGATCAAATTATAGGAAACGCTTTGAAGTTAAATAAAACGCTCACTTAGTTTGGGTGTAATTTTAGTAAGAACAGAGTTCTTCATACAAGAACTCATTTTCCACCCGTTCCAATGGCAGCTATGTGATAAAGTGGTCCGATTTTGATCAAATTTAAGCAGATTGACATAGACTTTGTTTGGGTTAGTTTGATGAAGATAGCTTTATAAAGAAAAAAGTTGCTCATACAAAAATATAGGTTTATACTGATCATTCCTAGGGAAACTATCTTATATATATATAAAAGTGAATGTCTGTCTGTATGTTCGCGATAAACTTGAAAACCGTTTAAAGGATCTTGATGAAATCTTTTATAATATATTCCTTGAAGTCCAGGGAATGTTTATAGCTATAGTTTGTTGTGTCATCACCACCCCCACACAACCACCCACTCATAAACGAAAAATGATAATATTCATGAGTATAATTTTACATTAAATAAAAACTATAATATCCACGAGTGTTAGTGTGTGTAAGTGTGTAAGTGTGTAAGTGTGTGGGGAAGGAAGTTTCATAGCAATTTTTTACGGTGCCCTCGATCGACATAATAAATATTTATAAGAATCAAAATTTAAATAAATATAGTTAGGAAATGCGAGCAACACCGCGGGTATAAGCTAGTATGTTATAGTAGTCCGATCCGTTTCCGACTTATGTACTGCCTGTAGCAAAAAGAAGGATCTGTACCAAGTTTCATTACAATAGCTTTCAGACTGAACGACTAGGTCGCATACAAAGAGACGGACAGACAGACATCGCTATATTGAATTGGCTATTGATGCTGATTCAGAATATATATACTTTGTTGGGTCGCAAACGTCTCCTTCAGTGCATTACACGCTTCGAGACAAAATTATAATACCCTCTGCTAGGGTATAAAAAACCTTCTGTCTGCGAAACGTCCATCTATTCCAGCCTCGACTAAGGTTCTTTGTAACGTCCGCAACGGCTCCTTACGCTTAATTGTTCGCAAACCAGAAACTAAATAGCTTTGTAATGCAAGTCAAAAGAACGTTTCAAAGGATACCTGCCAGAGTAGGTAAATTGCAAAATATGTCCTTAAGAACGCCAACGCAGGCTTAAACACTGTGTAAGGTCCACAACAAAGGATGAGCACATGTGCCTGCTGCCTGCACGGGCATCCCAATAAACTTAGCCCAATCTGACACACTTCGTTGGCAACTGTCCATCAAAGGGGGCCACATTATGGTGCACGTTATCCTTGCTGCTCACTCCTAACCGATTTAAGTGACCTTTCATTATTGTATTTTTTCTAACGCTCAGATTTCATTATGCGCAATACTTAATTTTTTGGTACAACATCAACACCCTGTAGGACAAGTTGTGAACATGACAAAGCAATTGAGGACGGGGCCAGGGGTGAGGGGTTCGGGGTTCGGGGTGAGGGGTTCGGCTTGAGGGTTGGCTCCCTTAATGGGCATACGGGGTGGGGGGTGGCATTGATTATTAAATGTTTGAAGTGAAGCCAATGCCGAACCCTTTTTAGACTCATCTTTGACTCATAATTTGGCCTGTGTGCGTCAAATTTATTGAAGTTAATATTTGTCGCAACGGGAACAGGCGGCAGGAGGGCGGCAGGAGCGTAATTTGCAACAGGAGAAGCACAGGATCAAAAATGCTGAAATGTTGCCCAATAATAAAAGCATATATATCTATATATATCCATATATATATATATATATATGTGTGCAGTACCGCAGAAAGGGTGCAAGTTGCCTTTTTAGTTTGTGCGTCTACCTCCCTCTCACTCTCTCTCTCTCTCTCTATCTGTGTTTGGTCCTTTCTCTCAGTCTGCAAGCATAAATCATGCAACATATTGCATTATCATTCAGGCAGGACAACGCGCACGAGTCCTGGCTGACAGCGCGACGCGTGATTTGTCCTGCCAGCTAATGGCAATGGTAATCGGAGTGCGAATAAAAGTCGTAACGGTTAAGGACACGGGAACGGGTTGATGCCCTTTGGGTGGGCGGCAAATGCCCAAAAATGTTATATAATATAAAAGCAACAACAAATTTTTTGGTAAATGCAAGTTGGCAAATGGGAAATGGGAAATGGAAAATGTTAAATGGGTTTTGGGCTTTTGGGTTGATTCGCTCGGTGTTGCGTTTAGGAAACAATGGAAATGTGTCTCAAGGTCGCCTCAACCATTCAAAACGCATTTGCACAAAGGATGTTCGGGGAACGCATGTCGGCAACATTGCGTCGTCGCAGGACATTTTACAAGGCACTCACTCGCACACGGCTTCAGTGTTTGCTTTTATGATGCAATCCAGAAAGGAGAGCATTTCACAACACACAATGCCACATTTCACCCGCTGCGTGGTCGCTTTCGCCGGAACTGCAAGGATATTGTAAATGTTGCCAGGGATAGGGATATGGGCAACTTGTACGCTAACCGGGGCATTATATAAAGTTGCGCATATTGAAAGGAGCGAGCGGGTTTTATCGCTTCCTCTCTATCTCACTTTAATGACAACTTTTCGTTTGAAATCTTTGAAAAATCGAATCGACCTTCTCTTAACTCCTCGCGCAGCCCTTGTCCTTTGTCTGCACCGCCTTTCACTCGTTGTCCTTTCGCCGTTGAGGCATTCGACTACAATGTACTCTCTATGCAAATATGCATTGTTTGACCAGTTCGAGATTGTAAATATTGGTTATTAGGCCAGTCCCGGTCCCGGTCTGAATCCCATTCCCATTCTCAGTTCCAGTTTCAGTACCATTTCTAGCCGCGGCCTCGATGTCCTTTTGTCGCAATGTTATACAAATATGCGTCAATCCGTTGAGCTCGTCCCGGGTACGGTCCGGTTCGTTGAGATCTATTGACATGTCGCCCCGTAGCGGTTGCCTTTCCTCATTTGTTGCCCTCCGCGTCTTTTATGCGACCTCGTAAAACTTTTGTGGCTGGCTGGCAATTTTTCAACGCAACAACAACTGTGTCCTTAGACCCGTTTGCTTAACTATTTGCTTCGGGGAAATGTGGTAATCAATTTGGCTTTTGCCAGCCAACCTATTCTCCAGTTACCAGCCTCGATATTCCCAGCCATATACGAGTGACATAGCGCAGTCCCAGGGCACCAATTAGCACATTAATCATATCATATTTAAATAATCACTTGGTTAGCTCGATGACTCATATTGAAATATATATTTCTGCAGCATTATATATATTGTTATAATAATTCTTCAAATTTATTTGTTTATTTATTTCTATTATCCATTTATTTCTTTTAAATGTATTTATTTATTTATCCATTCATTTATTTTATTTATTTATTAATTTTTATTATTCCTAGTGCTACAAGCTAAAGCTTATAAGTTAGGGCACTAGTCACTATAATTAAACATATTTTGTAACATAAATTTTACATTTAGTTTTTTTCGATTTAACATATAAAATAAGTACACAATTTGAGTTTAAAGTTATCATTAACAGTTAAAATAATTATTATTGGGTGTTGTTCTGTAGGTGAGCCTTTAGTTCTATCTTAAATTGCGTGGCGCCATAAATAGTTTTATATAGTTTTAGTTTTATTTTTAGTTTTTTTTATTTGCTTATGTATTTATTAAATTCTTCATTTAATTAACTATTTTTGAATTCATTAATTTATTTATTACTTGATCTATATATATTTACTATATTTCTTAGTTATATCTATGTTTATTAAGCTATTTATTTATTCATTCGGCTGTTTACTATTTTTATACCCTAGGAGAGGGTATTATAATATTGTTTCGAAATGTGTAATTGACAGAAGAAGACGTTTCCGACCCAACAAAGTATATATATTCTGAATCAGCATGAATAGCCGAGTCGATATAGCGATGTCCGTCTGTCTCTCAGTTTTACAGCTATCGTAAGGAAACTCGGCACAGATCCTTCTCTTTGCTGCAGGTAGTACATATATCGGAACCAGCCGGATCGGACCACTTATAAACGTATCCTCACCAAACTTACCCAAACCGAGTCTATGGAGGGAGAGTTTGTACAACCTGACCAAATTTGCTCAAAATCGGACTACTATATCGCTGTTTATACAAATATTTTATCCAAACTAAGTTCCAATTTTGTTATACTTAAAATTTATTTATTTATTTTTATTTAATAATAAGTGGGCTTAGTTTAAGCTTGGAATAAATAGCACTGGCTGCTTAGGCCTTCGGCTATGTACATGTCTTAAGATTAGGTGGATAGATATTATTAAAAAGTGTTGCTTAAAATTAATGTGAGTTAAAGTGTTTAGATCAGGGGTGCCCAAACGCTGCTTATGGAAGAACAACCTTCAATACATATGCAAGAAAACACTAACACATCTAAGGCAAACAATTTTTTTCATTTTATTGTGTGCACCGAAAAAAAGTAGATACAATTTCTATTATTTCTTTGCAAATATTGCATTGTTTTCACACCTAAAAATTTTGTTTAAAAAAAGTACGGCGTCCAGCTATTCATCTTTTCACCACCACTATTTTATTGTAACTATTATTTGAATGCAAATAATGCACTTAAAATGGTTTGCAGAAAAATATCGTGTCCAGCGTTCAATCAAATCTCAAGGCTAGGTGATATAATAGAGGATATGTGTAACAAATGAGTATTTAGAGGAGATATTACTACAAGGTGTTACTTTAAATTAATTTGATTAAATTAAGTGATAAATGTTGCTTAATTTAAGGAAAGAGATAATTCTTGTTATGTGTTGTTGCGAAGGGTCGGTGATAAGTGTTATAGGGTCTATGTTACTGAAGGAGTTTAGTCTGAGTTTAGTCTGTGTGAAGTGCAGTCTATTAAGATGTGTTTTAGGGTTATGATATTGTGTGTATTGCAAAATGTACAAATGTTAGTGGAGGTTGTTGGTTGTTACTTAAAATAGTTTCCTATAATTTAATCAAAATTGTATTTTTATATTTATTAATATATATTTTTATTATTAATATAATTCAGTAATTCTTAGTTTTTGTATGCTCTTTCGATGTTAACTAAGTTTTATCAAATTCTGATTATTACAGCTGTCCAGGGAACAAGTGCTGTGCTTAAAGGGATACTTGAACCAAATGGTTTTAAATATACCTCATATAGCTCACTTACATTTGATCCAAATCGGATGACTTTGTCGTCTAGGAACATTCTCTTGCGCTTGTAAGAAAAACATACTTATATTTTAAGAATATTATCTAAGATATTGACAAATAAATCATCGTAGATGCACTTAAATAGAACAAAACTAAGAATTGGCATCAAAATGTTCAAATTAGGTGCAATTTTCCACTCAAAGTCTCGCTCAGAAATTGTTATTCTCAAGCTAAAGCCCAAACTGTGACATGAAAAATGGAAAAGGAAATGGAAAACAGGAAAAACGCTTGTCACCTTTTTGGCGGGGAAGACATACAAAACATTATGAACGCCCATTTAGCCAAAAGGGTTCGTCCTTTGGACCATGTTGGTTACGGCGGCGGCTGTTAATCTCTTAATTTATCAATTGAGGCGTCCACATGGGCAATTCGTGTTCGGATTTGGATTCAGATTCAGATACAGATTCAGTTACAGATACAGATTCGGTTTCAATTTCAATTTCAGTTGCAAATGAATTTCCATAAATGCGCGACGAAAAGGACACCACAAAAACTGTTGGCAAACGGGCTACTGTTTGAGTTGTTTGAGTTTTGGGGTTGTTAAAAAGGGTTTCGACAAAAGTTATGTTTACATAATTAATTAAACAACACAAAGCCGCTGAGGCCAGAGAGACGAAGGTAGCACATGTGTGCAGCCAGGGGGGCAATGCAATATAATTTATATAATTTCACACAATGAAAGAGAAAGAGAGGAGGCAGACAGGCGTCAAGGGGTTGCAGGGTTCGCTGGATACGCTGGATTCGCAGAATTCCGCAGATCCGTCCGATATGTTATAAGGATTCGTCGTCATTGTCGTCGCATCATTTACTTTGCTTGGTAATAAACTCATAAAAAGCCCAGCCGAATGGGCACATTAAAACAAAACTAAAATGTCATCTCACCCTGCAACAAGGACGCCGCATAATGGGGCAACAAAAGGCGCGACAATCCTTGAATCCTGCCCAAGTCAGAAAAGGGTTATGCGTCCTCATCTGCGCAAACTATTTGTCACACACACACAGCAAAGTGGGCGGTGGGCGTGCACATTTGTCATTACGATTGCCCGAAGGGGGGGAGATGGAGAAGGAGTGCGAGGCAGGGGACACCCAGACCTCAAGCGAGACCGGACAAACTGGTTCGCCAAGCAGGAGGCCTCCTAACAACCAAAAACACACGCACAAATGACTTTTTGATTCACTTGAGTATGTGTGTGCGTGTGTGTGTGTGTGTGTGTCTCCCAAAGAAGTCGTTGTCGTCCTCCCAGGACCTGCCGCTGGCTCACATTGTCGCCAGTGTATTAAATCGCAAGCATTTGGCGTCGCCATTTTATGGTCCTTATGCCACCCACTTACACTTGGCTGGCTGCCCAGCCACCGTCCCCGTCCCCGCCTTCATTGCAACCCTCATCCTGTTACCAGGTGTGAAATTAGCTCAGTTTACAAAGTGCGCAAGGATGTGCGAGCCTGTGAGTCTGTGGCCAGCGACTGGTCTGGCTTTCAGTCCACAATTGAGGCCAGAAAACAGCTAACGAATGCGTGGCGCGTTTTACAGCTTACAGAGGCTGTCCTGTTAACCATATCCTGGCTGCAACCATAGCTTTAATTAAGGTATATGTACAGCCGCACTCATTTTTGAAGCAAAGCAAGCATAAATACTCTAACAAAGAAGATGTTTTTAATGATTATAGGAAAACAATTAGGAAGGTGGCAGTCGAAGGTTCCCGAGTCCGGTATACTCTGATCTCTACTTGTGGCAGTGGCGTAGATAGGGGGGGGATTAAGGGGATCAATTGAGAGCCTCAGACTCCAAAAATCGAATTAATGCCATGAATCTTGCTTACGCCTTTCGCTGCCCTTGCATTATGAATTTCAAAAAGCTAATTTAGACTTAATTTAAACCATGGATCTCTCGATTCTAGCAAATGAGGATGTGTTCTCTAAAATCCATGAAAATTAAAATAAGTGGCTGAAGCTGTTGACATTGAAACCAATTAAAATAATCAATTTCTGGACGTCTATGTTATGGATCTTGGACCACGAAATTATTTTGGAACGATTTTAGGTCCTCTTCAAGAACGGTTCACTCGATATTAATTAATAAAAAAAAACAATAATTTTATTTTAAAAAAAATGCTAGCGTATCCTTCGCTTTATCAATAACCACCCGGATGACCTGTTCGATTTTACTTTCTCAATAGCTTTTTAGATTGTGAGAAATATATAACAAATAGCGTAACTCAATTTTTCTGCCCGTTGAGGTTAATATTCCTGGGCCGATGCTCCATTATTTTTGTAGAAAAACGACTGAAGTTAATCTAAGAAAAATCAAATCTTACACATTTGACCTTGAACCTTGAATATCGGTCAGCATTCTGTTGAATTAGTTTTGATGCAGTCTTGAAAAGTTTATAAATTTGATAACGACTACGAATTTGTGTGGAGCTTTGAAAGTAAATTCAGTTCAAATCACACGATATCCTATTCTGTATTTGTAAGCAAATCTTTCAGGTAGCTCATCAGTTGAAGTTCAGTTTAAGTTCAGTTCAACCTGGTGACTTTAGATATAAGGGTGGTAAGTTAGGTGCTTCTGCCGATTTCCGGCTACGGGGGTGTGGCTTGGAGTGGTAAATCTTAACACTTACCAACATGTGTATTAAATTTGGTTGCTCAAAATGCAGAAATGTGTAGAGACTTAGGACATTTCGCTTGCCCAATAAGCACTTATTTTTAATTACAAGAAATATGTTGCCTTTCTTAAAGTAATGCAATTATTATAAGTACATGATTATTATTATTATTATTAGTGATGGGAGCGTTGCACTGCGACCTATGAGATCTATTGCGCCCCCCATTCCCCATGAATGCAAGGATCTTGGTCGGATCTAGAGTACCTATATCGTTTGTCTGAAGGAAAAACCCACCCAGGTACCTGTTTCTTCTTCTGGCAAGGGCAGTGCAGTCTGTAAGTATGTGTGATGAGGTTTCAGCCTCCATTTCACAGAATCTGCATGTTCCGCTTCTTACAATTCCTAGTTTGCTTAGGTGGTTTCTCAGTCTACAGTGCCCAGTCAGAAGGCCGCTGACTATTCTAAGTGAATTCTTCTCCAATGGTATTAGTTGCTTGAATCTTTTGAGATCATAGTTTCCTAAGAGTGACTTGGCCTGTCTTAGACCAGGTGTATTTCTCATGTAAGTAAGTAAGTAAGTTCTAAGTAGATGATACTTTTTGCTTATTTGTGGTGACGAAAGTGGGCATGGCAAGAATATTTTTCATGCACTCTTTACAGGGTATTATCATCAGTTCACATATCAAATTTGCTGACTCCAACTGGCAAAATGTGGAAGTAGTTGGAGGAAACATCAAATGCCACATTTGAGTCCCTAAAGCGCCAAGTTTAGCCAGCAGTCCCAATTATAAGTTATATTCAATACTTATTCCAGCTGAATCTTCATATCAAAATCAGAACTTTAAAATGCCTCTACTTGAATTCATTTATGTTTTGCTTTAGTGCTCGCAACTTTAGCTCTTAAGTAACCAGCCTAGTTTTCTCATTTATCAGAGAGGCCGGCTCCCCTTTTCAGGCCATTTAGAACATCATTCAAACTTTCAATTGCTTAGACAACAATTATCAGAGCTGTTTAAGTTTGGGCCAAAAATACTGCACTAATCAATTGATGGGGGTGTGCTTAACCCACTCGTCCCCACATCTTGTTGCCTGTCGCTTGGCTCCGTCAAGTAATCACTTAATGCCACACACAAGCACTGTTCCCTGTTCCCTGTACCCTGCAGCCTGTTCCCCACACCCCCTTCTACTCATAGACTATGCCGACACGTCGTCTATTTGTTTTGTTAACAACATTCTTGAGATGCTTTTATGAGGCACGCTAAATGCCTGGAGAATCGGCATTGGCATTCAATGCTCCACAGTAAATCACATGGAACCCCAACCCCAACCCCAACCCCACTGAAACCTGGCCTCCTCGATGTCATTTTCTATCCCTAGTCCCCTCCACTAGTCGTTGGCGCGTGAGTAATGCGCATGGCTTAATTTCAGTTTGTTGTCACATATTTGAAAGGCGCCCGGCCAAAAATACGCTCAGGCATAAATATTTATAGCCCCGTCAGCCCCTTCACAGATTAGAAAGCGCTTAAGTGCGACTTTTGGCTCGTGACTTGTCTTAAGTGTGCCCGAGTAGCGTACACCAATCCCCTAATACTCCCCTCCCCCCACTACACACACACACACATACACACACACACATACCGCACACCGCCAGTGCCTATTCTCGAATGTCAACGGAAGATGCCGTTGACGGCACGCGTCATTCTTACACTGAGCAAAATTAATGACTCAATATGCAGAAGGTCGCCATACTTTTGTAGGCAGCTAGCATTCATTTTTTCTGAATCAGACAAATATATTTCTTAGTTTTTCTGAATTTAAATATATTTATTATAAATTGAAATATATTTCTTAAGTTTCGAGAATTTCACAATATACCTATATCACCTAATATTTCAGAATTAGCATTCATTTTTTCTGAATTAGACAAATATATTTCTTAGTTTTTCTGAATTTAAATATATTTATTATGAATTGAAATATATTTCTTAAGTTTCGAGAATTTCACAATAGGATATTCTAATATTTCAGAATTTAAGATATATATTTCTTAAGTATTCAGAATGTAAGAAATATGTATATACAAGAAATATATTTCTTGAGTATTCAGAATATAGAAGAAATATATAAGAAATATATATCTTAAATATTCAAAATATAGAGAAAATATATTTCCTAAATTTACAATTTTTTCTATTATATATAAATTGTTTCTAGCTTTTTGGGTGAGATTTATTGTTGGGCGAATGTCTGAAATCGATGACACTTATATTTCTGAGTGTAGAAAGAAATATAGAAAATATATTTGCTAAATTTAAGAATATTATATTTATTGAATAAAATTATTTCTCGCTTTTAGAGTGACCTCTATTTTAAAACATTTATTTGTCAAAGTGTAAAAAGAAATATGAGAAATATATTAACAAAAATTGAACATTTTTCCAACTAAATAGAATTAAATTTTGGCTTTTAGTTTAATTTTCTAAAATTCATGTTCTTTTTTTATGCTGAGTGTAGAGAGAAATATGAAAAATATATTTCTCTAATTTAGAAACTATTTGTGCTATAAGAGAATATTTATTTCTTACTTGGTTTTTTCTGAATTCTATAGCATTTATTTTTCTGAGTGTATGCAACCCGCCCCTGCTCCTTGGCTGTACCACACTTCAAGGCAGTGCCACCAAGTGGTCGGTGGCGGGTGCGGGGGCGCAGGAGGTGCCACCCGCATGTGTTTAATAGTTGGGCGACAAATATGAGCGACTCGTGTAATTTGAGGCATTTTTGAGTAGCTGTCGTCCCTTACCCCTTACCCCGTTCCCCTTTTCCATCACCCCTTACCCGTTTAGTTCCGTCTCTGATCAACGCTGTTTGATTATGTTGTCGCACGCGCTGTTTAATTCTGTATGAATATGAATATATAACAACAACATCAACAACAACAACAACATCAACACCACCACACCCCGCAACGTGCACTGGGCACGGGGCACGGGGGTTGTTGCCAAGACGTTGGCGGGTTAATTGAAAAACTTAAGTGGCAACAGTCGCTCCGGATTAGCCATATTAAAAATTTAATTAATGCCACTTTCGGTAAACTATTTTCATATTGCTGGCGTCATATAACAAGGGGGCGTGGCTCCCCATCACCCCACTCCCTGCCTGCTCAACAGACTTCAAGTTCTTTAATGAAGTTGGATTAAAAATTAACAACATTTAGTTGACTTATAACATATTTAACTAATTTAAGAATATATGTTTGCTGTTTAAGTGTAACTTTTATCTCCGACTTCTTGTTTTTCAAATAGAAATTTTAATTTCCAACTGATTTATAAGTTTTTAGTCTTCTAAGCAACACTTTCTCAAAGTCTAGTTGAGTTTTTACTCATTAAATGTTTAAATGGGAATATAGACCATATAAAGTATATAACATTCTTATATTATATTCTTAATAGCCGAGTCTACATAGTCTTGTTTGTTCTCTATAAACGCTTAGATCTCAGAGACTATAAAAGCTAGAGAGCTTAACATACAACTCAGAAAATCGCTCTATTATAAACATCCACCCTAAGATTTCTAGTTCTTGAATTGCTATTTTATTGCAAAAATTTCTAAATTACAAAAAATATAAGGTCCTTGGCTACAAAAGTATTTTAGGGCAATTCTTTAACTGATTATTCTTATTATTCTCCTTGATCAAGCTATGCACAGGTGCGTAGAGAGCTCTTCAACCTGGGAAATCAAATAGGAGGACATTAAAGGAATACAAATTCTCTGCAAGAGAGTAGAAATCGATACAGATCCTTGAAGGGACAACATTTAGTCAGCTACTACACAAACACTGTCAGCTTTGCCAGCAGAAGTACTTCCTATAGATCTACTGATCCCATCATCAACTGGAACCATCATGTAAACAATTGAATGTCCTTACATTTCTGAACACTGTAAATTGAGCAGAACAATCAGGAACTCGGAAAGCAACGTCAGGCGAATCCTTAGTGTTCAAAATGGCAGCAAGCCTGGAATTTGAAAGCGACTGCGTCTCTTTCAAAGCTAAAGTAGGCTTTGACGAACTATTCCCAGCAGCAAACAGTCAAAACTCAAATATTAATTTAAAAGGCGACTGAAATAAAACACAAAAATCCATTGGTGAGTATAACAATCAATAATCAATAAGTATAGACTGGCTTCAGTGGTTAAACTTTTGCAACACTTTAAGCAAAAGAAGCTTAGCAAATATTAAGTAAAAACAAAATGGAAGACGACAAGAATGAATCCACTGCAAACAATAATGTTGATCCAAACGACAAGATGGAATCCAAGGCCAAAAAGAACTTTGATCCAATCAATCTGGATAATCCATACTTTAATCCAGACGATGAATATTTTGATGACGGCGATGTGCCAAATGTAGAGCCCATATTGCCACCAAATCTTGAAGGCCTTACCGATGTAGTTGACATTCAGATTGTGCACTATATAATCCATAAGCGAGCCTTGCGACCACGTATAGATGCCACTAAGAAACGCACACCCGGCTCCAATTAGAAATACATAATATACCCAAAAGTAAGCAACAAATATCTAGAATCTAAGCGTAATATATATGTATATATATTTCCATATATTTATATTCCTTTTAGATATGCAACACAAGCAAAATGCCTTCTAACAAATCAAAGCGAAGCTGCGGACTTGATGTATATGATGTTTTGTACACTTACTATAGAATTAGTGCTATATAATTCAATAAATCTATTCATCAAACATTTTATTTTATTTATTTATTTATTAACGAAGGCAAAACAGTGCTGCCTCGAACCAAAAAATATAATATAATACATAGATATACGGAAAAAATTTAAAAAGCCTACACGAAATTACAATTGAAAACTAATAACGTTTATTTGCCAGTCCGGCTAGCTATGTCCCTATTCACAGCAAAGAATTGCCGGTGGCGTTATTAGAGCCTATAGCAAGATAGAATAGAGTTAGTTATGAAGAAAAAACTTATAGAATTTAAGGTTAATTAAGGCATAAGACTAGAAGAATAAAGAAAGACAATAGGAATGAAATCTCCAACCCGGTGGGGGAAGTTTTAGTAGCCACTCCGGCAAGCTGTGCCCCAACTCACAGCGAAGTTGGTTAGAGATTACATTAAGGAGGGAAGGGCCTAGAAAGGGAAGGGATGGGAAAGAATATAATAGTTGTAGAGTAGGAAATAGGAAATAGAGTGGGCAATCTCCCACCCGATGTGGCCCTGTGCCCCTGCTCACAGCTGGGATCGGCCAGAGATTACCCGTAGGTGATTTAGAAGAGAAAGTTTAATAGAGGGAAGAGAGAGTTCAGAGGAGAAAACATGAAAAACAGAATTATACTGTGTGCATAGAACACGAAAAGGATTGTGTAAAGCATAATCAGTAGTGCATATAGGAAGAGATAAGGGAATATAGTTCCATCCAAGACCAAGCTTGTTAACATTTCATACAATAAAGCTAATTTCTCAGCAAACATTTTAAGCGTTTCTCATCAAATTTATTCGACTTCCTTAAGGCTTAATAATAGTACCACCATTTGGTCAGCTTGATTGAGATATCTTCAAAATCAAAAGAAGTTTTTCTCATTAGTTTTTTTCGACTGTCTGCAGCAAAAGGAAGTATCTGTGGCAAGTTTCCCCTAACTCTACCTTGTCGGGTGAGAATATTCTTGAAACTGTGATTCTTGTTTAATTCCACATAATTGTGTATGCTTCAAATTTGAAATGCGAGTAAATTCAAAATACAATAAGCTTCACTGGCATTTCATAAAAATAAGATTGGTAAACAAATATTCAAATTGCGTTTTAAATTTGTTAAGTATCACTTGACTGCTTAAATAGACTTGAAGTAACAATTCACAGTATAGTCGGATAACTAGAAAAAGCTACTCGCTTTATTGCCTTCAATTTATCAAGTTAAGAGATAAATCTACATATTTGCGCTTACATATGTACTCTATACGAGATATATGCACTTACATACATTTATTCAGATGGCCACAGGGCATTTTGCTTATATGAAAGTAAAACACTTTTGGTAATTCATTAAGTTACGGAAGTTGAACTCAGAACTGCAATTTCCCCTAGAACCAATTATAGAAAAATTTAAATTCGTTTTAAAAGCAGACCAAACGCATGTCCCATGTCCAGTGCTTGCCCCAGACAGAGGACGACGACGACGACGAGGACGACTGATGCAGGAGCAGGAGCAGGAGCAGGAGCAGGAGATGGCCACTGCCGTTGCCTCTGATGGATGAATGTAATGCCATGTGTGAATGCCGGGGCAGGGGTGTGCCGAGTGTTGGTGTGGGTGTGTGGACAGCGGCATGTTCATAAATTGAAATCACTTCCATATCCAGAGAAAAAGTTTGGCAACAAAATAGAGCAAAAAATACAGTAAAAAATATAAAAAAAGCACAACGCTGTGGCTGCTACCGTGAAACGCCTGCCCGCCCCATGCCCAAAGCCTGAACGGCAAATAAAAAATTCTGTTTTTAAATCGCTGGCATTGGACCAGGACCAGGAGCAGGACCCGTACCGGACTGGACCGGACCCAGGGACAGAGCCAGAGCCAGAGTCAGAGCTCGCCATGTACGACAAGTAGGCAACACTTGACACAGTTGCCACTTTCAATTGCCAACATAACTCGAGTGGCGCTCGCTAAAGAAGCGCCTGCCCATTGGGGGAGGGAGCGGGTGGTGCCGCATAGTTGGGGGCGGCGCTGTGTCTGCATATAAATACCGCCTGTGGCCATAAAAGTGGAGACCAACCGACCGACGTGTAACAAGCCCAAAAAAAAGCCAAGAAAGAAAAGCCAGCTTTGGGCCGCCGAAGGTTTGATACCCTTGCGGAAAATGCTAGCTAATCAAAAGGATTGTTCATTCCACTCCAATCGTTCATATGGCAGCTATATGTTTCTCCCAAACTATTATATAGCAATAGAGTACAACTGTGTTTGCTTGAGATAGTTTGATTAGCAAAAACAGAAACTGACAAATCAGAAGGTTGATTTCCTGAAAGCTTCAAGATATTGTAGTTTGATATTGATCAAACTTAATCTCTATATATAAAAGAGCTTGCTCTGACCGACTAATTTGCAAACCACGCACAACTCTAGCTGTAAGAGCTAAAATAGGATGGGATTTTGGAAATTTTCACCCGTAAGTGCGGAAAATTTCGCAAATAACTGTTGTAAGAAACTTTTTTGCTTCCTTTAGTTTGATATTGATCAAACTTAATCTTTATATATAAAAGAGCTTGCTCTGTCTGACTGATTTGTAAGCCACGCACAACTCTAGCTGTAAGAGCTAAAATAGGATGGGATTTTGGAAATTTTCAGCCGTAAGTGCGGAACATTCACTAAGAATTGTTGTATGAAACTTTTTTGCTTAAGAGCTGATCGGCCTTAGACTCCTTTTCAAACATGTTTCAGCGATTTCGGAAAAACCAAACCCCAAAAGTCTAGTTTCAGTTGGATCAGCTTCAAACATACTTTCATTTTTTTACGATGAATAATTTGATATTTTCAAAACACAGTTGGAAAATTGGTGAAAACTTTTTCTACACAATAAAGAATTAATCATATGATAACCAATTTTTCCCATGGGCGGATAATTGAGGGAGTTTAATTATGTAAACTTTTGTGTTTCCATATCGCATGGGTCTCTAGACTTTTCGGTATTTAGTAAGATAAATATGAGAAGGAGAATTGAGCAAGCAAAGTAAGAATTTGATGAATATATTTGGTTCTAAACGCATCCAGGCAACACCTGCTAGTATAAAGTATACAATGAATCCTTGAATTGATGGGACATATTAAAAAACAAAAAAGTTGTTCAACAATTGAATTTATCGAACGCTTAATCCTGAGGCAGCTATATGATATATGCGCATCAGAACGTGCCTGATTATATTTATGCAGATGGAGTCGGCAAGCTGCCTTTCAATATTACACATTTCGTGATCAAATCATGATACCCTCTGTAAGTGTATGGAAAAGTTGGCCGACTGCATCGGTGGAACGAATGACCAATCCCCACCAGCCAAACCCACCAAACCCACCAAACCCGACAAGCCCGCACTAAAAAATGGCTAACCGAATGTGTGTGGGCGCGGCTGTGGATGTCCTCGGAGTGGGTGGGATGTGGCTGTGACTGTGACTACGACTGTGACTGTGACTGGTTGGGCTGCTGGGTGGCTGTCACATCAGAAGCTGCAATCCAGAGCCCAGCACACTTTTTTGCATAGTCACCGAGCATACTCTATAGCTCAGAAGTTATTATGAAACACGCAGTTAAATTGTCTCATAGAAGAGCTTCAAAGTATTTAATTAGTTTATCGACTTTGTTAATCTATTAAAATGTACTAAGAAAAATACATTTAAAATACAATATTTATAATAATAATTGGGAAAAAGATCTCAAACATATCATAACAATCAAAAAAACATAAAATAACAGCTACGAATTATTCAAGGGAATGGGAAGAAGAATTTTTATATTGAAATATTTTATTTTAAAATTGAAATAAGTGCATTTTATATTACATTATATCTTTTTATTGAATGCTTAAACTGCTGTATACAAAACACCCATCTGATCATGATTTTCTAATAAATTCCAAGCCAAAGAAGATGCAGACAAACTTATTCTTATATATTTTACAGGGTATCGCACGGTTGCTGTACATGCCATACGAATGTCCTTTAGCTCGTTTGATCTCTCTTTTTTTTTGAACTTGTTGTGTACACGTTCCCTTCTGCTGGACCTGTCCCTCATCGCATCGCTGCTCCTGCTGTCCAGTGTCGTCCTGTTGTTTAGTTACTTTGGTAGTTTCGTTATATTTATTGGCCCACATCGGGTGAAAAATGTTCAACGCTTTGGCAATTTAGTTGAGTACCGTTATATGCTGGCAGGCTGACTCTTGACACCCCCCAGCCAGCAGTCGCTGCCTGAGTCCTGGTACGGCAAGCTGGCAAGCTCATAAAATGCGAAAAAGCCAAAGCAGAACAATGAATGCCAGCACCAACACCAACACCAGAAACTGAAACTGAAACTGAAACAGCAACAGAATCAGCTCCACCTAGACGACAATCCGTGGCAGGAATGAACAGGAGGCGATGGTGTTTGGGTTGAGGGAAGGTGGCAGGGTAGGGGCTGCAACGCTTGGCGATTTACGAGTTGCCATTTTGCTGCTCAACTGGGCCGTGAAGAGTAAAGCGAAAATGAAGGATCACCGCCCACACACAGTGAGCTGAGAAGGATGTTCAACTTAACGGGGACTGGACACTCGGTCCTCGAGGACCTTCAGCTTGTAGCTCATCGCTCATCGAGCTGCGCTTTATTTCATATTACATAATTGGGCGTGTAATGAGTCTAATTGAGTTTTTATGTTTTGGCCAAAGGATTCACAAACGCTGCTGCAGCTCACATTTGCTCCTGCTGCTGCTGCTGCTGTTTTCATTTTTTGTTATTTTCGCAATCACTTGAGGCGGATGCGGAGAGAAGTTGGCATTTGTAGCCGCTGGACATTTGGGCGACACGCCTCCCCCAGGTCCTGCATGTACATACATGTGTCTAGTCCATTTTCGTGTGAGGCACTAACTCAATTAACGTCGCTGGCAACATGTGTTAATATCCTCTGTGCTTCCGTTCGCCCCCATTTTGGAATCAGCTCTCGAACCGCACCAAACCGAACCCCTCCCCCCCAAGTACTTATGTGTATGTGATTCTGTGCCAGTGTGCTCTCTGAAAGCGGTACGGTTCAAAAACGTCCTCAGTTTAGGAAGCTACGAGAAACGTTTTTGGTTCAGTTCGATTTCTTTTGCAATTTCACACTTTCTAAGTTAAGATCCGGAATCAGGAAATCGCTTTTGAAGTGGTTCGGTTCACAAATGCAGCTTCAAAGAGCTAGCTCGATGGAATTTTCTTTGCAGTACTCATTATAACTGATTCAGAGTACCAAAAATGATAAACTTCAATAGCCAAATCGATATACTGATGTTCGTCTGTCCATCTGTTTCTATGCATTCTAGTCCTTCAGCTTTAAGCTATTGTAATGAAAGTAGGCATAGATCCTTCTTTTTGCTGCAGGAAGTACATATGTCGGAACTGATCGGATAGGACACTATATCATATAGCTGCCATGGGAATGATCGTTCGAAAATTATGTTTTGTAAGAAAAATTTGTTTGTTTATAAAGATATCCTCCCCAAACTCACCCAAAGCGAGTCACTAGAGGGCTTATATATATATCATATCATATATCATATAGCTGCCATAGAACCAAAAGGGTGACAAAATGAGTTTTCGTATTTAGAACTCTTTTGTTTATATAAATGTTGCATGCACACTCAACAATTGAGAAATTTAGTATACTTCGAATAGTTTCCTATAATTTTATCAAAATCGGACCACATTATTATATAGCTGCCATAGGAACAATTAGACAGAAATTGAGCTGTCACATTTGCATTTTAGAAGCTTGTTTGATATACCTGCAATTAGCTTAAGGTGTGCATAAGTAGGGTGTGCTTGTAGTTGGTTCTATGGCCGCAAGGTGGCGCCGCAGAGCGCGGGCCACGCGTATGCGTTAACACGCCCAAGGAGCACACCCGCTGTCCCCGCCATCCCCGCTGCTGCCGTGTGCCGTTGTCCTTGGGCATGTTCTAATGCTAATGCAGTGCTGGGACCAACTGCTGTGCCATGTCCTCGACGGCTAACTGGCAAAAAGTCAGCGATTTGGGCAGTTAGCAGATCCTTGCACCTTTCGTACCTTTTTGCCGGGCTGCGCGTGCACAGAAGCTGCACCATCAACCTCTCTCTCTTTCTCTGTCTCTCTCTCTCTCTCTTGCTCGCCCTAACTATATCCTAGGCTTTATCTTTCTCGCTTTTCTAGGCTCGCCTGCACAGCACGAGGACTTTGCCGTCGGCCTGTAGCCCGCTGGGCAGCGCACGCGAATCGCAATCGTCCCGAAAGATAGCGGCACAGCTAGAAAAGAGAGGGAGAAAGATAGAATGAGAGAGAGATAGAGTTATATAGAGAGCCTTATATCCTTGCGCGTCCGTTTACAACTTTCTACGAACACTGCGTGCGCCTGCGGCTTTACGATGCCCGCTTCATTGGAATGCAGTCGGTTTTTGGTTGAGCCGCCAGGATGCAGGATGTGGCACTGGGTGCAGGATACGCTGCTCCCTGTGGGCAGCTTGCTGTGCCGCTGCTGCTGCTGCTGTGCTAGTCGCGTGCATTTACAAATACTACGCTCAATTCGAGCAGAAAGCGTGCTGTGCGCGCGACCAGGACGAAGGACGACCAAATGCAAAACGAGCGACAATCAATGTGGAAGGAGGCGGTCCCCGTACACGCTTATGCCCTTTACGCATTTAGCTAAATGCCATGCCTCCCATTGTCCTTAGCTTGCATCAGGACATCAAGCAGAGCAATTGATTTCCAAAAAGGACATGATTTTTCAGCACTCCTCCTACCATTCGTTTATTGCCAATCATATGCCAAAAGATTCATCAAATTGTAACGGTTTTGAATAACATATTATTTATCTGTATTTCGATATTTGGAAATTTACCCCTACGAGCGCAAAACTGTTGTATGAAACTTGAAAAATCTACCTCCACCCGTCACCACGGACGGGAAATGGGCTTTAGGTCAAATGAGTGAGAGAAAGTTTTTGTTAGATCGGTTTCTAAGTTCTTCAGACCCTATACAAAATTTATAAGGCACGAGAGGTTCCTGTTGATTTCTTACTTTCTCATCCATGCAATAACAATGCCCTGTTTCCTGTCTGTTATCTTTTGCCTCTTTGTGAAGGAAGAAGAGGGCTTGGCAAAATGATTTGCAGTCAAATCTATCAAGGATATCAGTAGAATTCAGTAGAAATCTAGCTAGATTGATAGATAACCTTGTAAACTGCGGTGTATTCCAAGAGGAGTACCAAATTTGATTGGACTATTCCCGGAGTTATTAGCAGCATAGAAGTTAAGTTAATTTTAATTATCCTTCAAAGTGAACTTTCTTAATTCAGAGGCAAGCATGTAGCTACCTATATATCTTCTTTTTAAGGATGACTGTGAAAGTTATATGAGTACCACTAGAAATTGATAAAAGGAGACGATTTGTACATTTTCTTATCCTCTTGTCATATCCAGCGGCTGGTGCACGCATTTTTTTCAGCATTTTCGCAGGGTTTGTTTGCTGGCTATGTTTCAGTTTCAAAAGGACTTTTCCTTTTCCATATATCTTGCTTTCTATGTGTGTGTTCCACCCCCGCACCCCTCTGCTTTGTCTTCCATCTATCTGCTTGCCTTATCAATGCAGAGCAAAGTGCAAAGACCAACAACAACGACAACTACACATGTATCGAATCAGGCAACCTAGCGACCATCCTGCGTGCTTCTGCACTGCCAACTGCATTGCCCCACACAACCCCTATATACACCCAGCTCCAGCCCTAACCCTGCTCCTGTTTCTGCTCCTGTTCCTGCCCCTAGCAAGTATTGCGCTTTGTCAGCCGTTCAATCTTTTTTTTCATCATTTTTTTGTTCCCTTTTATTTTTTTTGCTTTATGGAGCAGCTTCTGTTTTCTGCAACATGCTGCAATTGTCCTGCCCTCCACCCGCCCACCCCCCACGCGACTTGCAACCAACTCCGTCTCCGCGCGGCCTCCTACTCCATATAGAAATTTTTTGCGGGTATCCGATATAGTTGGGTCAGTGCTTGTGGCCAGAACGGTTCTGGTTGCGGGTTTCACAGGACTGAGTGGGTGACTGTGTGTATGAGTGTGTGTGTCAGTGTGTGTGTGTGTGTCAGTGTGTGTGTGAGTGCGTTATTGAGTGCAAATAGCAATTTCGCAACAATTCTGCCCAGCAGCATCTGGAAATTTGCTCGTTTTGCCTTTCAGCACTTTAGGCCGAAAGTATTGTGGATTGGGATACTGAAAACTGCCCCAACCCACCCAATTGCCTTGGGCTGCTGTTGCTGCTATCTATTCATTTTGTTGATGGGGTAATCGGGGCGGGGATGCAATACAGGAGGGGGTTTCCCGGGCGCATTGTAACGGATTTCTGGTAACTGTTTTTGGTTGCTGTCGCGTCGATTTTTGCTGCTTCAACTGCGTATGTCCTGCGTCCTTTGCACACACAATGAACTGTCAAATCTTTTTGTGTGTCGGTGTCTGTATGGACAGGAGGGGAAACTGCTCTTGAGCCGGCCGGGGCATTCTACGGCATTCCTGCAGTCGATTTTATTGGATTACGGTTTAGATTGCAACAGCAAAAACTGCAGTTGTAGCAGAAGGCGCTTAAATTCATGTTGTTTATGTTGTTGTTTGTCGTTGTTTCTGTTGTTGCTGTTGCTGTTGCTGTTGCTGGCGTTGTTTAGGAAACATGCAGAATGCAAAGAGCATAAAAAGCCTTTGACGCCACTCGCCGCTTATTGTCCTTGTGCATCCTTTATGCCCGGCCAGTGGCATATTTTGTTGCTCTTCATTTTTTGGCATCTGATGGTAAATACAACAACAGCAACAGCTCGACGCCGTTAACGAATTAAAATTTGTTTGTCTGTTGTTGTTCTTGTTGTTATTGTTATTGGGCATGTTGTTGTTTGATGTTCGATCCCATGCGCATCCGTTGTACGTGCAACGCGAAGCGACGACGCCTTTTCAGTTGGGGTCTAGTGGCGAGAGGGGGCACGGAGATCGGAAGCGGGGGATCGAAAGTGCTCGACAATTTCTTTGAGCCAAAAGTATCGCAGCAAAGCAGAGACAATTTGCAGTCGAAGGTTAACCCAACTGAGCAATCAAGAAACTCGCTAAAAACAGCTGGCAAATCAGCGATAGTGCTGTCTATCGATAGTTTTGGAACTATCGGAGCGCTTAGCTCTTGTTTATAGAGAACAAACTTCTGCCTGCCGAAGCTATATACATGTATACCCTAGCAGCAGTGCTTTTTATACAAAAACTCAATTTTCGGATGATTGTTCCTATGGGAGCTATAAAATTATGTGGTCCAATTTGAAATAGACACTATATAAAGTATATATTATTCAAAATTGTGAAGTTTGGATGCAATATTTGCAATATTTATATCCCAAAGCTATATCTTTAAAAGTGTGGCTGTAAAACGTTTCGATCGAATTGCGGGGGAATAGTGGGAGATATCTGAGATCGGAAACAAACTTGACCTGCTCCCGCTATACACGAACCTACATTCCAAATTTGGTGTCTCTAGCTCTTCTAGTTGCTGAGATCGACGCGTTCATACATACGGACGGACAGACGGACAGACAGACGGACATGGCCAAATCGAAATCTCTTTTGATACTGATCAAGAATATATATACTTTACAGGGTCGGAGATGTCTCCTTCTGCCTGTTACATACATTTGCACAAATCCAATACCTCTTTTTACCCATTTTTACAGGGAGTAAAAAGCTTTTCATACAAAAACTCATTTTTCACCTGATTGTTCCTATTTTGATTTTAACCAAACTTTTTTCGCTTGTATGAACTGTCTAGTGAGTGGGTGAGTTTGGTGAGATAATCTTCATGAACAAAAAAGTTTTTCATACAAAAACTTAGTTTTCGACCGATCATTCCCAAGGCAGCTATGTGTTAAAGTAGCCCGATCCAGCCTGTTCCAACATATGTACTACTGTAAAGAAGGATCTGTACCAAGTTTCATTATGATAGCTTATAAACTGAGAGAATGACGGGCATCGCAATATCGATTCGGTTATTGATGCTGATTCAGAATATATATACTTTGTTGGGTTGGAAACGTCCCTTTCAGTGCATTACACATTTCGGGACACAATCATAATACTAGGCTGTAACAAATATATACATAAATATATATACATTTATCCCAAGGTGATCTAGCCTTGCCCGTCTATATCCACGCATTGATCTAAGGAACTATAACAGCTAGAGACACCAAAGTTTGAATGTAAAGCTAGTTTGCTTAAAAGTTCATATATTTTTTACCCCCGCACCATTGCAGTTCTATAAAAACTTTTTATGGGAGCAATTTCAAATGTAAAACCTTGAGTTTTAGCATGCACAATACTTGGAACACTCTTAATCTCCTGTCCAAATTTTAAGTCAATCGGATAATAAACACAGAAGTTATAAAAGAAACAAGTTGCAGTACTGCAGAGCGGAGGGAAGTAAATGCCTAGCTTGCACTACCGCTTGTATGTGTGTATGCTTTTGTAGGTATACAAAGGTGTGTTAGGGAGACTTAGACCTGTGTACAGGGTGTCTCGTAGTCGAGTATACCCGAGCGCATTCTTGCGTTTTTTGTGTTAATTTTGAGTAGTTTTCAGTGCCGATGTTGTCATTTTGTGACAATGTCTAGGCCCGTGCATTGTCACGGTTATTGTTGTCGTTGTTGTTGCTTTTCTAATGCATGGTGTATGTGTGCGTGTGTGTGTGTGTGTGTGTGGGTGAGGAGGGGCTTGGGGGCTGGGTATTTGTGTGAAGTTATGCACTCTTGTGCCACGATACGTTGAAATCCGATATTCAATTATTGGATTTTGTTTTTAGCACGTTGTTGCAATTGTTTGTAGCGCATCGGGCCAGCCATCGCACCACCCACCCACCATGCCGCACCACCCAGGCCGGCAGCTTCTTTGGAAGTTTATTTGATTGCCACCGCACAGCATGCAAGCGAATCGGCGCTCCAACAAGGCTGCAAGGGCTGGAGGGGTTGCCAGGGGCCGGAGTTGGAGTTGAGCTTGTTTATAGGATTTGTGTGTGTGTGTGTGTGTGTTGGGTGTGAGTATGTAGATTAGATCCTGCGAGTGTGTGTGTGTGTGTTGTTAATAATGGCGCTACATGCGGCGCTTGTTTTTGGCCGTTGTCAAAGGATTTGTGTGCTCGGACTGTGGCCCAAACTAAGCTAATTAAAATTTGGCCACCGCGCTTTTGGGTGAAGGGCGCAAAAAGAAAGCAAAGCCAAGAGGTCAAAGGGTAGAGTGCAAAGGGTAAAGGACCAAATGAGCTGCAGCAGCGTTTTAATTAAAAATTAGCTAACAGCTTTGGCAAGCGCTGCCCCAAGCCAGCTCAGCCCCAGCCCCGGCCCCGGCCCCAGCCCCAAACAGGATCAAAGGATCAAAAGCTATCGCTGATGGCGGCAACGGCGACCACAAGCTGCAGCAGCATACAGCACAAGGACGAAGTCAAGCACGAGCATGTAAATGAGGACGATATGGAATATCCTTTGCCTAATGCGCAGATAATGCGTGCAGGACACACACACACGCACACACACACACACTCAAATGCCCGAGATAATCCCAATTTTAGGCTAATTAAATTGTCAAATATTTGGTGTGGGTGCGAGCGGGCAGGGGGGCACGGGGCGGCGTTGTTGTAGCTGGGCGTGGCAAGTAAATAAAATAAACCGAAAATCCTTAAAACTGCGTCTAATTTGCAGCTAATTAAAGGCACGCCAGCTGCGAGGATCAGCAACGAGCGGGTTGAGCATGTTTCAGGTAGCCATTAGCAGGATACGCGGCAAGGATACGCGGCGCATTGTGCAGTGGTATCTTGGTTTTGGTCAGCCAACAATATGCTAACCGGGTCAGAGGTTTATGGCCCTATATATATACTCGTAGTATATATGTATTTATTTGTATCCTTTGCACAGTTCAATGTCAAAAGCGGCTGCCGAAGGAGTTAAAAGGAGTGAGTCTATGAGCGGCACTCATAAAATATCCTTTTGCCGCGGCCAGAAATTTGTTTATTTATGCACTCGCATTGTGTGGCCAATGCAAACGGTGATTGGGTTGTCCTCGTCCGCTCAGCTCCTTGCTCTAAAGGCTTTATTGCCCTGGCCACATATACTATATACTTCCTTGCCGAGCCTTGAACCGAACCGAACCAAACCGAACCGAACCGAACCGTCGGCAGCCTCACACAACCCTTTGGCCCTTTGCCGACGACGACGTTGCGCCTTTCATTGGAAATTTGCTTTCCTTGCCTTGCCTTTCCTTTCGTTTGCTTGCTACCCTCTCACAGGACCTACCCCTGGCCCTGCCCCGCGTTCGTGCGCCTTTTACAACTTGTCAGTCATTTGAACAAAACTAATTTGCATGTCATTTCTTTAGCACTCTTGAAATTTTTGAACATTTTGCACGAAATACACAAAAACTGAATGGGTTCAAGTTAGAGTATTACCTGCCTGAAGTTCGGGTTGGGGCTTTCAGGACTTGGGGGAGTGGGGGAGTGGTGTTGGAGTGGGCGTGCAGATTGACGATATATTGGTAAACAAGTCGACAAGCCTCAAATTAAACTCATGAGGCTCCACATCAAATGGCAGACTTCAAGGTTTCCAGGCATGTGAACGAACCTTAATTGGTAAACAACTTTGCTATTTATTATACTCGTATTTATAGTTCGATAGTCATTACATACAGTACAATATCTAACTCTTAAGGGCGTGGATTTGTAAACCGCATACAATTTCTTCAATTATTCAATTTCTAACTGTCAAATTTTGAAGAATGACAAACTTATCAAAGTTAACGCTGTTTTGTTTTTCAAAAACTAAGCTTTGACAGTTAAAACTATGATATGAGATCCTGATTCTTTCCGACTACATATGGCATTACTCGTTGATCTTAAAGTATCCAATGTATAAGATCGGGGGGTCAGCCAAAGGTTAACCCTTTATTACATGGGGGGCAAATGATTACGTAATCTATCTAAGAGCCAATTCTTTCACCAATTTTGCTTTCAAATTTCGGAAGAAATTCATTTTGAATGATTAAGTAATCATTGGAAGGGATGTCAGCCAAATGATTACGCTTGATTACATGGCAGTGGTAAGATATCAAAAATGGGCATAAACGTGATTGTATGTTAAAGAGCAGATAAACGTAGGTATCTTAGAGAGTGTATAAGAGAGATCAGTAAGTTAGGCAAGCCTCTAAGCTACATTGCAATAACCTTCCTGCAGGTGTCCTCCCAAAAAACCAATTATCCGAAGGTGTAAATACCTTATGAAATACCAGACAGACATGTGCAATTCATTACTTTTAAATCATAATTTGCACATTAAAAATTAGTAAAAAATATACAAAATTTATAACAGACCATTTATCCATACAATATCTTAATGAAAACGCAATAAACTCAAGAGATTAATAAAATTTAAATCAATCAATGGTTAAATACTCAATTTCTGTTTGGGAACAGTAAGTTATCAATGTGTCGAATACAATCATCGAAAGTAGACAGTGTTTAATTGTATCAATATAAGCGATTGTCCTGTTTTACACTTCTACAATAGTTAAGTCTCTAGACAGACAAGTCCCTAAACAGAACTTGAATGAACTAATGATATAATAAATAAGCGGAATGCCAAGGTGAAGTCTACTTCAAAGAATCATTGCAGAAGTGATCTTTAGCAGCTCCTTCTTTTTAGGTTCCTTTCAGGCATCCCTTGCTTAGCCCCAATAAAGCCAGCCAACAAATGCCGTACACAAAGATACAGTATCTGTGTGTATAAGAATTCTCGTAATTCGTTAATACTAAATCATCCAAAGCAAATTCAACTGCTGTTTTGCTTCCACAACATATACAACTTAAGTTTGCAAACAAGTTTTTAGCCGCTGCCAAAAATCCAACGGATCCTTGAACCAAACAACTATTTATAAGAAATATATATTGTACCCTTAGCCTAAAGAAACTAATGAAGATGAATCAAGGTTTAAATTTATGAGATCTTTAAATAGGTTACAAAAAGTACAAGACAAAGTGAATAATATAAATATAAATGATAAATGTCCTTTGTTATGTTATAATCTTTTAGCGCACTCTGTAGGAGACGGCGCCACAACCTGATTCACTTTAGCCTTAATAACTAATCGGAATTATTCGAAGTAGGGTTAAACAGCATCCTCAAGTTTACAATTTCCACTGTCTCTGGCTCAAAGGGAAACAATCCGTTTAAAAGATATTATGTGGTATCACAAGGCGCCAATCCTGGCCTAAGTGTGTGGCAGGAGACGACATTGTCATCCTTCTAACCTATGCTATACAACCAATGGAACCACATTGAATCCTTTTTAGATGAACTCAAGCCGAATATGGAAAAACTTGTGTTATCTACTAATCTAATCGATTGGTAACTATCCTGGTTGACTCACAAGGATGCATCCTTGACATGATGAAATAAAAGTCAATGTTTCTTGGAGCGCATACATTTTACTTGCTTCATTTGTGCGTCCAACGATAACACGTGCACTCGAAGGCAATTTTGGTTTGTGAAATGATTGTTGATTATAAATTGCAAACAAAATGAGAGACGCCAACAATTAGCGAGTTTGCCGTGTGTAGAATAACTTGGCCGAGAGAGAACGTCAGGATCAGGAATCAATAGCAGCGTCAACGTCAGGGTCAGCGCCAGGGGCAGGGCCGGATTTAGGATGGACTCTAGCTGGTGTACGATGATGCAGTCCACCAATATACCCCCGTCCAGGACTTCTGAGCGAGAGCTGCGCCGCTGTACAAGTACGCTTACAGGTACAGGTACAGGCATTGGTATAGATAGGTATAGATGGGTATGGCCATGGGGCGATATATAGCATATATATATATAGCCGCTCTAGATGACATCGCCGTCTGGCTCCGGGGGCGAAGGGGACTGGTCACCGTTCAAAGCCAGCTTCCGCTCATAGGCATCAATCTGGGCGGCAATTGTGGCCAGCTGCTGTTGTATGAAATCGCATAGGCGCAGTATTTGCTGCACGCTCCGCTCCCGCCGCTGCTCGAGGGTCTCCCGCCTTGGCGGCTGGATCACTTGCCTCTGCTGCTGCTGCTGCTGCTGCGGCATTGCGGCAGCACCTGCCACATTAACATCGACCACATCTGGCAGGCCATCGCCGCCGCCGCGATGTTGTGGCGCCAATGGTGGCGCCACCATTATCTCCGCATCCCCGCCGCCCATGCGGGCCATATGATTGGCGGGTGCGGCGGTGGGTATGCCCACCACCTGATTGCTATCGCCAATATTGCCAACATCGCCGGCCTGGCCCTCATTGCCCATAACGCCCCAGCCTTCCATGGGCCTGCGATGACCCCGCTGCTGCTGTTCCCATAGCTCGCGATGCTCACGCTGCTCCCGCACTTCCCGTGGCTCCCGTGGCTGTCCAGGCCGCCTGGGAAACCGCTCCCCCTGCCTGCGCAACCGTCTACCATACTCCGGCTGCGGATGCGGATGCGGATGCTGCTGCTGCGGCTGCGGCTGCAGATGCTGCAGCTGTTGCTGTTGCTGCTGAGGCTGGAGCTGGAGCTGGAGCTGAAGCTGGGGCTGGACCTGGAGCTGGAGCAGAGGCTGAGGCTGTTGTTGCTGCTGCAGCTGCAGCTGTTGCGGCACCGACGGCATTGGCAACATCATTGGCAACTCCACGCGCCGTATATAGTCCAGTATGTGTTGCCGATGGCGACGACGACGGTGCACCAAAACGTTGTTGTTGTTGATGTTGTTGTTGATGTTGTTGTTGTTGTTTTCCATATTATAATAGCGGTTGTCGTTGTTGTGAATGTGGTACATGTTGTTGTTGTTGTTGCTGCTGTTACTTGCAGCATTGTTGTTGCTTGTGTCGTTGTTTAGTCTGTTGTTGTTGTTGTTGCTGTTGCTGTTGTTGTTGTTGTCTGTATTTGCATTGGTATCTGCATTGTTAGTAGTATTGTTAGTAGTATTGGTGTTGTTGCTATTGCTGCTGTTCGACGCCATTGCTATTTGAGTGGGCGTTTTGAATTTAAAAAAAAAAAAAACCGAAACGGAAAAGATTTGCGAGCGACAAGCGAATTTCTAAAAGTTTGAAGCGTGCTTGTAACCCGATATGTATGCCGATGAACTATAACTGAAAAAATTTATATAGAGCTGGTACAACCAAAACTTACTGAATGCCTGACTAAGGCCTGCTTCGTTACAACATTGAATTCGATGCCACAAATGTCTGCGTTCAGTGTTGTCAAACTGACAATTGGCTGACACTACACTCAGCAAAATTAATGCCCTAATTTACAATAACATACATAAACATACAAAAAAACAAGTAAGAATACTATGTTCCCAGTCCTATATAATATGGTTATTTGTGAGTTCGGAAGGAAACGCGATTTTGCTCCTTTGGGGGCGTGGGGGTGGGGGGTGTCCAAAAATTTTTGATGCAGTTTTATCCAGGGGGTCAACATTAGTCTGTCTGCCAAATTTGGTGACTCTAGCTATGAAACTGTAGGAGATCTACCCCTGTGAAAAAACGTGTTATGGAGATAGCATGTACCGATTTGGGGGGAAGGGGGTGGGGTGTCACCAAATTTTTGATGCAGATCTGTCAGGAATCTCAACTTTAGTGTGTACGCCAAATTTGGTGACTCTAGCTTTAAAAATGTGGAAGATACAGGTTTTCCCCAAATTTTGGGGGAGGGGGTAGGGGTGGATGGCTGATCTTGACACTTTATAAATTGACGATATACACCAACATGTGTATCAAATTTGGTTGCTCTAGCTCAAAGATAAAGGCGAAAAAATTGCGTTCATACGAACAGACGGACAGACGGACATTTCGCAAACCCAATATACTATTTTTCCCTTCAGGAACATAGTATAAACATACATACATACCAAAACATACAACACATTCACATACATAGTTATTGCAGCCAAAATTTTTTTTTAATTTTTTTGATTTTTTTTTTTTTTTTTTTGGAAAAAATTTATTTTATTATTTTAAAACAAGCATTCCGCTACCTTTAGTGGCAACTTAATCTAGTTTCACATATTATTTTTCTCAGAAATATTTCTAATTATATTATCAAGAGCTATTTAAATAAATAAATTTATTCAGTTAAGGTCTCGAAGGGACGTACATCCCATGGAGAATCACACAATCACGTGGTATACTGACGGATCCCTAACAAACCAAGGCACAGGCCTTGGGGTGGTAGGCCCTCGGATTAAGTACCACGAACCTTTAGGCAGATACACCAGCATCTTCCAAGCTGAGGTATGTGCCATCGGGAGATGTGCTGAATTCAACATCCTAAGAAAATATCAGAACAGAAGCATAGCCATACTCTCTGATAGCCAAGCAGCAATTAGCGCTTTAAGCAGCCCAAAAATCTCATCGAAGTTGGTGCGAGAAGTGCGAACCAAATTGAACCAACTAGGCAGGAAAAATAGGCTTGCCCTCAGATGGATCCCAGGGCACAAAGAGATATACCCGGGAACGAAGCAGCTGATGAACTGGCTAAGCTAGGAGCAGGAAAACCTCTGGTAGGCCCAGAACCGTTCTGTTGCATAGGAAGAAACATAACACCTTAGGATAGAAGAGGACAACAGAAGGCAGTCAAGCTGGAGAAATACACCAGGTCTAAGACAGGCCAAGTCACTCTTAGGAAACTATGATCTTAAAAGATTCAAGCAACTAATACAATTGGCGAAGAATTCACTTAGAAGAGTCACCCGCCTTCTGACTGGGCACTGTAGACTGAGAAACCACCTAAGCAAACTAGGAATTGTAAGAAACGGAACATGCAGATTCTGTGAAATTGAGGCTGAAAAACCTCATCACACATACTTACAGACTGCACTGCCCTTGCCAGAAGAAGAAACAGGTACCTGGTTGGGTTTTTCCTTCAGACAAACGATATAGGTACTCCAGATCCGACCAAGATCCTTGCATTCATGCAGGAGATAGGGTTGATGAGTGAGCCTTAGGCTTAGAAGGGGGCACAATAGATCTCATAGGTCGCAGTGCAACGTCCTCCCATCACTAATAATAAGGCTTTTATTAAATTTAAGTGTTTCGATACTACTTTCCTTAACCAGTGTTGGTTAATGTACTCATTGGTCGCTTACTGCAGACTGCACTATAGAAAATAAATATATAATTGTACACATGTACTAAATTACTCTAAGAACAAGTGAGAACGTTGCAGTCGGACGCACCCGACTGCAGAATACTCTGTTCCCAATCCTGCATAATTTGTGGCTTCGGAAAGAGACGCTAAAAAACAGAAGTCTGTATTTCAAACTTGGTGACTCTACCTGTACAGGTGAGGGTGATATAGATTTTGCTCATTTGCGAGGGAGGGGGTTGGGTCGTCAACAATTTTTTGATGCAGACTTGTCCAGGGGGTCAAAATTAGTTTTGCATGCCAAATTAGGTGACACTTGACACTTCATAAATTAAGGATATACACTAACATGTGTACCAAGTTTGATTGCTCTAACTTTAAGGGTGTGGAGAAAAAATTGCGTTCATACGAAAAGACGGATAGATGGACATTTTGCAAATCAAAAATGTTAACATCTAGTTAAAACTACCCTCTAGTTCTGCTAGTATGAATAAGTATTTTTCCGAGCTGAATTCATGGCTTACTATTCACGTACGCATTACTTCGACAAGTGACGTTGCATTACCATTCACCTATGAATTCACCTCTGAATGGTAATGGGTGAACTCACTTCTGAATGGTAATGGGTGAATTCACCTATGAATGGTAATGCAGAGGGTAGCTATAGGTGACCGCCAATGACATGCCCATGTTAAATTCATGCCTGATTTGCATTGCCGGTAATCCAGCCGGTAATGGGTGGTCCTTACCATTCACCCATGAATCCACCCATTACTCACGTGTGAACCGTACTACTGGGTATGAGTTAACGTTAAATTCTTAGCCATGGCTGCCAGGGCCTTTAGCTGGAACAAAATATCTTTTCATGTTTTTCACTTGAAAATTCAAAACTCTATTATCTAAATTTGTACTATCGAGGATTGCTTTTCACTAACGATACTATCAAAATCAATAGAGGAATTCATTTAAAGTCTTGTTTCTTAAAATGAAAATTCAAAGGCCTATTTAGTAAACAAACATAAGACTAAAAACAATCCTTTCAATTGTCTTTATTGTTATTCATGGTATTTCCGCACTATTCCATGCCAAATTGCTTATACATACATTCAATAACTTTCTAGCTATGTAAGCCCAGTAGAATCTTAAGGACTTGAGCTGTAAATCAACCCCAGAAAGAAAGCAGTTGGCCCAGTGTCCATTTGCAAGTATAAATTTACCTTTATGCTAAGCTGTGTGTGCCCTTCACAATATTATGCATGCACGCTGGCAGGACATACTCAAAAAGGGAAAAAAATGAAGCACAGGTAGACAGTACGGGACGGGACAGGACATTGGACATTGGACACCTAAAGCGGCCAACACAAATCATATTACAAAACTTTACACGCTTAAGAGCGCATGTAATTGGCTTTTGAAATGTACGCGCGCCAAAAGGTTAACACGTTTCTGGTAGCCAGGAGTAGCCAGGAGACAGGAGCCAGCAGCCGGCAGGCAGGACTACAAGCGCTGCTGCACTCCAAGGACAATATGGTCAACAATGGTCCGAGTTAGCCCGATGTGCTAATAACAATAAGTGTCGTCCTGCCAGTAAAATGTCGTCATGCCTGTGTCCTGTCCACGTTTGAAATATGAGTAGACCAGACCCAAAACCCCACAACGAACCGGCAAGGATCCAGCAAGGACAACGGCTGGCTGGCAACCCCTTTATGCCACTGGCTAATTTTCGCTGCTGCCAACAACTTAACGTGTGCCATTGTTATTGTTGTTGTTGTTGTTGCTGTTGCTGTTGGCGTTGCTTATATCCTTGAAACTTTTTGGCGCTAGACATGTGCTCGTTTTAGCTGTGACGTATATTTAACATGCCACACCGCAACTCCAACTCCAACTTCAACTTTCCACCCGGCCAGCGCCGCCGCCCAAAAAAGTATGCTACGATTTTTGAGTGTTGGCATGTTTGCTGTCAGAAAATTGTCAGAATTTTATGGTCCCATTGCTGCAACGTTGTTCTTGCTTGACTTTTTTTATTTTATTCTCATTTATTTTCCACATTGTTGCTGTTGTTTCACTTGTTTTTACTTGCTATTATTGTAGCACTAGAATTTTCATTAGGCTTGATGATTGGAAAAATTGACAGGCGCCTTGCAAAAGCGATCACTTTATAGCACTCGTAGATGTGCCAATTGTTTGGCCAGACAATTGTGTAGCATTTGTTGTGGTGGTTGTTGCCAGGATAATAATACACACAGCCAGGCAATCGTCCTCTGTAGTTTAAGGACTTTGTTCCGACAGTTGCCAAAATTCACTTTATTCTCAAAGTTTAGTTATACAAGTTAGAGTTACTTATTGTAGATTAAACTAACTAAATGTTAAAAAGGCAATAAACTTTGACCTTAACGAATGTTCAGGCAATCAGATTTTGAGCTAATAAATAGATTATAACTGATCGAAGGATTCTCTCCTCGTGTGTTTCCTTAATGAGAATGCTGCCCAATATTCGTCAACAGTTATCTAAGGTACTCTTCTTTTTGTGTAATCAACAATTCATGTATCAAAAGCCTGATAATTCTAAATAGTCCCAAAGATGCCTATAATTTCAAAATTTGAATTAGTTCGATTTAAGCTCAAATGTGAGACCTTATCAAAGTTGAATTAGGTTTTTTTACCCTGTTTCAAAAATTCATTTCTTTGGTAAAGAGAGTATTTTGGTTTGTGCAATGTCCGGTTGCCCGTCTGAACAACCTCCCCGCCTATTTGGCGAAAACCAATATCTTCCATATTTTTCAAGCTATGGTCACCAAATTTTGCATACGGACTGATGTTCAATTTCTTTACAGATTTGCATTTCTAGAGTCACCAAATTTGACATACGGACTACTGTAGGCCCCCTTGGCAAATCTGTATTAAGCTATGAGTTTGAATGAACCATCTGGATAAACAAAAAAGTTGTTCATAAAAAAACTAATTTTTCATCCTATTCTTCCAATAAACTTGGGTAAGCCTGTAAAAAACTTAAAGAACATACGATTTGTTGTGTTCCGATCAAATATCTTCATAAACAAAGAAGTTTCCACACAACTTAAGTTTGACCCATCGTTCCCATATCATATAGTAGTCCGATTCTCATAAAATTTGGTCAGCATGTTTGAAACAGTATATTAGTTCGATTTGTGAGTCTTAAGCAAAAATTCTAGTCAATATTTGAGCGGTAACTTAACAAAGTAGGCCTTGAACTTGGTGTCTTTAGTGACTTCAAAGATTTCACTTTTAAAATTGCCTCGTTGCTGAAGCTGTGCACATCGTAAGTAGAAAATTTCTGAGAATTACTGAGAATTTCTGAGAATTACTGAGAATTGCTGAGAATCATGAGTGTCAGCGTGGTGGAGTACTGGGGCAAGCAGACCTTCAAGTGTGGCTACTGCAAGAGGGGAGATGGCCACAAGGCCTACACCATGTATGCGTATCATTTGGACTGCAAGGACTATCAGGAGCTGATTGATCGCGGCTGGAACCGTTCCGGGCATTACTTGTATAAGATGGTGAACGATGTCACCTGCTGCCCCGCCTACACCATCAGATGCCATGTCCAGGACCTCAAGCTGGCCAAGTCCAATAAGCGAGTGTTGCGGCGCATGAACAACTTCCTGCGCAATGGCAAGGCTCGGCCGACTGGACAGCGTGGGAGTAAATCTGACGGGGGCGACGAGCCAGCTAAGAAGAAGCCAAGGGCCATCGAAGGGCCACAACTGAAGACACTGGTGTTCTCCTTGGATCCGGGGGCAGGCAATGCGAATGGGAATGGGAATGGGAATGAGCCTGCAGCAGGACTAGCTCGAGGTGGCAAGTGGGCCAAGGATATGCAAGTGCCACGCAAGCGGGCCAAGCAAATGCGCCTGGAACGCTGGCAGGCCAAGCAGCTGGCCGTGGGTTCCTCCACCTCGTCCTTCCGCACTAAGCTGCCGCGGGAGAAGAGCCTGCAGGACTTTCTGCAATCAAACAGCAGCGACAAGCATCAGCTAAAGATTCATCTGGTCAAGTTCTCCGATATACAGCGCAGCTGTGCCGATGCAGTCCTCAATTTGTATCGCAAATATCAATTGGCCATACACGATGATGACTCCTTGGGGCTGACACGAGCTGGCTTCAAGCGCTTTATGGTCAGCTCACCACTTATATCAGAGCGGCAGCAGGACTTCAGCTATGGATCCTTCCAACAGCAGTACTGGCTGGACAACAAGTTGATTGCTGTGGGCCTCATTGATATACTGCCCGGCTCCATCAGCTCGGTGTATTTCTTCTACGATCCCGACTACAGTTTCCTTTCCCTGGGAACCTACAGCTCCTTGAGGGAAATTGAGTTGGTCCAGACCTTGGCCAAGACTGCGCCCGGTCTCAACTATTACTACATGGGCTTCTACGTACACTCGTGCCCCAAAATGCACTACAAGGGCAGGCTGCCCGCCCCCTCTCTGCTCTGCTCGGAGACCTACATCTGGCGTCCTCTTACAGATGGTATACGCGTTCGACTGAATATCCAGAAGTATCTACGCCTCAATCCGGATGCCACCGCTCGGGATGAGAACGAGTTCCAGGATGAGCACCTGGACGATATCCAGATACTGCTAGATCCTCAAACATGCACCAACTACAGACACTTCGAAACGCTCTCCCTCTCTGAGGATATTGACCTGATCCTCGAGTACGGCCAAGTTGTGGGCAAGGAGTGTGCTAAGCGCATGTGCTACGTCAACAATCCAGGCTAAACAGCCAACACACAACACTATACACAACACTACACACAACACTATACACAACACTACACACAACACTACACACACCACTACACACAACACTACACACAACACTACTACACTTGACTACACACCAAACTGCAACTTCAAATTGTATTCACGAATATGTTTCCATATTCAGCTCTATCCAAACACACATTACCGATCCAGATTGTTCACTTCAAATATATAAAACCCACAAGCTTGGAGCAAACTAAACTCTTGAATATTCATTTCTAATCGATTGCGAATATAAAAATATAATATATATAAAAGGCAAGTATATAAAGCGCAATTTTAAAACTTATAGATAGTTTAACTTGTGGCTCAAATTTCATGCCAATATGCACAATATTTTTGACTTCAACAGGTCTTCAATTAAATGAAGTTTATATCCTTTACTAGAATAATTTTGACAGTAATGGCGGATATCTTCATTTTAGGGTTCAGATTAATGATTTTACATTAGACGTGCTTTGTCTATTCCTCTGAACACTCTTACATTAAGCTTCCTCTTATGAAAACATCTCTGGTCGATCCAAGCTGTGTTTATAATCTAAAATATTACTATAATCACATCGTCCAAATTCTTAAATCAGATTGCATTTATGGAGCAAAAAGAGCAATTTCCAAGTTTCATTTAAGTTTGGAGATAATTAAGGAAAGATTTATTTGTTGTGCATTTTTCGGAAGAAAAATAGTTGTTACAATTAATTTCACGAAATTTAACATTTAATTCAAAAGCTCTTTTAGGAAAAATATCCAGTTAGAAACTTTAAACCTTGCTGCTATGTCATTTATAGTACTAAAACTCAATTTGCGAATGGCAGCTATATTATAATGTGGACCGATTTTGATTTAGATAAACAGTTTCGAAGACTGCTCGACTTATTTCTATAGATCGATAAACATCTTTGTCGAATTGCGTGGTAAGTGGTTCGAATATCCTGATACTATATCTAACGAGGACATATACCCACATCCAGGCAAATTTGGTTGGTCTTGCTTGAAGGATTACAGCCAAACAGACGCACATAAGCCCAATATACTCTTTTACACCAATAAGTTTGGGAAACAGAGTATTATTTAGAACATAAAATGTACGAACTTATTAATTATTAAAATGTTTGCAGCCTGCATAGGAAACTTGCCAAGTCCAGTTTCAGTTAAAGGTAGAATCATCTAAGGTCAAATCCTTGACACATATCCCTTCAATGGCCGCCGTTCTGCCTTGCTTCGGCTCACGCATTTTAATGATGGCACTCAGGGCACTCAGCTGCCCGTGCCCCGTGCCCCGTGCCTCGTTTTCCCACCATCCCTTTTGCGGGCTGACTTGGCTTACATTCGGCAACTGTTTTTGCATCTCCAGAGTCAGAGTCAGAGTCGAAGCTCGTCTGTCTCTGTGTCTGTGTGTCAGTCGCCATTGTTTGGTTATCTAATGCTCGCCAGGGGGCGGGGGCGGTAGCGGACGCGGTTGGCGATGGCGGGGTTTTCGGGTAGGAAGCTGAAAAATTCATCATAAGTGCGACATTCGTAGTCCTTGTTGCCTGGCTGTCTGCATATGCCTGATAATGTTATCCGGCCGTAGCGTGCCTCCCCCCCTTCCCCCCTCCCCACCCGACAGACCGAACACCCCGCACACCCCTAGGCCGTGGCGTCTCTGTTTGAAGTGGTTGTACGATTTGGATTTTGATTTCAATGCCACTCAACTGGCCGCTTGCCGCCCTGGGAAAATCGCCTCGAAAATGCGAAAAACGCGATGCGAGTGCAACCCCGGGACATGGCGGCAGGGGCACACACACTCACACATACAGGGGCAGGCAGAGAGGGGCAGGGGCTGGAGCTGAGAAGCAGTCGCATCAGTCGACAGTCGACAGTCAACAGTCGAGCCATTGGCCATGCACGGGGTGGTTTTTCATTATCATTTGCGCTGCACATAAATTATTTATTGTTAGCGATTTTCCAAAAAAGATAACAGTAGCGAGGCGAGCGAGACCAGCTTTTATTTACTTTGGTCGCGAATCCGCCAGGATGCGGCCCAGGCTGTCTCACTTGAATGTCCTTTACATACAAGCGAGCACCAGCAGGAGCACATACATATGGGAGAGTGCCCAATTCAAACACACACAAGTAAGTCAGAATGCACACAAATCTATATATATATATAAACCATATCTTCTATGCATATATGAAAGTCTTTGACCTGATTGACTGACTGGCGAGTCTCTGGCAGCCCAAACGGTAGAAGCTGGGAAGATGCCATTTTTACAGTAACTTCCTATTATAAGGAAGCACACTGAAACAATATTGTTCAATATTAGTCCGAGAGTAAATGAAAAATGCATTTGAAAATTGTATGTGAGTCTCGGTATGCGCCAGCTACTGCATAACAACGTGAAAGTGCAAAAGAGATACAAAATCTCTCTCTTTAATCGCTCTCTCGGCCTTAAAACTTATTAGTGCGATTGAAATCGCCATATTGCTTATGTCTCTCAGCCTTTTGTTTACTCTTTGCTTTCGATCTACGCTAGATGGCGCGCTGCTGCTAAAGTCATTTATATTTGTGAATCCACGACTTAGTTATTTTGAATCATTTAACTTAATTAATTAATTATGTTGCTATAAAGCTGCATTCACATTCGCATCGATAAATTGATCGGTTTTCGATTAATGTGGCGGTCGGTTGATATTTGTTGGTGATAACATGTGATAATTTTTCCGCCATTTTTGTGACCTATGAATTTTGCTGACTGCGGTGCACATTTCCGCAGTGCACGGGATTTACGCAAGCAGAATGCAATGAATATAGAACGCAATAAATATTTTCAAGAAATCATTAAGCATTTGGCTCAATTACTATCGAACGCGGGTAGGAAAATCGTGGTATGCTATTTTTGAATATTTCAACATAATGCATATCAATCTAAATACTTCACCGAGCAACGCTGTCGTTTTACCAGCTAGTATGTTATATCTGTGTATTTTTGTATAGCACTCGATATAGTTGTTATTATTGTTGTTGTTTACATGTTCACCCTAAATCGACACCCCGAAAACATTTCACCCAGCCCCGGAAATACATAAATATTTATAAGTTTTGCCTTTGCCGCATTATGCGATATACCATACCATATAAAAAAGCATATTAATATGAGTTTTGCGTTTTCAAGTAAATAGCCCAGGGATATGTGCCCCGCACACACACACACACACACACACACACACGCACGCACATGTATATGTACTTCAATATTTCATCCTTTGACTAAAATTCAATTTAATTAAAATGCGGCAGGATAATCGAACTAATAAAATATGGCAAATAAATAAGAAATATCTACAAATCAACGAAACTAAATTTTTAATAATGAACTACTCACACCTCTTCCCATTTCCGAGCACTTTTTATCCCGAATCCTTTTTGATTTTGTTTCCCGTTTTAGCATGATGGCGCCTGGCAAACACCCGACGCCTAAAACGCTTCCTTTCCGATGTACTTTCACAAAGACAGCTATCTATATATATAAAAGAGTTCGTGCTGACTGACTGACTGACTGACTGATTGGCAATCATCGCACAGCCCAAACCATAAAAGCTAGGATGCTGAAATTTTCACAGTAGGTTCCATCTATTATGAAAGTGCACACTAAGACGGGATTTTGGAAAATTCCACCCACAAGCGTGGAAAATCGCGGAAAACTGTTGTATGAAACTTTTTTGTTTACCATCCAATCAGCTTCAAACTCATTTTCGAACTTCTGTTTATCATTCAATCATTTTGAAACTAATTTTCAAAGCACCTCACATTAAATAATTCGTCACATGTGCTACTGGTTTTCAAAAATACACGTGGCTTTATACTAATTTCCAAATATAAATACAAAAACCTCAGTACTTTGCGGGCAATACGACGGGCGGAAAACAGTTGGAAAGATTGATTCTGGATTCTTAGTATTATTCCAGAAATTGGCTTAAAATGCCAAATGATTTTGGAAAATCTACTCCGCGTCGCCACGGGCGGGAAATGGAAGTCAAGGACAAATGAGTGGGACATTTTTTTGTTGTTTTTTTTTTCAAAGACATTTTCATTGCCCTACACTGAAAACATTAATCACGTGGCTCAACTATTTAGTTGTATTTCTTACGGTTGACAAAAGTAGTCAAATTCAAGAAAAAAAATGCATTTTCATCTAAATATTTCCCCGGGCAAGGCCGGGATATTACCTGATAGTAATGCATATTTTTGGACATCCTTTAAAATGCAAACTTTGAGTTCAAACTTAGAGTTAACTTGGTGATTGCCTTGACAGCTAGGTCCTTCAGGCTAAGTTGATCATTTATTCATCAAAATATTTACGATAACCATTACTATTTATTATATTATTATACTTTTAATGATTGTGTGTAGTATTTTACATTTAACATAATGAATTTCTTAGCCAAAAAAAGGTGCAGTGCACAAGTTAAATAAAGATGCAAATTTTAAAAATAAATGAAATACAAATTAGATTAACAAATAATAAAGAAAATTCATTTGTTGAGCTTAAACTAATAATTTTTTAAACTATTTTCATTCCAATTTTAACGTACGGTTCATCTACTTGGGGAATCACATATTCAAAAGCTTCAGGTGTGCGAAAATAAACTCCTTAAACTTTTATAAAACAACCTCACTTTATAAAATGGCTGGAGTTCAAACCGTCCACATCAACCGTCCGTACATCAACTCATTTTCTCCATCGTAGTAACAATTGTGTGAGCTTCAGCCCTCTTAAACTCTCATTGATTGTTTAAGAGCATATTAAATACTCATAGTTTTATATTGCAAAATTTGTAAATTACTGGAGCTAAGCCCCTAAATTAAGTTTAGTAGCGTATAGTTCCCAGTTATCTAGGTATAAGTTAACATATAAGCCGATCATTTAAAGGTTTTCTTCCCCATTTTCCTTTGTTATCTATATTAATTGCTTTTTAAACATAGCAAATTCATTAAGTAAACTAAAGAAATGTTACTGTTGAAAAGCAATCGCTAAAACTCGGAAAAATACTACAAATTAAAATTTAGCTTTAAATAAAACATTGATCTTTAGAGAGGAAATAAAAGCAAATTCCAAAAAAAAAAAAGGAAGAAATGTTGAGCTTTCCCAAATGGAATTCCTTATGTTTGATTTCCTTATGAACTCCATTATAAGCTGTCTGTCAATTTGATGCCAATCGCTTGACTATATCTTATAGCTGGAACAATCGCTCTAAAACTGTGCTTTGTATGAAATCCTCTGCCTCGGCAACTCCTTGAGCGTCGCTCGTCCTTGTTTCAAGTGCTATTGATATGAAATTGTGCAAAAATTACAAATAAATATGCCAGAGTGTAAAAACAACTCCCAATGACTGCTACCTAAAAAAAAACAAAATGATGTGCATACATTTGCATTGAATTCATGTTCGACTTTTGGCTTATAAGTTGAAATTTATAAAAAAAATTAAAAAAAGAAGGCAAAAAACAATGGACAAATCGTAACCGCCAAACAAGGCAACTATATTAGCAGCTGGCAAAAAAAAAAAAAAATCAAAATAATACACAAAAACGAAACAACGTAAACCGTAGAACCTGCAACGCCCCAAATAATTGGACTTTATGCTGTTGCAATGGCCAATGCACAACAAGTTTGCTGCAGCTCCCCGCCCCAGTCCCCTGCCTGCCCGCAAGAGCGGAAGTTAACTTGCGTGCCAGGCCAGAACAGGCTCCCCTGGACACCGCCCCCGCTGTTGTTGCGGTTCAAATTTAATATTCACTCGCGCAAATAATCCACGCAGTCGGAGGACGGACACAAGGACTCGCAGACAATAACAGGCGGGGCGGCGGGGCGGCGGGACGGACAGATAGATGGACAGACAGGCTGGCAAATACAATGGCGCTGCTAAGCTGACGAGGGCAACGGTCGGGCGCGGGAAACAGTGCCACACCCCACAAGCCCCCCTTTGGCCAGCCACAGCAGCCAGCTATGCAAACTGCAACTGCAAGTGAAGTTTGTCTGTGGCTAGCCTCGGCTGACTGTGACTGTGACTGTCACTGTGACTGCGACACTGTGGGTGTGACAATGTGTGTGACAATGTGCATGTGTGTGTGTGTGTGTGTGTGCGCCTGACAGCATGGGAAATTGTTTATTATTTGCCAATACGAAGGCAGCTCCTCAATCTGCTGTTGGCCTAGCCCAAAGCCCCTGCCTTAACCCCTAGACTAACATTAGTTGGCATACAATAATCTGTTACAAAATCCAGTTCCTACTGCTACCAACACCTTCAAACAATCAAACGCTGGCAAGGACATTACCTACACAATAATAACTAATAACTAATAACAAAAAATTAATAACTAATAAATAATAAGTTAAAGAGTTTGTACTGACTGACTGACTGATTGGCAATCATCGTACGGCCCAAACCCTTAGAGCTAAAGAATGCTGAAATCTTTACAATAGTTTCCATCTATAATGAAAGTGCACACAAAGACGGGATTTTAGAAAATTCCACCCACAAGCGTGAAAAACCGCGGAAAAGTGTTGTATGAAACTTTTTTGTTTACCCTCCAAACAGCTTCAAACTCATTTTCAAAGATCTACACAAAAATTCATTTGACACATATTTCACCGATTTTGGAAAATCCACCCCCATGGGTGGAAAATGGGGGTCTTAAGGTTGTATGGGTCGAACTTTAGTCGAACTTTAGTCCGATCACCTTCAAATTCATTTTCAAAGCTCTTTACGTCTAATAATTCGACACCTGTATAAGCGATTTTGGGGAATTCAGCCTAATGGTTGGAAAATCGGTGGAAAATTCTGGAATTCCACATTTTTCATTTTCATGCGATTGGCTTTAGACTCATTTTCAAGGCTCTACACAAAAATATAATAGTCACGGTGGCCAAAGATTTTGGAAAATCTATCCCCAAAGTCGGAAAATTTGTGGAAAACTGTTAAATGAAACTTTTTTGATTATCGTCCTAGCTTTACACATTAAATAATAATTTAACGAGTTAATCACCGATTGAGGGAAATTCAGCCCAATGTTCAAGCATCTTGGAAAATCTACTCCCAGGGTCGGAAAATTTTCGCAAACTCTTGTATGAAACTTTTTTAATTAGCGTCCTATTGACTTCAAACTAATTTTTAAACTTTTCTGTTTATTATCCAATTATTTTCAAACCAATTCTCAAAGCACCTCACATTTAATAATTCGACACAGGTGCTACCGATTTTGAAAAATGTTCGTTTTTCATGGAAAATAAATACCAAAACCTCGGTACTTGCGGGCAAAACAACGGGCGGAAAATAGTTGGAAAGTTTTAAGCTGGTTTCTTAGTATTATTCTTGAAATTGGCTTCAAATGCCAAAAAATTTTGGAAGATCTACTCCGCGTCGCCACGGGCGGGAAATGGAAGTCAAGGACAAATGAGTGGGATAATGGGATAATGTCGCTTTCCTGTTATTTGCATTTTCATAGCCCTTTGTGTGTATTTCTTATGTTTGACGAAAGTAGTCAAATTCAAAAAAATGCACTTTCATCTAAATATATCCCCTGCTAGTTGGGTATATAATGAAAAGTGTTAAGCAACTTAAATTGTCATTAGGTGGGAAATCCCTAACTTATCCTGGATGTGAAGAGGAAAATATATGCTGTAAAATAATCCCCATTGGGTCAAATATTTTCCCGTTTTGAATTGATTATTTTTTGCATTGTTTTTCCCTAATCAACCCAGCTGAAACTCCCTCCCAGGTTGGAGAATTCATTCATCTTCTTTATATTTTGAAATTCTTAATCATCCTTAAGCTATATGTTTTTTCTGTAATATTAACTCTTTTCTATGTATTAAATTATATTTTATTCGAGGCAGCACTTTTGTGCTCTTGTAGATAAACATATAAATTGGCAACCTAGGGTTAAATTTCTTGCCATCCCCAACCCCCTCCAGCATACAACCTTTAGGCACATCGCGCATACGACGCGTGTGGCTGACGTTGACCAGTTAAAGTTTTTTACCGCACTTGATATGTGCCACAAGTTTTGTTACCTGATATCTAACAGACTTGTCAGGTTCTTCGGAGGGGAGTGAGTTGGTGTGAGGGCGTGGCATTAGCTCGGGCACGGCTGTCAGGATCAGATCATTGCGGACGATGGCTTGGATTCCTTGTCTGCGGTCTGACGTGTTAGGCTAACAATTAGCAAATGTGGAAGCATTTTGTGTGTTGGCTATAATTTGGCTTGATTCGCCAGCAAACAGTGCCTGCCACCACTTACCACTCACCGCTGCCCCGCCCATCCCCCGCTAGCTGCAGCACTGCTGCTGCATTTTTGTCAAGTCACAGACCCCAAAAAATAAAACAAAAAAAAAGAAGAAAAATCGCAATGAAAAAAATGAAAAACAGTTGCTTGTCTGCCAAATTGCAACTGCACGCTGACTGACCCCAGTATACCCCCACCCCCCTCCCACTCACACTCTCACCCCCCTCTTTTGCATGTTGTTGTGTCGCGACTCCAGTTCATGTTGCTGTTGTTGTTGTTGTGGCTGTTTGTTGTTAGTGTTGCTTCATTTCACTCGTTGTTGTTTTTGTGCCTTTTTCTCGACGCGCTCCTCGTACAACTGTCCAAGTGACAGCTGCCGCCGTGCCTGACAGGCAGCGCCGTCAACCCCTACCCCAAACCCCCAGCCCCCCACAGCCAACCGTCCGACCCTTTCCCCGCTGCACTTCCAATCCAGCCCTCCCTAGCCCTTTGCCCTATCCAATGCGCAATCAGTTGCAACGCAATTTGATTTTGTCGCTTCATGGCTCGTAGCAGTTGCCATACACAATTCAGGCCCCTCTACCCCCCCACTTGCCACTCCCCTTCTGTCAGCCTCCTATGTGGCAATAGCGTCCATCGCTTGGCCGCCATAAAGTGCACATGTCGCTTCGTGTTCGCAGTGACATTCATTCGCCGTTACAGGACTTTCTTTTTGGCTCGCAATGCGCATACGACGAGTGGACCATAAAAAGTTTACCCTGCAATCTGGCCAGTGCGATTGTGTTTCACCTCAGACCCCGCTTCCCCTGGAAACCCCCACCAGCACACAGCCCCCGTTAGCGTTGCAGTTTTCCTTTCTTTTTTTTTATTTTGTGACAATTTATTTGACGGCTTCAAGTTGCCGACGTTGCTGCGGTTGCAAAAGTGCATTAGCCGCTGCCTGTCACTCAACAACAGCAACAACAACAACAACAAAGGCAACAATAACGGCTGACGTGACGGAGGCAGGGGGGAAAGAGGGGCGGGCCTACACTTTGTTGTTAATATAGCAAACGGGCTTAACTCAAATCGAATAAGTCAAACAACTATTTTCAGCATAAAAAGTGCTTTTGATGCGAATTCATTTATTAAAATGCATTTAAAATTTGTAAAAGCAATTGAATTTTATTAATCACTCGATTAAAATGTACATGCATGCATTTAAATTATTTATGTCTTCGTTGAATACACCTAACAAAATTAATAAAATAAATCAAAGCAATAAATATTTCAGCTGAGACCTAAAGTTTTCAAACAAAGTCCAAGCGATTCTCTAAATATCAACGGAAAATGTTTATCTGTCGATCAGTATTACATCAATAAAGAAGCTATTTACCCTTGCAGAACTTTCAACCGATTGTGCCTAGTCAAAGAAAAGATTGGGCAATGAGTCACATCTTATATTGATATATCCTTGTAGGCGTTCTAATTTACCCCTATATACTACTACCAGCGGGTATAACGCCAGCTTTACTCCATTATAATATTCTATTAACTGAAAATAAACATAATACATTAATTGAGTTAAATGATTACAAGTAACTAAGTCGTGGTTTCGCAAATATAAATGACTTCAGCAGCAGCGCGCCATCTAGCGTAGATCGAAAGCCAAGAGTAAACAAAAGGCTGAGAGACATAAGCAATATGGCGATTTCAGTCCCACTTATAAGTTTGTAGGCCGAGAGAGTGATTCAAGAGAGAGATTTTGTATATCTTTTGCACTTTCACGTTGTTATGCAGTAGCTGGCACATGCTGAGATTTTCATACAATTTTCAAATGCACTTTACACTAACTTTCGGACTAATATTGAACAATATTGTTTCAGAGTTACTACTGTAAAAATTACACGAATTCCGTTTGAAATGCACGAGAGTCGGCAATCACTCAGTCATTTAGGTTAAAGAGTTTTATATAAACATATATTTAGATAAGCAACAGAACTTGCGCAAGTCTTGCACAAATCTTGCACAAATCTTGTACAAATGTGAAAGACACATTTCCGATCCTGCAGGGCAGTTGATCTAGCCAAGTTTGTCATAATTCCATCTACTCTCTCTCTACTGTGCCTTGCTGCAGGCTGGAAACGTCATTATTCAGATTCCTATATAATCTAGCTGGCATAGGAACAATTGGTAGAGTATTGAAGCAGTATGAAAACTCTTTATGTTTTCCACAAAGAAAAGTGTGAGCTGCGAGTAAGGTTTCCTATTTGAACAAAGCTCGTACTAAGAGCTATAAATGTTACAGTGCCTGCTAAGGATATACGTACGAGGACACTCGAAACATTTGGGCGGCGAGTGCAATTTTATTTTTACAGTCTGAGCGTTAACGAGAATGTCACTTGTTGTTGTTGTTGTTGTTGTTCTTGTTGCTGGTTTTAGCACTCAATTGATTTTTGGCTGGCATTGTTGTTGTTGTTGTTGTGGCATTATGGTTGCCCCGCCAGCGTTGTTGTTGTTGTCGTTGTTGCATTGTTGTCTGTTTGCCCCGGTTGCCTTTTTTCGCTGCCTCGCTGGCAATGCCGAAGCATTGCGGTCGCCATATTGCGTTTGCATGCACGCCCACAGTCAAACAGGCACACACACACACACATCCACACACACGCACGCACACACATACAGATGCATTGACGTGGCCATATTGATGGCCATGTTTCATGCGCCGTTGTCAGCCAAATTTAATGCGCGCCGCAAATATGCAACAAGCCCTTCCAATCTACGACCTGGCATCAGGACATTTCTGCTGCTCCTTCTGTTGGCGCCGCTTCATGCCAGACAATAAGCGCGACTTTTCATTTGGCCATTTAATAAAATGCAACAGTGAGGCGGGGAATGGGGGGGGGTTTAAGGATCTGTCAGCTGAGGGTGGAGCAAGCCCATTTGGGAATGGGCGGGTCAGGGGCTGAAATTGTTGTTGGATTTATGGCGGCATTACATGACATGATTAATGGCCAACGGGCGCTGCGAACCCCGCTGCACTACCCCCCCAAAACCCCCTTTCGCAACCCGCCACTTTGGGCTTAACTGGCCATCAAAGCAGCTGCCACGCTCCGGACGAGCTGAGCGCCAGACGAACCCGTAAGCTGCCCCGCAATTGAGATGCCAGCAATAAGCTAAAACAAGTACAAGCCGAACAGCTGACACGACGGCTCCCGACTGCTCTATACTCTGGAGCCAAAACTTATAATCTTTTTTGAGGTTGCAAACGGGCTAGGCAAAGATATGCTTACACTAATTATTAAAAAATTCACCATTCTTACATCAAATATGATATAAAGAATGAGGTTCTTTGAAGTTTTCGTCTAGTTTTAAAAACCGCATCCTTTTAGAAAATTTGTTGACTTCAGCTTAAATTGCTCAACATTTTTTTCTTGGGGGGTGGGAAATTTTAACATATTCTTAGCCTACTTATCCTTAACCAACTTAAGAGGCGAGGCTGGCTTCTCTTCAGATTTCAGCCGCTAGATGGCGCCGCGGTGGTGTTAATTGCAAACCTCTTTTTACTCGTTTGGCACAAATTCCAAATATTGGACTTTTTTTGTTAGTTGCGGAACTCTTAAGAAATTAAACAAAAATTATAATTAAAACCAAAATTTAAAGAATGCGCGAATGCAATATACATTGAAAGCTTCCTCAAAAAGGAAGACCTAGTATTATATACATACATATGTATAGATATATCTATATTGTTATCGACTTATGTATTATTTTTTAAATAATCAAAGATTTCTTGTATTTAATTAACCACTAGTTTTATATTGTCGCGTAGTTTTATACTCTTTCGAACTGCATTTACAGATTTGCTTTATCTCTTACCGTTTCGGAGATATTGCGTAGATCATATGTTTGCCAGTTAATGATATAAAGTAAAGATATAAAGTTCTTATACTATGTTCCCGAAGGGAAAAAGAGTATATTGTGTTTGGGAAATGTCCGTCTGCCCCTCTGTCCATATGAACGCAATAATTTCCACACCCTTGAGGCTAGAGCAACCATACTTGGGACACAGCTTGGTGTTTACCTTGAGCTCAAGATCGAAGCCCCACCTCCACCCCCTTCACCACAATTTGACGGAAACCTATATCTTGAAATTGGATTTTAAGCTATAGTCAACAAATTTGGTATACAGACTAATGTTGACTAATGTTGACAATAAAATCAAATCTTATTATTATTATATTAAATATTATTTTGCCCAATAATGCACATCGTTTATCCTATATATATATATATATATATATATTGTTTTTTTTAATAGGTGCAAATGACAGATATATTGTAGTATGACATCAAATATACAGTTTCTTATAGACTTCAATGAATAATATAATATTGTAGTACGCTTTTTTATCAAATCTCATCAACTCTCATCAACATCTCAGAAAGTACAACGAAACTTTTAACTAAAAAACAAAAACGTTGCTCAAACAATTCCTTTTTCCCACCGCAGAATGCCAATGCAATTCTGAGCAAACTTGTTAAGATTGTTTAGAACCAAATAGAACTTTGATATTTCGAACTATTCTAGATAGGATAGAGAAATTTGAGGTAGAAAGTTTCAAGTTTCAAGTTTAGGTTGTGGAAGGTTTCCTTTAATCATATCCACAACATAATAATCATAAGAAAGGTTACGCTTAATTGAAGCAACCAATTCAAAGACTCCATAGAACTTTCCAAAGGCTAATGTTTAATATTTGATTCAACGTTCAATCGATGTGTTTGGAGCATATTTCATATGCATATCAGAAAGCCGCAACATTCACATTGCCTTTGCATTGCTTGGCAAAAATCTCCGCAAATATAACACCCAATGGCACACAGAGGAAGTGTGAGAAATTTGTGTCCTGTGAGTCCTGGTCGACTTCAGCTACATGCGCTGTCAAAACTGTGAAGTGCAAATCCAAACAGAAGGGCAAACCGAAAGCCCCAAACCAATTCCCAATTACCTCAATGCTCGACGTTGCCTCGCTTACGATTCGTTTATTCTGTTGATCCATCAAATTAAAAATGTAATGCTTCAACATTTAAACTTGCAACTGCCACAGAGGAGCGCGCCCCTCTAATACCGCTGCAACGGATCAGGTGGCATGGCACTAATAAGTGCAATCAGCAAGGACGAAGCTCACTTCAGGCCGCTTCCAGGCTCCCATGCAGTCCGTCTCTCTGATGGTGCACGTTGGCTTTTGTTGTTTTGCTTTTGCTATTTTTTTTTGTTGTTTTTGTTGGCGCATACGTCTCCTAATGAACTGAGCGCGCAACAAGCGACGAGCAGATGTGGCAGCAACCGACAGGATCCGGCAGGAGACGACAGGAGGCGGCAGCATCAGCAGACCGTGCCGAACCATCAAGTGCCATCAACGTTGTCATGATTTCTGCTTGTTAACATGACTACCGTGGCATGCCCCATACCCCAGCCACCAACCCTCAATGCCCCTCCCACCGCCCCTATATAGCTATAGTCAGTTGGCAGCTACCCACATTGGTTTTGCCATCTTGCGAATTCTGAATTCTGAAAATTTAACTCTTAACGTAAAATGTTAGCTCGCTTTTTGGTTGCTATTGACTTTGAAGGATAACGAGAGACCGGGGGACTGCGGACAGCGGGATGGCGGGATGGCGGGGCGACTCGGGACAGCGGAGAGGTTAGGCTACCCCATAGCCAGGACAGTTCCATACTCTGCCATAATTCGCCGACGACATGTCAACAGTGCGCATTGCTCCACATCCGAACTGACTCTACATGGATGAATTTGGATGGTCTCTGCCAGCTTGTAGGGGGCCTGAAAGGACTGGCGGGGCAAGAGCAGCTGGGGGCTGTAAGCACACAGAGCAACGGAGCAACGTGTTAGTTCATTTTGATTGCTAATTGGTTTGTTACACAATGGCGCAATGGGTTTTAACGAATTGGCCAAAAATTTATCAGCGAACGTAGAACTCTGAAGTTGGTCAACGTTGCCAGGATGCAAAGGACTCGGCAATAAGGGGGGCAGCAGTTATATAGAAAGTATGAGAACGCAAAGAGTGCTAAGTCTAATAATTCCTCTATTTAACATTCAACGATTATTCGACAATGCAATGAGAAATTTATGGATATTTTTCTAACAATTAGCCACAACATTTCTTGCACCGCATAAAAGCCTATACATTTCTGTGCAAGTTGCCTAAGGATGTTGCATGGAGAAGCCTGCAAGAATTGCTTTGCCTAACAAGCGCTTGAGGTAACATTTTATAGAATTTTCTAACTCAAGCAAAAGTAAAGAAAGTCATGTAAAAGTCTCTGAGAGTACAAGGAAATTAACCAATCTATTTCAAGGATAACAATTTTCTACTTGACATTATCCTTATCCTTAACTGCTGATATAATAACTAACTAGATAGTATATGTGTTAAGTTTGTGTGTTTTCTGCTATTTTTGGACTGACTGTGAATGTTGAAAGCATAGGAGAAGAAATGTAGGAGGATAATTTTATTAAATGTAGGAGGAGATATGAAGGAGAAGAATTTTATTATTATATATATATTATTTGCCAATTGAAGTCTATCAAATGGAAATTATTAACCCAATTACTTCTACATGAATTCTTAGGATTACCATCCACACACAAATTCAATATCCTTCTAAGAAACCACAGGGTGGTTTTTCCTTCCTGCTCTTAGCTGAACTCCAACATCCTTAGCTAAAGTTCTTCCTGCTAAGCAATTGTCCAAAAGAAGTTTGCTTAAGCAAAGGCTCTCCCAGGACTCTGAGGCATTGGTTCTTAGCCATTCTGATCATTGTATTTGAATGTAAATGTGTAAATGCTTCCAAAGAGCACCGAACGAGACTTTCAATGTAAATAAATGGAATCTTTTTATTTGAATGAAACAAATCTGATTTCTTAATTAACTATATAAGAATTTTTGAATCAAATTTCATGCTCTTCAGTAATTTCAATGTCAGAACTACTTTCTCTCCGAAAGTTAACCTCGGGGTAAGTTTCTACTCTTAGCTAAAAGCCACGTATTCTTAAAAGCTACAGTTTAACCAGCTTAGCTAAAGTTCTTCCCCGTAAGCAAGTAGGTCCGAAGGAGCTTACTGTTTGCCTAAACGAGGACTCTGCCTGGCCCCTTAGGGATTGGACATTTCCCGCGCCCCGACCCGATCTGAGCACAGTCCACACGACCATCATAAATCTGTATGTATGATCTCAGAAACTATAAGAGCTAGAGACACCAAATTTGAAATGTATGTTCAGGTGCAGGTCAACTTTATATTGGATCGGAGACATTCCTCTCCATTTCTTTGCTATTCGATAAAAACCGTTTTGCAGTGACAACCTTCAAGATACAGCTTTAAATATTAAACAAATGATGTTAATTATACTTATATTGGGGCGTTACCACAAATTCGATTCGAAAGTATTCATTCATATTTATTTTAATTATATAAAGGTTTTTCTCAAACCAATAATTATAATAATAATTAAATTAGGTGAACTATAATTGAATGACGAAATTTCCCAAGCATATGAGAATTTAAGTTTTTCCACCGTAAATAATTTTTCCACCATATAAAGGCCTTAATTATATACTTTAATCAATGTATTGTATTCATTATTAAACAAATGATGTTCATTATAATTATATTAAGGCTTTAGCCGCAAATGCGATTCGAATGTGTTTATTGTATTGATTCACATTAATCCAGCTATAATTGACTGTCAACTGAAGAGCTGCCAACTTAATTACACAATCGACAAGCCACTTCTCAAAAGGTTGGCAGCTCTAAGCTATTTAGAACGAGCCAAGGAGAACTTTCGGATGGAAGGAAGGAACCTTTTGTCGATTTGTACATTGACAGCAAACGTTTGATTGACTGACTGACTGACTAACTGATTGACTGAAAGTGTTGCTGCTGTTTGTTACCCATGCGGCTTGTGTCCTGCGTTATCCTGGCTGTCTGACTGTCTGCCTGTCTGGATGTTGTTGTCCTTGTTGACGCGCGACCGCATTTAATTTTTATTGAATTTATTAAGTGATTAAAAAGTTGTCAATATCAACGAGTCAGCATTGTTGCTGCTGTCGCTGTCGCTGTTTGCTTTTGTTTGCCACATTGTCACAACAATGTATATTTTTGTTGTTGCTGTTGTTGTTGTTGCCGCTTGCTGTACTGTCCACTTTAATCCTTGCTGTGGTTGCAAAAAACCCAGCTCCACACTTTATGGGCGTTGTGTAGAGATCGCTTTTTCAATATTTTCCAACAGCTTTTTCCTGCAAATTTATTAATGCCAAACTGTGCGTGTGTGTATGCGTGTGTGTGTGTGTGTGAGTGTGTGTAAATGTGAGTGTGACCTTTGTGGTTACTGTGGATTATGCGGTTGGCTCACTTGTTGCAGTTTACAGAACTGATACCCAAACCCCTGGTATTGCTACCTGCGTGCCTCGGTGCATGTCCTGCGACAATTAGGCTGAAAAATTCTACGCGTCCTTGGACTTAATTGCGCGTTTCAAATCTAGCATTCTGTTTGCAACTGCCTCGGCCAGTTGCACCACCCTCGATGTTAAATGCTACAAGATTTATGATGGTCGTGTGGACTGTGCTCAGGTCGGGTCGGGGCGCGGGAAATGTCCAATCCCTAAGGGGCCAGGGAGAGTCCTCCTTCGGACTTACTTGCTTACGGGGAAGAACTTTAGCTAAGCTGGTTAAACTGAAGCTTTTAAGAATACGTGGCTTTTAGCTAAGAGTAGAAACTTACCCCGAGGTTAACTTTCGGAGAGAAAGTAGTTCAGACATCGAAATTACTGAAGAGCATGAAATTTGATTCAAAAACTCTTATATAGTTAATTAAGAAATCAGATTTGTTTCATTCACATAAAATGATTCCATTTATTTACATTGAAAGCAGACCAAATCGAAATCTCTTTTAATACTGATCAAAAATATATATACTTTATAGGGTCGGAGATGTCTCCTTCTGCCTGTTACATCTACACAGATCCAATACCCCTTTTTTATCCATTTTATGGGTATTGGGAAAAAAAAGCATATACATATATAAATTATTCATATTTCGTTAGAAAACCACATTTTGGAACGCTTTTATTTAAGCTCTTAGAAATCAAATATATTACACATAATAGTATTTTGAGCTAAGACTTATGATTATTGTTATATATATATAGCATATTTTTAATAAAGTTTTGTAAAATCACAAAAAAATATAACTATTCAAGTTACTTAAATAAATAATTATCATAATGTAATCATTAAATTATAAGATACAATTAAATAAATAATTATAATAATGTAATTATTATAAAGATTACGTTCTTAACATTTATTAAAGGAATTTGAATAGTTATATTTATATTGTAGCTCTCCTTTATTAGGTATAAATCTAAGATACAAATCAATAAATAAATATAATAATGTTCTGTTTAAGAAATATATATTTAAAATAAAACTTCTTTTATAAAATTAATATCTTAAAGACCTTACATAAATTATATATACTTTAAAAATCTTGGTAGATTACAAATTATATATATTTACTAAAAAACCTTAATAAATAATAATAGTGTAAGGCTTAATAAAATAACTACAAATTAATGAAACTCTCTAAATCAACAGGGACTTTCAGCTTAAATCATATATTAAAGGACGACAAATCAGGAGCCGAGCTGAGAGTTCTTATATCCCATGACAAAATCGCTTTGAACAGCAATAAATTTCAGGGACCGTAAATAATGATTACGTACCCATTCTTTTAAGAAAAAAATTATAATGAACGAGAATTGATAAATGAAAAAAGACAAAACCTAGCGCATCCTTGTTGTTAGGACTATCCATTGCTGAAATGATTTTTATTTTCATAAGTTATATAGAAAAACTCAATAATAAATTTTATTTTTCAGATTTATTTTTTCCCTTAAAAATAAGACTTATTTTATTTATCTATTTTTTCGCTCAGAAATAAAAATGATTTTTTGAGCTTTATATTTCGAAGAAAAATAGCGATTATTTTTTGAGATTTATATTTCGCTTTAGAATAAAACTTATTACTTGAGTTTTATTTTTTTTTTGCAAGAGATAAAACTCAAATCTGTATTAAATTAATACTGCATTATTATTTTGTATTATTTGAAGTGTTGGGCTCAAAAAATATCAGAAATTTTTCAAAACATTTATATTTGGTATTTTTTGGTATTTTTGATTTCCGAAAAAATACTAAATTGTGGGATTTTTTGGTATTTTTTGCATCTAAAAAATCTGAAAAATAAATTTTATTTCTTGAGCAATAAATAATTTCAGGAAATAATGCTTAAAAGGCAATTTTTTTAAATATAACTTATAACCGTTACGGTCCCTGATAAATTTGATGCAATTCAAATTTTCCCACATTTCAAAAGAACTTTTAGTTAAAAGAAATTTAAATATATTGAAATTTCTGCTTATTAAAAAAAGAATTTTTAAATAAAAAAGTGCGGCAATTTGAAGCAGTAAATTGATTTAATGAACAATCATTTCTTTACAGCTGCTAAACACTTTTTTAAGGGCATTCGAAGTTCGGCCTTCGCTTGGCGCCATATTCCTTGAGATTTACTCAACCCCTTCCCCACAGGACACGCCTTGTGCTAAAATTGATTGTCATTTAATTAGCGTGAAATATTTTTTGCAGCACTTTAATTTGGCAAATGAAGTGGATTTCAAAGGGCAGCTGAGTGGGTTGACTGTGCTTGGATTGGGCCAAGAGCAGTCTCAGATTGATTTGGGCCCGGGTGGGGGCGGGCGGGCGGTCTGGAGTTAGTTTATCCGATATATATGTATATGGTAGCCAGCCGTATCGATATCGCTCAGGTAGAGCAAATCTCGGCTATTGGGGATTACGCCGCCTCCTCCGTACACTGAGGCGGCTAATTAGCCGGGCTCTTGAGTTTTTAAACCAAGCTAAGCGCATTAGAAATACACAATACACAGTTCACGATTAAGAATGGCCAGCCCCAATGGGCTAACCGCGAGCCCATCGGCGTATACCGCCCAACCATGCCCAACCCCCACTGCCCCCACATTCGCCCCCTGGCCAGTCACAATGAGAGACATTTTATGTCGCATAGTGACAAGTTACAAATCGGCAACATTGGCATTTAAATTGTAAACCGGACAGCTTTAAAGTTGCCCAGACAATTGACTTCGCTTGCGTGACATGTGGCCAAATGCACTTCATTTCAAGAGAGGGGCAGTTGTGGAGAGGGGCAGTTGGTTGCTGAAGGAGTATGGAGCAGGACTAGGCCACATGCAATCAGCGTCGCCAGTCGCATTTCATTAGCGCTAAATTAAGCAAAAATCAAACCAAAAATGAGCAACAAAAAATTCAAGTGAATAAATTGGTTGCAGCAATCCGAAAATTAAATACACTCTAATCTCCAGAGATTCCTCAAGAAAATAAAAGAAAACAGTCGTTGTTGCAACACTTTGAAAAGTTGACTTTCCGCACTTGCGGAGGTGTACAGTAAGCTCTACCAATCGTATTCCAATCGGGTGTACAGAAAACTTTCCAATCGAATTCCCATCAGGGTGTCTAGGAAGCTTTTCTTTCGAATTTTCATCTTGTTTCCAGGAAACTGTCCAATCGAACTCCAATCGGGTGTCAGAGAGGCTCAACCAATCGAATTCCCATCGGTTGTCCAGAAAGCTGTCCTTTTGAATTCCCATCGGGTGTCAGGGAGGCTCTACCAATCGAATTACCATCGGGTGTCAATCGAACTCCAATCGGGTGTCAGGGAGGCTCTACCAATCGAACACCAATCGGGTGTCAGGGAGGCTCTACCAATCGAATTCCCATCGGGTGTCTAGAAAGCTGTGCAATCGAACTCCAATCGGGTGTCATAGAGGCTCTACCAATCGAATTACCATCGGGTGTCAATCGAACTCCAATCGGGTGTCAGGGAGGCTCTTCCAATCAAATTATCATTGGGTGTCAGGGAGGCTATACCTCTCGAATTCCCGTCGGGTGTCCAGGAAGCTGTCCTTTTGAATTCCCATCGGGTGTCAGGGAGGCTCTACCAATCGAATTACCATCGGCTGTCTAGAAAGCTGTGCAATCGAACTCCAATCGGGTGTCAGGGAGGCTCTACCAATCGAATTACCATCGGGTGTCAATCGAACTCCAATCGGGTGTCAGGGAGGCTCTTCCAATCAAATTATCATTTGGTGCCAGGGAAGCTATACTACTCTAATTCCCATCGGGTGTCCAGGAAGCTGTCCTTTTGAATTCCCATCGGGTGTCAGAAACGCTCTACCAATCGATTTCCCATCGGGTGTCTAGAAAGCTGTGCAATCGAACTCCAATCGGGTGTCAGAGAGGCTCTACCAATCGAATTACCATCGGGTGTCAATCGAACTCCAATCGGGTGTCAGGGAGGCTCTTCCAATCAAATTATCATTTGGTGTCAGGAAGGCTATAGTACTCGAATTCCTATCGGGTGTCCAGGAAGCTGTCCTTTGGAATTCCCATCGGGTGTCAGGGAGGCTCTTCCAATCGAATTCTTAACGGATATGCAGGAAGCTTCCCAATCGAACTCCAGTAGGGTGTCAGGAAGGCTTTTCCAGTCGAAATCCAACCGATTTCTAAACGAGCTTCTAATCTTAAGGTTTCCAGACTGGAACAAGTGGATTGGATTTTAATCTCTAGAGTTTAATCAAATGATCTAGAGGTCTTTTAAGTATCTTAAGACCAACTTATAAGAATCTCGGTAAGAAAAACTCAACTATTTTTTTCATTAATAATATAATACTAATAATATAATTTTTCCTTGTTCAACCTTTTGAGTTATTGAATTTGAGTTATATTTACAAATGTGGGTAGTATAAATAGTACACCCCAAATTCTAATATAGTTTGACACTGAACGACTTATAAACCATACTTGAAATCATTCAGAACCACTTGTTGAAATAAAATGCCTCCTAAAGATCGGATCAGTTCGAATCTCTTAATGTTATATAGCTAAAACCTGCACAGAATCAGCTGAAATGAAAATCTGTGATAATTTGCGAGCTAAAAGCTCTCGCTTAGCTGAGGGAATCTTTTGTTCATAGTGCAACAATACGAAACAAAGGCGATTGCAATTCATTTTCCAATGTCAGGGGCCCGAAAACTCTCTCATTTTGTTTGTAATTTGTATGGCATTTTGGTGCTGGGGTGGAGTGGAGTGGAGTGGGGCTGTCAAAAGGGGGGGACGCAGCAAACCTCTAACCAGACTTTCGCCAATTTCCACTGATTCGCTCTCTTTGTAATTTCTGGCCAACCATTTTCCATTGCAATGCATTTTGGCCATTTTTATATTTTTCAGTCAATTTCTTTACGTTTGTCGTTTTGTTGCACGTCGCGTCGTGCGGTTTTCGCGTGTCTCTATACGAATATATCTGTATCTGTAGCTGTAGCTGTAGCTACAAATGTATCTGTATCTGTATCTGTAGCTGTATCTGCGGCATGTGGGTGGCTGGGCTGAGTGGGTGTGTAGGCATTTTTGACTTTCGCAGTTTTTCGCTTACCACTGCCAACAATCACACAGTCAACCTCAGCTGCGGCGGTGACCAAACAACAACAGCAACAACAACAACAACAAGCCATGCTAAATAGTCAAATAGTTTTCCACGCGCCGCATTTTACAAATACGCGCGCAAAAAGAAGAAAAAAAACGAAACTGCAACTGCAACAAAATTGAACGCGATTCGAAAATGCTGCGAAATACAAACCCCAACAACGAGCGCAACCGCGCCACGCATCCCGCCGCCCGACAAGCTGCAAAAAACATGCAGAAAAGTGTAAAACACATTGTGAAAATGTAAATTTTCCATTGATTAAAAGCGAAACATTCCAAATATGGCACTCGTGTGCCCAGCAGCAGCAGCAGCACCAGCAGGAGCTCCTGTTTGGGGCAAGTCCTTGACGCTTTGGTTGGGGCAGCTAGTCCGCCAACGGACTCATTAGGACCAGGACCATGGCAACCTGCTTGATGAACAAGATATATAACACGATTCCCATAGATGATAGCTATGCCAGAACACAACTGCAGTGAAGGCATTTCAGGTCTACAGATGTGGTGTGTAAAAAGGACTTTAGTTTCAATATTTGTATTGTCAAAAAGAGCGCAAAGAAGAGCAGTTAAGGCAGGATTTTTATACAGATTAGTCCTTAACTGCCTTAACCGCTGCTATTATAAAAAAAGAGCAAGGAAGAGCAGCAGTTAAGGCAGGATTAATCTGTATAAGAATCCTGCCTTAACTGCTGCTCTTCCTTGGCAGGATTAATCTGTATAAGAATCCTGCCTTAACCTGCTCTTCCTTGGCAGGATTAATCTGTATAAGAATCCTGCCTTAACTGCTGCTTTTCCTTGCTCTCTTTTTAATAATAATAGTAATATAAGTACAAATTTAGTTAAATACTCAAAATTATCAAAGTAAAGACTAGAAATATGGGAAATTTATCAGATAAAAAGTACTTAAAGGTCTTCACAATACGCTTCTTTTTATTCCTAACTAATAAAGCCTATAATTTTAAATTATATATTCTTTTACATACATACCTGACTGATATCAACAAATATCCAAAGACACGTTTAAAAATAAAAATTCTGTACTTCTCCTAAGGGGTCATTCACATATTACGTAATCACGTTTTCGCCCGTTTCTAATACCCTCCCCCAACCATATAATCAAGCATAATCACCTCCCCTCCCCTATGATTACGTAATCATTTCGAAATTAATTTCATGCGAAATTTAAAAACATATTTGGTGAAAGCGTAATCATTTGGCTGACCTCCTCCCCTATGATTACGTAATCATTCAAAATTAATTTCATCTGAAATTTTAAAACATATTTGGTGAAAGCGTAATCATTTGGCTGACCTCCTCCCCTATGATTACGTAATCATTTCGAAATCAATTTCATCCGATATTTTAAAACATATTTGGTGAAAGCATAATCATTTGGCTGACCTCCCCTCCCCATGATTACGTAATCATTTCGAAATTAATTTCATCTGAAATTTAAAAAACATATTTGGTGAAAGCGTAATCATTTGGCTGACCTCCATCCCTATGATTACGTAACCATTCAAAATTAATTTCATCCGATATTTTAAAACATATTTGGTGAAAGAAGACTCTTATGCCAAGGACCCTCCCCCTTAATCGAGAGTAATCTTTTGGCTAAGGGACGCTGTTCTAAATGTCTGATTCAAATTTAACCACAATATATTTAGAAATATATAGCTATGTTAAATTATATTCCAATTTATAATGAAATATGAAAAACAACAAATCTAGAATTCAAACCTCAAATTGAAATAAAAACAGAAACCTATTTTACAAAACAAGACTTCGGATGAATGTTTTCCTAGCCAACAAAACTAAAATGCTCCCATGAAAAATATAATTGAAATAATCATATTATATATATGTGGTAGCTAATATATCTTTTCCACAAGATTTCAGTTACTGTTGAAAGTTTGAGTCAAGAAAACTTAACTCGAAGCATTTGAATAACATATTTATATGCCTTAAAGTACGAAATAACTAAATCAAACTTGTTTGGATTACTTAATTAAGGATATTAAAACTTTAACAAGCTATGTTAAGCAGTTTTTATTTCAAATATTCAGTTTCAATTGAAATATAAGCATACGAGTATACAACTATGTTCGGTTGTCCTTTAACTTTTAACCAGGCAGCTAATCAAGTCGAAAGTTGTGTGAATTTTGGGCAGGATGTTGCGGCTAGGGCCGTCCGAGTCCTGGCAAAACTAACGAGCAAGCATAATCATATTCGCAAAACGGTACCATGGCCAATTGTGGACAAGGCCATGTCCTGTCAGCAACTGTGGCCAAGGCTCAACATGTGTGCCGACGACGGCCTTGACAATTGAGAGTTTGGATTCGATTTGTGAGTTCTTTTTTGCATTTGGCACTCTTGGTGCGGTTAATGGCTGCAACTTGACAAAATACGCTGCGGTTGGGCCGATTGGTATCCTGTAGGAGTCGTTGTCCTTGAATGCCCCCGTGTGGTTGTCAATTGCACATGCACAGCGCCCATAAATTGAGTTTGTTATGCTAATTAATGCGACAATTATAGTAAATGTTGCATGCTGACCCGACAGGACGATCAGGCACGACCATCTAAGTCTAGGATATACAAACCACAGCTGCTAAGCCCCCCTGGCCAGGCCCTCATAATAACTAATTATGCGTTTTAATTGCCAAATTGACATTATCGATGTGCTCTGTGCACGCTGCGGTTGCCAAAGGCCTTCAACTTTTAAGGATAACGCTTGCGCTGAGACCACCAGGCGACATTGTCAGCAGCTTGGCCAAGGAAATGAACACATTATTGAACATTTTGAAAGGCAAACAGAATAAGCTGAACTAATTCAAGGATAAACTGAAAGAAAGGCGATCTGAACCAAGCTAGAAATAGAGCATATAAAATGAATTAATGGGATGGCAAGGAAAAGGTTAGGAAGGGAAATTCAAAATGGGACTTCTTCTTGATCTCATATACTTTTAGGAAATTTGAATAGTTCAGTTAAGAAAAGGAAAAATCAGCTAAAATCCGATCAAAGTGAGTTGTTTCTATAAGTTTCTTTTATGCGAAATACCTTCTTATAGTTAAGTGCATAAGAAGTTATAATTGTTGAAGAGGAAATGAAAAGTTTATAAGAAAGCACGAAAAATCTTTTTGCTAGATATACTTTACCAAATATACTTTCTAATATTATGTCAGTAAAGGATAAGTTAAATATATCAAAATTCTTGATGGTAAAATTCCATTCATTAATTTCAAATAATTTCGTATAATAGAGCTATGGGAAGCTTTAATTGTTCAGGAAAGGAAATGAATAATACAAGAACATCCGAAATCTTTTTGGTAAAATCCAATTACGCTCTCTAATAATAAATCGACAAAGGATAAGTTAAATATATCAAAATTCTTGATGGTAAGATTCAATTCAATAATCTCAAAGAATTTCTTATAAAAGAGCTTTGAGAAGCTTCAATTGTTTAGGAAAGGAAATCCAATTATACTTTCTAATAAAAAATCTTTTAAGGAAGCGTTAAATATATATATAAAATCCTTGATGGTACAAATCATTTCCAACTGAGCTGTTCCAATAATTTTCATTAAACTCAAATGATTTCCTATAATATTTCTTAGCTTCAACTGTTCAGGAAAGGAAATGAATTATACAAGAACATCCGAAATCTTTTGGGTAAAAGCCAATTGCGCTTTCTATTAATAAATCGGTTAAGGAAATAGAGCTATGGACAGCTTCATTTGCTCAGGAAAGGAAAGGAATAATACAAGTACTTCCGAAATATTTTTGGTAAAATCCAATAACGCTGTCTAATAATAGATCGGTTAAATCTAAGAATAAATCCTTAAATATATCCAAATTCTTTTTGATATAATTCAATTCAAAGTGAACTGTTTCAATAATATTCAAGTGATTTCTTATAATAGAGCTATGGGAAGCTTCAATTGTTCAGGAAAGGAAATGAATAATACAAGAATACATCCGAAATCTTTTTGATAAAAGCCAATTATACTTTCCAATACTACTATGTCAGTAAAGAAAAAATAACATATATCTCAAAAATTCTTGATGGTAAAATTCAATTGATTAATCTCAAAAATGTTCTTATAATAGCGCTAGGGTAGCTTCAATTGTTCAGGAGAGGAAAGGATTAATAAAAAGTACATTCCAAAATATTTTTGGTTTAGTTAAATTCATCTGAGCTATAACTATAACTTTCTTCCCAAAATAGATTATAAAGTAAAGCATATGGGGAATATAAAGTTGAGGAAGTGTAGGGAACTTATATTCATATGTTTGTTGATGAAATTCAATCAAACTGAGCTGTGAGAATAACTTTCTTTAATTTCAAATACCTTCTTGTAATTAAGTGTATAGAAAACTTCAATTTTTAAGGAAAGAAAGGTAAATGTACGCTTTGAATCATTTCCGAAATCAATATGCCTTAATCCAATTCAACTAAGCTGTTCAAATAACTTTCCCTGAATGTCAAATAATTGCCTATCGCGAACTTATTCGACCAAATACGATTCGTAGCTCTCTAGTTTGAATGGGCTCTGAAAACCCGTAAGAACCGAGAAGTGTGCGTACTCGAAAGATAACAATAGAACCCGAAAATTGATGAATTATATGTGAATGGCTACTGTTGGTTGAGCTGTCTGGTAAAAATACTTAAAATTATTGTCTATCAATTGAGCTAATTGATGATTATCATATCAGTTGATAAACTTAATTGGGGAATTCACAATTGTGGGTTTTCCAGCGGCTGAAAATAATATATATGTATATCAATATTATAGAAATCGTAAAAAACACAAGTGCAATTTATAATTTGTTGATTTGTTTTGTATTTGTTGTTTTGTATTTTGGTTTATTTGGTTTCAGAAATTCGTTTGTGTTAATTTTTTCGCGCTAAAACTTAAAGCTATACAAAAAAATTGTTTTGCTTTTTCCTTACATGGCTAAAAACTTAAGAATTATCAATAGCTAAATTCGCAATAGACAAAAAAAAAAAAAAAATTCTTTGATATATATAGTATATATACACAAATATCCTTGCTATTTACAGTACAACAATACAGAAAGTTGTCAGTTTTGAGTCAAAAATTGCACAAGAAATTATAAGGAAATTATAATTTCGAATACTTTTTTTGGAAACTCTTTTGTTTAAGACTATCGAAGACAAAGTTTGGTTTTAAATCGAAAATAAAAATGTAAAAAAATGATAAAGTAAATAATAATAAAATCATAAAATTGAACTAAATTTGAGTTTTGTTTTTCTTAGGGAGGAGTTTAACATGTTTTTTTTGTTTGTTTTTTTCTTAGCGTTCGCTGCGTGGCGATCGTTGAAATGAATTTTGTTTCTAAACATTGCTTCGAGGGTTTCTAGGGCGTGTCCTAAATTTCAGCCAGTTTCTAGGAGGGGTTTTAATTGTTATTATATTATATTGGTATGTTGTGCACGCTGTATGATGTGTGTGTGTGTGTTGGATGTGTGTGTGTGTAACGAACTCGACACACGATTTTATGTATCGAGCATAAAACTTCGAGGGAGCTCGCCGCACAAAACCTAACCCTAAAACCCTATAAACCAAACCCCAAACCCCTTTTGAGCGCCTCCTGAACCGCTCCGTTAGCCGGCCGGAGGTCCTTTACTTAACTGTTTTCCTTTTCCTTTTTGTTTTTGTGCTGTGCTCTGCTGTGGACGTGTCTAACTTATATGACTATATCACAATGTTGCTGCCGCTCTGCGCCTGCATCCTGCATCCTGCTCCATTCCAACTATCACTCTGTGTGTGTGTGTGTGTGTGCTTGTGTGTGTGCTTGTGTGTGTGTGTATGCGCTCAGTAGGGCCTCCAAACGGTCTTCTGCTGCACGGCGGCGCTCTTGAGCTTTGTTGCCGCCGGCAGTGTGGTCTCCGGCGATGCCGCTGCTGCTGCTGCCACCGCCGCCGCCGCCGCTGCAGCCGTCTCATGGTATAGCGGCTTCAAGGACGAGGGCGCCTTGAGGTCGCAGCGCATACGCAGCGGCACGGAGATCTGCTGCGTGGGCGAACTGCGCGTCGAATCGATGGACTTGTCCAGCTCGTACTCGGACTTAACCACATCGATCTGTTCGTCATCGGAGTCCGCATCCGAGGCGGACTGTTCGTGTATGGAGCTCGTTTCGATTGAGGTGTTTAGCTTGAGCAGGACATGGGCGTGAGCGTGGGCGTGGGGCGTGGGCGAGGAGGAGGATGGGCGCGAGGAGGCAGGACTCATGTGCGATGCCTCCTGATGCAGTGCCGCAGCGGCCGCATTGCGTGCCCGCAATCCCGCCGCCGCCGCAAAGTTATACGGATGGAAGGCGTGCGGCGTGGACTTTTGGCTTTGATGCTGCTGCGCCGCGGCCGCTGCCGCTGCGGCCACATGATTGAACGGAAACTGTGGCATGCCATAAACGGCAGCGGGGGCGCCGCCCGGCGGCGAGGGCATCATGCTCGGCGGCGGCACAGCGCCCGCCGGCGGCGGCGGTGGATACTCACCGGCCGCAGCCGCAGCCGCTGCCGCAGCAGCAATCACCCCACCGCCGCCGCCGCCGCCGCCCCCGGGCGAGACAATGCCGCTGGCGCTGCCATTGGGCGAATTGGCGGCCTTGGAGAGCGCCGGATGGTGCACGGCCGCGGCGGCGGCCTGCTGATGCCGGAAGTAGTCCGCATAGCCGTAGGTCATATAGGCGGCATCCAGCCAGGCGGGGTTCAGCATGAAGGGATTGAAGGCGCCAGGATGCGGATAGCCATAGCCTGCAAGGCAAACAAAACGGGACAAAAGCACATTTAGTATAATTCATAAGAAATCAAAAGGATTCGCTTGTTGTTTTGTAAAAAGTTGTGGGATTGTTTTGCTTTTGTTGTTGTTGTGGGTAAAGGATAACTGAAAACTTGAATGGAAACTAAAAAACTCACTTTGCTTACTTCTTGGCTCCCGCGGTCCATCGACCGTGACTTTGATCGCCTTGCTATAGCTGGCTATCTGTACAGGATACGTGGCAATGGTGATGGTGAGCGTAAAGGACTTTCCACGCCCGGAGCGGCCCACAAAGCGCAGATCATTGAACTTCGCCACCTGATTCTTCATCGTTGTGGTACAGTTGCGCAGCTCGCCGCAGTAGTTCTCATCGTTGCCACACTTGATGGAGACGAGGGTGCCATCGGGCACATCATCGAGGGCGATCACCTTGAAGGCGCCCGGCAAGGACTTGTTGGAGCGCCAATGATTCGGCAGCGCGCTGCAAAGGATCGACGGCGAGCCGGTCTGGGCCAATTCGCCGTGATATTCCTGCAGCATCTCGTGCAGGCTGGCAAACATGTCCGTCATCGAGCTGGGCATTTTGGCTGAATTCGCCGCGTTCGCCGCAGCGCTGCTGCTGTTCGAGCTGTTGTTGTTGTTGTTATTACTGTTATTGTTGTTGTTGTTGTGTGTGTTGTCCGGCGTGGAGCTGCCCGTGCTGCTGGCGGAGTGTGTGCTAACATTTGTTGTTGTTGCTGCCGCTGCTGCCGCTGCCGCCGCCGCTGCTGCTGCCGCTGCCGCCAGGACCTGCGTGTGGGCGTTCGTATTGGCCACCATTGTGGGTCCAGCGGGCAAATGCATGTTGCTGCTGCTGTTCTTGTTGTTGTCGTTGCACGTGCTCAAAAAAAATTGTTTGTTTTCTTGTTTTGTTGTTGCTTGTAATCCAAATTGCTTTAATCCTTGTTTTGCACTTCACCAAAACCATAAAAAAATTAATATAAAATTATATATATTTTTTAGAAATATATATATATATTCGCTTAACACTCGAGTGGCACGGCAAATGAAAAAAAAAAGGTGAGTTTTGTGTTTATTTGGGGTTCGCTTTGGGTTAAATATTTCACTCGCTACTCTCGACGCTCGCTCGCTCGCTCGCTGGAACTGCTGGGCTGCGTTCTCGACACGTTAAAGTCGCTGTGTGAACTGTTTCTCAACTGCGATCGTTGGCAGTATTTAAAGTAGAATGCGCTCGTCCGTCGCTGCCAGCGTTGGCGTCGCTGCCAGCGACTGCGGCTGCGGCTGCAAGACGGCTGAGGCGCGCTCGCTTGCGCTTAAGCAAAGCGCTGCAGGCGCGCTCGCTCGCACTCGCTGCAGTTGTTCAGGACGTTGCTGCGTGGTTTGGTTGGCTCGTTCGCTTACCTATTATGTGTGTGTGTGTGTGCGTGCGTGTGTGTGTGTGTATGGGCTAAGGGTGCAGCGGCTGCCGGCGGCGGCGGCGGTGGTGACCGGGGCAGGTATCAAGCAACCACCATTGCCACAACAACAACCACAGTAAAAATTTCCCATTTTTCCATTGCGGTGTACACTCGCGCACACAGAAACACAACCAGCAACAACAACAGCAGCAGCAAAGGCAACAAGAAATAAGGGAAGTCGCTAACTGAGGCAGCAGCAGCAACAGCAGCGGCAGCAGCGACTGTGGCAGAGGCGTGCGTTGTTGTTGCCTTGCTACTTGTGGCCAGGGGCGCGCGGTCAAAACGACAAACGAAAAAAAATATACGTGTTTGTATGTGTGTGCGTGTAAATGTAGCAAACAGCAAAGGCGAAGAGGGCAAAAAATCGTTGGAAGCGAAATAAAAATGTGCCGTGAGAGCGCCGCAACGCGAGAGCGGCCCGGCTCTCTGAGCACATTGGAAAGGCGCAGGCGAGCGCAGAAAAAAAATAAAAAAAAAAATGAAGAAATAAAAAAAAAGCACGCTGGGGTTTTATGAAAAGTCATGCAGAAAAAACACACAGACACACACACACACGCGCGAGCGCGAGCGCAGGAGGAACAACAAGAACAAAAATGCTGAAAAAACGCAAAGGAATAACTCATCTTGCGCTCTCTCACTCTAGCTCGCTCGCTCGCTCGCTCGCTCAGTTAGTCACTCACTTACTCGCTCGCTCTGTAAATCGGCCGACGGGCGGTCGCTGGCTGGAAAATTTGTTTCTTTACGCACGCAACTTTAACAACGGCATGCAACAGTTCCAACTGCGCGCGTGTAGGCACCCCATGGTCCCAGTACCAGTACCAGTCCCTCTCGCAGGACCTTACCAGCAGCATGCCGTGCCAGGCTCAGGCAACTGAAGCCCAAAGCTAGCGACCAGCGCCATTTTTGTGGGGGGCCACAGCAAACTGGAGACAGTGGCGTCCTTAGCAAAATTCGCGAGCAAAAAGTGCAAAGGATCCTTAAAGAAAAGTCATCCTAATTCCATTTCCGTTATGTGCTATCATTAAGCCCCTATAAAATAAAGCTTAGCGATCAGTCAGAACTTAATGATAATCAGCAGATTAGCTATATCTGTTGCCTGTTTAAGGATCCCCCAAGCACTGAGGCGATTAGCAGTTAAGCTCTGCTTTAATCCTTCGTGTTGGCGGAAGTGATTTAGACCAAAGGAGAGCTTAGTTGGCTCAAATGATATTGCGCCTTCCTAAACAGCAAGTTCAAAGGAGGGCACTTTTTTGTACACTCAAGAGCCTATTTTTTATAATTATATCAAACTTGAAATATAAATTTATTTAATGAAATTTTATCCTTTGGCGACTTTAATCTTCCTAAATTTCTCCCAACAAATCTTAACTCCGAATTACTATTTAAAACGGTTCGAAAGTGTACCTAACTAGTTTCTTTATCAAGTACACATAACTTCTTAAAGGAAGTTGAACTAGTAAGAACTTTAACAAAAAGATTCCTTGCGGAAAAAGTATTTTTTCTCCTGAATTAAGAAAACCACTTTAAACTGAGCATTTCAATCATATCTGTAATCCTTTTGATTCCATTCAACTTTATGTAGCCTTACTAAGAATTATCAAGTATATTAATCACATTTATAAGCAGGTATAAGATGGTATAATACTATATACTAATATTATCCGACTGTAATCGGAGCTACATATAAATCACTTTAAATTACATACCAAGATTTTGTATAACAAAAATGGTGCAAAATTATATGCAAAATAAAAGATTAAAACAAAAATTTACTGAACTTAATTTTTCATCCTATTATTCAACTACTCAAAAAAACTTCCGCTTTTCAGGATTAATTCAGTTTCGGGGGAAAAAATATGATTTGGTGAATAAATTTTCTTCATCCTATGATTCAACTATTCATAAAACTTCCGCATTTCAGGATAAATTCAGTTTCGGGGGAGAAAATAATCATTTGGTGATATTTTTAAAAATACAACCCAAAATATTTCCGTTTTGGCCAACTTCCCAAGTATCTGAACAAGGAGCAGGAATTCCTGAACGTCACCGCCCACCCTCTCTCCCCCCCGCATAATGGTGAACAAATTGAAAGTGAACGCCTCTGAGTTCTGGACGACAAATCAAACTCGCGGCAGCCCAAAAAATTGCGGAGCACCAGGCAAGTTAAAACGAGGCCACAAATGCTGCACACAAACAGACACACACACACACACACACACACACAGAGTGTGGGAGGGAGGGACTGGGAACAGGTGGGCGGAGAGCAGCAAATGGATGGCAGGGCAACCACAATGAGGGGCTAGCCACTGTCAGGCCCGAGAGGGGGACGGGGGCAGTGGCAGGGCAGGGGCAACTCAAGTGCGAGCCCAAGACTCTGTCGGGAAGTTGCTCGAGCCAACCAAAATGTCGCGAGAACGCGCCTCGCAGCGGGTGCGGGAGTTGCTGGGAAAGTACACGCACACTTCCAATAAACTGCGACGCTGACGTCGCTGTTGACGCGGCGCGGCGCGTCGCGTCGCGGCTGCTGCGTGTGCGCCCGCTCGCTGTGACAGCGGCAGCAGCAGCAAGGACGCGCCTGGATGCGTTGGCAGCCAGCGCGTAGGTGCCACAGGTTAGTAGCGTGCGACAAGGACGCTTAGGGACAACCGGCCGGCAAGGATTTTAATGTTGATTGTTTTGGCCCGGCCGCCTCGCTTTCCAGCGAATTCGCAACGCTCCTGTGTGTTCTCCCATTCGCTCCTGTCGTTTTCCTTGGCATTTGCGCGGCTCATTCAGCACCCGCTGATCTCCAACATAGCACAGAAGCTGCGCGTTGCACGCGCATCACGCGCGGCAGGACACATGTCCTGTCTGTATGCTCGTTACCCGTAAACTCGCCCTTCAAGGATCAACCCAACAAACATAATAATAATAAATGTCCTAACCTACCTGTTCCTAACTCTCTCCCTCTCCCTCTCACTCTCTCTCCTCTCAGTTTCTCGCTGGACCCAGCTGCGCAAGGAGGTACACTGAGCCACCCTTTTTTATGGGTGTTTTTTTTGTTCATTGCCCACTCCCTGGTAAAAACAGGGCGCCCAGGTAGCCACCCAACAGCCACCCGCAACTGAGACAGGTAGCAGACCACATTCACGTTATACAGGACACATATCGAGAGCGCCGCTTTTCGGCCTAATCCTTTACTTATGAAAGTCAATCGCCTGGATTATCCAGCACGCCCAACAAATATTTTGGGCGATTAGCCGCCCCGCAAGAGGCCATAAAACCCGCGAGAATCCCTGCAGCAGTACCGCCCACATACGCGGTACTGCAGCTTAAAACTGAAAGGGTCGCATCCTTGCCTATCCTTAATTCAAGTTACGATCAATATTCAATGATTACGCTTAGTAAAGAACTGTTTTATGTCGGATACATCTGATCTACCGCTGGAGAATTTAAAAGGCTATTATTGCTTGAGTACAGCCAAAGGGTCCTAATATCTATTTGGATAATTATATCAGCTTTTAGGTTTATACTCGCAAAGAACTGTTAAGTTAAGGAAATATAAAATGAATGTACACAAAACTTATGATTAATCATAATAAAAATAGTCCCCAGAAGCATTTTATTTTTCGTATATTTATTTATCTACTTATACTTTAGTTTTTTCATATCAATTACTTGAATTTTCTAAAATTTCAGTTTTATTTTCCAGAATATCTCTAAAATTAAGTGGAAACTTAAAAAGGTCGTAGGATGATAATTCTTAGCTAATTTCAGTTTTGATCTTACTCTAAGGTACTATGGTAGAGCACTGAAAGATGATTTTACCAATATATAGTATTATATCTAGATTATTAGTAGTCTTAGTTAAGGAACAAAAGGGTTTTAATATTAATCGCCATTTAATATATCTTTTATCGTTAGCATATTCACGGACATTATACTATTGGGTTGATTTTCAATTACTATCTAGATAAGATAATGATTAAAGGTGGAAATTCAAAGCAACCTTCCTTACTGCCAACAGATCAAAGCAATTGCCATTATTTGGAGGAACCTCAAAGCAACCTCCTTTTCTGCCTTCCCTAACAGATCAAAGCATTTTCCACTGATCGCATTCCAGTGCACTAAATTCCAGTTAACACTAAAGCTATTCCAGCCTTTTAAGCTCGCTTTGAATATATATTATATACTGAAGTTATTCCAGATCATAAATTTGTTTAGTATATGTGTATGTAATATTACAAGAGCTACCTCTTCTAGCTTCCCTTTGGTCAGGATCGCATTCCAGTGCACTGCTTTCCAGTTGACTCTGGACTAAAGCTGTTCCAAGCTTTTAGCTCGCTTTGAATGTATTTATTATATACTGAAGGTATTTCCAATCATGAATTTAAATACTGTCTATGAGAGAACTGAATCTTCTGTCTGCCCTTCAATCAGGATCGTTCTAGTGCACTATTTTCCAGTTATTCCAGTCTTAGGCACACTTTCCCACGCTCACCACAAACTTTTCATCTCACTTAATGTATAAAACTGCTTTCTGTATCCCAGTATATGAGCTCTCTAGGAGAACTTGAACTGCCTTTTCTATGCTTCCATTGATCAAGCTCGCATTCCAGTGCGCTGGATTCCAGTTAAGTCCAGTTGTGCTCTCTCTCTCGCTCTCTTGCTGACCACTAAGCTTTCAGATTGACCTTCACTCAACAGCTACAACAAATTGAACTGCTTTGAAGTAAACATTTCCCGGTTCGGATGCGCTAAACAACCGTTCGAGTGGACGCCTGTGGAAGCAGTGCAGGCAACTGTAACGATTTTGAGCAGCAGCTGATCGGCCCAACCCTCACATACACACACACACACACACACGCACACACATTCCACAAATGGGGGAAGGGGGCGCTGCCAGATCGAGGCCAGCCAACCACAAACAAGTGCCCCGCCGAGTGCCAGCCCCTGGCCCCGAGCAAAAGCGATTTTATCAGCACGATCAGTGGCTGCTGCTGCTGCTGCCGCTGCTGCTGCTGCTGAGGGGTTGTTTATAAATAGACGCACGCCGTCGTCCATTGACTGAGCCAGCAGCCAAGCGGAGAGCGAGAGGCAGTTCCCGTGCCCGTTTCCGTTCCCGTTACCGTTCCAGTGATCGAGCGCGAGCGCGATTGCAAGTGCGAGTGCGAGCGAGATACCCGAGGTGGCTCCGCCCCAACAAACGCGATCAGCGTTCGCAGCTGCTGTTGTTCTTGTTGTTGTTGTTGTTGTTGTTGCCGAATGCCGTGCGCTGCGCTTGCTCCAAACGCCGCCGCTAACTAGGCAACACTAAAGGCTTTTGAGTGCGCAATGTTGGAGCGCAATGCCAACTTCCAATTTGTGGAAGCGTGCCCCCCCACACAGCCCCACCCCTTTGCCAACAACAAGCGGCATGCAATTGAGAGCCATTTTTTGTTGAACAAAAAATTGCGCGACGTCGACGTCAACAGCGACAGCGACCGCGAACGTCGCTTGTAAGTGAATTGTGGTTTGTTGTTTTGGTTGGCGCGCGCTGTCGCTGCCAACGCTGACGCTGACGTTGACGTTGGCGTTGGCGTCAGCTGCTGGCGCTGCTGCTGCTGGCACTGCCAGGATCAACCACCACGCTGCAAACGAAACACAAAACAAAACAACACAAAAAAATTGAGGCAGCCTTTGATTTGTACTTTTTGTATTTTTTCTTTTTTTGTGCTCAACTGCTTGCTCTTCATGAATGAGCGAATGAGTGAGTGAGTGAGTGAGTGTCCTTTGGCATGCGAGTGAGCGCATCAAAATCACCACACTTCCACTGGCGACCACCTTTCCATTGACAATTTCGATTTTGAGTCGTTTTTTTTTTTTCTGTTTTGTTGTTGGGGTGGCTACTTGGAGAGTTTGAGCGTGCTGTTTTGAGAGCTGTGGTGGGTTTAAAGATGAGCACTTTTTTTGGTGTTCGACTGTGGCAGCAGCTGGCGGTGACACTCCCACAACACACACACACACACGCACACACACATACAAGCATAGGCACTCTCATTCTCTGGCCGCAACAACGTCAACTGTGCCCACAAGTTTGTGTAATATGTTTGCATAAGTGTTGGTGTAACGGCGCCTTGCCAGAGGCCCAAGCATTGGCTGGCTCAATGCCATACTCGCTCCCCCCCTCACTCCTCGCACGCACGCACGCCGCTTCCAGCTGCGCTCTCAAAGACTTTGGCACATGCCGCAGCCGCATTCTCTTTCGTCTTCATTCAATTTCTACTTTCTTCCAATAGCAAATGCAATTCAGTGCAATGCGTGTGTGTGCGTGTGTGTATCAAACCTATAAGCTCTCTCGCGCTCTCTCTCTCTTCATTTTGATCTTCATTCCGTCAATTGAAGTGGACAGCTGCAGATCGTGGAAATACTAATGATGTTGTTGTTGTCCTCCATATGTCATTTGGGGCATCAAAGAAACTGTATAAAAGGAAAACCGAACAATGGATCCTGCTGAAAGAAAGGACACAGTAACTTGTAAACATGGACTTTATTCAAGTGCAGTTGTGATCCTCAAACAATCATAAATTTCAAGAAAAAATGGCTTAGAATATACATATATTATGATATTTAGGAATACAAGAATACATTAAGTATATCAAATATTCGGAAAACTAAGATTAAGCAAGCCTAGAAAGTCTATAAGTAACAAAAAATAGTTATAGGAGAAGTATTTCTAAAAAGAATTACATCAAATTACTCCCTTCCTTATATATATAGTCTATAGTCTGGAAACTAAAGGGATCATTGGAAACTAAAGGGAACCAAGTATATAAGGTCTATAAGTAGCTATAAAAGAAGTATTCTAAAACCACTAAATTTAAATACATCAACTCATTTGAAAACTAAGGGGCAGGAAGCATTATAATACTACTAATATTAAGTATTATAATACTTCCTGCCCCTTAGATTTCAAATGAGTGGATGTATTTAAATTATAGATAGATAGATATATATAGTCTATTAGACACAAAAAAATTGATATAAAAGAAAAATTTCTAGAAACAAATACATTAAAATCATCAACTAATTGGAAAACTAACGGAATTCCAGTATATAAGGTCTATAAGTAACAAAAAATACTTATAAAAGTAGTACTTCTAAAAACAAAGATATAGCTATTTAATTATACAGATAAAAACCCAATTATCGTATATTTAAACTGATTTTAAATTTGGGAAAAGATTAATTACAAAAATATACATAAATTCTTAGTTTATAAATAAGGTATTATTTCATTAGTTTTGCCAAGTTTAAATTTGTAGGAACTGAAGGAGTAGAATAGGATTACTAACTGTATTTAAAGAAATCACATAAGAACTTAGAATGAATTTAGATAAAAACTATGACCTACAGATAAAATCCCATAATAGTCATTTTAGACGGATTTTAAATGGAGAGGCAATGAAATAGAATAAAATTAGATATATTTCTATGTTTATATATTAATTCTTAGATCAGAAATGCGGCATAATTTCATTAGTTTTGTCAAGATAAAGTACACACATGCTTATAATAAAACTTTTAGGAACTGAATGCCAAAAACTCTATTTAAGAAACAAATAAATAAATTGGGAAATAATTTTAAACTGAAATAGTATATAATATGTATTAAATATATATAAAAGTTAATAAATAATAAAGTTAAATGGAATTACACATCGATATACGGATCGAAAAGAGCTTAGGCAGTTTTCATACTACCATTATAATACCATTAGGAACTGAAGGCTAAAAACTCTATTTAAAGAAACAAGAAAATAAGTAAGAAGAATTTACCCAAAAAATTTATAAAATATATCGAAAGGTCAACAAATAATGAACTAAAATGGCATACAAATCGATTTTCCGTATTTTAGGATGAAAAAAGCTCAGTCAGCTTTCATGCTAAAGGTATAATTTCATTAGGAACTAAAGGATAAAAACAAGTAAGGAAATTGAGAGGAAATTAATAAAAATAGTATATAATATGTATAAAATATATCGAATAATCAAAAAAATAATGAACTAAATTGGAATACAAATAGATTTTACGAATTTTAGGATGGAAAAAAGCTCTGTTTTCATGCTACAGGTATAATTTCGTTAGGAACTGAAGGATAAAAACTGTATTAAAAGAAAAGAATTGAGAAGAAATTATGAAAAAATAGTATGTAATATGTATAAAATATATCGAAAAATGAACAAATAATGAAGTTAAATATAATACACATAGATTATAATATACGGATGGAATAGCTCAGTCAGCTTTCATGCTACAGGTATAATTTTGTTACGAACTGAAGGATAAAAACTGTATTAAAAGAAAAGAATTGAAAAGAAATTATGAAAAAATAGTATGTAAAAAGTATAAAATATATCGAAAAATGAACAAATAATGAAGTTAAATATAATACACATAGATTATAATATACGGATGGAATAGCTCAGGCAGTTTTCATGCTACAGGTATAATTTCTTTAGGAACTGAAGGATACAAACTATTAAAGAAAAGAATTGACTATTAACTATTAAAAGAAAAGAATTGAGAAGAAATTATGAAAAAATAGTATGTAATTTAAATAAAACATACCGAAAAGTAAGAAAATAATGAAGTTAAATGCAATTACACATCCGATATACGGATCGAAGAAAGCTCAAGCAGTTTATATGCTACCCCCTTAGCGTGCCCCTGCTGCTCTGGTGCTCTACTGCTCTGCTGTACAGCCCGGGGGCTAACTTCTGGCCTCTGTCATGTGATACATCATATTGTTAGCAATAATGATGCTAATATTAGAGCACACTCCACACTCTGCACTCTACACTCCGGGGCCAGGGCGCACCCCCTTGCCCGCCTGCCCGCTGCACTCGAGAAGTGCGTAGACAATATAAAGATTAAAGCTGAAATCCGTTAAGCCCGGCAATGGGCCCTTAATGCGATTGCGCCCTAAACAACAAACAACATCTACTTTTAACATCTACGATAACTGACAGGAACAGGAACCAGTTTTTCACACACACACACTCACACACACGCTCGTATTAAACTGAGTAAATATCAAATTTCATATAATTGGCCGCCATTTTGAAGTTTTGCATTCAAAATGGAAAACAATAGCAAAGAAGGAGAAAAATAACTGGTCCGCTCAGCATGCAGTTTTGAGGCTGTTACAAAGCGTTGAACAAAAGCAAGATACCCTTTAATGTGTGCAGGGTAGTGTATGCTGAATGTAACAGTATCCAACTCTTCGTGGGCGAGGGGGCGGCCGTGTAGCCTGCCAGAATGGGTGTGCAAGTGGAATGCGCTTAAAGGAGCGCCACTTGCAGTCAATGTGATTTTTTATCTGCCGACTGATGGCAGAGGCGTCGCCATCAAAAGGGGCTAAATAAACTCAGTCACAGTTTTAAACAAGCTGACTTTTTTTAATGTTATTAAATTTAGTAATCTTCTTTTAACTTAGATAAGCATTATAATAATAAATAGTACTCAATTGTGGTATGATTTTATGTTTAATCTGAAATGTTTTCATTTTTATTTTTACTATAACATTTTTTATATGAAATAGTTTATTGTGGCAATTTTGAACTGCATCTTTAGTTGTTATGTGGAATTTTTCTAGCTATCACCTATATTTTAAGGAAATTTGAATAAGCTTCCTCAAGTAGCTCAAAATAGGTTTGAAAACATCCTAGTTCAACCTGATCGGTAGTCTTATAAGATAAAACAATCAATTAAAGACTTAGGAATTCTGAAATTATGCGATTATTTACAACAATGACTTATTATTTTTATAAATTCTATGTGTTTGTTTTATATATGTACGTATAAAATTTTATTAACAAATCATTCAGAATATATATACTTTGTTGGGTCGGAAACGTCTCCTTCAGTTCATTTTACATTTCGAGACAAAATTGTAATACCCTCTGGGTATAAAATAAAAAACAAGATTCATTTGATATATTTGTCATATATCATATATCTGTCACAAAATTTGAAGTGTTCTACTTTGGATGTTAAAGGACAATGCAAGATTATTATGCTTGATTAAGAAACATTTTAAATAGTATCAATAATTTTGAGCAAAAATTGATTTTCAGCTTGTATGTATTATTGGTATAACTTAAACTTTGGTAAGTGTGCGATTTTATAAGATTGTACATTGAAAACCAAGAAAAAACACAATAAAATAAAATACATATACATAAAACTAAAGACAAGACGGCTCCGAAGGACGTATCTCCTCGATCTCCCGCTGGACGGAGTACCCTAAGCCCCTTCTCCCAAATGAAATAATCAAATGTTAATGTTTTGACACAAAATTTAATTATTGCCCACTATAGGGCAGATTTTAAATAAATATCGCTCTAGATTGTAAAAAAAAAAATCATATAGTTTGTACTGCTTTATTGTCTTGAATATTAAGAGGTGTATCTTTGCAGAGGGTGTCAAAAAGTAGTCACAAAATGTGTAGCGCATAGATGGATATATTTCCAAACCCTATAGAGTATATATATATTGCTGATCCGTATGAAAAGTTGAGTGGACTTAAGCATGTCCGTTTAAATGTATGGTACTCACTCCGTTGTTGGAGCTATCGTCCCGAAACTTTCCTGAGATATTTTTGCTCCAGGCAGTATATATATATGTATGTATGTATATATATGTCAAGATCAGCCGGATAGTATAACTATATAGTATAGCTGTCATATTACAGATCGCTGTAGAATTGAGTTTAATTGCGAAAAACTTGATTCCTTCCTGTTTTATTTATATTTCGATATGACAAACGCGCCCCGAACTTGACGCCTCTGCTTGAATGCCTCCCTCGCCCAGGCCGTGACGCCATGACAACTCTTCTCCTATTTTTTTTTTTTTATATTTTGTTTCTTCGTTTTTATTTTTATTGGCAATCCGCTGAGAGCGGCAGCTAGCCTGGAAGTGCCCAGCAGAGCGGAGAGCGCGCCGCGTCGTCGTCTTGGAAATGTGCAGTCGCGTCGCTTATTTTTTTTCTCTTTATATTCATGTTGTTGGTGTTGTTGTTTTGCAAGGGCCGTTGGCAGCGCCAGTAGCAGAGCATGGAGGGCTTGCCCCCCCGCACCCCTAAGAACCCTAACGCGCTGTTGTAACTGTTGTCGTAGTCGCTGCCGAGTTGGGCTGCCGCAAAACTAGTTTGGCTTTGGCTTTGACAGCAGCAGCGGCGGTGGCAGTGGCAGCGACAGTGGCAGTGGCAGTGGCAGCGACAGCGGCTGGCGCAAAACCGACTTTCCACCCACTTTTTGGTTATTCTCTGGTTATTCCGGTGGCTGTCTTAGAGCTTTTTAAGGGTTGCAAATCAAAACGCGGTTTGTTGGTTTGTATTTTTGGCCAAAGTCGTCGTAACTTCATCGTCACGGCCGTGGGAAAGAGCAGGCAATAGCATGGGTAACAGAGTGAGAGAGAGAGGGAGTGTGAGTGTGAGTGGGTGGGTGGCTAGCTGTTAACCAAAGGGAGTGGTGGGTAGGGGTGTTGGAACTGGCACGTTTCAAAAGCGCAGCGTTAAAGAGTTTTTAGCGCCATTATTGACACTTTTCCAAGTGTTGGGCTGCCCCCCATCCCCCCCTCCCCCTTCCCCTCATACACTGTGTGACCCTTACCTCCCCCCCCACCGCTAGGCCACTGCTGGAAGTTGTCAACTCATATGCATAATTGCCTTGCATTTATGTGGGGCGCCATCGCTGCGCAGTTTCTGCTCTCCAACCCAGCTTGGGGCTTCCTCTCTATCTCTCACTCGCTCTCGCCCACGCGCTTGTCTCACTCGCACGCGCGCCTTATCTCTTTCTGCCTGCCCAGCTCGCTTCCTCTCTCTCTCTCTCACACACTCACTCGCTCTCGCTCTCTCTCTCTCTCTCTCTAGTGGCGTGTTGTTGTTTGTGTGCATTTTAGTTTGGGATTTTCGTGGCATTTTTGTGGCCTTTTGTCTGGTTAACCGTGGTTGGTTATTGGTCAACACGCACACACACACACACACACACACACATGCACACATGAAACCGCTAAAAAATATTGACTTAACCAAAAATGCTTGATTAACTGTTATCGTTTAAAATACAGCGCCATTTAATAAGTGCAATAAAAACAACAACAACAATAATAAAAAATAGTGTGAAAAGTTGTTGAACCATAAATTGTACACATGAGACAAGGACATAAGGACATAAGGACATAATAGACGTTATATTTTATAAAAATCGCCCATCATTAGCAATTTTATGAGCATGATAATAAGGATGATCGATCAGATAATGTTCGAAAGCAAGAATATCTTAAAATTTATAACACTTCCCATTTGGGAGATATAACCTACAACATTTCAAAATATTATATCGATTTGCTGAGAATAAGCATTCAAATTACACTTAAGACTAGCTGATAATATCCCTTCAACTAGGGATGAACTCACCCTATTATCCAGGTTTAGGTATGTACATACATATGTATATATTTTGTTGAAATTGATATTCACTGTAGTATAAGTTATTAGGAATAGTAACAGTAGGCTATATACCAAATAAACCTTTAATAATTCTAAAAACTAGGACTGATTACCCACAAAAACCCTCAAACCACCTGATGTATATAAAATGTTTAAATATAAAACTACATTATAAGTTAGCTTTAAGAGTAACAGCAAGATGTAAAAATTTAGTTTAAAGGCTTGCTGAATTCTAAACTATATAATGAATATTGTATATAAAGGAGAAAACAAGAGATACAAAAGGAATTCAAACTAGATCTTTAAGATCTACTCCCTATAAGGTCTAACTCAAAGCATCCGCATCAACACTTTTTTTCGGCGGAAATGCAAGCATTTTCCACAGGATAGAATTGGGAGGAAATTCATCACGGAATCCATCCCGAAAGTCATCGGGGTACCCGAAGGATTCGTCTCCCGATAACATCTCTAGTTCCCATCTCATGAACATTAACTTAGACCATGTCAATGTCATATTTGTATTCATTATTTTCCTACATTTAGTATCTCAGCTAAAATGTAGATTTTTTTCCATTCAGACTATCCTAGATCTCGCTGATATATCATATTTTCGCTAACTTTACCAGAGATTTGTATTTATTTCATTTAAAAAGTTAAAAACTATTATTACAATTAAAATGTTGAAGATATTTAAACTAGATTAGAAACTATTTCTAAAATCATTGTAAGATCCTTATTCGGACTAAAAAAAAACTGAATTGTCTAACAAGTATATTATCTTTATTAGATATTCAAAACTAGATCTACAGGAAAATAATATAAATATTTAAATAACCCTTTCAGCATTTAATCCTCATCACTCTCTAATTTGTCAAGAGACCCTTTGGAAGTACCTTGCGCTGCTACCGACTGCCTCTCAGGATCAAATGGACATTTTTTTGTACCCTAACCACAAAAATGAACGAAAAAAGATGAGAACAATGGTGACAAAAAAGAGGAAGCAAGAATCGAGAACAAATCCCGAATGGGAACAGTAGACCGGTACACCGGTAGAGCGGTAGACCGGTAGAGCGGTAGAGCCACAATGAGTGTTGGGCCATATAAACTATGTACTCTAGTTTTTTGACCAATTTTTAGTGCTGTTTTTTGTGCAGCACTAGCTTTTTTCTTCTATTTTCTTTATTTTTTTGGAACGCTCAACAAAGGGACAAGAGCACAGGATCAATCGATTCCCGGTAAGTGCCAGGGAGTTCTCAGACCAATTACGTTGAAAACAGGACGAAAATTGGTCGCACTACGCAAAAAAGATGCAATGTGTTTTATGATCATGTTAAAAAAAATCATAAAAATTATTTATATTTATTTAAAACTAGATCAGGTCAGGCCAGCACTAGGATCATTTGAGTACCATAAATCTTCCTTAAGAGCTGTTTGTTGAAAAACTGCACGCTGACCTACAAATTGTGCGGAAAATGCGCAAAACACAAAAAAAAGAAATGCCAACAATAACATTGCTCGAGTTTCCAGGAAGCGGCGACAGCAAGGACTCGTTGCGTAATAATTTGCATGTTTTTTTTTCTATTCGCCGCTTCATTCATTTGCAAAGGCGCGATCCTGGCCAGGACGAGATTGAGGGCGAGGGCGTGCACAAAAAATTGGCCTAAAAATTACCTAAGATGTGTAAAACGAGAGCATCGTAAAACGTAACGCTCGCAGGACATTCACACAAAACGAGAGGACCTCGACCCGTGCTGTGCGGTGTTCTACTTTTTTGCATATGCCCATAATACAATATCCATAGAATTTTTTTTCTTCTCCTACATTTTTCTAGCTTCTCTTTTTGTTGTGCATATTTTTTTTCTGGTGCTCTCATAAAACTGTTACGCGTAGTCCTGACTGTGCCAGGACGATTATCGCCAGCATTTCGAACTAATTGAGGCGGGTGGTGTTGCATTTATGGGTCCTTGATCCTCGCTGCCTAATCCTGCAGATCTAGTTTTGGTTTTTTCTCTTTTGCATGCCCTAATAAAAGTGCCTCAAAAAAGATATATACATTAAAAAGAAGACAAAAAACAGGAACAAAACTGAAGTTGCACTACAAATTTGGTCAGCTAACTGGAGCAGGATATTTTATGGGATCTCGGTTTGCCATATATGCTGTTTTTTGTTAGCCATTGTGTTGAGTCCTTGCCAGGATCAGAGAAAGAGAGAGCGAGCGAGAGAGAGAGGGTCTTTGTTTTTGTCATTCATTTGCAATGTCAGCGCCACCTGCTGTTTATTGGCAATATGTCGCGATTTTTACCCTATACACATGTTCCCAGTGGGCTCCGGCCATAATTCGAGTTGGGGGTTGGATGTTCTATGGCTGTTTCTGCCCTCTAACCCCCTCCCCCCAACATTCAGCGCGCGGGGCAACCAAACGGAACGACAACCAAAATAGAAAATCAACAACAACTTTGTGTTAATAATTTGACATTTTATTTGTCAAACACGAAAGCCAACAATCAAAAAACGCTAACACTTTCAATGTGCCAAGTGGAGCTCTACCACATGAAATGTGCCCCCCCTCCCCCAACAACCTAATGCCGAAGTTCAAATCACCTGCAAAGTACAATTTTGGGGAAATGTTGACACGTGCATAAGATAATCGCAGCTGCTCTCATTTCCACAACTCTTTCAGCTCTCAAAATTCATTTCAAGCCGTTTACAGTTCACAATTTCAATTCCACCTACTAAATATGCTTATTTTGCGGAATTTAGAACAGCTTCAAATGCTGATTTCGAGTTATATCAATATCATTAGAATATTTTAAAGACACGAGCTGTTAAAGCATTGTATAGGATATAGCTTGTCAATCTAGCTCTAAGCTTTGTCTAACAATATAAAAGAAAATTAATATATCTAGTAATGAAATTGATAGCTCAAATAGTCCGAGTAATGAACCTAACCTAACCCTAAACGTTTGTTTTATATAAAAAGTGAATTTATTCGTTGAGGTTTTCTTTATGAAAGATTTGTTGATGTTAGCAACGATTTCAATGCGATCCGAAGAGTTTTCGCTTATCCTTAAATGTAGCGCATATTTACAGATTGTTCGTATAATTTGTATACTATTTCGTATCAATTGGTGAGCATCTTAATGTTGCATAAGACGTCGTGCCACACATGTTCAACCCGTTCAGCCTTATATATATACTAGCTTATACCCGCGGCGTTGCTCGCATTTCCTAACTATATTTATTTAAATTTTGATTCTTATAAATATTTATTATGTCGATCGAGGGCACGGTAAAAAAATTGCTATGAAACTTCCTTCCCCACACACTTACACACACTAACACTCGTGGATATTATAGTTTTTATTTAATGTAAAATTATACTCATGAATATTATCATTTTTCGTTTATGAGTGGGTGGTTGTGTGGGGGTGGTGATGACACAACAAACTATAGCTATAAACATTCCCTGGACTTCAAGGAATATATTATAAAAGATTTCATCAAGATCCTTTAAACGGTTTTCAAGTTTATCGCGAACATAGAGACAGACATTCACTTTTATATATATAGATATATATATATATATGTATACTCGAACATACTTATATGTGTGTATGGCAGCTGGTAATACACGGCGTTGTCCGGGTTATATCTCTTTCTTAAAAGTCTTTCTTTTATCACATTTAACACACTTCACAGTACAGTTATATAGGAGCATAACCATTTGCACAAATTTTTCCGCTTATGGATACAAATTTTCCAAAATCGGTGAAGACTTCCCAATATCTAATCCTTTTATTTACGCGTTTTGGCAGAGTTCTTCAAATAAGTTCTTGTGATTGATGGAAAACAAAAAGATTGCGTAATTTTAAAACTTTGTATGTATTTGTATTGTTTCAAGGCAGCTCCTGTGAGCAATTCAGCACTGCAGCTCCTTTGCTCTGTTGATTATCAGTGAGTCAGTCAGCCAGGACGAAACTCTTATATGTAAGGAGTGTGTTTGAAAGACATGTACTCATGTATTTAAATGTTCCGTTCTGTGTGCTTTGCGTGATTGCATTGCGAGTTGAGTTTTCCATTCTGAAATATTTCGATTTGTGTGTGAAACACCTTTTGATACACTTACAGTGAGCATATTTGCCATATGGAAAAGAAACATATACAGACTACACAAAGTGCATGTAATTTAGTACTATTATTTAGCAGGATATGCGAGTAAGTATTTAATATAAAATAAGCATTACTACTGAGTAAATTTCAGTAAATACTTGATATAAAATATGTATTACAACTGAGTGTTTCCAACCAGCTTTAAATATTTCATTTAGTCCGATTTAAATTATGTTTTTTCACACTTATTATTTTGCAGAGTTTATTTCCAATGTATCTAATATTTTAATATGTCAATCGACTATTAAGTTTTATTATGAAAATGTACAATTCATGTACATATTATGTTTTCAATTTTAATTACAGATCTTTAGCAGATATAGTGTTGTCTCCGTTTTTGGAAGTTTCCCAACAAATTTCTATTTATTTATTTATTATTGAACCAATGTCAATAGACTTTCTCGTTATTCTAGATCTAGCTTAACATACTTAATTATTTCAGAATTAATTATTACGGAAGAGAATAATTTGTAATAGAATGCTTAATAATTCCAATATTTAATCAAAATGAAAGGAAGTTTCTGTTTTCTTAAGATAAGGAAAAAGGGTTTTAAATTATAAAGAACTATTTCAATATGTATGTTTTGTTATATAAACTATAATATTTATTATATTCTATTATATACTATAACAACAATTTCTTCTATCTTTAATCAAGGAAAAATGGTTTCAAATTGTAAAATATATTTCAATATATGTATACCAATTATTTTGTATAAAAAATTATTATATTAATTATTAATTAAGGAAAAATGGTTTTAAATAATAAAAAATATTATATTTTATTTGTATACCAATTGCTTTGTAATATCAATTATTATATTTATTATATTCTATTATACTCATCAACATTTTCTTTTTTCTCAAAATAAGGAAAAATGATTTTTTTATAGTAAATAAAATTAATATTTATGTATTTCTTTTTTATGTAATATACTCGTAAATTATTATATTTATTATATTCTATTATACACATCAAAATTTTTATTTTTTTTTTTAAATTTAAGAAAAATGGTTTTAAATAATAAAATATATTTCAATATTTGTGTATTAATCGTAATGTAATAAAAATTATTATATTTTATTATATGAACATTTGTCAAGCTGCTTAAGGGTATACAAGCTTCGTTATGGCCAAGATATCAATACAATCTTGTTGATTTATTTACTTGGCCAACCTTTTGCAAAATAATCCTTTCCGGCTGCACGTCTCCCCAAACGCCCGCTTCCGGCCCACAAGCTCGCTCCAACTCTTGAATTGTGCGCTGACACTTTCGCGTTTGGCTTTGTCAGCAACGTCCTTGCTGCTGTCATTTGTTTGCATTGCAGTAACAACTGAAACAGCAACAACAACAACTGAAACAACAACAACAACTGAAACAACACTCAAACAACACAAAAGGTGATTGCGATTGCGAATTCCGTTGACGTTTTTATGGCGCATTCAGCAAACCTAACAATTGCAAAACCGACAACGAGGAAGCCAAGGAAGCCAACTCCTTCGCATGAATGCAACCAACCAGCCAACCAACACACACGCACACCAAACACTCACACACACACACACACACACACATACACAACCCGCGAATATGAACACTTGCCTTCATCTACCCTGTATCTATTCAGAATGCCTAAGCAGGGTATAACCAAGGACTAAACTTAGCAGATGACAAGCTATTTATATGACAAGTTCAAATTTCAATGGCTTATCCTTAAGTCTAAACGATTATTGAATATACAAACTTGTACTTTTTGGAAAGGTTATTTAATTACCTTTCATTTATATGAAAACATTCCACACATTTCTTATATACAATCTCGTCATTTTTATTTCAAACAAACTACTTAGTTAATACTTGAAATATTTTGGAACATTATTAATTGATTCGGCAAGATTCGGTGAGAAATTTGAGTTGTTGAGTTGATGGTTTACTCCCATGCGTAGGATACTCTTTTAGGTATCCTTTTGTCTTAGGTATAACACAGTTCTTAGACTAATATATACTACTACTCGAATCAATCCAGAAGTGTTCATCTGTCATGATTATAAAACCTACATGTACCAAATTTGGTTTGTATATCATATGCAGATAAAGTTTTCCCCCTACATTTCCCAAATATTGATTTAGAAGTGGAATTTTGTTGATATTGCTTTAATTTGCCAATCTCAATGACTTTAAGAGAGAAAGTTTAGAATTGGCATCTATACAAATAGAATTTTCACCCGCAATTCCAAAAAACACAATCTTCTAGATATGATTTAAAAAATTAGGAAGCGAAATATCAATCTCAGTGACTGTATGAGCTGTAGTATATATAGTTTTCCTCCCGATTTGTCTAAAAATTAATTGCAAGGATGAGATTTGAAGATATTGTTTTGATTTAAGGAACACAAAGTGAAATCTCAGTGACTATAAAAGCAAGAAATAAAAACATTTGGTGTGTACATATATTATACGAAAATTAAGTTTTCATCCTTATATGCCATATTTTATAATCTTAAGGATATGGCTTGAAAATTGGAAAAATTAGGAAGCTTGAAATGCCAATATTGGTTTGTATGCCATATATGATAAAGATCTCCTTCCCAATTTCTCAATAATTGATTGAGGCGTAAGGATATGAAGATATTGGTTTGATTAGGGGCACACATATGTTTACCTCGCTGATTCTAATAGTTGGAAGTACCAAAGTAGGTATGTGTATCAATATCAAGTCAAGTTTTAGCCCCGCTTTCCCATAAATAGATATAAAGTCCTGATTTTTAAGATATAGCTCGAGAATCAATCTAAGTAGCTGTAAGAAACATCAAATTTGTTATGTAAGCCGTACGCAGAGCAGGTTTTCCCCCGTATTTTCCATAAATAGACTTTACAAGCAAAGTTTAAAATGTATACTAGCTCTTGGAAACATTGCATAATAATCGAACAATAAACTGCAAAGTTCGGAAATACCCCAATTGCAAGGTATGGAACCGTCGGAAGATATGCACATCAGGAATGGTGAACTAGGGTATCTCCTAGTCGTACATACTTGATAATGTTAACGTCGCCGTCGACGGCAACTTCAAACCTCGAAAGGCGGTTGGAAGTATTTTTCGCCATAAGCGAAAACGCGGCCGGTAAAAAGGACAACCAAGAAGGAATCACTCATGCATGACGCGACACCCACGCCAAGAGTCCGCGCCGGTTGTGAGTGCCTTCTGCATCCTTTCGTCCTTTTGTTAAACGCCGTTGCGCATTGTTGTTATTTGTTGTTTTGTTGTTTTGTTGTTTGTTGTGCTTTTTGCAAATTTTTTATGGCTTGCTTAACAAAACGCAAAGTTGCATACTTATGTATGTGTATAGGAAGGAAAACCCATCCTTAGCATAGTACTTACTTGTGCACACACAATACATTTACCTACAGTTAGCAGTTGCGTTTTCTTAGTTCACCTTTCGCAGGAAGTGCCAAGCGAAGGACATTGGATTGTGTTTAACACAATGATGTCCTTTACACGCTCCTTAAATTCGCAGACAGTCCCAACAAGGATACTGCTAAATTAAGCCAATCAATAATGTAATAATGAAGGAATATAATGAATATATACTTGTAGATATTATGTTTTATATAGAACCTTGCAAAGGAGGAAAATAAATATGGTAAACATTTTCCACCCATTTTCCGAACGGAGGGGGTAAATACTCAAAAATTGATGAGACACGCGTCGAATTATTTAAGTTTGAACCAAATCGGGCTGAAATTAGACTTTCGTCCCATACAACTTTGAGACCACCATTTTCCGCCCATGTGGGTGGATTATCCAAAATCGACGAGATATGTGTCTAATGATGTTTCGCATAGATCATAAAAAATGAGCTTGAAGCCGATTGGATGGTAAGCAACAAAAAAGTTGCATACAACAGTTTTGCGCGATTTTCCACGCTTGTGGGTGGAATTTTCCAAAATCCCGTCCTAGTGTGCACTTTCATCATAGATGGAAATTAGCTGTAAAAATTTCAGCTTTCTCTAGCTCTTATGGGTTTGGCTGTGCGATGATTGTCAATCAGTCAACAATCAAGACAAACTGTTTTATGATGAAACAAAATAAATATCTTTAGTCTAAAATCTATGCAATACAATTCTTGCTTTAGTTTTGAGACACCCTTTATAATATAGATTTCTAAAGGAGTAAGAGTTGCCCAAAGGGTCGCTTAAAGAGTGTAGTCTCTTTATATAAAGCTCAAAAGCGGCATTAGTGTATTCTTATAATCATATTGACATTATAATGTATACATATAAATAGCACTAAGAGATATCTTAGAGGAACTGATGTGGAACGACGGGTCAACTATATGCATATATCCTTGAACAGGCATCAACTGCTGAGTAAGTCCAGTGAAGTCCGACAGTATATACCTTTTGAGCTGGAAATATGCAACGTAATATACTTAAACAATAATAAGGATTTAGCTCTTAGAGTTACACACTGAAACTACTCTAGAAATAAGGCTCCACTTGCATTGTTTCACCGAATGCTGTAGAAAAGGCTCATGCAGATGAAGGATATAAGAAAAAGTTCTGCTCGCTTCATATTTTAAGAGCCTTGGTTTATTTTTAGTCTAATTAAGGTGCTTATTTTGATTGTTGGCTCAATCGAAGATGCTTGACGTCTTGACATTACACAAGATTAACGCTTAAGTGCCAGATTGGGCAAGTTTGAACGGTGAATGCTCAACCTCAGCTGAGGCATTGAGAAGGATCTCCTAGACGGCTGGCGTTGTCCTGCTGCCATACTCAAGTGGCCACTTGGCATTTGGCACTCGAATGTAAATCTACACAAATCGCTCGACAAATTTGCAATAAATCCGAATCATTTGCCCAGATTCTCATTTCACAAATGTCAAATGCACATTAACGGCCAACCCTCAAAAACTATTGACGGGGGTTACGGACTCAAAATGTATGGGATTACGAGCGGGTAGCGGGGTAGCGGGGTAGCGGGGTAGCTCTGACAACAATAATAACAACAACCAGCAGCCGTGCGAATATCGAAATTGAAAATATGACAACGCAACGGGTCTTATCTGGGCGCTATATGATATACAACTATGCTGGCCAGTCAGCCACTCGGACAGGGGTCGTTCTCGTTGTCCTGTCCGGGGAGGTCAATCTCTCTTTCGCTCTTCCTGTCCGCCTGCCGTTGGGCTGAATGCCAATATTGTCAATGCAGTTTGACAGTTCCAGCGTTGAGGCTAGAAGGTATATATGTCATCCATCTCTATGAGCGCCCAGCAAACAACAATTGAACATATTTTGCTGACATTTTAATTAATTTGACACTCGTCACACTCAGCACTCGGGGCTTCAGCATTTTTCGGTTTTTAGGCCTGGGCCCCTGGTTTCTGGGGGTATTACGCGGCTTTTCATCGACAATGCCGACAATCGCAACATTTAATAAACGACAACGGAAACGGGAATCAATCCGATTGCATTTTGGTCCAAAGAAAAATGTGGAAAAATTGTTGGCATTTTCAGTCACTTGTCACAGCATAGAAAAGCAAAACCAGGCTCCTGGAATATTAGAGTTATGCAGGACATTCGCGGATTCAGGAATATTAGAGTTATGCAGGACATTCGCGTTTCCGTTTCTACATTATTCAAAATTGTTTTTATTAACCGTGTCCTGAATTCCGACAGCATTGCATATTAGGTTTTAGAAAGCCTGTACTTAACTTTTAAATAGGTTAAAATATGTTTCATTATAATTTAAAATAGAGAATGATTGGGAGAGCAAAGTGCGTAAGGAACAGGCCCAATATACTTGATTTTCATATAAAATAACGTCTTTTATATTGCTCCATAAGTGTGGAGTCCTTCAAAAGAGCTGCTACAAAAATTGGCAAAGTTATATATATATATATATTTATATACAAGAACTTGGCTCAGCACCTTGCCATACAAAAGTTTAAGAATATGGATATATAAATAGCTTAAATTAACAAGATTATATAAACAAATATGTAATACTTTACTTTTGAATTTACCTTAAAGTACAAATTTGTAAAACGAATTCTTTTTTTTGTGGGAATTTGTAGTTGTGCTTAATAAAGGAAAAACTTATGCTAGAAGTTTCCATTTATATTCTACACATTTTTGATTTATAACTTAAAGAATATTAATATAAATTGTTCTTGTATTTTGCATTTTAAATAAGAATTAAAAAATCTATTTTTATTATTATTATTTTTATTTTCTATTGTGTTTAACTTATTTTTATATTATTTTATTATTATTTTTAATTATAAAAATCAGAAATTAAAATGTCTTTTTATAACATTATCAATTTGCATTTTAAATAAGAATTAAAAAAATCTATTTTTATTATTATTATTTTTATTTTCTATTGTGTTTAACTTATTTTTATTTTAATTTATTATTATTTTTATTATAAAAATCAGAAATTAAAATGTCTTTTTATAACATTATCAATTTGCATTTTAAATAAGAATTAAAAAAATCTATTTTTATTATTATTATTTTTATTTTATTTTATTATTATTTTTATTATAAAAATCAGAAATTAAAATGTCTTTTTATAACATTATCAATTTCTGTCTGTATGTTTATATTGTATTTATTTAATTATTTATTTTCTAAATCGTTCTTGTATTTTGCATTTTAAATAAGAATTAAAAAATATATTTTTATTATTATTATTTTTATTTTCTATTGTGTTTATCTTATTTTATTTTATTATTATTTTTATTATTAAAATCAATTTCAAAATTTATATTTTGGGATAGTTTGAAGATTTTTAAAACAATAAAAGAAATATTATGCGACTGCAATTTAATATTTATCAAATAAATATATATAATATATAACGATATTCATTTGTTTATTTTTAAATAATTAAATATTTTTATTTTTAAAAACAAATATATATCTTTAATAAATGATTTTAAAGTTTGATTTATCAATTAGGAATACATTTTATTTTAATAGCTTTTTTAATAATTGAAAGGTTTTTTTTTATATATATATTTTTAGTAATTGAAATATCAGTTTGATTAGTATATTATTACCTATTAAGGCAACTTAAGCTAGTGTGAAATTAAAGGAATAAAACTATGTCTAGACGATCTAAAATATTATATACAGCTATTTACATTATTATTTACATTATTATTAGGACTTTGGGGTAATAATTAGGAATTAAGAGTTATTAATATAAAGAAAAATAGTATAAGATAGAAATATATAAATGTTAGGTCAAGAGCCGGTGTGGAAGGTCTTGAGTCTTCTCCTGGCTCTCAGCCCAAAGTTGCGCAGTCGTCTAGCAAGACGGTTTGGATGGGATGCTAATCTCTTCGTGTTTCTTCCAGCTATGCTCTGGATTCTGTCACCTATCGGAGGAACATTCAGGTCTCTCTCAATATCCCTGGTTCTCATGTACCAAGGTGCCCCTGAGATTTTTCTTAATGTTTTGGCTTGCAGTACACGGAGCTTGTTTAGGTATGACTTGGCTGCAATTCCAAACACTTGGATAGCGTAAAACATACTTGGAGCTAGTATGACCTTGTATATTTTCGTCTAGCCGAAAGTAGCCCTGCTGTAAGGCTCAACGGAAGCGTACTAACGCACTCTTCAGAGCATAAGTATCTGGGCGTCATCCTCGACAGGAGTCTAAAATTTGGCAGGCATATTTCGGCTGTGCAGCATGCATTTAAAAACAAAGTGTCCAATAATTGAAAGGTGAATATATATATAAACAAAATATCTATATAAGCAAAATAGTTGAACAAATATATGTGTTTTGCTTAAAATTTCAATACTCTCAAGAGTGGTATGAAGTTTTTTCTTGCTTTACATTAGATAATGGTTTCGTGTTAATGAAAACACTTTCATGGTCATATGAAGTGTTATTATAGTGTGAACTTGTGACTTTTACTGCAGATATTAGGTATCAATTGCAGAAGTTCTACAGTTGTTAAAAGTCATTCAAATATTGCAAATATTGCAGTCAAAAGCTAATTATAATCTAACAGCAATAACAAACACGGATCCTGGCAAATGTGTTTGGTATTGGGACGCAGCTAAAGCGAAAGGCAGCTAATTAAAACTAAACCCCTTTCGCTGATCCCTGCGCGCAAGGACCTGGCTTCGGATGAAACAACAAACGCCCCCTGGGTGTCATTGAGGGCGTGGCAGTCAGGCAGCTTAGCTGGCGATGCGAGCAAATGTTAATTACCAACTTTGGATAGCGGAACCAAAGTAAGCCACACTTTCCGGAAAAGCGAGTCCAGCCTGGCTGGACTTGGCCCAATTCGCACTAAGCCAAGAGCCAAGAGCCAAGAGAGTCGAAAGTCAAAGGATTAGGTGCGCGGATCAGTGACCCTCTGCTAAGGGGTAAAGGGGTGTGTCGCTTGTTTTCAAAATAAACAAATTGAAAACGCACACGCATGCGCTGCACTGGTAACAGGACGAGGACGAGGACGAGCTCTAGGATCTGGAATGACGCCCACGGCTCAGTGTGTTGATCCTGAGCGCAGTTGTCAACCTTGTGAGCGACCGCGAGAGTCTCTTAATTGCCTGCAACTAATTATGAATAGGATATGGGCCGGTTCAAAAAGGATTGCAAAAGGAGTGAGCGAGTCCTGCTGCAGGCAGTTGATGCCTAGCAGGCAGCACAACGGCCACACTACTGTTTGTCCTTGCCGCGATTGTCGTCATTGTTGTTTGCAATTGTCATTTTATTGATGATGCCTTTGTTCGCCGTTTGGCAGCTCGTTTCACCTCGCACCCACCCGCCGCCGCATCTGTAAAACTCGGCCGGATTAGTGGGCATCGCATCTAGCTGCTTGCGAAAGGATTAAAACGAAATTAGCTGAGAGCCCAGCGCGCGAACCAGGACATCAGCAGCCCAGAACGCCCAGCATTCCTTAAAGGCGAGCACAGCTCCTTGCTGGTGATGTAAAACTGGAATGTAGAGAACAACATCGTTACTGGGATAAATTGTGCAGAATTCTTCCTAATATGCCTATTCAAATAAAAGAATTTAGTACAAGAACTTAGAAGGATATCATCGTTGCAAAAATCATATCTTCTGAATGAAACCAGATATTGCCACAATTTATTTATGTTTTTATTTGGCGAGACTCCTCACCACTTATGAAAAATCTGAAATGTTGATGGTGATAATAAATATATATAAAAACAAGTAAGAACTATGTTCCCAGTCCTATATAATATGATTATTTGTGAGTTCGGAAAGAAACGCGTTTTTGCTCCTTTGGGGGCGTGAGGGTGGGGGGTGTCCAAAAATTTTTGATGCAGTTTTATCCAGGGGGTCAACATTAGTCTCAATGCCAAATTTGGTGACTCTAGCTCTACTGGTGTGGGAGATATAGGTTTTTCTCCACTGTGGGTCCAAAAATTTTTGATGCAGATCTGTCAGGAATCTCAACTTTAGTGTGTATGGTAAATTTGGCGACTCTAGCTTTAAAAATGTGGAAGATACATGTTTTCCCTTCGGAAACATAGTATAATAAATGAAATATTTAACAGGCTTGACGAGAACACTTCAGGGTGAATATGGAAAGATTGATATGACAAGTTTTGGCTGGTCATATAGCGAGCGCTATTTCGGATGCTGCCAAGCATCCTCATCAGTGACCTTATTGTTAGAATTTGTATCCTAACTTGTCCGTATAGAGGTGGTAGTCGACTAGATTCGAACCCGAGTGCTCCCGTCTGTAAGGCGGATGACTTAACCTCTGATCCACCTGCTGTTTGATCCTGGCTTGAACTAATTACTCTCATCAGCAGGTCAACCAAAGCTTTATCCTTTTATTCAAGTTTCTAACCCTTACAGCTCTATTTTATTTACTTTTCTATTGAACTTTTATCACTTTTGTAAAAGCTTCCCTTTTTCATCAAACTGTAAGCTCGGAACTAGCTGACCTATGCAGGATCAGTCAATATATAAATTAAATTATAATCATTAGCATTTAATTTGGTATAATATGACTTATAAAGATTGCCTCCTGTTTGCTACATTTTAGTGCATTTATTTTTCTAAGCTCACCAGCAAGTCCTTAAGTAAACATCCTTACTATCATTATATACGATATATATATGTATATATCATTACTACGCCTTGGTGCTCTTTAATCTCCTGAGTCATTACAGACACTCATTTCAGGACGGGGCGTTTCTTATGGGCGTGCACATCCTGTTGTATCCTGTGCAACACCTTCAGCTAACACTTGCTCAGCGTCTCAAATTAATTATGTGGGGCACTTGAAACTTGATCAATTATGCCCAAGCAAGAGGGTGGTTGGGGGGGGGGGGGATGCTGGCTCATCCTGTGGCTCATCATTAATGCAAGCCAAGGAAATTAAAGTGATTTTTGGTGTCGCAAAAGTTTGCCTGTTGGCGGCACCTTTTTGCTGTTGTTTGGCGGGGTTGCGCAAAAGCAAAAGGATTTCAAGGACAACCGACAACCACATCAAGAACGTTAATATCCGCATCCATTTCGCCAGCCAGCCTGCCAAGGAATAAAAATGAACTGCACATAAAACGCCGCTTTTGTCAATAATCAATTTTCGCTGAGCCCCGCGCGCGTAATAATGCCAATTTATTTGCCCGTCGAAAGGGTTGACTGAACTGAAACATGCCCCTGCCACCCACCGCCTCACATGTGTGAGTCCTTGCTGTTATGGCTGACTCACAGCTGCACGTGTCCTTAACCGTGTCCCTGTCTGGTGCAACCAAAATACCCGAAAATACCCGCAATTTATCTATTTGATTTTTAGATATGCGACGTCGCGTCGTCTGAGCCATGGCAAACTTTCGGCTCGTTTGGCAACTAAGCGGCCCAATCTTCCATTTAAAGCCCCGCATCCTTTAACTGATGAATCGAGATGATGCCAAACGATACGGCACTCGATCACTCAATCTACACGCCAGCGCCATAAGGATTAGCTCCATGCGAGCAGCACTTTTATGGCACTGCCTTGGTTAAAATGGGATTATGACAACAGACGACGTGTGGCAAAGTAAGTCCAGTTACGAGTACTTCACTTAACCCGTTTGGTAAGTCAAGTGAGCAGCAGAGCGTTAACAAACTGCATACACTCGGAAAAAACTGCGATACATTAGGCGAGACCTTTAAAGCCATTATGTTCATCAAAAAGGAATAAACTTCCTTTTCTGAAAAAAAACCCCAAACTATGAATACTTCTGCTTAAAATATGCATAAGAATTCATAAAATACGAGCAACTTTTTCAATAAAGTTTGTATGCTGTTGATTTACTTCACAAATCAAGGATCAGCTGTTTTCAACATATATTTCTAATTTTTCTGCAGTGTTTTGGATGTGCTCAACATCTGAGGCAACCAAGTGATATGTATTTGGTATTTGAAAAGCATTGATTTGCCAATAAATATAGGTACAGTATATTTTCATACCCTAGCAGAGTGTATAATAAATTTGTCCCGAAATGTGTAATGAACTGAAGGAGACGTTTCCGACCCAACAAACATATACATATATTCTGAATCAAACTCAAACAATTAATATAAACTCAACTTTCAAACGATTATTCCTATGACAGTTATACTATATAGTCATCCAATGTGTATCATATCTAAACGGAATGGGTCAGCTTAGATGATATGTCCGTATTAACCAAAAAGTTATCATAGAATCACAACTTTTTCATCCGACTGTTCCTATGGCAGCTATAAAATATAATAATCTGATTATGATAAAACTTGGTTAACATCTAAAAAGCATATTAAAACTTAGGAATGCTGAGTTAAGTTGCAATATCTTGAAATATAACAAAGTTCTTCATACAAGAACTTATTTTTCTACGGATCAGTTCTATGGCAGCTATATGATATAGTAGTCCGATTATCCCCAAATTCGGTCAGCTTGTACAGAGCACAACTAAACTTTGATTTGGTGAGTTTGGTCGGAATATATTAAAAAACATAAGAGTTTTCATACAAAAGCACAAGTGTACACCGATTATTCCTATGGCAGCTATATATTATAGTGATCCGATCCGGCCGGCTTTAACATATACCATGAGTGCAGCAAAATAAAACAACTGTGCGAAGTTTCATTTGACTCCTTCAATTTCCTGACTGAATTTCAATACCCTTTGCAAGGACATACAAAATCGTAGCAGATTTTTGTTTGCCATTTGATAATCTATATCTATATATATAAAAGAGTTCGTGCTGACTGACTGACTGATTGGCAATCATCGCACAGCCCAAACCATAAGAGCTAGGATGCTGAAATTTTCAAAGTTCCATCTATGATGAAAGTGCACACTAAGACGGGATTTTGGAAAATTCCACCCACAAGCGTGGAAAATCGCGCAAAACTGTTGAATGAAACTTTTTTGTTTACCATCCAATCACCTTCAAACTCATTTTCAAAGATCTACACAAAAATTCATTTGACACATATATCACAGATTTTGGAAAATCCACCCCCATGGGTGGAAACGGTGGTCTCAAGGTTGTATGAGCGAAAGTCTAATTTTAGTCCGATCACCTTCAAATTCATTTTCAAAGCTCTTCACGTAAAATAATTCGACACGTGTATCAGCGATTTTGGGAAATTCAACCACATGGTCAGAAAATCGGTGGAAAAGTCTGGCATTCGACATTTTTAATTTTCATGCGATTGGCTTCAAACTCATTTTCAAGGTTCTATAGACAGAAATAATAGGCGCGGTGGTCAAAGATATTGGAAAATCTACGCCCAATGTCGTAAAATTCGCGGAAAACTGTTGTATGAAACTTTTTTGATTATCTTCCGATTGACTTTAAACTCATTTCAAAAGCTCTTCACATTAAATAATTTGCTAGTATAGAATATATCTCTTTGATAATTGTTCTTTCCTGTTTGACTTGACTTTTGTTTTATTGAAACTGAGCAGACTTCCTCGTATATTTGGCATTTATTATCCTGCATCCTTGAGCAAGCGAAACATTGACAACTCAATGAATTGAGATCGTTGGCAGCCTTTTGTGGCATGCCACCCAGTTTGGCTGGTTAGCCTTGTGTGTGTGGCAGGACCTGGCAGGACTCAAGTGGCCCGTGGTCCATTGATCGCCGATGACAAAGCAACTTTTTCGGCTGTCAGCTTGCTGACTTCATTTGCCAGCTGACCACACGCAACCTTAATGACAACAATTAGTGCAGATTTTTTGGCTGCATTTGCAATGTTTTTCCCTTAAAAACATTTCCTTTATCTTGCTTTTTTTTCTGTTTGTGAATGAAGGAACAGCCGAGCGGGGTCAAGGGACAAATGCAAGCGACGGGGCACCTGGCCGGGGCAAGTGCAGCGCACTCCTGGCGACAACATAATCAGGAGCAGCCAAGAGGCAGCAGCGGGGCAGCCACGTTGCAGCGATCGGAGCGGCAACTCTGGGGCAGCAGGGTGCTGGGCGGCCGCTGTGCGAGTTGCTGGAAGCCATTTGCCACAGGGCCGCGGGGCAGCAGCGTGCGGCGTGCGGCGAAGCGTGAAAAGGCAGGAGCAGCGGCAAGCCGAAGTTAGACAGAGAGAGAGAGAGAGAGAGAGGGCGAGCGGAGCACACACAAATGGCGCAAAAATTGCACGCCAGGATGCAAAAGGATGCACAGACACTTCAATTATGAGTAAGGTAAATATTTTGTAAAAACAACGCAACAGGATATCAATTGAGAATTATCAAAATGTGCCCATGTGTGTGTGTCTGCCCATGTGTATCCTGACATTTGAATAACTCAATTTGACACAAAAGTCAATGGATGAGCAGCAACAGCAGCAGCAGCAGCAGCCGCTGCGCCTGCGGCTGAGCAGGACTCTAAGCCCAAGGCTGAGGCCACCCCGGAAGCCAAAACTGGAGTGCCAATTGTGCAGCGCCTGTGTGTGTATGTGTGTGTGTTTGTGTGTCCAGGACATTGTCCAACATCAATGCGCTTGTTTTTGGCACAGTTTCCGTTAGCAGCTGCGCCTGTGCGCCTTTCAGCCGAATGCGATCCTGGCAGCATCATTTTCGTCGCCCAACATTACGTAAGCCATAAAACTGAACGCGTCCTTTCCGCGAATGCCCCGCAACACGCAACTGCCGCCGCGTGTCAGCCTAAAAAACTCAAATCTATATAGATGTTTTATACAAAAAATGGAAACTGCACGCAACTAGCTCATAAACATAAACGCAAGAGAGAAAAAAAGGCAAAGGACGAGCGCGGTCTAAAAAATCGACAGCCCACAAAGGGCTGATACAAAAGGATGTGCGCGCAATAAAAAAGAAAAAATAAAATAAAAACAAATGTTAAGAAAATAAAAATAAAAAGACGCTGCAATATTGCATGAAATGCGAGCGTAAAAAATGCAATGGAAAATTCGCGGAAAATTCTTGACCCAAAATGCCAGCTCGTCATATTACGCAAAATGCAAGCGTGTGTCCTGCGAACGTATCCTGCGGAACAACGGCTAATGACCACAGCACTGCCCACCGCCATTTGCATCATTTTTCTGTTTTTTCTTTTTTTATTATTATTATTTCTTTCCCACTTTTTTAGCTCGAGTTGCATTGTTTGGTGTCGTTCTTTATATTTTTGGCCTCTCAGTTTATTTTTTCGCTTAAAAAATATGGTTAGCGAACATTTTTATGAGGGTTTTATGGCAGGGATCGCAGCAGATATTATGTAACATCCGCAGAGGCTGCTTTACAACAGAAAAATGTTATTAAAACCTCTCCCATGCGATAGCCTAAAATGCTGTCCTGCTTAATAAGGAAGGAAGCGCTTTTCAAGCAATTATTCTCCCCGTTGAGAGAATTTAACACCAAATACTCTTTAACATAAACATAACATTAATAATATTATTATCTTTTTTTTAACTATATTAAAAACGGATATCTTAAACAAGAAATTAAATCAGTTGAGATACGAATATCCTGATTAGTCTGGTTATAATAGTATTCTCATGGGCAGCTGTAACTTTATTAACTTTATTAACGAGAATTTGTAATCAAACTTTCGGCTTTGGTAAGACAAAAAGGCTAGTTATTAACTAGTAATTAGTTAGCATTGTTTTCCACCGATTTCTCATGTGCCAACTATATGATATAGCATAAAAATCCAACTGATTTCGACATGCACTCCCCGAAATTCAATTAAAGGCACCTAGTTTTTCCTGAGTATTGTGTATAACAAAAAATTTTAATTATTTTTTACTCCCTGTACTCATAAAATGGTTAAAAAGGGGGTATTAAATCTGTGCAAAACTATGTAACAGGCAGAAGGAGACATCTCCGACCCTATAAGGTATATATATTCTTGATCAGCATCAAAAGAGATTTCGATTTGAACATGTCCGTCTGTCTGTCTGTCCGTATGTATGAGCGCAAGGATCTCAGCAACTATAAGAGCTGGAGACACGAAATTTGGAATGTAGGTTCAGATATCTCTCCGCGTTCCCCCGCAATTCGATCAAAACGTTTTACCGCCACAATTTTAAAGATATAGCTTTGGGATTTGGCATGTACACTACTTAGACCACTCTTAATCTACTGCCTAAATTTCAAGTCGATCGGATAATAAACACGGAAGTTATTCAACGAACAAGATTCAGTACTGGAGCGAGGGAGGGAAGAAGAAGCGCAGCCCCGACTTAAAATGCCTCGCTTGCGGTGTGGCTCGCGTGTGTGCGGCCTTGTGCATGTGTTAGTGGACGAACATATGATTGAAAGTTTTAGACCTGGGTACAGCGAGTTTCGTAGTCGGGTATACTCGACTATAATATTGTTACTTGTTTTATTTTGAAAAATGTTTAGTTTTTGATTAGTTATTTAATAACGTAATTTACATGGCTAAAAAATATATACGATGGAGCCGGGAAAGGTTATTTTAGGTTGTTTTGCACCTTGGGAAACAAAAATTATACTTGATTTTAAATATTTGCCCTTTTCATACCCTCCTACTTGTGTGCCCAAAGGCAGCTAGCTCTATTTTCTGATTTCAAAAAAAATATATTTCTAATTCAATTGATTAGTAATTATTTTTGGCTTTTAGAGTGACCATTGGGATATGATTTTCTGAAATATATGGCTTTTACTTTCCATATTTACTATATTCTTGATCAGCATCAATAGCCAAGTATTTTATATATGAATATTTTTCAACTTTTCAAATCCCATAGCCTTAGAGTTATGCTAATGAAAAAAACCTCAAATGCATCTTTTTTCTACTTACATTATAACATATAGTTGTCATGGAAAGGATCGGGCGATAAAGTTAGTTCTTTCATAAAGAGAAAGAAAGAATCTCCGTTCAAACTTAACAATTCTAAGGATTTATTATACAGTTTACTAAATTAAATGTCCAAAATGGCTTATCATATATGTTAATTAATATTAAAGTGTTTTTTGTAAAACTATGAACAACTGAGAACTTTATCTTAAGCTGCTTAAAGCAATCGATTTCTGGTTTAAACAGATAAACAACCGGATCACAATGTCATATAAAAAGCTGTCAAAAAAATAATCAAATTATGTTTTGTAATAGTTTTGGGCCCAAGCACCTGTTGGTCAGACTGAATAGCGTCTAAGGACATCACATCGCAACCACTCTAGTTCACAAAAAGTTCATGGCAAAGAACTCAAGTTCGTTTGAGTTGCGGAATTGAGAACACATGCTGAATTTGTCGTAAAAAAGTCTCAAGGTAATTGTAATCTTAATGATGTTGCCGTTGAATGCATATAGGAAGGAGCCTGGCGTATCGATGTCAAGGATAATGGGTATCACACCCGCTCGAATACGTGCATTGTGTGAATTTGAAATACTTTTGAAAGGACTTGTGCCGTTTGACATGTTCACTAATCCAACGCGCCAGATGACCTCGTTGCGTAAGAAGCGAGGGGAAGCCAACCCTTAACGAGGCACAACAGCAGCACACACACACACACACACACACACACACACACACAACCAGACATCGGGGCCATATAATTAGTGTAATTACCTCAACAGCCTACTAAATTCGAGAAAAATGCAAACAAAAATTAAGAAATCACAACATTTATATCCCCCTGTCAACGAGCCAACGAGCCAATGAGTCTACAAGTCTGCCCTAACAAAGGAACTGAAACTGAATGCCAGGACCCTTTTTTGTTCCTTTTGGGCAGCAGCCAGTCCCAGGACAACTGGCAAACAATTGAGTCGGCATCGACAGGCAGCAGCAGCAGCAGCAGCATCTAATGACAGGGTGGATTGCAATTTTCCGTATTAATTTGCAGTGCTAGGCGAGCATTTTGCAGTTTGTTGCATTGTCAGCGAAGTCTGTCGAGATCCGTTATAAATTGCAGTGGCTGCCAGTCAGTCAGTCAGTCGTGCCTGACAGCTAATTGTGGCACACACACACAAACACACACAATTCTGGCCGAGAACGAGGTAGATGAGTTGCCAAATCTTATCATTAGTCAGGCAACAAAACGTTAAAACGTTCGCCACATTCCGTTGAAGACCACCAGCTAAATTGCCTTATCATCCTGCCTGGATGGTTCATTAGTCCTTTTTTGTTGTTTTTGTTGTCGCCTGGTTACCATGTCGCGTTTACATGGAACTCCTGCCGGCGCGCATCCTTTGACTCATTTGCCTTGCTAAAAATATTTTGGCTACTGTGCGGCACAAACATAATTAACGCCTAATGAAAATATTTTACCCATCGGCACTTTGAAGTCTCGTGGCAACAAGCAGTGCCCAAGGAACAAGGATAACACAATCTCATACACATGGGAATACTTTGCAGGACTTGCATTTATTGTATACCTACTTTCTGTTTCTTTATACTTTTATAGAAACTTTGATTACTATTTTCTTAAACAGTTTCCAACTTTAGAACATATGCATTAGATCATAATAATTTAGTAAACAAGCTAACTCAAATAAAATATTAAAATGTATATTGCAAAAGTATATTTTCTGCACTTTCTAAAAGTATTTCCTGATATCATTGTTTCGTTATATATTTCTTTCAATGCATTAATAACATTCTATATTGATTACTATTCCACATTTTACAGTCTTTATAAAAGAATATCGTTGCCGAACAACTTAATAATGTTCCTAAATATTTCATGTATGAACTAAATGCTTTGAATTAAATAGAAATCAGTTTTGATGTAAGAAATGTGTGCATGTTTTGATATCAAATTAAAGGCAATTAAATAACTTTCCACTTTTGGTAGTCTTTAGCGCTTAGGCATTCATAGAAGACATTGAAATTTGAACTATCAAATGAAATTGCCGATTGCCAATTAATAGAGATTAGGTTCCGTACAGTTCAGGCAAAGAATATAAAGTCATACGGGAGGCGCATCTCATACAACGAAAAATGTTCTATGGGGGTACCCATTTCAAAGTACCCATATTTTGCTTGGTGAGCACTTACTTAAATACTCGTATATGTCGTTAGCCAGCGAGAGTTTTTCAAGGCAGTAGTGCAGTGGGATGTGGTGCGGCGCGCTGTCGTGATGGACCTGTGTTCAAGCCCAGCTGGTGGCAGCTGGCTAACATACATTTTTTTTATTTTTTTATAATCTTTTGTTTTTTTTTGTTAATTGGTATTATTTTTCAACTGTTCGGTTTGTTGTATTTAATTTATTTTTATTATGTATGACTTTATATTCTTTGGTTCAGGCCAACATTGCACCAAAGCCTCTAGTATAAAAAGAAGTAAGAATGTTTCTGTCTAAAGTTCCCAACGGCTGTATTTCCTATTTTCAAGCACACGGAAGTATTATATTGTATATATGTATATACACTCCTCGCATCGCTTTCGATAAACAATTTTTTAATGTCTAAAATACTTCAATTTCTTTAAATTTAAGTAATCTTTGTGTTAAAAAAGAATCAGAGCTTTCAAAAGGGGTTTTTCTTTGAAATGTCCTATTCATACCCCTCATTTTGTCTGTTTTTGGCTAATATATTTTTAATAATACTTTAAGATTTAGCATTAAAGCCTGCTTATAAGTCAATCACAACAATTAAATGAACTTCAATTGAAAATAACAATTATGTCTCAACCATGCTTGGTTTGGCAGCGGACTTATGACAGACTTATGTCCTACACAAGTGGCCAGAAGTGTACTATATAATATAGTATGGGTATGGCAACATATTTTGCTCAAATCTGTTAATCACTCTTACGAATTCTGGTCAAACTGTTCTTAAAGGTGTGGCAGATACAGATTTTTTGGTTAAGTGCCTGTGGGAAGATCTTAAAACTTGTATCAAACGAGAGTATAGCCTAGCTTTAAGGAACAAGATCATAGCAATCTGATATCAGTTGACATTTCTAAATAATAATCAAATTTGAAATGCATTAAGCTTGGAGTTTATGTCATATTTCAACAATTTGTCTTTTATGTCAAACGAAAATGGAAACTGAAATTTAAATTGCACAAATCAACACAAACTCTGTAAGTTGGAAACAGGTCCTTGTACCTGGTACTCGCAAAACTCGAGTTTAAGATTCAGAAAGCCCATTATGATCGATAAGACAACTGCAGAAGAGTTTTTTCCCTGGTACTCGCAGAATTCGAGCTTAAGATTCAGAACCAACATTATGATCGAGTTTAAGATTCAGAAACCTCATTATGATCGATAAGACAACAGGAGTTTCATTCCCTGGTACTCGCAGAATTCGAGCTTAAGATTCAGAAACCCCATTATGATCGATAAGACAATTGCAGAAGAGTTTTTTTCCTGGTACTCGCAAAACTCGAGCTTTAGATTCAGAAACCCCATTATGATCGAGTTTAAGATTCAGAAACCCCATTATGATCGATAAGACAACAGGAGTTTCATTCCCTGGTACTCGCAGAAGATTCAGAAACTAATATTAAGTCAACTGATTAAATTGTGATGCAAAGACAATATACGTTTAATACAATTTAGTGTTTTCAACATGGAAAATCCGGGGGGAGGGATTTAGATGCGGATGAGCACCCAATGCAAATATGTTAGTTCCATGCCACTAGAACTTCCTAGACTTGTTCAGCTCCATACTGGATTTGCATAGCTTATATAGAGCCGATTCCTGGCACCACGAATTTGTAACCCGAACAGGCTCCTTGTCGGTTTTAACAATTGGTTTGTCAACCTCGGGTTTCGCACTCGGCGGGTTTTGAGTTTTCATCGCGTTCCGTGGCGCATTTCCCAGTTCCGGCGACAGTTCCGGGAAAATGCGCATTATACGGCCAGTGGAAGCGGGCTGCTCGGCTTGTAGAGTTTTGATATTATCATCATGGGTGCAACGCCCTTGGGGCAACGAGCAAGCAAGTGGGTATTTCTGCATATGCTCAGCTGCGTTATAAGGTTTGGTCGCCTTTTCCTCCAACTCATGTTGTAGCTCCATCAGTTTGTGTATACGTTTCTGAATTTTTAACTTCTCGGCATTAGACTGCAGTGCGATATCCTGTTCCTTAATCCTTTCCTTATTTTTCTGCTGAGTCTTGAACAATTTCTCAAAGTATGTGTCCCTTGGAGATTTATGTTCCTGTTGTTGGTTGTCACGCTGCTGCTGCTGCTTTAACTGTTTAAGCATAATCCTGTCATACACCTCCTTGACCTTCAAGTTGATATCGTCAACGGTCAGGCTGATCTGGCTAGTGGGCGGCTTCAAGTCAGTTCCGTCATCCAACAGGTTGCGTTTAACATCAGCTGCGCTGATGGCTTTCATGTCCTGCACAAGCTTCTCCATCGTCTGCATCGACTCCTTCACGGTCTCACACTCCTTATCCTTGTTCAGTACCTCCTCAAGATCCTCCTTCTCGTCGTCATCCCAGTCATTACGCAGGAAGGGCACGTATTTAATCGGAGTTGTCTTCATCGGCTTCGCATTATACTTACTTGCAGCCAGTCCGGCCAAAGCTTCAGAATATATGGGAGCCGGGCGGGGCTTGACCATTTGGTGACGATTGTCGACAGGCTTCGGAAAGGGAAATTTCGGTAAGGCATTGCGAAAGGATGCACTGCTGCGCCAGAATGTACCCAATGTGCCTGCGAAAAGGATAATATTTACAAACAATATACATACCAGAAGAAAGGATTCACTTACACGTTTTTACAGTAGCCAGGTACGGAAGAAAAAACGACCTTTTTTTGAAGAACGACATGTCTCTTATTATACACTTGGTGACTTTTTCCTACTATAACAATTTTGTGGGAGAAAATGAACAAAAATTCAATAAAATTATTACTATTAAATACTGTAATGTACAAGCCGAAAGGTGATGTTGTTTTGAAAAAGTTTGCAAGTATACTGAGCTATTCGAGTTCTAGCCACTTGCCTTTACAAATCTGAACGTGCAACGCCAACTAAGTTTTCAAAGAAATATTCAATTTTCGAAAATACTGAGTGTTTCTTAATGTCAAAATAGAAACAGTCAAAGCATACTTCTTACTTACTCTTTACTTATTATTATTAATCAATGTTCTTGGACTTACTGGTTATTTATATCTGAAAATAAATTAGAAATATATACATAGAAATTTATAAAAAAAAAACTTTTTTACTCTATCTTCTACAATTTCATAGCATACAGACTCATGTTTACCCCCTGAACAATTCTGCATCAAAAAATGTTTAAACTATGTGTATTTAATTGTCTCAAAAATACTTATAATTATAAGCTATTTAATATTAAGATTGATATGTATTCGTGACTATTATCGGTAGAATAAATTTCTAAAATTTACTATTCATTTAAGAAATGAGTTCAATGCAGATGGGTATATTGGGTATATTGAGTTTAAAAGTGGTCGGGGATTGGGTGTTAGGGCTTACAGGGGGGCATTACACAACTAAATGGCAACGGATCACACTCATAATGAGCGCACATCCTTGAGTTTTATAGTGCCCGGCCGAGTCCTGCATTTGACTTGTATCACACGGGGTGGATATTGCAGTTGCTGCTCTTGTTGTTATTGTTTTTTGGCCAGGGTAGCACCTTAGAATTGAAGTTGATATAATAACTGGTTGTCCGCCGGGGGTTGCAAGCCAACGGCCAAGTAAATGACCCAAAACAGACATTATCATTATGGGATAAATGGGCAACCATGAAAATTGTGGAAAATCGGCGGCGAGAAACACAAAAAAAAAAAAATAATAATAGAAAATGTAATGCATACAGTGGCAAATTGAAAAGGTACATAGGTTGAGAGTACAAGACTTGAGAGATACCGTATAATCAGGCGTAATACCATACAAAATAGTTCCCTTTTAAACTGATAGACTTATTGAGAAGTTCCATAATTTAAGACTAAATTTTTACTTCCTGTTCCCATAAAATGGGTAAAAAGAGGGTACTTAATCGGTGCAAGTGTATGTAAGAGGCAGAGGGAGACAACTCGAACCTATAAAGTATATATTTTCTAGATCAGTATCAAAAGAGATTTCGATTTGGCCATGTCCGTCTGTCTGGATGAACGCGTCGATCTCAGGAACTATAAGAGCTAGAGTCACCAAATTTGGAATGTAGGCTCCTGTAGACCATACGTAGATCAAGTTTGTTGCCATTTCCGGATATCTTATCCCGTTCCCCCGCAATTCGATAAAAACGTTTTATACTAACAATTTCAAAGAAATAGCTGTGGAGTTTAGCATGTATAATACTTTAGTCACTCCTAATCTACTGTCTAAATTTTAAATAAATCGGATAATAAGCACGGAAGTTATTCAACAAACAAGATTCGGTACTGCAGAGCGGGGGGAAGATGTCTTTCTGTATGTGTGTGTGTATGTGTAAGTGTACGTAGATGCGATCGGTAAGTTTTGACCTGGGTACAGGGAGAATTGTCTTACTTGTTTTATTTTTGTTAAATAAAACTCAAATCTGTTTTAAATGAATACTGTATTATCAATATGTATTATTTGAAGTATTGGGATTAAAAAATATCAAACATTTTGGAAAATTCTGAAGAACATTTTTATTTAGTGTATTATTAGCACTTTTCAGCAAAAAAAAAAAAAAATTGAATTAACGGTGAAGATTCGTCCGTAACATACATTTGCCACTGCGCTGTAATACCCGCAATGCTTGTTTATTTACAGGGTATAAGATCTACCTTTGCTCTGGTTGCATGTATCTATGTGTGTGCTGTATATATGTATGTATATATATATATGTATATTCGGTCCGACATATCTTATGCATTTGACAATTGCCACTTCAGAATCCAGCAGCGAAATCAAAGCGAATTTATGACTACAAGAAAAAAGTGAAATCAACTTTTGCATAATTTATGCATTTAATGTAAACAGACAATTTAAAGGCACAACAAGATGGTGAGAAGGCCAGCGGAATAGTCCCAGAGAGCGGCAGGGAAGTGGGCCCGCAAGGAAGGAGAAAGGAGGCGGGGGGGTGGTTATGGTACGCACCAATGATATAGGATTGTGTGTGCGCGAGGGTAGCTCAAACGCTTCAGAATATAATATAGTGTATTTCATACAAGAATCGATTTCTTACTGATATTTTATAGTCTTCAAAATTTAATAGAATTATATAAGGCATAACAAATTTTGACCTACATAGGACTTAGGATTGTTGAGTTCAAGGTATGGGAAACTTAAAAAACAAAAAAGAATTTTCCTACCGATTGTTCATATGGCAGCTATAAGTTCTAGTGATTTAATCTTAACCAAATTGGTTCATCTTCTACAAAACATAATTAAACTATGATTTGGTGAGTTTCAGGATACTTTTATAAATAAAAAGTTTTACTTACAAGAACTCAATGCACTACCGATCGTTCCTATGGCACCTATTTGATATAGTAATCAGATCCATCTCGTTTCGACTTAATTACTATCTGCAGCAAAAAGCATCATCTGTGTCTAAGCTTCTTCACGATAGTTATAAAACTGAGTGTTTAGTTTTCATAGAAACATACGAACCAACTGCACATGTTCGTGATATTGATGCTGATCAAGAATATATATACTTACTGGAGTCGGAAACGCTTGCTACACATTGTGTGAGATATTTATAAGTTTCTGTGCAATAAAAAACCATACTAAATATGTATAATAGACCTGTTCCCAGTCGAAAGTTGCAAAAACAAAGTTACGAATCGTTTTACCTGTTCCGAAGTCGTCAAAACGTCAAACTTTTTTGTTTTCAATTATCAAATTACATATGAATTAATTAAATAATAGTTATTAAAAACCGTTTGTAGAGTTCAGCATAAAAAAGGAAATTGTGTGGACAAAAAGAGAAGGAAATCAGCTGTTTCTTATTTAACATATGGTTAACCTATCGATAGCAAAGTTAGGAATGTTGTGCTTACGTTGCTTAAAAGTAACATATAAGTGTACACTATAAGCAACAAATTATATACTCTAAAAGAGGTAAACAATGCAGATAAGGAGAGAATTGTCTTGAATTTTTAACTTTTGAAAACGCACGGAATTGGGAACAGGGTTGATCATTTTTGGCTATATATCTATCATGTTAGAAACTTGCTATAAATTTGCTTCAAAATAAAGTTTTAAGGGCTGCTTAGAATTTTGTAGGTTTTGTTTCGATAACGATATTCCTCCGGCTAAAGTCCTGTTATGAAATGCATCGTGTTGCATTTGTATGAGATTCACGCTTATTGGGAAGAGAGAAAGCGGGGCAGGCACCCCGATAACTTGTGTATGTGTGTATGTATGGATGCATGCGTATGTATTATCGCACATTTGGCTTTGTGTCCGATTGCAAGCTTGCAGTGCTGTAGACTATGCGAAGAAAGATATCGATAAGTGCGCGACTGCCAAAAATAGTGACAAGTGTTCGTAAACGATGCGAACAAAGATATCGATAAGTGAGCGAATGCAAAAAAGAGTGATTCTAGTGTTGGTAAACGATAGACTTTCTTGCTTTCGCACGCTTTTCAGCTTTTCATCCATTGTGGGCACTTTTCTGGCAATGGTGAGTATAATGTGAAATAAAATTGTCTTCAGAAATGAATATAGAATTTACGGTTCCTCTGTGGCGGCCCTCGGGGCTGTGACCATCAAAAAATAATTTCAGATGACAGCCAGCAGTCAGCGCCGCGTCAGAAATCACAACAACAAGCAAAAAAACATACAAAAAGCAGGACGATAATATGGCGAGGAGCAGATTCTGGGCTCATCCTGGGGTGGGTCGAATGCAAAATGCGGCAACAACAATGGGAAACTACTTGAAACGGTGCCAGAGGGAAGGGGAGGCTGAGACCACACCAGGGTACTTGATGGACGAATCAGGAGCATGGTTCATTGACGTAGCAAATTGGAACTTCCTTTGGGAGCGTCTTCGTCTACGTCTCCGTCTCCGTCCACGCCTTGTGATGATAATGTTGATGATGATGTAACTCCCAAAACGCAGCAAACTAATACGTTTTTTGTGTAACAGAACATCGGGGCAGGTAAACGGGAATAACGGGAACTGGAACTGAAACTGAGGCGGCAGCAAGCGGAAGTGCAGCGAGTATCTTACAGATACGCATATTAATGGCACTGATTGTGACGCACTGATAGCAAACAAGCGGCTACTTGAATTACATTTACATGCCACTCGTCTTCAACCCCGAGTCCGTCTGTTGTATATCTATATATATATATATCTGTCACCGTACCAGACGACCGCTCGCCCGCCCGCACCCAAGCCAAGATGACAATCCATCAACCCGTCCTAAGCGCATTACGACAATGAAAGCGATGCGAAACATTCAGAATGTGTATGAGTATTGAGTGTGAGTGTGAGTGTGTGAGTATGAGAATGAGACGATTCAACTGCATTCATATATTCATTCATGAAAATCTGAGAAGACCTTTGTGCACTTTTTATTATGTCAGGCGGATGAGTTTGTTTACCTCACAGATATGCGAGCACAGATACAGCGGCTATAGTAGCTGCTGTTACAGATACAGATACAAACAGAAGATACTACATGCGAAGTATAATGTGCAAATTGTTGCAAGGAATGCCATTCAGTCTCTGGCCGGACCCGGCATTCTCATTCTCATCCGCTTGGCAGCAGCAGCTCGTAAAAATCATCCGGCCACTTGCACTTTATATTGCTATAAGTCTTTGACTGCATTACATAGTCGTCGTCGTCGTCGTCGTCGTCGCACCGAAGCCAATGGGATACATCAAAGTGGCGCCCCCATTGCAACCACATGAAACGCAACTTCTGGAACATTGTTGCAAGCAGCCACAGGAGAGCACAAAATAACATGGCAATTCATTTACTTCACCAGCTTTTAATCTTTTCATCAATACAGCGCACCTTTTAAAGTTAAACTGTCATCTCATTGGGTTACATTTTTAAACTGTGAAAACTTCCTTCTTTCTATCTATACTGATTTGTAAAGAGCAGGGAAGTTATGTGCTAATTAAATCATATATTGTGCGGTATAAAACAAATAATATAATAAACCAAACATTTAGCATTCAAACCTTATTCAATTGATTGATCTTTTTAGTTATTATTATAATTATTATCCTTTTCTTTCATTTATCATTCTAACCTTATTCAATTGCTTGATCTTCTTAGTTATTATAATGATTATTACTCTTTTTTTTTCATTTATCATTCTAACCTTATTCAATTGCTTCATCTTCTTAGTTATTATTATAGTTATTATACTATTTTTGATGCCTAGGGGTATTCTGGATGATTATTTGACTAGTTAACCCGAAAACTGCCAAACTCCTGCGTTCTCCTGCGTCCCTATTGAATTCTGTTAGCTTGCAAGAGGAATTGAGGTTTTCTTATTGAAGTTCCAAGTGTATTTCATCCTTAACACGATACGCCTTATTGCAAGCAACATATTTGGTTTCTAGCTTGCATAAATCCATGATTTTGATGCTAAAAATTGCAAATTTTATGCCGAATTTCACTAACAAGGCAAGTTTTGTATACATTCTCTTGAAAATCAATGGGATTCAAACTCTCAATAAGCAAGTTGCCAACAGTTAACAAAATGCGGCCCTGCAAAAGAATTATTAGCTATAATTGCAGCCCTGAAACCATGAGAAAAAGAGTATATAGAGTGCCCCACTAGACCTCTTTTCAACAAGCACGTGTTTAGTTGTATAGCTTTAATGAATAATTATTGCATTTACAATAAAACCAATTGCATATTGCTCCAGACTAGTGCCTTGCTTCCCTCGATGTCTTTCCGCATATGTATGCATATTGCCTGAAGGTAAAATAAATGTATTAACTTTCGATTGTAAAACACATCCAAGTATTGTTTATTGTTGCTTACTTGTTGTGTATATTGTTGGCCTAAATGGAGCCGGGGCGGCGTTTGCTGGTGGCATCAATACGTGGCTCCAAATGGCGTTGATGAAATAGGAAATGGTCAATATACATTTCAGCCTCATCCTGACGTGTAACAAGATTTTCAGATATTACTGGTATTACATTTGGCACGTTGCCGTCATCAAAATATTCATCATTTGGATTAAAGTATGGATTATCCAAATTGATGGGATCATAGTTCTTCTTAGCCTTTGATACCTTCTTGCCATTTGGACCCAAGGTCTTCTTAGCCTTGGCTTCCTTATTGTCACCTTCCATTTTTGCACGTTTCGTTTTTGTTCACTTATTATTTGCTAGGCTTCTTTTCCGAACAGTGTTGCAAAACGCTGGCATGTAAAGTTAGATATGACAATTTGATTATCTGCAGTGTTGCATTTGAGATTTATACTTATTGAATGCATTTTACACTTACGATTGCTAATATTTGTTTTAATTATTTTATTTCGTTGGGATTTTAGATAACAATTTGAGTTTTGACAACATTGCTTGCTGTTTAGTGCTGGAAATAGTTTGTAAAAGCCTACTTCAGCTTTAGGGAGACGTAGCTTACTTCCCATTTCCAATTGGGTTTATAACCTGTACGCTGCCATATAAAGAATCGTTTGAATATTGAGTTTATGCTTGAAAAGACTTTCTGCAAGGCTATACACTCAGAAAAATAAATGCCCTGGATCTTAGAAAATCGCGCTACAATATAAATCACCGTAAAATTTTTTATATAGTTCCGAAAGCAAAACAGTGCTGTCTAAGTATAAAAAATAATATTATGTATTATATAGATATATGGAAAATATTAAAAGCCTACACGAAATTACAATTGAAATCTAGTAACGACTTCAGCAGGTTGGGGGAAGTTTATTTGCCAGTCACAGCAAAGAATTGCCGGTGGCGTTATTAGAGCCTACAGCAAGATAGTAAAGAGTTAGTTATAAAGAAAAAACGCATATAATTTAACCCTCTAAGGCTACTTTCAAATTTAATGGAAAAAATTAAATCGAATAATTTTTTCTAGTGAATTGTGGCTCCAGAACTCAAAAATGTAGTCAGAAAGTGTGTAGAAGCTTTCGTTTACCTGTAAGGTGAGAAAATGTGAATAAGTGCCACAATGCACTCTTGGGACTCTGAGTGTAAAAATAGTCATTTCCCAATTACGAAGTTAAATTTTATTTCTTTTTATGATACTTCACGAAAAAAATTATCAGTTGAATTGGTTTAATATATTTACTTTTATTAGCACAACAAAACACAACATCCCAGTAGTACGGTTCACACGTGAATAATGGGTGGATTCATGGGTGAATGGTAAGGACCACCCATTACCGGCTGGATTAATGGCTATGCAAATCAGGCATGAATTTAACATGGGCATGTCATTGGCGGTCACCTATAGCTACCCTCTGCATTACCATTCATAGGTGAATTCACCCATTACCATTCAGCTATGAATTCATAGGTGAATGGTAATGCAACGTCGCTTGTCGAAGTAATGCGTACGTGAATAGTAAGCCATGAATTCAGCTTGGAAAAATACGTATCCATACCAGCAGAACTAGAGGGATGCAGCAGGCCAAATTTCACGCGCGAAATAACACATGTTTTGTGCACATGAAAATAAAAAGTACCGTTAAAAGCTTCTGAGAGCTTTCAAAGCTTCTAGACATAATTTGGTGTGTTTGTTACTAAGAGTAAAAAAATATTCAAATGATGTAAAAGCTCTTCATTTTTTCACTATTGTGAATAATAAACATAATAAGTGTCTATAGACACTCTTACGTGTTAGAGGGTTTAGGTTAATTTAAGGCATACAACTAAAGAAAAAGATAAGGAAAGACAGTAGGAATGTATTCTCCAACTCGGTGGGTGGGAAGTCAGTAGCCCGTCCGGCTGTACCACGCTGTGCCCCAACTCACAGCGAGGTTGGTTAGAGATTACATTAAGGAAAGAAGGACCAAGAAAGGGTTGGGATAGAATAAGAATACTATAGTTATAGAGCTGGAAATAGAGGGGGATATAAAGCGGAAAAGGATTGTGTAAGGCATAAATAGTAGTACAGGCAGGAAGAGATAAAACACTGCTATAGTTTCTAAATTTATTTATTTTTACATTTTTTCGTTAAAAATTTGTATATAGTATATTTTACTAAACAAGTTTTCTGCTAGCTTCTTAAACTCAGAGAAAGTTGAATTTCACATAAGATTTCTGCTCTTTAGAAAGTAAATTCTACAAAAATATAGGAAATTATCTATAAATTAGAAATTCTATACCAAATTCTTAAATTCAGAAAAGTTGTATTTTAAAAATTATTTCTGCATTTTTGAATATAATTTCTACAAATATTCAATAAGAAATTCTATTTTTGCTTTCTAGAAAGTAAGTACAACATTTAATGGTGAATAACAACATTTTTTTTTTTAAATTTTCTTATACTCAGAAATAAGTTCAGATATAAGTACACTTATTGAATAATAATCTAATTTTCTAATTAATACTTAAGTTATTTAAGCTAGCTGTAAGTTAACCAGCAAATCTATTAGCTATTTATAAATAAATAAATAAAATTTTGGCGACTTTCTGCATATATTTTTCTGATTGTACATATCTGTTCTTTCTTCTAAGAATTTAAATAATAAATATTTCTCTAAGGGCTGCTTCATAATTCTAGAAATCAAAGTAAAGCCTACTGACTGCAATGTTGCATGGTTGCAAGTGGCATGTTGCAATGTACCTGTACTGAGGGAGGCACAGCTGTTAAGTACATTAAATATTGAAATGGCCCATTAATAAACATACTTAAAACATTCATAATTATTTATTATTTGACAGGCTTAATTAGTTTGTTACGGGTTATGGATAGTAAGTGCCAACTGGTGATTGGTGACTGGGTGACTGGGTGAATGGTGAATGGTAAATGGTGACTGGTGAATGGTAACTGGTAACTGATAAAGGGCAACATCCGTTTCCCATTTGACATGTGCATGTGGTGTGGTGACCATTGACGATTGGACGATTCCAACTATTGAACTTGTGCTCTGCCAGAGCAATTTGTGATCATTAAAATGGGTTCCGTCCGAAAGAAGATAAAAACCGTTTACAGCGGGGCAACCGAAAGTGTCATTCGGAGGGACCAAGACACGTCTCCCTTTCCCTCTCCCTCTCCGTCTCCGTCTCGTCTCGGCTCGCAACTGGAAAAAAACATGTGGGAAATGGGCAATAAAAACGCAGTCAGGAAATCGAAAGACAATAGAATTGCGGCGACCGGCGTTCGTAATTGTTGGCGTTGGTCATGGTGAACCGTAACAACAGCAACTGTCAGCCATCATCCAGGGGGGATGGTGTGGATGTGGGATCCGGGGATCCGGGGACCCCTAAACAACAAGTGTAGCCAACACGTGCGTGGGAGCCGCACTTGGCCAGGGTCTAATTAAGGCTAAATGCGCATGTCGCGGAGTGGGAAAAGACCTGCAACCAGCAACCAGCAACCTGCCACATGCAACATGCAACATGCGCGTTGCAACAGCTGTCGTAGACAGGCACAGACAAGCCAAGGCGCTATCTCCCTCGCCTTATAACCATTTCTCTTTCCAGCTAGTTACAACTTGCTGCTGCATAATATTAGCAGGTTTTTTTCCTTCCCAATTTATCAAACCATATAGATCTGATAGATCTTATATTATATTAGTAATCATTTTGAATATAATATGAAATAATGCTTATATCTAGACTTTAACATATTTGCTTGAATGAAAATCATATTTCTTGAGCTTATTTTGGTTTGGGGTCGTTCGCATATTACGTAATCATCAAGGGGTGGGGGAATCAGCCAACAGATTACTCTTGATTACATGGGGGGGAGGGTCCTTGGCATATGATTACGTAATCTTTCTAAGAGCCTTTTTTCACCAATTTTGTTTTTAAAAATACGGAAGAAATACATTTTGAATGATTACGTAAACAGGGGGGAGGAAGGTAAGCCTAATGATTACGCTTGATTACTTGGGGGCGGAGGGTATAAAAAAGGGGCAAAAACGTGATTACGTAATATGTGAACGACCCCTATTGGAAAATAAAATGCATTGTTATAATGCTAACATTTGTTGTAGGATCTACAATTCTAAAGACCAGATAATTAATTTTATGAAATATTTTAAATAATTATTACAATCAGTTTCTATTTAGTAGGAAAGCCTTCGTTGCTCTGGATAATAATCAATTATATAAATATTTAGAATTAATTCTTAGATACAATTTAATAAATAAATAATGTTCAGCTTTTCTAAATAACAAAATAAGTAATAAGAATTCTGTCTATTAATTTTAAATATATTAATATTGTTTGTTGGAATAGAAATTATTGTTTCAAAAAAGTCTTCAATAAACAATTGTTTATTTTTACATTTTCTAAGATTGCGGATAATTATAACAAGAATATTATTAATTTAAAAACTATTTTGGCTGATTTATTTATATGATTTTTATATATTTGTATATTATATTTATATTTAAATATTTCTTTTATCGGGAGCTTATTATAAATGAATTGTGTGTTGGTGAGAGAAGATTCTTAAACATTATTAGAGCGAAAAGTCTTGCAAATTATTATTAAATAGAAATTTATAGTAAAAATATTAATGAAATTTAAATAAAAGGATAACATTTTCGTCATCTCCAACTGCCTCTAATTTGTATCCCATTAATACTCATCCTAAGTACGAAAAAGGTTAGAAGGGCATTTGTTAGGGAGGAATAAATATGCCAACTGCATTGCACTTGCTTAGTTAAGTTTGTAAAGTAAGAAACTTGAAATAGTTTTGAAAAACAATTCCATTTTATATTGGTTTCAGAGATCGGACAGCATCGAAGTTCGAGCATTCAGTGTTCTTCGAACTAGATATGAGGTTCTTTGAGTCTGTTTACGTAGCTTTATGTAAATTAGCTGGTGAGCGTCCTTTTCAAAGGCGCAAATGATTCCCAGAAGGCAGCGGCAGCGGCAGCAGCAGCAGCAGCGGCAGTGGCTGTGGCAGCAAAGGCTTGGTACTTGCAACAGGGGCAAGCAACTCTTTCGCTTGCGCCTTTGCCGTGAAAAGTGATTTTTATTTAATTTACATAGGCATAGTAGCACAACAAAACTGAAACAAAATATTTGTGCAGGAATGCGCATTGCTTTATGACATTGTTGTAAACCCTTTTAGCACACACACATTGAGCCGGCCAAGCGCAGATCCTTTCTTTGCAGCGACCATTCAAGCAGCCAGGCAGACAGAAGGACGGAAGGACCGCTGACCACCCTAGCCACTGTTGATTTTTCGCGGTCTAATAAAACAGGCCGAGTGAAAACAAAAAAGGTTTGGCCAGCCAAAGAGTTGAGGCTTCCACCGTCGCCGCCGCCGCCGCATCGTGTTAAATGCTAAGAAAAATCAGTGCATTTTTCCATGGAAATCACGAAAACCTTTTGGTTTTCCACCGGCAACCTTCCAATGCCGCGGCGGCCTGCCCTTTGTGCTCTGGGTGCGAGCATTTGCATAACGCCGTCGTTGTCCCCTCATCCCGGTAATCGCCCTCAACCTCAACCTCACCCTTGCCCCCGTCTTTGTCTACATATATTCCCGTCTCCACACCGCACTCAATGATTGAACCTGGCCAGCGTCAGCTGTCAAGTGTTTGGTTTAATAATCGTATTTACTACAAACATTCCAAGTTATATATATAAATATATATATTTCTTTTGTTGATACAAAAACCACTCCCAACTTTTCAGTACGGAAAAAGCTCTATCGTTTACGGAATAGTTATTTACCTCCAAGTTTCTGCACTCGGAAAAATATTTGCAGAAAGAAAGAATTTAGAATTAAAAAGATAATAATGATATTTTTTTTAAATTTTTTTTTTTCTTAGTAAAAATTTGCATATTACATTTATCAAATACTAGCTTATACCCGCGGCGTTGCTCGCATTTCCTAACTATATTTATTTAAATTTTGATTCTTATAAATATTTATTATGTCGATCGAGGGCACGGTAAAAAAATTGCTATGAAACTTCCTTCCCCACACACTTACACCCTAACACTCGTGGATATTATAGTTTTTATTTAATGTAAAATTATACTCATGAATATTATCATTTTTCGTTTATGAGTGGGTGGTTGTGTGGGGGTGGTGATGACACAACAAACTATAGCTATAAACATTCCCTGGACTTCAAGGAATATATTATAAAAGATTTCATCAAGATCCTTTAAACGGTTTTCAAGTTTATCGCGAACATACAGACAGACATTCACTTTTATATATATAGATTCATTTATTAAATTAATAAATTATTTCTACAAACTATAAATTATTTTAGGCTTTTGGGATGATCTTTATTATATGGCATTTATTTTTCTGAGTGTGGTTACATATCTTTCTTTCCGGTTGTCAAAAAGTGCAGTGCAGCCTCAACCCCTTAAATATGGCCGACGTTGATGTAGATGTACCCTCCGCAGCGCCCGTCCTTGGCGGCGCCATGGATATAAACACCGCGCTACAGGAAGTGCTAAAGAAGTCGCTGATCGCCGATGGACTCGTCCATGGCATTCACCAGGCCTGCAAGGCGTTGGACAAACGCCAAGCTGTTTTCTGCATTCTGGCCGAATCCTTCGATGAGCCCAACTACAAGAAGCTGATCAGTGCCCTGTGCAATGAGCATCAGATTCCGCTGATTCGCGTTGATGCCCACAAGAAGTTGGGCGAGTGGTCTGGCCTGTGCAAGATCGACAAGGAGGGCAAGCCCCGCAAGGTGTGCGGCTGCTCTGTGGTCGTCATCAAGGACTTCGGTGAGGAGACACCCGCATTGGATGTGGTTAAGGACCATCTCAGACAGAACAGCTAAACGCGCTGCCGTTTTACTTCTGTCTGCTGAAAGAGAGACTACGTGGCGATGTTTTTTATTGCTAAATAAATAAATACAAATACATATTTCTGACAACTTAATAAATCGATGAATACACAGAGAGACATACTATGAGTTTAGTATGATTGATTACCTTAATCACAAATTTGAATATGTACTATTGAATATCAGCAAAGCATCTTTTGTCATTAAATATCTTTTTTGTTTATTGATAAAATTATGATCCGATAATTATAAGTTATAAATTGGTTAATTGGGAGCTGGATATTTACTCTTTGTTGGTAAATTGTAATTATTCATAATTATTATTATTCGAATTCGCTGATGTGATTTTGTCAAGAGCACTATGTATTTTTGAAGCAACTATAAACCGGATTGCAGGCTTAAATTCCAAGGATAATAAAATAAATTGGCATTTTTATAATTGTCTCTTTACACACATGAGCTTATTCTAATAAATAATAATTTAATTTATAATTTATTGGGTAGATTATCTTCCTTGAAAATGATTTGATTTCTATGAATTACTAGCTGTTATCTGGCACGCTTCGCTGTGGCACATTGTGGTTGCATGGATGAGAAAGTAAGAATTAAACAAAAACAAGCTAGCACAATTTTACCTCCCGTGCCGCATGACTCTTTGTATAAGGTATGAAGAACTTAGAAACGGATCTAACAAAAACAAAGTCTATTTCCCGTCAGTGGAGACGTGTGGGAGTAGATTTTTCAAGTTTTATACAACAGTTTTTCGCCCGTGAGGGTAGATTTTCTAAAGTCCCGGACTCGAGCCCGTTGGTTACAAATCAATCGCCCTGTCACATTAAGCTGTTTTATATATATCTTTTATTAGCAACAGATTTGACAGGACAAGCCTGATATCGGATGTGTACTGAATGTTTCATTTCAGCCTACTTTGTTCTCGTCATTCACAGCTGACAGTAGACTCCATTTTAGCGGTCGTCGGTATGTTATTGATTAAAACATAGATATAAAGCAATAATTGAAGCAAGCTGTATATTTTGTCCAAATTTAGGCTCAATCGGTGCAGAACTCTTCCAGTTTTTGGTGTTTACACATATTTTAAACACCAATTATATGATTTTTGAACATAATTCCCAATCGATACAAGTCATGAAGAATGGCAGTGACAAAGTAAAACAATGATCGATATTGTGGGTGATTTGTGTATAATCGATGCATAATATGCATGATTTCTGCATTGATTTCTTCATAGATATCTATGCATATAAGCGTAATCAGAGAAATAAAAGTCCTCCCATAGTTACCAATCGACTACCCCCAAAATTGTTCATATTAAAACCAGTTCTTTCCTTCACACGTTTTTATATTGATTTCCTTTGCACAAAAATTTCAGTAACTACTAACTATGTAACATTAAATAAACTAAATTCACTGAACATCGCATTTAGAAAATGGTCCCCTTGAGTTCCCTTTTGCCATTTCATCTGGGAAGTTGTGCTCTGATTCAGGATTAGCTAAGGTTGTATCCTCAGCAGGGCTTTCTTCATTAGTTTCCATCGGCTGTTCTATTTCATCGCTTGCATTCGGTTCACCCTGTGCCTTCGGATCATCCTGTGCATTCGGTTCATCCAGCGTTTCCAAATCATCCTGTGGTTTTCGATCATCTCCTGCTATAGGATCTGATGCCAACTTTTTCTTTTCGTCCAATTCTTTAAAAAACTTAGCTGTCGCCGCACTAAAATCAAATCCGGTCTCAGTAATGTCACGTTCCAGTTGCGCTAAGTCTACGGGACCGTCCTGTTGGGTCACGTAAGCTGCAACTACTCCTACGGCTCTATAAAAGTCCTGTAAATTGATCTGGCCAGCGTCAGGCCCTGCTTGATTGGAAGTCTCGGCGCCTTGGTTATCACCCACGTGCTCCTCCTTGTGCGATTGCTCAGATTTTTCAGATTCGGATTCGGATTCAGATTCTTCAGATTCTTCGGATTCTTCATCGTCATCGTCATCGTCATCAGTATCATTATCTTCCTCCGTGGCTGCTTTTGCTTTTGGTTTCTTTCGCGTGTTCAGTGTCCTCGGCGACGACAATCCAGGAATAGTGCAACCATCTGGACCGAAGGTTATGATGAACGGCTGCAGCTCGGCTAAACTGGGCTCTCTCTCTGGTGGCCGTGGCAATGTTCTGAATCTCCGCAGATGCGGAAAATTTGGAAGTTGTGTGTTCATCCGCAATCTCTCAGCCAGCATCTTTTGATACGCAGTCGGAGCTGGCTTCTTGGGACGACCTCTCTTGGGTGCATCATTCACTTGAGTGACGGTCGTATCATGTACTATAGCACGCGCGTACAATTGAAAGGATATGCTTGAACATTGTGTAATGGTCCTGGAATTCGCCTTCAACTTCGGATTGCCATGCACGGTCGCCTTCTTGGTCTTCGGTGGCTTCTTCCTAGTCTTGCGATGTTTTGCCATCTCGACGTCTCAAAGGGAACTTATCTTTAAAAAAAATATAATGCAAACACTTTTAATTAAACCCAATTTAAAATTCAACAAAGCCAAAAAATGAACAAAATATAAAACTTTTTAAAAATTTTTTTTTACCAGACAGTTTTGTGTTGCTTCTCCGACGAACAGAGCTAGACTATAATAATTTCAAGTTACTTTACTAGCCATTTAGACTTTTCAACCCAATCTGAATGCCTACCACGCCTACTACGATTAGAAACAAGTAAGAATGCTCTAGTCGAGTATACCCGACTACGAAACTCCCTGTACCCAGTTCTAAAACTTCCAATCATATGTTCGTCACTTACACATGCACGCACACACACACAAAGCATACACACACACACGCGAGCCACAGCGCACTATAGGTAATTTGGACACTTTTTCGGATATAAAGTCATTTTTTAAAAGTATTTAAATTAACTAACTCTTGTTGGTAATCTATTAGGAATACCTCAAACCACAATGTTGCCTACCAGAAATGTTAACATTGCATTCTGCTGTTAAGATAACAGCTGCTAAAACAGCTTCTCCAAACGAAAACCACGTGCTCATAAATTTTGCAAGAAATTTGGTGAAGTTTGAGTGGCTCAAGTTCTTTCAAATTGATATTAGTGAATGCAATTTATAATGAATAGTGATTAGTGTGGCTTGTACTTTATGTTGGTTAATCTGTCCTGTTGGTATTGTACGTGTTGTCTACTGTAAGTGTCTATAAATAGGCGTCCCAAAAATACTTGTTTTTTTTTTCAAAACTTTATCTTTGGGAAGAGTTTTAAAAGTTTGTCCACACTTGTCCACCAAGTGACTATATACATTTCGTAGATTAATTAATTGTGAACACGTAACAGTTAATTTTAGATCCTACTTTTTCCGATTCTTTCTAAAATTGAACTTTCTAGCACATAACCTGTATCTATGCAATGACAGTCAGCTTTATGAATTTATGCCGGTAAAAGTTGCAATTTTACTGATTGTTCCTATAAGATCGATACGATATAGTAGTCCAATGATGACTTATTGTCAGAAGCCGAATTTCAATCATATCTGGTGAGTTTGGCTCCGATATATTGAAAACAACAAGATTTTCATACAAAATTTGTTTTCGACCGATAATTCCTATTATTTCTATATGATATAGTTGTCCGATTTGGATCATATTTTACCAGTAATTTAGTAGCACAACAACACTCCAAACCTGAAAGTTTGGAATAGATTGCTCGAAAAACAAAAAATTTGCATATCGTGAAATTAACAATATAGGCGGTGCCACGCCCATTTTTCAATTCCAATTGTTAATTGATATTATAAGCCCAATGCAAAAAACCGAACCAAAAAATCTTTCTTCGTTCTCGAGTTATTAATTTATATCCGAAAAAGTGTCCAAATTACCTATAGTGCAGCGTACGCAAGGCATTTTAAGTCGTGGCTGTGCTTCTTCTTCCCCCCCCTCGCTCCAGTACTGAATTTTGTTCGTTGAATAACTTCCGTGTTTATTATCCGATCGACTTGAAATTTGGACAGTAGATTAAGAGTGACCGAGGTAGTGTACATGCAAAATCCCAAAGCTCTATCTTTAAAACTGTGGCTGTAAAACGTTTTGATCGATTTGCGGGGGAACGGGGTAAGATATCTGAGATCAGAAACAAACTTGACCTGCTCCCGCTATACACGAACCTACATTCCAAATTTGGTGTCTCTAGCTCTTATAGTTGCTGAGATCCTTGCGTTCATACATACGGACAGACAGACGGACAGACGGACAGACGGACAGACGGACAGACAGACGGACATGGCCAAATCGAAATCTCTTTTGATACTGATCAAGAATATATATACTTTATAGGGTCGGAGATGTCTCCTTCTGCCTGTTACATACTTTTGCACAAATCCAATACCCCCTTTTTACCCATTTTATGGGTACAGGGAGTAAAAACTATTTTTCAATTCAAGCAATAGAAACAGTTACTACGATTCAAACTACAAAGTTTAAATACTTCCAGGATTTCGTAGTACTTTTCAATAATAATTATGAACATTTTTTGGTTTCAGCTGACCCAGCCCAATCATTTAAACAAAACTATATTACCATATTAAACTAAAACCGATTTTACATATAATATAATATCCTAAAAGCTATTTCATAAGGCTGACGAGGGTATTTTGATTTTTGACACCCAATTGTGGTATAAATGTACATATCCTTGTTCATCAATTGTGGTATAATGGTATATATTCTTGATCAGGACTACGTATTCCTATAGGCAGTATCTACAAATTTAATTGAAACGAATTATAATCACAAGGAACGGCTATATTCGAAGTGAAGATATATAAACATTTGCAGCAATGTTTTTACTCCCTGCATCCATAGAATGGGTGAAAAGGGGGTACTAAATCTGTGCAAATGTATGTAACAGGCAGATGGAGACATCTCCGACCCTATAAAGTATATTTATTCTTGATCAGTATCAAAGGAGATTTCGAACTGCCATGTCCATCTGTCTGTCCGGATGAACGCGTTGATCTCAGCAACTATAAGAGCTAGAGACTCCAAATTTGAAATGCAGATCTAGTTTGTTTTAAATTTCAGATATTTCTTTCTCCCCACACCCCCACAATTCGATAAGAGCGTTTAAGAGTAACAGTTTTAAAGATATAGCTCTTGGATTTGGCATGTATGATACTTTGGTCAGACTTAATCTACTGTCAAAATTTTAAGTCGATCGGATAATAAACACGGAAGTTATTCAACAAACAAGATTCAGTACAGCAGAGCGGGGGGAAGCCACCACTGAAAAGCCTCGCTAGCCCTGTTGTTTGTGCGTGTGTATGTGTAAGTGTACGAAGATGCGATTGGAATTTATAGACCTAGGTACAAGGAGTTTTGTAGTCTGGTATACTCAACTATAGCATTCATACTTGTTTTTTATGCTAAACCCATTTTTCATTCGATTGTTCCTATGGCAGCTATTTTAAGTCTTAAAACAAATTTTTATTATACTTATTATGGAATATGAATAAAATGTAATTGCCAATTTATTTCAGAGTACAAAACGTCATCAAAAATACATTATTTGCGCTTATACTGTTCGCAATCGATTAAAAGTGAACTTTCAAGATTTAAATTTTTTCAAAATTGTAATTTTTGAATATGTTTAAAAGAAAAATTTCTAAAATCTTATTTTATGGATTTTAATTTTTGAAAATGTGTAATGTGTAAAATTTCAAAAATTCGTTTTTGGAATTCGAATAAAATTGAAGTGCCAAGAAAATTAAGAGCACTCAACATGAGCAAAATAACATTCCGTATGAGAATCGGATAAGTTTTGATAAAGCTATGAGAATAATAAAGTGATCTGATTTTAAATAAATTTGGACAATTTGTATAAGCTATGCAGAAACTCCAAATTGGTAAAGATTGGTCAATATAAGTACAAGATTGTTATATAAATTCACTTTCTAAATAATTTGGAAATTACCAATGAATTCAAATTGAATACTGTTTATTTATATACGTGTATGAATATGTTCGAAAACCGTATATGTCTGTTATAGCTAGCTTTTACTGTATGACAATGCAATTTTCAATTCACAGCAGTATGCCACTTGGAAACAATCATATGACTCAGATATTTTGTTCATTTCTGTGGCATTCTCGCGGTTTCCTAAGGGGAATGTACTTTAATTGACTGCAATTGCTCATGTGGATGCTCAGCTGATTTTCCCGAGTGGCAGCTCATATTTAAATTTGTTAAATGTGTGTGAAATGCTATTCTGACCAGAGTCCATCGCTTTGCTCTCCCCCGTCTGACGTCTTGGCTAGTCTACGTAAAAGTGATACTATGATTCATAGTCATCCGACTAACCTTTATAGTAGCAGTTTTAAGGTAAGGAGAAACTGGTTCTGGACGTTGAATATTTAATGCCCACATGCCACACTTAAAAATCGCATCTTGATAGCCTCGTTGAAGGTAAATCAACTTTGGAACAGCTACAATCGCATATTGAATCGTCAGCAACATTCTTATCGCATTTGAGTAATTATTTGTTTAGCAATATACTAATCACAATTATTTGAATAACTTTTGATCCCAATCGATTCGATTTTCAGATTTAAAACAATTTTATCTGCATTAAATATAGAACATTAATGTTACTTATACTAAATATATTTCAACTATTTCAAACATCAATATTAATATTAAATAGCTTTTATAAATTCTAGAATTATAGCGTTGTTTATTCAATAAAATGTTGATTTGTCAAGCTTTCTTATATTTCCTTATATTACACATATCATTATTTTTACTCCGAATATAAATTTCTTCGCATTTAAATGTAGTTCAACTCAAATGAAATTGAAAGTGTGAAAAGCATCGATCAAGATTATAAATACCTAAACTATACTATAGATTCTATAGGATTGCAGGTTTGAATTTTGTTGTTAATCATTTTTATACTATAGGAGAACTAGAAAATAAATAAATTCAAAACAAGCATGGGACGTTAAATGTGATTAAAAATACGTTTTATGGTTTGTGTGTGTTTTATTTAAAATAATTCATATAAAAGTTTCTCTATAAGTATTTCATTGTCTTGCTGATAAGCGTTATGGATTTCAATTGTTATATTTTTGTATATTAAGAAAGCGACTTAAAGCGACTTGCATACTTTCCACAAATCTTGTTCCAGTGTGCCCAGAGTATGATCAACGCATGATACTAATTGCATATATACATACATATATCTGGGAATGGAGGCTTGTCCTACGTCACGCTGCTCCGATGACGCAGAGGGATGGGGAGCCGCAGCTGTAGACCGATCAGGCCACCCGGGTACATCCAAAGTGCGCACCCAAAACTGATAGCTTATCGGACAATGACGGGGCGGGAGCAGGCAAAATGGCAAAGGCCCCAACGCGTGTGTAAGTTGGGAACACGATAAAAATGGGGGGTTTTGCGGGGGAAGAAAAAAAAATACAAAAAAAAAAAATATCTACAAAAATAAATGGTAGAACGTGGCCAGGTTTATTGGAGGCATACCAATTTATATACAATGCGGCACAATTCCAATTGGGCAACTGGGCATGAGCTGAAGCTGTGATGAGGTGACTGATGGGGCTGATGGGGGGCTGATGAAGCTGTCTAAGCGCTCTGGTCATGAGGTGTTTGTGCTATAAACAGTCAACAACTTTGAGGTAAATGCTGTGCTCGCTGGCAAGCAGCGCGAACTTCGCATCGAAGCTAATATGCTCCACGGTCTTCTCGCAGAACTCAATGCGATGCTGGCGCAGAAAATAGATCAGTCCCAATTTAATCTGTAGCTGGCCAATCTGCAGGCCAATGCAATTGTGCGGTCCAGCCCCAAAGGGCAAATACGACATGGGCGTCTGCTTTGATTTGTTCTCGGCAGTGAAGCGTTCCGGATCGAAGCGCTCTGGATTGGGCCAATACTGTAAAGGGAATAATACCAAACATTAAATACACTCTCAATAATATGTACTATATGCTTAGAACAGTCAGCACTAAGTAAGGGTTGCTTTTAAAATAGATTTTATAGACATTCCCGAAACCCTCTTTATGCTCTGGTAATGAGGAAGATGTTTTCAGTATCATTCAGTATATACTATATGCTTGATCAGCCACTTCTGCTCATCTGTCTCTTTCTGTGCAAATTGAAAATGAGATTTGAAATACAATCATAGTTCATAACATCTGACTTAGAAACCTTTTTGTGAACAGGTTGGTATGATAAACGATTCCTTCTAGACGGAAGAAAAGTCACCACAATTAAGAAAAAGGTTAACCGCTCTTAATAGGGATGGATAGACTGATTATAACATAAGAACATTTGGTTAAAATCGGACAACTACAAAAGCTGGCATAGGAACAATCACTTAAGAAATGATTAGTTCTATAAACATAATTTTATTTTCCCAAGACATTTTAACCAAAGTCATCATTTGCAAATTTAAATATATTTTATAAAGTTGGCTAAAATTTCATCGGATCACCATACCATATAGCTGCTATAGATGAAAAAGTGAAAATATATCTTCGGCACGCTAAATATGATATCAGTTCTTTCTGGTGATATCTAATATTCAGAGTTATGAAAAAGTTTTGGGAAATATACTTTAAAAAGTATTTTCCAGAGTTCTGCATAAAAAACCCTGGAATATATCTGTTTTCCTGGTTATATCTAATATTCAATGTTATGAACTTATTTTGAGAAATATACTTTAGAAAGTATTTTCGAAAGTTTTTTATAAAATACCCTGGAATACATCCTTTCTTTCTTGTTATATCTATGCAACTTTTAGAATTACGATCATACTTTGGGAAATATACTTTAGAACATTTTTTCGAAAGTACTTCATAAAATACCCTATAATATATGTTGAAATTTTACTTCTACCGTAACGGTGTGTTTTAGAAATATACTTTCTGAAAACCTGCTAGCTAGCTTGTATTCAAATATATAGGGATTTTCCAACTACTGGGGCATTTCTACCCCGTTGACAGTAGGGGAGAGTTTAAGAGAGATGTTTGGAGCTGGTGGGCTTACCTGTGGATCGTGATGAATGGCCAGATTGGAGATGAAGACGGGCATACCGCGCCTGGCATAGCACTCGGCATGGGGACGCAGCGAGTAGAAGCGCTTCTTGTTGATGGGCGTGCACTCGCGTTCCAGTAGCGGCACAATGGGATACATGCGCAGCGTCTCCTCCACCACCATGTCCAGGTAGGGCATGCGGGCGATCAGCTCGTAGCTAAGTCCTGGCCCAGCGCCATGTGAGCCATGGGCCGCTGCGTCCGCAAAGGCGTGCCGTATCTCGCGACGCAGGCGCTCCTGCATGAGCGGCTGCTTGGCCAGCTCATAGAGGGCAAAGGACATAGTCGCCGAGCAGGTCTCAATGCCGGCGACCTCAAAGCTGGCCGCTTGGGCGGCCAGAAAGTCTTGATGATGCGTAAAGTGTGTCTTGTCCTGCTGCAGATCGGCCTCCTTTTTCAGCGTGAGCAGCATTTCAATGAGATCATTGCGCAAATCGCCGCCCCGCTCCCGCTCCTCAATCACCAGCTGGATGACGCGACGCAGAAACTCGGAATGCGGCTCCGTAAATAGCTTGGACCGCAGCAGCGGCACCAGCTTCGGCAGAAAGAATATCACAATGAAGTCTATTATGCGTCGCACATTCGGCCGGAATATATCCTGACAATGTGAGCCAATTTCCGACTGTGTATTCCGCAGGCTGTACGAGCGTAGTCCAAATGCGATGCTCGCTATCATGTCCGTGTTGTACAAATCGCACACATCCTTGATGCTCACTATGACGCCTCTGGCGGCGTCTCCCCGCCGCAAGTCGCGCGTCAATCTCTTCAGATACCACTCCAGATCGCAGCCAATCTACGGCACAGTAAAAGTTAATTGAAACAGCGCTCACATCGAGAAATACACTGTGCAACAAGATTGTGACACTTTTCAACTAAATAAGTACTATCTACAAACATTGGAAACGTTGAGATTAAGATCTATACTTGTTCAATCGACCATTTGATTATAATCCGATTATATCAGCTTGCAGGTGGTCCTTTTAAAAATAGCAATCGCCCTGATAACAGATTTATGCGTATCAATATGGTATAAATAAACATTGTGCTTATTGAGGTTAAGGTGAAATTTACTTACTATTTGGCTTTCTTAATCAATTTTGATTAAGATCTGACTACTATTTAATAATCGTATTTGCTTCATTGGATCAATTTGTTTAACAAGAACTATAAAATACGAGTAATCAGAGTTGGAAACGAGTTTATATAACTTTCGATAGTATCGATATAATTCACAAAATATCGCAACCTTTGGTGCTTTCAGCATGTCAGGTTACAGCCTAGGTAAGTTAAGGTACTGCTTTCTATCACATAAGTTACATGTTCGAATTCCAAACAAGAAATTTTTCTAAATGTTTTATAATCTCAATATACGCAACAAAATCAAACGCTTAGAAATAGAGTATAGTACAGTGTTTCCTAAACTGTGGGTCGCAACCCGGTAACGGGTCGTAGAAATATTTTGACGGGTCGGGGAAAAATTTTTTAAAAAATTAAAAATATTTTTAAATAGTATATTTTTACATCAGATAAACCAAAGACTATAATACTACAAGATGGGCAACGCAGTAAAAGATAATGGCATAAAGGTACGGTCACACGATATGTCATTTTGCCACATATGTGGCAGTCGGCAGTTGTGAGCAGCGTGTGAGTACGGTATGGCAGGCTGCCACATAAATATGTGATACACACGATATAGCATATCAAAGATTTCTATGGAAGAAACGTGCCATATAAGTTTATAATTGAAAATATTACTTTTGCCGTATACAATTTATTACGGTTGATTTCGATAACGATATTACATAAATGTGGCAAATTGCCATATCGTGTGATCGCACCTTAAGGACAGTTTGCATTTCGTATCTTTGGAATTTGTTCATTAGGTTGGGTTACGAAACATTTCTAAAGCTCAATAAAGTTAGTGAAAAATATAATGAAAAATTCTTCGTTATTATCGATATTTTGAGTGATCACAATCGAAACCATGGAGTTGTAATGTATTTTAAAAGTTTGTCTTTATCAATATTTAGAATTATCACTATCTAACTATTGAGTGGCTGCTGATAATTCAAGGGGTTTCCAGCTTGTATAGTGTTTTAATAAAAAGCGATACTCGGATTTTCCACTCTCTAAAAACTTGTTTATACTCCCTGTACCCATAAAATGGGCAAAAAGGGGGTATTAAATCTGTGTAAGTGTATGTAACGGGCAGAAGGAGATATCTCCGACCCTATAAGGTATATATATGCTTGATCTGTAACAAAAGAGATTTCGATTTGGCCATGTCTGTCCGGATGAACGCGTCTATCTCAGCAACTATAAGAGCTAGAGATACCAAATTTGGAATGCAGATCTAGTTTGTTCCAAATTTCAGATATTTCTTTCTCCCCACACCCCCGCAATTCGATAAAAACGTTTAAGAGTAACAGCTTTAAAGATATAGCTTTAAGATTTGGCATGTATGATACTTTAGTTAGACTTAATCTACTGTCCAAATTTCAAGTCAATCGGATAATAAACATGGAAGTTATTCAACAAACAAGATTCAGTAGAGCAGAGCGGGGGGAAGAAGCAGCGCAGCTACCACTTGAAATGCTTCGCTAGCCCTGTTGTTTGTGCGTGTGTGTGTATGTGTAAGTGTACGAAGATGCGATCGGAAATTTTAGATCTGGGTACAGGGAGTTTTGTAGTCGGGTATACTCGACCATAGCATTCTTACGTGTTTATTTGCAATAATTGAATTCTTGTTTGTTTTGGTTTGTTGCACAGTGTTTGGGTTTTTTTTTTTTTTGCTTGGCTGAGAGTGAGACTCACCTCCTCCATGAGTGAGAACATCTGCTTGATCTTGGCCCCTGTGAATACCGGGGAGAGTCTCGTGCGAATCTCGCGCCACTCGGGTTGCCGGGCGAAGAAGAGATTGAGAGAGCCCATTTTGTCGTGGCGCATGTCGCATTTGGCAAACCGATTCGAGAAGCTGACGAAATCCTCGACGAGAACGGTGCGGGCCAGCTGGAGGTCGCGTATGAGCAGCGCCGGCTGATGGAAGAGGTAGATGCCCACGACGGGCTCATTGCGGAAGCGCTCATCAAAGTAGAAGCGGCGCAGCTGCAGAGCGAACGACTCCTCCATCTTGAGCACCTTCTTCAGGTTGCCAAGGAGATGTGTCGGCTGCACGAACTTAACGCGGCGTCGCTGCCAGTAGACATAAGTACGACGCGACCAGATGAATACGGCGGTCAGGAGGGTGACAATGCCCAGAAGTATGTTCGTTGAGTATACCATGGCGAGTGAGCGAGGCAGTGTGACCAGAGAGAGCGGATGGAGAGAGCGAGTGTGCGGTTGAGAGCGCGTCGGGTGCGTGAGCTTTTTGTGTTTTTTGGCGAATGCAGCTGCTGCTGCGCTTTGTTGCAGTTGCACTGCGGTTGGTTGGGCCCGTCGTGGCACGCTTGTGCCAAATACAAATAAATAAATACTTAACAAATTATATCACAATCTAGTTTTGGTCTGCGCGGCGGCCACGACGGCAACGACGGCGACAGCGACGGCAATAAAAACAATGCGACGACAACGTCAACAACAAGACTGGGCAAGAAGAAGAAGAAGCACCAGCAGCAGCGGCGAGAGCAGCAACAGAAGTGTATCACACATACAAATGCATACGAGCACAGACACATACACATACGAATTGAGAATGGCGAGAACAAAAAAAAAACGCGCTAGCAAGCGCTACAAGCCGACGCAATGAACTGACGTGACGTCGACGCCACTGCTGGCTCAACGGGCCCCAAAAACTTAAATTGCGAACACTGCGCCGCGACGTTGGCGTCGCCGTCGACGGCGCCGCTCGCGATTATCAACAAAAGCAAAATACAAAGCAAAGCCAACGATTGACGGGCCACAACAACCGCAACTGCCGTCGCAAACGCCCCCGTCATCATGATTAACCGCAATGTGTTCACGCTTGACAGGGGGCAGGGGGGCAAGGCAGCGCACAACGACACCGCTGAGATCTACTTACGCTCTCAAAACGCAGTCTCCTCGAGTTATCGACAGAAAAGTGAACCAAGAGAAAAGCAAAAGCAAATGCTCTGCTGGTCTCGGCACATGTGCACAAGCACACTGTGCTAAATATTAAGAAACACAAGGCAATTAAGTAATATCATTTACCATAGAGGTGGACGATGACTTTAAAAGTCTGTCATCGACGCAAGCTTTCTTCAGTATATCGATGGAATCATTCGTAAACGAAATTTAACTTGTTTTATTTTATTCATTACTGAATTATTATTTCAATATTCAACAATGTAAAAAGATTTAATTTATATTTCGTATGAAAATATGTAATATCTTTGGGAACTAGTTTGACGCTTTTACTTTTACTGTGCAGCTTATAAATATTTTTGTAAATATTTGCTGATTAAACTAATAACATGTCCAATCCATATTTGTTATGTATATACATATTAATAAATATTAATTTAAATGTAAAAAAGTATATATTTAGTGTAGATGTCGATATTTATACATATCGTAAAAGCTTGATGAATGTTCTGCATTTGTACCACGGTGCGCAGTAGACTCAGCACAAATGCCGACCGCAAATAAAAGTGAATATTAAAAGCGAAACAAAGATAGCGGCAGCAACAACAACAACGCCAGAAACTACTCCACGTGACAAAGCTGTTGACGAAAACAAACTGCGCTCCCGAGAACCACACGCAGAACAGACAGAAAGAGAGACGGCGAAAGAGAATGGGAGAGGCGAGGCGTCACAATATCAAAGTTTTGACAGGGCAGAGAGAGTGAGCGCCGCGTCTGGTTTAAAAATAAACGCAAGTTCCTTTTTGTTCGCTCAATGTTCTTATTCATATTTGCGTTTTGTTTTCGTTTCTACTTTACTACATTCCGCTTTAATATACAACCAGGGCGTGCAAATAAGCCAGCAAACGTTTTGCGGCCAGGGCTACCTCTGACAATGCCCATGCAACGTTGAAAGCGCGCGCAAATTGAATCTTGAACCCCGTCAAGCTGCCGATGCCAACTAACTTCAACAAATCGCTTACCGCTTTACCAATTGTTGAACAAATTGCTGCAGACAGACAACGCATTGTCGAGAGCAGGAAAAAGGAAACTCCATTTACAACAATTGACAGAAATTTGCACTTGTGTGGAAAACTTTCACGTTCTCTACTTGGGGCCCCCATTGTCAACGAACTAACTGGAGTGCGGCATCACTTGTATCTCATTTAGTTTACATTACTTCAAGAGCAGCTGCGATTCACACACACGTACTCATGAATCAAGTATTAACATAATTATATTTATTGGAGAATAATCGATGGCACTATCGATAGTATCGATTACTCGCTTAGCTAATGTCGGGTTTTTTCTCTCCTGCTACTATTGGAATGCATGCAACAAGCGATTAAATTAAATTAAATTATTTATTATGTCATTTATTTAATTAGTTTTATTTAAATTTCAGAAATATATACCGATCTGTATTAAAAAAACCCTTCGTAGACTTTGCTTTATAGGTTAGGATATTAAAAACAAAAAAAAAAAAAAAAAAACATTCTTAAGACTATAACAAGAACTGTATTAGTGAATTAGTATTATTATGTGAAATTATTATTATTATTGTGATAATTTTATAACATTTCATAAATAGTCTATAGGTTGATTCTAAAGTGGTAGTTCCACTATATGGCATTTTCCCACATGTGTGACAAATTGTTATCGAAATCAACCGTAAAAAGTTCTATATGGTGAGATACTTGCTCACACATAAGTTTATATGTTAAAATATTCAACATATATGTATTTCTACGTTTGCCATACAAATTTTTCGATAACGATATGCCACATATGTGGCAAAACGTCATATTGTGTGACTCCGGCTAACGATAGTTCACGCTATCAGCACTAAATCACTTTTGAGTGCCAAACTGATTGACTGTCGCCAAGCTGTCAAGGGCATTACTGATTATTAAAATCTATCGATAGTTTTTAACTTTAATGTTTTCTGTTTAAACCGCATTTCCACCGCAAATGAAATGTTTCTATGGAAGGGAAAACAGATAACTGAAAAATGAGAGCGAGAAACTTTGAATACTCTATTGATTACCAAATATAATTACTATCGATAGCTTTGCAGCACTAATCGATTTATTTGCGAGTACATTTGTCACATCAAATCGCAGCCAATAAAACCCATGGAAGGGTGTGCCAAATTCGTTACACTTGACAAAAAAAAGAAGAAGCGAAAGAAAAAATAGAAAAGCAAAAACGTTTTGCTTCTTTTTATCTTATTGAGAGACAAGAGGCGGGGCAAGTTACAGTTACAAATGTGCAACATTTCCGGCTGCTTCAGTTTGGGATACCAAAATCTGTTGGCCACATTGATGGCCTGCGAGCGGGTTACGGGTTGTACGGCACATGGCAGGAGGGGGGCTGAGTTTTGTACGCCTTGCTTTGATTAAATTTCACGCACGACCGCACGGCAAGGGTGCGGGACGTTGACAGTGGCGGGGGTTGGGGTTGGTCTGCGAATCGAAATTGGAATTGGTATACGCACACACACACACATACATATGTTTGTGTGTGTACCGACGCCGACTGCAGTTCGATTTGCATTTGTCTTCCTTCGCGCAAAGTGTTTGCCATTCGGCTCGAGAGCGCACTGCCGCCCTCCCCTCTCGCACCGCAGCACCCTTACACCGTTGCGCCGCGTAGCCGGTGATGTGTCAATAATCGGCGCTTGCTTATGCACACAACGGCTCTACAAACACGCGCACCAGTGTTGCCAACTCTTCGGCTCATAAAAAAGCTAAATTAGCCTTCGAAAAAAGCTAGAAATAGCCAGATTTTTTTTTGGTAGCTAAAAAAAAACCGCTAGTGTAGTGAAACGATATTTTTATTGAATCAAGTCAGCATTTTTTTAAATTTCGTCCAACATATCCTTTTCTGCAGCTGAACTTATGTATTATGATTGGTCCCTATCTTATTTAAACAAACTGCTGGCATTTCATAGTCATGATAGCATTTGTTTTCGCGGCGTAGTCCGTATCTACAAATATGAAATTAAATGTTACTAAGATTAAAAAATATAAGTTGAACAGATAAAATACCTTATGTGTAAAATTGAGTTTACTGTCTGCACGGCCCTTATATTTCTCAGCTTAGTTTTGACATTGTTCATTTGACTAAATAGTCTTTCCACCTCTGCGTTCGACCATGGCAGCGATAAAAGACTTAGCGCAAATGATGCCAGTGCCGAAAATCTTTTATTTACTGCTGCATCCACGTAGTTGGACACTTCGGCCCAAAAGCTTGTGGTATCCTGTAAATTTACCCCATTTATAAGGTGGACGTTGGCGTATTAGAACAGAATCTCTTCAATTTTGGCTGATTCCACCTTGAAGTGCTCGAGAATGTGCACAATATCCGCCTTCTTGGCACATAATATTCATATATTAAAAATAGCTATAATTCCCGCTAGCCGCTAGTTTAGAATTTATCCCGCATTTGCCAACTGCAACCCGCTAGATCTATCGGGGAAATAGCTAAATTGGCAACACTGACGCGCACACTTGTCCTGTGGTGGGGAGCTGGCGGTGGGAGTGAGGTTATGTAGAGAGGTTGGGGCATCAAATTCAGTTGAGCTTAGCTTAGCTCTCGGGGCACAAATCAAAGCCGTCTCAATAAACAAACAACGTGCGCATTTCATGCCCAGCCAGCTACACACACACCCGCAACACCCTCCCCACCGCGTTCATCAACGGCCAGGTTACCCACAGGATTTGGCATTTATGTAGTTTTGGCAGCGACTTTGTTTTGATTCCATTTATGCTGTTGACACTAGAAATCTTTTAATTATTGTCACGCACTGTGTGCCGCCTCCACCCCGCTGCCGCGAATCGCCCCAGCGCACGCATCCAAAGCAAATACGAGCCGAGCCTGTTTCCTAGTCCTTGCTTGCCTCGTAGTTCGCTAGTTTTTTGCATCCTGTTGACATTTTGGTTTACTTGTGGGAGTTGCGTCAGGTGGCAACACTTAAACGCCCCTTACGCCTCCTAAGTGCTTTCACAGTTCCCAATTCTACAAGGAACATACACCCATAATGATTATGCTGATGACGACGATGATGATGATGATGATGGGGCTGGTGCTACGGGGTGGTAAGATGTAAGGTGTAAGGGGTACAAGGTACGCGGTACAGCAGGCTTTTCTGCTGGGATAATGCAACACTTGTCTGCACCGCATTTGCGGGTGGAATTCTAGAATTTTATTTTGCAGGATGTAGATTTTGGTTTATGCAGCTGGAAAAAGATGATGGTAAGATCAGCCTAAAGATACTTGTTGCTCTGGCTATAAAATAACATTGCAAATTAGGATGAATTCTAAGTATCAAATATACCATCAATAAATAAGAATAAGATTCAGTTTCCATCAAAATCATACAGGTTATTGTTAATATTTCACTGTTGTATCATATTTGCAATGTAAAGTATATCAAAATATTTATAGAAGATAGTAAAACTTATATATTTTTACTTTTTGAGTTCTGTATAGTTTGGTTATTACTGGGGTTTGGTACATGTGAATCAAGTTTGTTTGCTCACTTTCAAAAGCGTGTGAAAAAACTGTGTTCAGACGGACATTGCACAAATCCAATAGAAAGCTTTAAGTGGTATGCTTTGGGATACCGTCTTTATAGGTATTTCCAATTATTGTTAATTATTTATAAGAAACTAAGAAACTAAAAAACTTCAAAAGACTCCCGAATGTTTGCTCTGGACCGAAAATACGTAGGTTTGAAAGGCCATCCGAATTTACGTAGGTTTGAAAAGTCATCCTACTTCACACTATCTAAGTACATACAAATGCATACAAGTTTCATTAATTTGCAACCGGTGGTATGGTTGCAGGACCCTATATTATGTAATACTTTAGTATACTATACTCGTATCTACCCCATTATGGTGTTTTCAATCCCAACTCTTTTGCAAACAGATATAGTATATTTAGGTCTGTTGTACTATAAATCTCTTTAAAGCTCACACTAGTCTAGTCTAGTCGGGAGATCTATACGATTCCTATATGCAGATAGGAATGTATTCCTTTCTGCTGGTCAATCAGCTCTACACCTGCATCTACAGGGCTCACTTGAATAGCAAGTCCAGTTTCTAATCTAGGTGAAATCCATTATGGGAACAATGGATATAATAAGGCACATGTTAGCAATATCCAAAACTCATGTGTGTGTGTGTTTTATGATTTAGATTGAGATTCCGGTTCCATTGATGTTTGAAAGATAAAGTGCGCAAAATAGATGCGTAATTTGACGTTAATGTTACGCTAATAATAATCTGTCAGCTCGCATTAGCCATTGACCATGGTAGGGGCCAACACACATGGGAGATTGGCAAAAGATTTGCGCGCTACCTACAGGAGCCCGAATCCTGGCTCAAGGACCCGAATGCAGCCAGGCAGCTGATCTCAATCTAATGTGCATGTGTGTATTTCTGTTTGTGTTTGTGTTTGCGTTTGTGCCTGTAACGATTGCAATCAAAATGCGAAATGCATTTCATAATGTGCTTAGACCCTATATATGAGGCGACGTAACGACCTTACGATATTACAATGTTGCCGGCTACCGTTGATCTTAGACCGGTAGTCCGTAGCCGGTAGTGTCCCGGGTCCGGTGGGTTCCATTGTGTATTGCTTGCCATTTTGACGGGTTTCGATTACGCTTACAGTTTGTTGTTTTTGTTTTTTTCTGTGTGTGTGTTTTATTTTTCATCCTTGTCTTGGGATGTGTTCTTTTCTTTTGTGCATATTATTGGAGATGATCTGTCATGTGTGTAATCCACTCTGCTCGTTGCTCAAAGTTAAATGATGCGCGCCTAAGTTGTGCAATTTTCAAGGGTCGAACTCCGCATCCAGGACCAAAGAGACCGAGTCGCAGTTACCGTTTTTTTAGACACGCCTCGACGGCTGATGAAAGCAAATTGCATGAACAAATAGAGCAGTTCGAGAATTAAATAAAAAGGTAGAAGGAACAAAAAACGAAATGCATTCCAATTATGGAATGTAAGTACGAGTATGTTCAGGAGGCAATCCCACTGGGCGCACCACCAACCACCTCGAATTGCTCCTCCCGGGGGACTCCACTCAATGTGCCTGGCAAATTTAATACACTGTCAGAAAAGTAGAGTATCTTGGTGCCAAAAATATGTTTAGAAAAGAGAGTATATTTGGCTTGTGCAGTTTCCGTCTGTTCGTCCGCATAAAGAACGAATATTGGACAACACTACTAAACCCAAGTCTAAGTTTCTAAAAGTGTTTAGATCTCAAACATCTTCATAGCTAAAATGCCGAAATTTGGTATGGGGACTACTGATGACCTCCTTTAATGATTTAATTACAAATACTTTACCCAGGCTCACTCAGCAAAAGAAAATGGACTGGAAACAGAGTGTACCGCAGGAGGAAGATTCCTCCTTCAAAGTTTTTGTGTTCTTAAATTCTTGATAATTATAATATCAATGCTTTGCACATTTAAATCATTTCTATGCCTGAATATACTCGTATATTATAGGATAAACCCCAGAAAAACGTACTTCAAATCGGACCCTCATTCACGACTTTTAGAAGGGCGGCAGTACCCTACTTTTGTCAACGAATGGTAACAATTTAGTATTCAATTCGTTCAGCTTTGGACGGTGTTTTTTCAGAGTGTACACGAGCAGGATAATGTCATTTGGGCCTTGACAGCACAGCATCTTCATTTGGCATCAATTGCCAGCAGACTGGCCATAAAGTCAAAGCCCAACAAATGCAAAGTCAAAACGCAGCAAAAGTGTTTTAGAAAAACCAACTGCGTACCCGTCGTATTAAAAGGAAACTCGGAACTGAGTTAATTTACCTTCCTGGAAATGCAAAAAAAAACTAAAACACAGCAATGTCATAGAAAATAAAATATAAAAAAAGGAACAAAAAGATCTTTGCGCTGCTCTGAAAACCTAGAAATCTAAATAGTTCGGGTCAGTTTCAGGGAAGAGAGTTGGGCAAAAAATGAAAAAAATAAACGGCTGAAAAGGATAGACCAACGTAAAATGCATTTCCGAGTATTAACGGTAGGTAGACCCGCCTTAACCCGTTACTGACGCACAAATTGCAAACTGTCGTTGTGTGCAGGCAGGGTTGAAGGGGTTAAAAAATGCGCCCTTTTTTTAACGCTCATAAAACAATAAAGCCATAAACCTCGAAGCGACATAAATTAGAAGATGTGGAACAGGATGAAGGGTTAAAAAGTGCACGATTTACTTCGTTTCTTCCCGATTTTTTTATTGTAATGTATTTCTTTTTTTTATGTGATTCTATTTGTAATCTCTTGCAGTGAGTTTGTGTATTATTGTTTTAGGTTTTACAACTTGGTCAGCGAATGGGTTAAGCAATGCTAAAATATTCGAAAAAATGCCAGGAACTTCGCGGAAACCCAACAAACTACGCGGAACTTGTAAAAACGGCTAGAAACGTTGGGTGTTGTTTCTATATGTTGTTTCAATATCATTTTTAGAGTTTTTGAGTTTTGACTGCTGCGGCGAAAAAATCAACTTCAACTTCAACTTCAACTTCAACGGCTGCTTAACATAAAGGCGCAATTAACGTTAACCCCTTTGTGGCCCTACGGTTGGCATTCCAGTGTTGCAACTTGCAACCGCCGGTGCCGCCTTTGAGTTGGCCAATAAAACTGTCGCATAAGTTAGAAATTTCGTTGCGCCTCCGCACAATAGAAATTATACATATTAATTAGTAACCCCTCCATCCCGAACTCCGATCAAAATTGATGTCTTAACCTGCTGTCGCATCGTTTTGTATTCCTATGTTCATTTTTTGTTTTATTCTCACTGTGCGGCCTTCGTCTCACTTTTCTTCAATCAATTTTCGTTCTCAGGGCTACTCGACTTCGTTCCCGTTCCCGTCCCCATCTATATTCCCATCCCTACAATTCCGGGCCCGTACGCCATGTGTTTCACTCGGACCCGCTCAACATTTTTATGAGCCTTAACAAATTTGTACAAATTGCCGTGTGGTGTTGTCGAATATTTGTTGCTCTTGTTGTTGTTGTTGCTGTTGCTAAATTTATCTGTTAGCTGGTTTGTTGTCCGTTGGCCAGCTTTAAAACCAAATTGGACCACAGCAAGATACAGATACCCAAAATGTATATTATGAAAAACTCTGCCACAAAATCCAACAAGTGGAAAATTGCTTTTTAAATGTGTTAATTTCTGGGAAAATAACGGCTATAAGTGATTCTCGTATATAAAATTACATGCTAAACATTATTTCTTGAACTTATTGCCCAAGAAATGCAACTTCTTATTGTTAGTTATTTTATATATTTTATATAATATTTATATTATTATTATTTTTATTATATTTTAAAAATAAAATAATGAAAATAGCAATCTGAAGAAATTATTATTATTTCTAATTTTCATTAAAATATTTGATTTCTTTAATGAATTTGTTGTTTTTGTTAAAATTTGAGAAATATTTATATATATTCACAAAGTCTTGTTATTACTATATCGATGAAAATATAAAACTGTAAGTAATTGGTTTTTTTTTTTTCGAACTGTAAGGGTTAGAAACTTATGTCAGGAAGGTCATTTTTGGCCTGGTTGGATGTTTATAGCAGCTTCGAATAGTAAATGAACACTCGATAGCGATTCCATTTCAGAACAAGTTTAATTATAGTTTAATGAATTCAAGATTACATGTTTATACTTCAGAGTAGATATTTTATAAGGTTTTAACATAAGTATGTGTTTTCAAATTAATAAGCGTCTCTCTCTGCTGCTCAAAACCAACTCCCCAAGGCAAACGAACAGGGCTTTGCCTACGACTCTCTGCAACTGCATCGAGTAGGATATTGCTAAAGAATTATCGTGTGATTCTTAGATACAATTTCAAATGGACCTGTTGATGAGAGTAATTAGTTCAAGCCGGGATCAAACAGCAGGTGGATCAGAGGTTAAGGCATCCGCCTTACAGACGGAAGCACTCGGGTTCGGATCTACGTGATTACCACCTCTATACGGACAAGTTAGGATACAAATTCTAACAATAAGGTCACTGATGAGGATGCTTGGCAGCATCCGAAATAGCGCTCGCTATATGACCAGCCAATACTGTTCATATAAATCTTTCCATATTCACCCTGAATTGTTCTCGTCAAGCCTGTTAAATATTTCATTTACGAAATAAAAAACTCAACATTTCTATTTCCTTTATTTCATTTACGAAATAAAAAACTCAAGAAATCATTTATATTTCCTTGTGCATCAAAATATAACATTTAAGAAAATATTTTTATTCCTGAACCTAAAAATATTACCACAAAGCAAAAAAATATTATTATAATTTCGATTAAAAATTATAAAACTTAATAAGTAATCGGGTTTTTTTCGTCGATATATAAAACTCAAGAAACCAATGTTATTCCTGTGCGAGAAGTTATAGTAAACACAAAGTAAGTATTGTTTTTAAGGATAGAGTGCTGGGCCTAAGCAGCCCTTAACCCTTAATTCTCTTCTTGATATAATATTTCATATTGTAATCTAATGAATACAAATCAATAATTAAATATACTTTTATACGAAAATGACATAAATCTCAAAAAAAAAACTTTTTATGAATGAGATTTGCTGTATAACTTTTGAAATATAAAAATTATTGGCAACAAGAATGCTCAAGGTGTAGTCCTTTTTCGGTTATCAATGCACTTTCATAAAGACTTTTTTGCTTTCCAAAATTGGTACATATTATTATCATTATTTACAGCTTGGGGATTGCAGCGGGTTCATTTTGATTTCTCTAAAGAAATTCCAAATCTTTCATACAGAACTCCCTAGGCAATATGATATACCCTAGCCATGGGGCATATCCACAAGTATGCGCTAAAGTATTTTGGTATGGACACCAAGAGAGGCGCCTCTAAAAGGCAAATTTCGCGCCTCCACGGGCGGCTCACATTCTGGGGCATTTTGCACGGATTCAACACCCACACCCACACCCACACACACACACGCACAGCAATCAGCAACCCTCCCACCCCCTTCAGAGCAGTGCAAACTGCATGTTGAAATAATTATGCGTGTGCATTCCGTGGCCAGGACGAAATGAGCTGCGATTTATGAATGCCAGGCTGCAGGCGAACCCAAAAACGCCCCAAAATGCGAGCGAGCCTGCCAGCCAGGATATGGCAGGACAACGTTGTTGTTGGTGGTGGTGGCGTCGGTGGCGACTGCATTGCCGCCGTGTACGACAAGCGCAGACATTATAATTATTAATAAATGCAAAAGCAGCGCCAACGGGAGCCATTTGGCGGATTGTCGGGTTGTCGGGTTGTCGGGTTGTCGGCGGGGCACTGTGCAAGGAGGTGAAGAACTATTTACGGCATGTCCAGGTCCTGGCGCTGCCAGAGTGCGAAACTGGAATTAATATGTGGCACCCAGGCGACGACCAAAGCGCTGCTGCTGACATAACCACGAAATGGGCGCCGGATTGGGTTGCAAATGGTTGGCAAGCGTTGCGGGCGGGCGGAGGGGGCGCGGGGGGCGCAGCGGACGGGCGGTTAATGGGGCTTGGGTGTAGTATAAGGACGGGCCAGTAAAAGTGTCATTTTAAAATTTATGACACGTAATTGATTTTATTAACAAACAAAAAATTGGCTTCTCACTGCACGGCTGCATTAACGTGCCGACTTAATTAAGATGCATAAATGCAATGGAAATGCTTAAAAGGACACACACAGCGGACGGCGCACTTCAACTTGATTATCCTTGAATGCCAGCACGATATTTACACCGCGCCCCCAACCTGCCACAACCCTTACCCAACAGATGTGCCATTAATCTCAGGCGCCCCAACACTCAGTCTTAGGCTAAGGCAAACATGGCAAGCTTGCACCTCCTGGCTGCCACCCTTCTCTCTCCCTCCGCTCACCCCGTTTATGGTTGCATTGGGGGACCAACTGCAGCTCTATGTAGGTCCTTTCTGTTGCACTTTTCGACGGCAAAGCTGCAGTTTTGCGGGCTTGCACTTGTGGCCAAATGTTGGCCTGGCGGCTTTGTTCAGCTTAGACATGGCCACGACATGTTGATTGAGTCCCCGTCCCCATCCCCATCCCCATTCCCATCAACGTCCCTGTCACCCGAATATGACAATGTTGTGATGCTGCCTGCTAAGAGTGAATGTTTGCCAGCTTAATTTAATGGCTAGCACTTTGTATATGCACTACATTTGCCCAAATCCGAACAAATGACTGCCTAGAATAAGGAACAGGCCTGTTCCCAATCCTCTTTTACCCGAAACTAGGGTAAAAGGAGTTACGAATTGTTTTAGCTGTCCCGAACATAGTTTTTGATCGATCATTCCTATGGCAGCTATATGTTATAGTGATCCGTTCCGTCTGGTATCGGCATATGTACTGCCTGCAGCAAATAGAAGAATCTGCGCCAAGTTTCATTAGGATAGCTTTAAAACTGAGAGACTAGATAGACCTCCCTATATCGACTCTTCTATTGATGCTGACTCAGAATATATATACTTTGTTGGATCGGAAACGTCTCCTTCAGTGCATTACACATTTCGAATCAAAGCTATAAAACCCTTTGCTAGTTTATAATAAATTACTATACTAGCTGGTAATACCGAGTGTTTCCCGTGCCATATATTCTTTTACTCCCTATTTTAAAATTCGTTCTATGTAGAAACCACTTTCTCTAATTCAACCAACTTCCTTTACAATTGTGCTAATTCCACTAATTGTTTGATCGAACAAATATTAGACTAAACAGTCTTGGGACTCTCATTAATCTCATTATTCACACTAAATTTTCCAAAATCGGTGAGGAGTTCGAAATTTTTTTTTGAAAATACATCGATACTCGATCAGGAAAATATGAAATACAAGAGTTCTTTTAATAATTTTGAGACAGTGGGTTGAATCCTTTTAAATGGATCAGACACTGTTGACATATTTGATGTGAAGAGCCTTGAAACTGATTAGATTATTTACAAAGGAGTTTAATGCAGGACTATTTCAGCACCTCTCCACTTCTGTGGGAGAAGTATGCCAAAATATCTTCTGCTTAAAGGGAACTACTTTGGAAAACTCAGCTCTATAGCTCAAATGATTTGGAACGAACCTTTAAATATATATATACCTACATATATATAGTTAAGAAGGAGCATGAATATAATTGTATAGTTTGTATTCCAGCTGTACTTAAAGCCTTTAAGTTAAAGGTAAACTATACGTAATGTTGCTGCAAACTATTTAAGTACACAATATATCAAGGATATCGGCTTTAGTGTGCAACTATCCTTGATTGTTGTTGTTGTTGTAGTTGTTGTTGGTGTTGGTGTTGAGGAATCCCTTTTAGCTTTGAGCACCGAATTGCGGGCCATCAACTCTTGGGGTTAACCAGATTTCTCATTTGAATGCAAATGCAGAAGCCGCCATTGACTGTAATAAAAGTTTGCACAAGGAGCAACAGCGAACAGTATCCTTGCACACATACACAGAGGCAGCTGACGCTGTCTTTGGATTGTTAAGTTACTTTCGCATATCCTTTGAGAGAGAGAGGAAGAGAGAGAGTTGGCAATTACGGGACGCCCGGCGCCCAATGCCCGATTTATACCGTTACAGAGTAACCAATTCTCCATGGTTGCGCAATAACTGCAAATTTAATTTCGCAATTTCGCGCCTTGCCCTCGCCCCGCCGGCCCTTGTCAAGGCACCATCGAAGCCGTCCCTCGTCCTGCGTCCTTTTTCCCAGGCGCACATAAAAATCTTTCGCACACACACACACACACACACACACAACTAATCTGAGCTTGTTTATATGTGCTATAAATTTACAAATAAATTGGCAAAATGCTCTAAGGCCGTGAAAGCCTCAAAAGCATTTCAAAATTAGCGGCAAGTTCATTGGGAAATTGCGCCAACAGTTTTTACGCTTTTGGGATTCGCAATTTGGTATGGAAATTGCTTGGCATTGTTCTTTTTTTTAACAAATTGACATTTGTGTAAGTTATTTGTTTATTTTATGAAATATGCATAACTTCCATAGAACTACAATCAGAAAATAATCGTCCTAAAATCCAGAAATATTTCTTATTTTATAGAAATAATTTGTTAAAGTAAGAAACTTATCTCTGAAAAGTTGAAATGTTGTTGTTGTTTTCAGAAATATTTTCTAATTTTTATTAGAATTATATTTCTTATTTTAGAAATTTCAACTTTTATATTTACTTTAATTTTTTCAGTATTTAGAAAACTGATCTCAAATTTAGGAATTATTGACTTAGTTTTTAGATAAACGAAACCATGTTATTTAGAAAATTAACTTTCTAAATTTGCTGAACTTTCTTCTTTCCAACTCGAGCTGCCCTTGGCTTCAAAAAGTATGGCGATTTTCTAAAATCTAGGGCTTAATATGTAGAACATTTTTCCATTAATTATTACTATAATTCCATTAAACTAAAGCGTGTTCCAAACCCATTAAGAAATATTTGAGTTTTGTTTTGTGTTTTGTCTGATTTTCATAGATTACAGTAATAATTCCAACAAACAACTCCCAAAAACGATGATATCCTTTCAAACTAACTATATAAAGGATGTTTCAGACTGCAAGCCAGATAACTTGCTTATGAATTGGTTTTATGATAATTTTGAAAAGAAATGTTACTGATTAGGAATACTAAAAACTATTATAAGCAAAAGACTATGCGAGTAGTATCTAAGCCTAGGATAACATTTCCACTTTTCTATTGTTTGCTTAGTTTAATAGGAAAATTATTTTAAAATTAATTTTAATAAGTGAACAAACTTGAATAGTTTTACAGCTTCCAGCTGAGTAAACTTTCAGAATGTTGCTAAACGGCATTTTATACGCAGATAATGTTCTAGGACGGCAGATTAATATATATATATTATAACTGATGACCAAGGAAATGAAATATTTAGTATTCAAATCTCAACGATTAACAATTAAAGACTTTGTTAAAGATTTCTACTACAATATATACGAAATAAGAATCAAAACAAACACAATAAGTATAATAAATTACTAAAAACTTGGATTTCATAATAGTTATTGATAGAAGACTCTACAGACTCGTTCAGCAGAACTAAGCGCTGACTGATTTCCGCTGACCTACTAAGCATCTATATGATTGATTTTTGTTCAGCTTCAAATTGTGTAAGTATATTTTAAGTAAAAATTCAAAGTTTGCGTTCATAATAGAGAAAACGCAGCGGAAATCAGTCAGCGATTAGTTCTGCTGAATGGGAGCAACAGCCATTGATTTTTGCTGTTCAGCCATCGTTTCAAAGTGAAGTCTCAATGGGAATTTGGTATTCATATAAGTATCTGTAGCTGTATCTGTAGCTGTATCTGCATCTGTAGCTGTGTCTGTATCTGTATCTGGATCTTTATTAAAGTTCTCGCACAAAGTGAATCGCTAATATTGCCACCAAAAAGCAATTGTGGAGAGGAAAAATCCATTTCAGGTTATCCGCGAATTTCAATCAGTCCCGCGACGCTTAACAAAGTGAAACATGGGACGTCAAGCCGCTGCCGCTGCCGCAGTCGACGTCAACGTCGCTGCGGCTGTTGGTAAATATAAATGGCTGCTGCTTTTTGGCAGCAAAAGGTGGAGCATGGTAGGGGGCACGTAGGATGTAGGGTACAGAGAGGGGGGGTGTACATAAAAATAAATATACACAAAGGGCATACGTGATATGCAGAAGAAGACGAGCGCCTGCCCCAGCCCCAGCCCCCCCTTCACTCCAGTGGGCGGAGTGGGTGTGTATCACTGTGGCACTGTCACTGGGCCAACAACAACAACAACAAGAACAAGCGCTTGCCACGTGCGCCATTTAAAGACGCAACACGATTGGGGCAGGTAGGGGTTGGGGGGTTGCAAGCATTTTTGTTGGCAATTGCCATAGGAAATCCACTTAGGCTCGTTTGACAAAACTACTCGTCAAGAGCTGTGTGTGTGTGTGTGTGTGTGTGTGTATAGAGATGGGGGGGCAGGGCGGGAAAGTGGGTGCAAGGGATCGTGCGGAGTGACGCAGCTGGCGCGCGTGAGCAGCTAAAGATTTATGGCATCTTTTACGTGGCAGTTCAACTCTTTGGGGCTGCAAAGAGTTACGGCAAGAAAATCTCATCAAATTTATTTAAATGCACATAAATCTTGCAAACAGCTGCACACGCATACAGCTAAAGATACAGCTAATGTTACAGCTAAAGATACAACACACACATACATACATAGATACATACATAGTTACAAATATTTCCCAAAGCCAGCAATATGCGCTTAAGCACATTGTAAACAATTATTATGGGGCCTGCCAACTAACCATTAAAATTGTTAACCATTGGCGCCACTTTCTGATAATAAACAATGCTGCAGATACAACAAACACTGCGTGTATCTGTCGGATACAAGCGTCATCTGTTGGAATGCTTTTGCCATTCGGGGCTTGTTTATCCATTCGCTGGCGTGAGAAATTTGCTCGTGGCCACGCCTTCGGCCAGCGGCCATAAAAGCTATATAATGCCATAAACAAATCAAACACAACAATATCAACAACATCAACGGCAGCAACATTTTCAAACAAATCGCCAAAGGCAAAATATTTGGCTTTCTGGTCATGCCGAAAAGAGCGAGGCGCCAACGTTTCCAGATTCGGATTGATCCAAGTACGAGACGCCAGAGTCAATATATATATACATATATACTACTATACTAGCTGGTAAAACGACAGCGTTGCCCGGCCAAATACTTAGATTGAGATGCATTATGTTGAACTTGACTACTTGCGCCAATCCTAAGAAAATGCACAAAAATAGCGCATCACACTTTTCCCTACCGTGGGGGTAGACTTTCCTAAATAGTTGAGCCAAATGCTTGAATTGTTGTGTAGGGTTGTGACAATGACCTTGAAGTCGATCTAACCAAACGAATAATCTCACTCATTTGACTTTGACTCCCATTTCCTGCCCGTGGCGACGGTTGAGCATAGATTTTCCAAAATCGGTAAGCAGTACTTTAGAATACTTTTGATGAAGTTGAAAGAATCAGAAAAGAGCGGAAGGGTGGGAAAGTCTGTACTTCATTTAAGTGAACATTTTCAAATCAACTATTTTCATTGTTAAAACATACATTTTTCATAAATTTTTCGCATTCTGTTTGCATAAATCCCGTGCACTGTGAAATTGTGCACCGTAGTCAGGCAGTTATTCGATTCAAAAGTCCCAAGCTTGGAGGCAAAGTTATTACAAGTTGGTACTAACAAATATCCACCGACCGCCACATTAATCGAAAATCGATCATTATATCGATGTGTATGTAAATGTGTTATGAATGCAGCTTGACCGACTTACTACATAATAATAATAATGTTTTTATGTCGCAAAACGTCCCAACTGCATTCAGAATCTATTAACTAAAAAGCTACGAAATGATTTAAAGTAACTAAGTCGTGGTTTCACAAAAACAGATGACTCTAGCAGCAGCGCGCCATCTAGCGTAGATCGAAAGCAAAGAGTAAACAAAAGGCTGAGAGACATAAGCAATATGGCGGTTTCAGTCGCACTTATTAGTTTTAAGAACGAGAGAGCGATTAAAGAGAGATTTTTTTGTTATCTCGTTTACTCTCTTAGGTTGTTATGCAGCAGCTGGCGCATACCGAGATTTTCCAACAATTTTCAAATAAAATCATACTTCCGGATATATATTAAACCGATTTTTTCGTCAGTTCCCACTTACGGTATAAAAAGAATGTTCTGTCAGAATTCCAGGCTGCTAGCTTCTACCCTTTGGGCTGCACAAAGTCGCCCGTCAGTCAGTCAGTCAGTCAGGTTGAACTCTTTTATATATATAGATATATAGAGTCCCAACAATTTTATTAAAACATTTTTATGACGCTGCGTTTTTATAGCCAGTAAAACAGCAGCGGAAAAACAAAAACAAAAACAACAACATAACAACAAAGAAAATGAAAACTGAAAATCGAAATTGAATTTGAATTTGAAACAGAAAAAAATCAAAATGAATTAAATGCTAAATTTCAAATTGCAGGCAATATTATTAAACATATTTACTGATGAGCTGCATAATAAATATAATAATTAAATAGTAATATATAATAATCAATATTGATAGTATTGTTTGTTTTATTGTTGATATTTATTGAGATTACTAGTCACTAAATTTTAAAGAGATATTATTTAAAGATTTGGTGACAAAACGAGCTTTGCTTAGCTATAATATATTTGTAAGCATTTCATACACTAATTTATCATATAACCCCAAGATCTGCACCATTTAAATTAGCATAAATAATAATTATACTTCAATTGTAAATAATTGTTCATAAACTTAGCTTAAGCCATATGTTATAGCTTTTCACAGGAACATTTTATAATTAGTTTGTCTCCTAATTTTTATATTTATTTCCTTACAAACTGTCTTAGGACATTAAGTAAATTGAGGGATTAATATTAAGATTATAGAAATAGCAGCTTTCCAGTAAGCCTTACCAGTATTATATTTAACATATTTTGTGTTCGTTTAGTTTATCTTTCAGTTAGATCGAGAATGTGTATCCTTTTCAGTCTTTTTACTATTAAGACCAGACTTACTAGACTTAAGGCTAGGTTATTTTCATGATTATGGATGTATCAATATATTTTGTTTACTACATTAAAGTATTTCTTCTTTTAGTTTTAGCCTACATTTTATTACTCCTCGAATGTACAATGTTTTATTTAAGGCTAAGGGTTATACATATTAGTATATTTCAGAGTTTTAACGATTGCTTTTCAACTGTAACAGTTCTTTAGTTTACCTAATGAATTTATTATGTTTATAAATTATTCATTTAGATTACAAAGGAAAATGGGGAAGAGAAATACCTTCTGCTCCTACGATAAGGATTTTCCTATCCTAAAGGAGCTTTAAGAAGTTGTCGCAATGTTTTAGGATCAGTAACGCTGAAGTATCTCAATATTTAAGTAGCTAGCAGTACCAGTTCAAGTCTATCCATGAAGTTCGATAGTAGAATGTGCCAGGTTAGATTATGAATCATATTCAAAATAAACTTTTGTCTGATTTGCATATTTTTCTATATCTGCCCAAATAGTAGCCCCATAATTTCCATTTATAATTCGTTAAAATGTCTTATGTATATTTCAATTATTTTATTACTATTCAAATCAAATCAATTGTAAATAAGACTGTTTACTTTGTGTGTCTTGGAAATGTTTATTTAAATATATTTTTGGTTTTCTATGTTGAGATACAACAAGACCTAAAATAATATATAAATGGAGGCTTAAGATGTTCTATAACTCCGATTTACTTGAGCCATATATATAAGTATATTGAGAGTTGTATTTCAGCGTTTATTAAGCTGCTTTTAAAGCGCTGCCAACTGATTGACAAAGTTGTGATACTTACTACCCCCCGCGATGCAAGGGAAGAAACAACATTGTGCGGTAGTGGTGGGGGTTGAAGTTGGGGTACAGGCAGAGGCAGTGGCAGTGGCAGTGGCAGAGGCACAGACAGGAACACGGGCCACGGGGACACCCTTTTGCAACGCAATGAGGCTACGCAGGGCACATCAAAAGTATCTGGGATGTAGTACTTGCGGGCCGTGCTTCTAGCCGGGCTAAAAGTTTGCGAATTGAATTCGCCACACGACTATGCCACACGCGGCTCACCAAATTTCGCACAATTTTGCGTGCGAAGCGGCCGTGTAATGATGCCATGTGGCATGCGGGGCGTGGGTGGAGATCCTTGCCAGTAGGCGTGGCAGTGTCAAAGCATGTCAAAGTGCCGCTTGGGGTGCGGTGGGGTGGGGTGGGGGTGCAATGTGTGTGCGGCGCCTTTGCAATGAGCCCAATAAAGTCAAACATGAGGTCGGCTGGCGCAGGATATTGGGTTAAGGAGGTAAAGGACTAGCGACCAGGCACGACGACACGCACTCCCCGGAAAGCGGCAGACAATGAGGCAAGCGGCACGCCCTTCAAAAATGCTGCCAGCCCCCCCGCTACACACACACACACACGCACACACAGGCACACACTCAGCACTCCCCAAACGCAATTCAATTCAACTATTACAGTGCCCATTGTGTGAGCCTGATTTTTGATTATCGTGCGCCAAGGCACAAGAGTCACGTCATGGCCCTTGGGCTGTGGCTTAATCGAAGATGCCTCCAGCGACAGCATCTGAGACAGTAGCATAGCCTGTCTGTGTGTTTGTGTGTGTGGCATCATCGGCATCATCAAAGTCAATTGTGTGGAAAACTGGCAAGAAGAAAGCGCGTAAAACATATTACGCAGATTGTATTGATTTCTTATTATTTTGTCGCGTCGCTGCCGTTTGACGCTTGGATTTATGGGGCAAGTCGATTGCCCCACACACCCTCCCCCGCTCCCTCCCTCACGAAAGCCAGCCGAGGTACTCAATGTGGGTTTATGAGCAGATTGTGGATGTGGTTGCGGCTGTTGCCTTGTATTCGTGGCCAGGACACTTGTAAGTAGCTATCAGGCAACATTTCGTTGAAACAGTAGATTGCTCAGCAAAGTGTGTGGCATGAATCCACTTAGCCTACTCGCTGCATAAACCAAGCCAATGAAACTCCACAGCAACAATACATTCGCATTTAAGAATTTTGAATGTAGGCTAAAGAGATTCGAGTAGAAGTTGATGTAAATGTAGGTTAAGCCAGTGGATGATCATTTTCGCAATAGTAAGAAGCTAAAATAAATACCTATAATTTCTATAATAGTTCTAATATTAATCATTAAGCTTTTATGTCATGAATATGTTTTAATGTATATTTTGAATAGTTATTTATTTCATTTTATTAATATTGATAGTCTAGTTTCCAAAACTGAAACTTACAAGCTATTTTATATAGCGCTGGCTTCAAAGGCCTTTCTTCTAGTATAATTCTTATATTTAAATATCTAATCTATATATCTAGATTAAATGTGAAAGGCAGCTACAATCCTGTATAAGTCGAGCATCCAAAATTAGCTGGATTCAAAGGTATATATAAATTTATATGGCAAAGAAGCTTTAAGTGATTGACCCAATTAGTAGCCGGGCCGGGCTACAAGCTGCTTAAAACTAAATATTAATATTAAAGGCGGATGCAAGCAGGAGAGAACAGAAAATCACTCAAAGGATAAATAATTTCAACTAATAATAGCACAGAAAATCACTCAAAGGATAAATAATTTCAACTAATAATAGCACAGAAACACTCAAAGCATAAATAATTTCAAATAATAATAACACAATTTAGTACAGATCTTGAGTTATAATTGAAATCCCGCCCACTTATTCAATTTATATATAAAATCTCAAATTATTGTAATTAAATATCAAAAATGTCATTTTACTTTCGATTGGTTTGTTTTTTTTAATTACTTTGTAGTTTGTGTTATTTTTCTATATTGTTAAAAATATAAATATATAATATATAAATTTTTATTTTATTTTATTAAATATTTTCATGTAATCAAAGTAATTACAAAAAAACTAGCTTCAAAACATGTGTATTTTCTTAATTCAATTAACCATTCTCGCTGTTTTATTATTTTCAAGTAATTAAAGTAATTACAATAAATTAACTTGTACACACTTTTAATTTTCCCAATTCAATTAATCATTCTCGCTGTTTGAACTTCTGACCCCTTTAAAATACACCCCTTACAAGCAGAATAATAAAAGTATTTACTAACACAAACAATTAGGGAATGAAATTTATTTGAAATTAAAAATACTTCAAATTAAATATGGAAGGCTAAGTTCCTATCTAGGGGCTTCTTGGGCAATGCATTTCTTGTGTGAATAAATGGCATGCAACTCTCAAAACTTGATAAAACAATAAATAACAACAAATAGCAAAGTCGCTATACTTTACACTAAATGTGGCTCAGTTTCTTACGTTGCATGTAATGGTTTCTTACATATGCAAGATTTATATTGTTTGTTTAAATTACTGCGCAAGTTGTACCGGAAAGCAAGCAAGAATGCATCTAACATCTTTTACAGCACTCATATTAAATGTGGCTCAGTTGCTGCCATCAAATCGAAACTTTGTTATACTATTGCTTAGATTTATATTGCTTTTATTATTATACTTTAATTATTTTTGATTTCTGCGCAAGTTGCGCCAAAAAGCGTGCAAGATTGCATCAATTAACATATCTTACACCATATTAAACTGAACTGAAATCAGTTTCTTGTGGAAACTTGGTTACATTTGTAAGACTTATTTTTGTTTTGTTTTTTATTTCTACGCAAATTGCGCTTGTATTAAAAGTTGCACCGGAACGCATGCAAGAATGCATCTAACATCTTTTACAGCACTCATATTGAATGTGGCTCAGTTGCTGACACCGAATCGAAAGTTTGTTATACAATTGCTTAGATTTATATTGCTTTTCTTATTATTTTTGATTTCTGCGCAAGTTGCACCAAAAAGCGTGCAAGATTGCAACAATTAACATATCTTACACCATTTTAAGCTGAATTGAACTCAATTTCTTGTGGAAACTTGGTTATATTTGTAAGATTTATTTTGTTTTGTTTTTTATTTCTACGCAAATGGCGCTTGCAATGAAAGTTGCACCAGAAAGCAAGCAAGAATTCATCTAACATCTTTTACAGCACTCATATCGAATGTGGCTCAGTTGCTGACACCGAATCGAAAGTTTGTTATACTATTGCTTAGATTTATATTGCTTTTATTATTATACTTTAATTATTTTTGGTTTCTGCGCAAGTTGCGCCAAAAAGCGTGCAAGATTGCATCAATTAACATATCTTACACCATATTAAACTGAACTGAAATCAGTTTCTTGTGTAATCTTGTTATTGTATTTGTATTTGGTGTTATTTGTAAGATTTATTTTGTTTTATTTTTATTTATACACAAATTGCGCTTGTATTAAAAGTTGCACCAGAAAGCAAGCAAGAATGCATCTAACATATTTTGCAGCATTCATACTAAATGTGGCTCAGTTGCTGACACCGAATCGAAAGTTTGTTATACAATTGTTTAGATTTATATCGCCTTTATTATTATTTTTGATTTCTGCGCAAGTTGCGCCAAAAAGCGTGCAAGATTGCATCAATTAACATATCTTACACCATATTAAACTGAACTGAAATCAGTTTCTTGTGGAATCTTGTTATTGTATTTGTATTTGGTGTTATTTGTAAGATTTATTATGTTTAGTTTTTCATTTCTACGCAAACTGCGCTTGCACTAAAAGTTGCACCAGAACGCATGCAAGAATGCATCTAACACCTTTTTTTTACAGGATTTATACTAAATGTGGCTCAGTTTCTGATTCAAATGGAAAGTTTGTTATACTATTGTTTAGATTTATATAGTTTTTATTTATTTTTATAAATTATTTTTTTGTTGCGCAAGTTGCACCAAAAAGCGTGCAACTTTTTTCATTTGTAAGTAGAGATCAACCTCTCTCTCTCTAACTCTACCTCTCTCCCCCCTTGGTAATTTGTCCAAACACATGCCAAAAATCAACAATAACAACAACAACAGCAACAACAACAACATTGAATATCGCAATGAATTCGAAAAACCAGAAACAAAAAAAAAACCCCATTTTGGCCAAAGACGCGCGGTGCGTGTTGCAACCCGCAGATTGCCACGGTGCTCATACCACATTCCCTTCTCCTTCTCCTTCTCGTTCCCCTGCTGCTGCTACTCCACCTCCTTCTCTGTCCTACCTTCTGTCTGCTTCTCCTGCTGCTCATCATTCTGCGCTTAATGATTTTGTATTTTTTTTAACAGCCGCAGCAACAACAACTCTAGCCGCCATTTTGCCCGCTGCACGTGTGTGTGTGTCTATGTGTGTGTGTGTGTGTGTGTTGTATACGAAGTAGCCAGCGCGCACCCCAAAAAAACGCGCGCCCCGCTTCGGTTACATTTGGTTGTGTGTAGTTGTTGTTGTTGTTGTTGTGCGGCTCTTGAAGAGCTCGTCCTAACAAGCATAAACCACCGCGCGGCTCTCACGCTGAGTTCCATGCACACATGTGAGCTGCATCTGCGTGTGTGTGCGTGTGTGTGTGTGTGTGAGTGCATGCGGGGAGAAAGAGAGCTGAGGAGTGCGAGTGCGAGTGTGCGGAAGGCCGCGCGTTTTTGGTTGGTGACGGCGTGCCACAGATGATCATCAGCAACAACAACACAAGGAGCATCGCCAGCCGCCAGCCGTCGTCATCAGTGGTGCTGGTGGTGGTGGTGATGGTGGTGATGGTGGTGGTGGTGGTGCTCTTGGTAGTGGTGGTAATGCTGCTGCTGGTTGTGGTGGTGGTAGTAGCGGCCGCGTGTCATTATGCATTTGTGTAAATGTTGTATGTGCTTGATAGTGTTGATAATAATAGGCTGAGCAACGGACTGGGGGGAGGGGTTGGGAAGGGAGGGGAGAGAAGTCAGTATGTTCATAAATTAAAATATCTATATGTACGATGAAGAACTAACGTTCGTAGGCACTATCGATAGTCGACGATTGTTTATTATTGAAATCGATAATTCACTATCGATATTCGATTATTGTTTATAATTGAAATCGATAATTCATTTGATATCAAAAAATCTCAGTTTATTATTATTTTATTTCAAAAATGTCAACTTATTTATTTCATATTATATTATCTCAAAATGTTGTTTCATAAATAGTTGCATGCTTACATTATCTTATCGACGATTGTTTCATTGAAACCATCGATATTTATCGATAGTTTTGTCCACTTATGCAATTTATATACAAAATATACAAAATCAAATTCAAGGGGTTTTGTAATTTTTCCCCATCTGATAATGTTCCTGTTGTTCAATATAAATATACATATACCAATAATTTACACCATTATTGAAGTAGAAAAGGCCAGGTTGCCTGAACTCTTAGTTAAGAATTTCAATACTCAAAAAAAACCTGTATATTAAAATGGAGAAATAAATGAAAATGAAAAAAAAACTCAAATTATTATATTTTTATAACAAAATTGTCAATTTATTTCTTTGATATAACATTATATAAAACAGTTTTAGTCCATAAATAGTAGCTTGTTTATATGGATTTCTCTAAACCAAATTCTTCTTTTCAGTTTGTAGCAAAATTCTGCTCCGAATCTGTCTATCAGTGATCTCAATATTAGGTTTTAAGGAACTTTGACCCTTCCCTGAATAATACAAAATACTTTATAATTACGCTTAGAGTACCACGCATATAACTTTTATTTCCTTTTAAGAGAAACTTATTCAGATTAAATGCCAACAGAACTTAACAGAACCTCCCAGCTTTCGAAGCGATGTGTAAACCAAACTATGGGATACTATCGATAGTGAAGTGCTATAAGAGTGCTCAAGCATCGATAATATCATCGATAGTTCTCCACCTCTAATGTACATACATACATCCATACATATGTATATGTACATATCAAAGTTTACATACACGCAATTCTAAAATTTCATACTTAAATACTTTCAAACTTTAGTTTTGTAAATATTTCAAACTTGTTTCAATTTCAAACTTGAATAGGATGAAAACTTTACGCCCCCTTCTAATCCAGAAAGATTTCCGATCAAATCATTCATTGTTAGCTGTTCTGAATTCCGAAAAACGCAAACAGTAAACGAAATCGTTTACCATTTGAAATGGGAACAGGCCTGTATATTTGATGGATGATTGTAAAGATGGTGACACCCGGTTGTAGTTTCCTAAGAATTTTTCAGTCATGTCAAAGTCTAATGGTCTTGTTCAACTAACTGTTAACTATTAGCTAGTATTTGCAGTTTCCAAAACAATAAATTTATACTGCAGGATCTCTAATGCCTTCTGGATCACAGCGCATTGTCCATATTAATAAATCATCGATACTAGCAATGGTCAAATCGATATTTACCTAAGCATACAAATTATAAACGTATAACAAATAATAATATCGATTATCCAAGTCATTGGCTCATTAATATTGTATAAATAGGCTCTGATAATATGAGAGTACTATATTTGCAAAGCACCCTATCCGCTAAAGTACTCTTATTAAATCTAGATCATCCGATAAATATATTTTCCACCGCTAATAAAAACAATAGATATGCTGAAATATACTCAGGTATATTTGGGATATTTTTTAATTTGATATGAACAATATCCTAAATATATCTCAGTTATACAACGATATTTAAAGATACAAATCTTAGCAAGCAACCTTAAATTTCAATACAATAATTAAATAATACAAAAATTAAAATAAATATAGATTTAAATAATATTAATTACACTACACCTACGCAAACGAATATTCAATTAAATTTGATTGTAATAAATAAATAAATACATTATAATTAAATAAATAATAAGTAAATACAAAAATCAATAAATATATAAATAATAAGCTTATAATTTTAAAATAATAAATGTAAATACTTCATGCAATTAATTACACAGTAAAAAAAATAGTCTTACTCTAAAACCAATTTTACTTGAATCTATACTATAACAAGTTCATGAAGTATGAAAATGTAATTATTTATAAATATGTTAAAATGCTGAGTAGTTTAAAATAAATACTTATAACAATATGAAGTGTTAAAACTAAACTAATTGTTCCACAACTGTATTTAGTACCAAAAAGGATTAAATGAATTGAGTGAAAGTATTAAAACTATTATTGTTATCTAGCTGAAGGCCCCTGGCAGCCATTGCTGGCTTTAACTCAATGAATAGTTTATAAATAAATAAATAAAAGTACTCATGCCACATGAGGAGTGCGGGGTGTGACCAAAAGCTGCTGTTTGCAACTGTTTTGGGTGCTCAATCTACCCGTTGTTGAAGTGCCTGGGCGTGCAGCACGCCACTTCAGCTGCCTCTCAGTCTGTCTGTCTGCTGTTGCTGCCTAAATGCCCACCCCAACTACTGCCACTCTGCCACTGCCACTCTGCCACTGCCACACTGCCCCTGCCCCTGGCCCGCTGCACAGCTTGTAGTCGAATTGTCGCATAATCGCAGCAAGGTATCTGAGACTTTCAATAAAAGGGCGCGTTTACAAATATTTGGCGTTGCATCCGCTGCAGCGAAAAGGACATTAATTTTTTTTTCTATTTCGTTTTTTTTTTATATGTGCAACATAATTCTTAGTAGCATTGACGACAAAGGGATAACATTGCATTTGTTGTCAGCCCAAAAACTGTCACAGCTCGCCAAAGGATCACATTTTCATTCAGCAGTTTTCATTGATTCCCGTTGCCCAAGGCCCAAGGCCCGAACCCCGTACCCCGAACCCCTCAGCAACAATGGACGCATTCGAATAGAAGGAAAATGTTGACAAGACACATTTTTCACCAAATGCCTACAATATTTGGCGTTTTTCGAAATTTTATAGCGACAACAACAACAAGAACGGCAATGTCTAAAGTCAACAATGTCCTTTGCCTTAGACGCATTTGCTCTGTATACACGATCAGCCCCCTTTTGTTGTCAGCGCCCAGTTGAGTTTTTGTGAGACAATGCGGAGACGTTGATGGTGATGTCTTCGTTTACGTATCCTGCGTATTGCGTACTGCATCTTGTGTCCTCCGCCCTGTGCCGCACATTGTCCTTTGCTTGCGCTGCCGCTTTTGTCACGTCAACATTGCTTTGTCTCTGGCCAAAGTCAATAGATTTCCCAAAGCCGCTAACAGTTTTAGCTGCTCCTTGCTCCTGCTCCTTGCTCCTGCTTCTTGCTCCTGTCTGCCATAGTTTGATTTACGTTATTTACGACGTCATCGGCCCGAGGCTGATGTTTTAATTTACGCCTTTTGGATGCGGCTAATGTGATTTGCTTTTTTTGTGTGTTGCAGCACTAAACAGATCTGTCAATAATAAAAGGACGAGTTGTCTATACAGCATATATCCATGAACTTTAATGAATGTCAATCTGTTTATTAATCTGCTTCAATGATTTTCAGCTGAGTTTTATTAACTGCCCAGTTGGCAGTGTTCAGTTCCTGGAAGCCTTTTTTATTATGTTTAAGGACACTTTTCTTAATGTTTAGTTAAGTTTTATACTTGCGATAAAAAAGTGGTTTTAGAAAATCTTGATTTTCTCGTCAAATTAATTATAATTTAAGTACTGTTGATAATATCAATCTCTTTGTATTTATGCTAAATATTTATATAGTCTTATTTTATTTTTATTTCTTTTTGTCACAATATCATAAATTTATGCTCTCAAAAGGTGCCATCTCCCTACCAGATTCCTTTCAATAATATATTCATATAATTTTTGTAAATTTTGTAAATAATATATTTATATTAGTTCGTCATATTGTTTTATAAAGGAATGCATTGTAATTTGCTTGCTTTACATTTAATTTCAATTATTCATAATTAGTATTCAAAATTCAAATGTGATTTACAAGTAAAAACAAAAAATATGTATCATATTTCCGGTAAATAAGAACAAATATATATCTAAGTATTAATTAGGGTTCTCATATCAATCTCAATTTTATTTCATTCATTAATACTACTTATATATATGTATAACCTTTGATCAAATTATGTTTACCCCTTATATGTAAAACTAGATGAAGTTGCCACTAAAGACAGTGGAAAGCTTGTTTAAATATAATATACAAGGTTTTAAAAAAAAATAAAAAGAAATTATATAAATTCTTGATCGGTATACAAGGGTCGATTTTGAAAATAGTATTTTCTAAATTGAATTAGATGTAAGGTACAAGCCATGAAACCATAAAGTCTATATAGAAAGATTGACTATAAAATTAAGATCTGTTTTATTATTATTATTATTATACACAGTTTACTTATAAAGTAAAATTATAAATAAACTAAAAGCTATGGCTGCTAAGGCCTTGAGCTATTGTAGTGCAAATTTAGGATTAACTTATCTACTTTGTTAATTAAATTATAATTAATGATTAATATTAACAGTGTATCTACAGAGATTCAAAAATCTTGTGAGTCTTTAGGAAGTGTATGATTTTTTTTAAATTTTCAGAGGATGGGTTAAAGATGTTAAGATCTGTTAAAGTAAGAAATTTCATCAATTTTGGTATGACATTTATAAATTTTATATTTTGAAACTCGCAATCGATTAAAAATGAATATTCAAGATGTTAGTTTGCTCCAAGCTTGTGGGTTTTATATATTTGAAGTGAACATTCTGGATCGGTAATGTGTCTTTGGATAGAGCTGAATATGGAAACATATTCATGAATACAATTTGTAGTTGCAATTTGGTGAGTAGTCAAGTGTAGTAGTGTTGTGTGTAGTGTTGTGTGTAGTGTTGTGTGTAGTGTTGTGTGTAGTGTTGTGTGTTGTGTTGTGTTGTGTGTTGTGTGTTGTGTTGTGTATAGTGTTGTGTGTTGGCTGTTTAGCCTGGATTGTTGACGTAGCACATGCGCTTGGCACACTCCTTGCCCACAACTTGGCCGTACTCGAGGATCAGATCAATATCCTCAGAGAGGGAGAGCGTTTCGAAGTGTCTGTAATTGGTGCATGTTTGAGGATCTAGCAGTATCTGAATATCGTCCAGGTGCTCATCCAGGAACTCGTTTTCATCCCGAGCGGTGGCATCCGGATTGAGGCGTAGATACTTCTGGATATTCAGTCGAACGCGTAGGGCATCGGTTAGGGGACGCCAGATGTAGGTCTCCGAGCAGAGCAGAGAGGGGGCGGGCAGCCTGCCCTTGTAGTGCATTTTGGGGCACGAATGCACGTAGAAGCCCATGTAGTAATAGTTGAGACCGGGCGCAGTCTTGGCCAAGGTCTGGACCAACTCAATTTCCCTCAAGGAGCTGTAGGTTCCCAGGGAAAGGAAACTGTAGTCGGGATCGTAGAAGAAATACACCGAGCTGATGGAGCCGGGCAGTATATCAATGAGGCCCACAGCAATCAACTTGTTGTCCAGCCAGTACTGCTGTTGGAAGGATCCATAGCTGAAGTCCTGCTGCCGCTCTGATATAAGTGGTGAGCTGACCATAAAGCGCTTGAAGCCAGCTCGTGTCAGCCCCAAGGAGTCATCATCGTGTATGGCCAATTGATATTTGCGATACAAATTGAGGACTGCATCGGCACAGCTGCGCTGTATATCGGAGAACTTGACCAGATGAATCTTTAGCTGATGCTTGTTGCTGCTGTTTGATTGCAGAAAGTCCTGCAGGCTCTTCTCCCGCGGCAGCTTAGTGCGGAAGGACGAGGTGGAGGAACCCACGGCCAGCTGCTTGGCCTGCCAGCGTTCCAGGCGCATTTGCTTGGCCCGCTTGCGTGGCACTTGCATATCCTTGGCCCACTTGCCACCTCGAGCTAGTCCTGCTGCAGGCTCATTCCCATTCGCATTGCCTGCCCCCGGATCCAGGGAGAACACCAGTGTCTTCAGTTGTGGCCCTTCGATGGCCCTTGGCTTCTTCTTAGCTGGCTCGTCGCCCCCGTCAGATTTACTCACACGCTGTCCAGTCGGCCGAGCCTTGCCATCGCGCAGGAACTTGTTCATGCGCCGCAACACTCGCTTATTGGACTTGGCCAGCTTGAGGTCCTGGACATCACACCTGATGGTGTAGGCGGGGCAGCAGGTGACATCGTTCACCATCTTATACAAGTAATGCCCGGAACGGTTCCAGCCGCGATCAATCAGCTCCTGATAGTCCTTGCAGTCCAAATGATACGCATACATGGTGTAGGCCTTGTGGCCATCTCCCCTCTTGCAGTAGCCACACTTGAAGGTCTGCTTGCCCCAGTACTCCACCACGCTGACACTCATGATTCTCAGCAATTCTCAGTAATTCTCAGTAATTTTCAGAAATTTTTTACTTACGATGTGCACAGCTTCAGCAACGAGGCAATTTTAAATGTGAAATCTTTGAAGTCACTAAAGACACCAAGTTCAAGGCCTACTTTGTTAAGTTACCGCTCAAATATTGAGATGAATGACTAGCATTTTTGTTTATGACTTACAAATCGAACTAGTATACTGTTTCAAACATGCTGACCAAATTTTATCAGAATCGGACTACTATATGATATGGGAACGATGGGTCAAACTGAAGTTGTGTGGAAACTTCTTTGTTTATGAAGATAGTTTTTCGAAACTCAACACATCGAATTTGGTTTATGTTTTTTACAGGCTAACCAAATTTTATCAAAATCGTACAGCTATATTATATAGTTGCCATAGGAACAATCGGTTGAAAAATTAGTTTTTATATGAAAAATATTTTTGTTTCCACAGATATTGCATTCAAACTCAGCAATTAGCGATTTTATTATTCATTGTATAGTTTTCTATCATTTTATCAATATTGAACCTCAACAATCCGGCGAAAACTTAGTTTTCGCTTAAGAAATATTATTAAAAATATATATATTTCTATAGCATACATTGTATATATCCAGAAGGATCTCTCGAACCATTTTGTCCATATCATGATACATATATATGTATATATATTCTTCAACGTATGAGTTTTAGGTAGTAGGGTAGGGCGTCTTCTGGCTGTAAGTGTTTGAATAATTCTACAGTATAGACTCAATGTAAAGGTATGAGTGTCTTCTTTGTATTAAATACTAATTTATTGTTATACTTTGAGCTATACTATACGTACATTTGTGTTTACTTATATAAATATATATAAATATCATACACTTTTGGCATGTCCACAAAACCATCTGCGTGAATTCGCAAAAAAGAATTAAACGAGGTCCGCCAAAAACCACCAAATAAACTTTGTCATTTTGTGGGCATAACAAAACAACAGGAAGGAACATTTGTCTGCAGAATGCCGACGATTAAATACCCTGCAAACATAGAGTTTACAGAATTTCTTCACTATGTGATATAGTATATGGCAAGCTGATCTAAAATGTTGAGTTATCAAATTGTGTTGCAAAACAATCGACGTCACTATCGATAATATCGATGGTGTGTCGATTTTCGGCACTTTTAATTGGTATCAAACTATCACAATATCTAAAAAGTTCCTACTTATGCTATATACTCCCAAATCTACTTAAAAATGAACATTTTTATTGATTTTGTTTACAATATCTAATAAATTTTAATATATCTTATATCGATAAGTTAGCATGGCGATAGCTTGGATACAAACTATCGAAACCATCGAATAGGTACATTATCGATATTTTTGAAGCTTCAAAAGGCAGTTGTTTCCTATAATTGGCATTATGCTAGAAGATTTTCAAATAAAACTCAATTATCAGAAACATCTCCTTCAATGCGTTACACATTACATGACAAAATCAGAATACCCTCTGCAAGGGTATCAAAAAAATGGGCAAAAAATTATTAGCTCAAGATTTATACGTTTCAGAATATATATATATATGTATATACATATTTGCTTATAGATATATATTCATTTGGCCGTAGTTTTATCGCTTTGATTTATGCCATGGCCATTCTGCGGGGCGGCATGCATTAAATTGTGGCCGCATTTTGGCGAGCCGCAAATATTGAATAATAATATATATATAACACTAAATCAAGACATAGCTTTTAGTTGTCAAAGGGGTGTTAGGGGTGGCCAGTGTAGAATTTAATGACCCAACAATGCGGAAAGACAATTAATGACCTTAACAATGCCATAGATAGTTTCTATATGTATACTACACCAAAACAAAGTTTTCCCACAACAATCTATCCGGTTTGGAAAAGGCAATAGTAAGTTTATGTATGTTTGTATACCATAAATAGCAGAGGGTATTATAATTGTGTCATGAAGGAGACGCGTCTAACCCAATAAGGTAATCATACAAATCTTCTATATATATAAAAGTGAATGTCTGTCTGTATGTTCGCGATAAACTTGAAAACCGTTTAAAGGATCTTGATGAAATCTTTTATAATATATTCCTTGAAGTCCAGGGAATGTTTATAGCTATAGTTTGTTGTGTCATCACCACCCCCACACAACCACCCACTCATAAACGAAAAATGATAATATTCATGAGTATAATTTTACATTAAATAAAAACTATAATATCCACGAGTGTTAGTGTGTGTAAGTGTGTAAGTGTGTGGGGAAGGAAGTTTCATAGCAATTTTTTTACCGTGCCCTCGATCGACATAATAAATATTTATAAGAATCAAAATTTCAATAAATATAGTTAGGAAATGCGAGCAACGCCGCGGGTATAAGCTAGTATTACATTCAAACTAAGTGAGAGTTGTATTATACTTCATATAGTATTCTATAATTTTACAATAATCGGACCATATACATAGCTCCTATAAGGCCAATCAGACAAAAACTAGGGTATATAGCTGTGGCACTCTGTTCTATCTTGTTTACATCTGCTTTAATTTTATAGCTATTATGTATGAAAAGCTAGAAAGGCGTACATATTTGTATATCTTGCAGAAAGTAGGCTTTTATCCAATTTTGCCGAGTTATATACAAAAAATCAGAATTTTTGAACATTTTTGAGTGATTTGTAATGTAAAACTAGAATAAGTTGCCACTTAAGGTAGCGGAAAGCTATAAAACATACAGTTTTCTAACAAAAAGGGGAAATGTTGGCGCAACCAATAATGGTTTTCTGAAACTACTCATTCCTCATCCGACTATTCCTAAGTTAAGAGTGTCCCAAGATTAAAGCAAGATTTAAATTTTATTTTTTTATTTATTTTTTTTTTGAGCATATATCTTGTATTTGTTTAATTAACTTGTATTCTCCTGCCATAGTGGCAGCTTGACAGGTTGCATGTAAGAAACTAAAAACTAACTAGAGCTAATATTACATAGCCGGTACATATGTGAATTATATGAAATAGAAAACAGTTTTTAGACTTTAGATTGTTATTTTTATACTGTGTTCCCGAAGGGAAAAATAGTATATTGGGTTTGAGAAATGTCCGTCTGTCCGTATGAACGCAATTTTTTTGCCTTTATCTTTGAGCTAGAGCAACCAAATTTGGTACACATGTTGGTGTATATCGTCAATTTATAAAGTGTCAAGATCTCCCACACCAGTAAAGCTAGAGTCACCAAATTTGGCAAACAAACTAATGTTGACCCCCTGGAAAAATCTGCATCAAAAATTTTTGGACACCCCCCACCCCCACGCCCCCAAAGGAGCAATATCGCGTTTCTTTCCGAACTCACAAATAACCATATTATATAGGACTGGGAACATAGTATTCTGCAGTCGGGTGCGTCCGCCGTCGGACGCCGCCGCCGACTGCAACGTTCTTACTTGTTTTTATTGAATCATAGGGCACATAGGATAGGGTTACTTGTGGAGAAACACATAGGTCAAATGGCCTCCAAGGCTTTGCTGGCACTTAGTACGCACTCTCTTGTCGATATATATCATGAGAGCATTCTGCATAAATTAGGCGAAATTTTGTTGATACAACACTTATATTTCCTCCTGTAATTGACAGGGAGTTGTGTGCTTGTTTGACTTCAAATAACCCCATGAAACGCAATCAAATGGTGTTAAATCTTCTCACTGTTGACGAAGCTAAAACCCAATTTCAATCATATTTTGTATGCAATTTTCCAACTGTTTCCTACATACTAACATTATGTTTGAAATATTGATAATGCAAACAAGTTGTTCTATCTTTATTTTTTCAAACTCCAAGACTATCAGCTGCCAAATTGTTTTTTTTCTCAGTATTGCCAAAAATGTACTGCACAAAAGGCGGCAAATTATGGGTTATCCTTTATAAGGTTCCATAATGGTTCAATTTCGACTAAATTTAGTCAGCTTGTTTCGATTTATTGGGCAAGCATGTATATTTCTTGCTAATAGCTCAATTTGAAGAAGTTGAAATGCAGCTTCATTATAAATATTATGTTGAATGCGAGCTTAATTGCTACTATCCTTGGTAGCCTTAGTATCCTTGGTATTACCTACGAAATTTTGGTTATTAGATATATATTAGACCAGAATTGCGCACTTGTTACAGCTCGCTGCTATTCCCTGTTACCAATAGCAATTTCAATTTCAATTCAAATGGCGATTCCCACGCCCCATTTGCTTCGTCCTGCCATTAAGACAATGCAGCTTGATTTGCTTTAAATTGGCTTGACTACCAAATGCCAAATGTTTTGTAAACATTTTTCCAAAAACATGTCAATGGCTTGACCCATGGTCGAGCCAACCCATTGTTGACCAGGGTCCTGTACAGATCCTTTCTGGTTTTGTTTTTGTTTTTGTTTTTTTGCTGCTCACATTATCACTAGCTGACCTGCCGCTTTGTCTGGCCCGTTTGCCTTTATGTTTTTCTATTTTCTATTTTGTTCTTCACATTTTTTCTCTCGTTTTTGGCGGCACACATGAAACTCAAATTGACTTGTTACAATTTAGTATCTGGTGTCTCAATGTCTGGGCCGTTGGGCACTCAATTTCGCCGGAATCACACCTTGGCCAGGAGCTGTGGCGGGGTTTTTTTTTGGTAAGAATGCATTCAATGGACTCTCTCTGTACTTTCTTTCATTCGGGCGTGCAACAAATTGTGTTGCACAATTGAAAGAAACGCCAACGCGCACACCATGCCACATGGCTTTTCTCATCTCTCATCTCTGATTTTATCCTTAAAATTTGTTATTTCTATTTATGTTGCACAACAACAAAGAGAGTCATAACAAAAAGTCCTAATGGACAGTTCCTTATTCAATTGGTATTTCTGGTATTTCAAAGTTTCTTAGCCAGATTTGTGCTAAACTATTTAATACAATGTTAATTTTGTATTTCTATTTTCTTATTTTAAATATAAAATTTGTTTAAATTGCATTTTTTTCTCTGTAGAAAGAAGTTATCTATTTCTTTACTGAAAGTCTCCGAACGGATTAAAACTATAAAGAATGAAGGTCTCAATGTCAACGTTCTTTTCATATATAATAAATTAGAACTTTATGATTTGTTGAGCACAATTTGTGATTTACTAAATCACAAGTTGGAATTTTGACAGTTGAATATTAGCCAAGGGCATTATGAGCTCTTAAATATCGGAATATTAGCCTGGGTTCTATAAAGTTAGTTTCCATGCGAATACTATAAAGTATCTTACCTTATTCACCTAAGATTGTAACTGAGAATCTTATAAAACGAAAGCAAATCTTCACAATAGCTCTCGAAATATTCAAATATTAGTTTAGTTTCTGTACAAATAAATCTCTAAAGTTAATCTGTTACTTTTGATATAGTTTTGATAATAATACAGTAAACATATCTAATAGCTGAGAATCTTCGAAAAGGCGAGTTAAATATCTATAAATATCGGAATATTAGGATGATTTCTATAAAGTAAGTCTAAAGTTAATCTAGTCGATAACAAAATATTGAAAATATTGAAAATATTGAAAATATTGAATATATAGAGATTCTTTAAATATAAATCTTCAAAGATAGGCTCTTCCTTTTTAATTAGTTCACATTATACACTCAAAGAAAAATGACCGAAAATAACTATAAATATTGGAATATTATGTTGACTTTCATAAAGTTAGTCTAAGGTCCAAAATCGAAAACAAAATATTGAAATATTTATATAGATTCTTTAAATATAAATCTTAAAAGATAGGCTCTTCCTTTTTAATTAGTTCACATTATACACTCAGAGAAAAATGGCCGTATTAGTTCTAGAATTATCGGACTAGAATTTCTCCGTTTTGTTGTTGCAAATGTTAAAGTATATTCGTCCTTCAAAATTCTTAAATCAAGTATATCGGGTTTCGTTGACTGAATATAAAAATAATAATTAAAATATATATATTTGTAGATATAGCTATAGAGATTAATAAACATACTAAAATCAATTTCGTTTCGGGAAATTCATCCCATTTGATACTTAAATCAAATATATACACATGTTTTTGAAATCAACAAATTGTTCTTATATATCCCGAAAATATCTTATCTTAAGATTTTCGGGCTTAAAAATCATTATTATATATTATTGAACCAATGTCAATAGAGTTTCTGGTTATTCTAGATCTAGCTGAACGTACTTAATTACAAAATTATAATAATAATATTGAAGAAACAATTTTAAATATTATAAAAAGAACTTTTTAAGTAGTTCCATAATTCTATACTCATAACAAGTAAGAACGTTGCGGTCGGACGTATCCGACAGCAGAATACTCTGTCCCAGTTCGGTATAATTTACTTATTTTTGGGTTCGGAAAGAGGCGCGATGAAATGTCTGTATACCAAATTTGATGACTTTACATGTACAGGTGTGGGAGGTACATATTGTATATCTTGACACTTCATAAATTGAGGGAATACACCGAAATGTGTAGGAAGTTTGGTTGCTCTATCTTCAAGGGTGTGGAAAAAAGTTGCGTTCATACGAAAAGACGGACATTTCGCAAACCCAATATACTCTTTTTCTCTTCGGGAACAGAGTTTAAAAAGATATATCGCGCTTAGTCGGATTTTGATACCGTTTAAGTACAAAACACTTAATTATTTCTCTGAGTGTAGTCATACAACAAACTATAACTCATAACTGAGAACTGAAGGAAAACTAATCTTCATAATAGCTCTGAAAATGTTTGAATATTAATTATATGTATTATAAGACCAAATATATGCATTTTGTCAACACACACTGCTCTTCTACATGGATATTTATTATTCCTGCTTATTTGTAGTTATTTTTAGCTGCAGTCTTTGAAAAACTTTCAAATCCGTACGTTTCACGTCACTTTGCCTGTCACGGAAACATTTTGGGCGAGCATGAAACAGTTTGGAAGAAGGCTTTAAATGTCGACTGATTTATGGGCTTGCTGCCAGGTATTTGTGAAGTTGTATTAATGAGCCACCCGCCAACACCCACCGCTACCCGCCACCCACCACCCGCCACCCGCCAGTTGTCACTTAGCATAAAGAAACAATTAAAAAATTGCCCAAAATCTAAAATGCTTTTTGGGGGTAGCCGCATGGCAGCCAGATAGAAAGGGAGAGAGAGACGGCGGGTGAGCTGGAGATGTTGGGAATTAAGTGCACCCGATGGTGGCATTTGGCAGGCGCAAAAGCGCGAAACTCATTAACTTGTGTCAGGCGCAGAAGCCGCCCAAGGAAAGCGGGCAGAGCGGGCCAGGATACGAGCCACCCTGCGCCGCGCCAAGGAAAGTGCGAAAATTATCATTATCACCAATCCGGCTGAAATGAATGAAAAGTAGTTAGGCAGCAGGAGGGCGGCCCCCCTCCCACCCCCCCACCATTGTTTCGCTTAATTAACAAGCGGGCTAGGAAGGTCCTTGGCGCTGGGAATTGTTGTAAACGCAAAGTACTAATCATGAAAATTAAAAATAATTAAAACTTTTCTTTCAATTTGCAGAGCCAAGGCGCGCCAAGGCGTCTGCTGCCCTTGGCTTTTGTCAAGTGATTTTCCTTGGAGGCCATAAAACGTTGCCGGAAATGTTGATAAAGTGCCTGGGCGCAATGGCTGGCAATGGTTTGCGGGGGGTGGCAGTTGGGGGTTGGGGGTTTTGGTAATGGCCGCCGCGGTTAAATGGCGCTCCAGCGATTTTAATCACAATTTACGCGCCGTTCTTAAAGGGTTTCGCCTCGTGAAACGTGCATTCTCGTAAATTATCACAACAAGTGGCAAGGGTGGACTGAGGACTGAGGGCTGAGGGAATTGGGGGTATCGAGGGTGTGCGCCTGTGTCTGTGTGTTTGTTTGGCAACATGTTTTTGCGGCAGGATTAGCGCTGCTAAGCCGCAGGCAGGTTAAGACGCATAAGCGGCCTAAATGAAATGTCCTCAGATCAGTTTCTACTTGCTGTGAGTTGCCTGTCATGTTTGCCGCCAAAATAGCCTGCAGGATATGCGTTCATTCATGGGAATCTCTGTCATCAGCTGCTAATCGCATCGGGGTAATCAATCTGCCTCAGTGCTACTTGCTGCTTGCTACTTGCTGCTAGGCAACTTGCTTTGGCCGCATTGACACAGGTTGCATGCCCCTTGCGACATTCCCATGCTTGATGTTGCTCTGTGGTGGCAGTGTCCTTTTTGCCGCCATTATCTGTGCGAACTGAGCTGAGCCGGGCTGAGCTGCTTGCGCACGGTTAGATGCATTGTCCTTTTCCATGCTGATTCCTTGAGCCAGCGTATGCGTAAGATGATGCATTATGCACTTCCGACTCGCCTCGACTCTCATCGACTCTCATCGCACTAAGCCGCTTAGCCAAGTGTCCTGCATTGATCCTGGCTTCTAGCTTCTACATTCCAACTGCTGTACGCTGTACGCTGTTCGCTGTCCGCTGGCTCCTGTGTGCGCCTATTGTCCTGTGGCCATAGCTCCATTTCAGCTTGACATTCGTTTTGTATATATTTGTGTGTTGGTTTAATGCATTTTAGCAAATGCGCTTGACAGCTGAGGCCGGCTCAATGTCAGCATTCAATCATCTTTGACTGCCTTTGCTCCTTTTGGCCCTCAAGCAGCTGACGAGGACAGCGCGCCAGAGAAGCGCGTGAAGCGTCCACCTTCACTTCCCTTTATTCACTCAGACTCCTCCTCAGACCGTTAACCACTCTGACCACTCTCTGGAAGCAGCTAATTATGTAATTATGTTGTCAAAGAGTTCGCCGTTTTGGCCGCGCCAGTGCGTCAAGCTGCTAAACGTCGCTCCTGCCACTTCAACTGGCTAATCAATTTTATGTTCTATGTTTTGTTGCTTTCTCGACACTCGACGCTCAACTGGCAGCCCGTTGCGGTTGACCAACTCGCTGGCCATTCACTTGGAACTCCTCATCTTGGCGTGGGCTCAACGCCCGCGGTGCACCGTGGCCCAGGATGCGACTTTAACCGATCAAAAGTCGTGTCTGCCTTTCAATTTCTTTATATATACTTCGAGATGCTAAAACGCCAGCATTGCCCGGCGTAATACCTGGATTTAGATGCATTATGTTCAATTTGACTACTACTTGCCTCAATTGTAAGGAATACACAAAATTAGCACACCACGACTTTTCCCACCCGCGGGAATAGACCTTCCTAAATAGTTGAGCCCAATAGTTATTGATTTTTTGAAAATTTTTAAAACAATCATTTCCACTGTTAAAACAAAGTGCAAACACACATATATCGCATTGACGGCAAAGTTATCACATATTGGTACTAACAAATATCGACCGACCGCCACATTAATCGAAATTTCATCAATATATCGATAAGAATGTGTGTGCATGCTGAAGAATCGATTAACAACATCAGTACATTCTATTAGGCCTACAGCCAATCGGAATGAAAAGTAATAGAAAATGCAAAAGTCCTGTAAATTATTGCTCAATACAGGAATATTTAAATGACATTTTGATTGAACTTATACATTTTTGCGCCTGTGAGCAGCTAACATCACATTGTGGACCACTGTGCGGCGTCTTAAGAGGCCCAGCGAAGCATGGAGCCAGCCCAGCATAACGCACCCTACTGCCACAAATTGGGGCGTGGCCAACAGCTGCCGCGTTTTGGATCTTAATATAGCTGCATTTTGAGTCTAGGATTTGTATGGTTTCTTGACCGTCTTCTATAGGCGGTATCCATGCACAAGTCTTCTTAGAGAGTATACAACTGTATCTTAAACATAATCTGTTGGTCCCTTTATAGCACACACTTTACATTTATTTTGAATGAAATACCTTAATAATTACAGAATGCTTCATCTATATCTGGATTGCTTTGGCAGGAACTTTGACTATATATACAGCAAAACATCGATTCGTCTAAGAAATATGTAATGCACTGAAGAAGACGCTTCCGGTCCAACAAGGTATATATACATATTTTCTGAATCTGCATAAATAGCCGAGTCAATCCTTATGTTTCCATGCTAACTAGTCTCTGAGTTTTAAAGCTATCGTAATGAATCCTGGTACAGTACATATGTAGAAACCGGCAAGATCGGACCACTATAACATATAGCTGCCAAAGGAATGATCGGTCGACAACTATGTTTTTGTATGAAAAACATTTTTGTTTATCAAACTTTCCCAAACCATGTCTCTAGTGAGTTTACACAATCTGACCAAATTTGGTTAAAGTCGGATTACTATATCACATAGCTGCCATAGGATGAAAAATGAGTTTTTGTATGAAAAACTGTTTGTTTTTGTACAAATATAACATCCAAACAAAGTTAGAGAATTATTATACTTCAAATTGTTTGCTAAAATCGGGCCACATTGGTATAACCAGACAGAAACTAAGTTTTGTTTTAAAAATTAATTCCTGCTAGGATATGTAACTTCGGCACTCCGAAGATTGACGTCCTTGCTTGTTATACTCTGTTCCCAAAGGAAAAAGAAAACCAAACTTGGTACACATGTTGTCTTCATGTTATCCTCAATTTATGAAGTGTAAAGATCAATAAAAAATAATGTGTGGTCTCGCCTTTTTTGACAATCCCTTCGTAGAAGAATAGGGAATTGAATTTATTTATTTATTTATTTATTTACTATTAAACCAATGTACAAAGACTTTCTGGTTATTTTAGAACTGGCTTAACATACTTAAAGTTAAAATTATAATAATAATATCTAAAACACAATTTTGAATATTATAAAAAGAACTTCTTGAGAAGTTCCTTAATAAAAAATGTATTTGGACTGAAGTCAAACCTAGTGTCAGTTGGCAAATCATTATAAGATTTCATGGCTCGTGTTAATGGCTCCTTAAGAGCATAGACAGTTCTAGGAAAACCCACATTAAATGGTAAAAAGTTTCGCAGGTTTCTACTTGATACACAAAAATTAATCTTCGCAAGAAGGGCTGGGCAATCTACAATGCCAATAATAATATTATTAATAAATTGTATAGTTGGCCAAGGTATTGTAGGAAATCTATATAGATATATATATAGGACCATATATATATATATATATATATAAATTTTTAGAATCAATTTAATAATGCGATGCACATTTCCTGCATAAGATTAAAATTTACATCTAACTGAAATAATTAAATAAAAAATATTAGTTAATAAATCTATCTATCTATATATATATAAAAGTGAATGTCTGTCTGTATGTTCGCGATAAACTTGAAAACCGTTTAAAGGATCTTGATGAAATCTTTTATAATATATTCCTTGAAGTCCAGGGAATGTTTATAGCTATAGTTTGTTGTGTCATCACCACCCCCACACAACCACCCACTCATAAACGAAAAATGATAATATTCATGAGTATAATTTTACATTAAATAAAAACTATAATATCCACGAGTGTTAGTGTGTGTAAGTGTGTAAGTGTGTGGGGAAGGAAGTTTCATAGCAATTTTTTTACCGTGCCCTCGATCGACATAATAAATATTTATAAGAATCAAAATTTAAATAAATATAGTTAGGAAATGCGAGCAACGCCGCGGGTATAAGCTAGTAATATATATATAATACTAAATTAAAGACTAAAAATATTGGTTTTTATATACATAAATTGTGCAATTATTATTACTGTAGTAATCAAATAGGTAAATATGTGCTTAAGTGTTTATGTTTCTTGTGTGGTTGTTGTTGTTGCATTAACCTTTGGCCTTTGCATGGCACCATGTCGCGCTTCGCTGTTGTTGTTGTTGTTGCTGTTGTTATTGTTGCTGCTGTGCTGCATTTTGACATTTTGACGAAGAGGAAATGTCACGTCACGTCGTGTTTTGCCGCACACCTCCAATTTCCGGTTGAGTGAGCTGCCGCCGTTGCCGTCAATGCCGTCCGCGTTGCCTGCCAGACGTTCACCGTTGCGTGGGTGAGCAGTTAACCCCACTCCAGCTCCAGCTCCAACTGCAACTGCAACTGCAACTCCCGCTCCCATTCCCGCTCCCGCTCCCGCTCCAGCTGCATTTGCCCAACCCCTGCACACTGCAATCAAAAATTGCACGCACAAAATCATTGCAGGCTTGGCTAAACTGAAACTTGTGTCTCTTTGCTGTACTTAGTAACCCCCCAGCCCCCAGCCCCCAACAACCTTTCACTTTTCCACACCTAACCACACCCCTTGAGCGTATGGTCTGCTCTGGTTTGGTAGCTCGGTAGATTGGTTAGCATTTCTGGTCGTTTTGTGGATACATAGCGACAGACACATGGACACCACGCATTGTGGTGGAGCCCGTTGTCTGATTGGGGCTTCCTCTTCCTCTTCCCTTCTCTCCCTCTCTCTTAGCTGGTTTGGTCGCTGTTTTAAGCAGCATTGTAGCATTCCAAATGCAACAGTATTTAGCAGTCAGTTAGAAGCTTAAAGTGCTTCAAGAAACATTGAGAACACAAAATTTAAATCAAACAATTAATTTATAAATTTAAGATGCGTGTTTTTAGATAAGTTTATGCAGAAATATTTCCCTTATAGGCAAGAAAAAAAATCAAGTAAAACATATTTTAATTCTAAGCGACCTCATATGAAAAAGTTTTTTGTTTATGAAAATATACTCACCAAACTTACCCAAGCCGAGTCTCTGGAAAGATTATTTAATCAGTTTAAATTTGGTCAAAATCGAACCACTAAATCATATAGCTGCCATAGAAACGATCTGTCGACAACTATGTTTTTGTAAGAAAAACTTTTTTGCTTATAAAGATATCGTCATTAAAATTACACAGGCCAAGTCTCTATATAGTTTATACAAACTTACCAAATTTAGTCAAAATTGGACCACTATATCATAAAGCTGTCTTAGGAACATTCGGGTGAAAAATCAGTTTTTGTAGGGGAAACTTTATTCTCTAAGCAAATTTTACTTTCCAACCCAACAATTGCGAGTCCTATTACACTTTATATGGTTATCTATAAAAATCGGACTACATTATTCTATAGCTTCTATAGGAACAATCACTAAATGAAGTTTGTAGAACAATCATTCTTATATAGGCTATATAGCTTCGACACGCCGAAGATAGTCGTTCTTTCTTGTTGTTTTTCTGTTTTATAACCTCAAAGCGAAAACTTCTCAACACAAAAATTCCATTTTTTTCCGGAAACTGGAAGAGCTTAGAACTTCGATTTCGAATGATTTCATAGGCAGTGTTAATGGGAAAAGGTCTGTACGATGTCTATAATAAAATTGTATAATATGTTTTGATTACTTCAACTTTTCCAAGAAGAATATCAGCTGAAATAAGTAAGTTAATAATGAAGTATGCTGTATAAATGATGTTCTTTTGTAATACGCTTACTGCACATTCACATAGCTTGAGTTCTAATCTCTAATTGTAGTCTGTAGTCTAAGGACTTGCCTCCTTACGCTCTATACCATATAAAAAATACAATACCATACCTAGTAAATTATCATGTTAATCAGATTTAAATAAAACTGAATGTAAGCTTAATTCTTAATTGGCTTACAATAAATTGAACAGCGCTTGGTTAAATACAATTTATTTGCCCCCCTTCCCGTTAACTTACAGAAGTTTTATTTTCAAGTCGCACTGTGGCGCCATCTGGCGCGCCTTTGTCGCAGCAAATTGTCGCTGTTTTTTAATACAGCTGCCAATTAAGAGTTAAGCATGAAATTTCGCCCTGAATGAAAGATAAACGAAGCTGTCAACATATTCAACATTTAGTTAACCTCTAGAAGATGTCAATTGGCAATAGGATGCACAATATTAACAGTACTTTATATTTGTGCTGGCTTTGTGTGCCATTAAACTTTGGCACGCGTAAAAAACGCGCCCTCACATTGGCGCAGTCAGCGCCATCTGGCGGCAGGCGCCGGCAAGCAAGAAGCACAAGCATTTTTATTTAAAATGGCGAAAGCTTTGGCGCCATGGCATAAAAAGCAAAAGGGTTGCGTTGCCTGTTGCCTGTTGCCGGTTTTGGTGTCGCCTTTGTGTTCAGTTGGCTCAAAGCGAAAAGTTCACTGCCCAGCGGCCTTACTGGCTCACAGCAAAGCGGGGTCGGGGATGGGAGAGTGGGAGGGAACTGGCGTTTGGGTACGGGCGGACTGAGGCAGGCTGACTCGGTTTGAGGGCGCTTTCGAACTGAAAGTTTTGAGTGCTAAAATGTGCTTAACTCAATTGTTGTTGTTTTTCTTTATTATATACTATTAACTCATTTAGTTTTAGTTGAAATTTAAATTTGAAATTTATTGCAAATTATTGAAAACTTGCTATGAAGCATGTGAAATTGCATAATTGTGTATAATTAGCCATTGTGTTCAACAAAAGTGGATTACTGACAAAGTAAAGGCAACTAGAAGCGTTGCAGTTAGCAGTAACCGACTGCAAGTCTACTCTGTTTTCAGTACTTTGCTGACATTCTGAAAAACGCGCTTATATCAAATATAATGATAGATGCGGGTGTTTATAATTGTGCGGGGGCGGCAGCGAGCGTGTGTAACACTTGTACTGACTACGGAATATACATAGATTTCTATATACCAAATTTCATAACTCTAGCTGCAAAAATGTGGACAGAAAAGGCTTGAAAATTGACAAGCGAATACTACATTCATTGTACCTTGGGGAAGAGAGTATTTTAAGCTTTAATGTCTTAACATTTAGTGTTGTGTCGCTTACAGTCTTACAAGGCTTCTTATACGAATAGACTGAGATTATACAATATGCTGTTCATAACTATTTATGCCCGAACCTATTTACATCTATGATCTTAAAGATATGGCACATCTGATTCCTAGGCCGCTCTAGATCTATTGAGAATAGTAATATTTTCACTTAAGCGTGGTTGTATTTGCGGCTTCTATTGCTGTTTGCAGGGTATCCTATAGTCGACCAGTCATTCCCACTTCATGTTTCTTCATATCTGCCTTACTTAGTGCGATATATGGATGATTTATCTTGACAACGCTGCCACAATCAGCAGACAGGTGAGCTGACAGGCCACGCCCCCAAATGCCTTTCATCTTTTATGTCATCTTTGTGGTTGCTGCTTGCCCAACGTCGCATTCTACTATCAGGGGCGTAGTCAAGGGGGCAGGAGCAGGGATAGGCTAAAGCTCAGCTCATTAATCCTTAACCAGATTAGTTACCAAAGGCGCAAAGTACAAATTAAAATATACGCTTTAAAACAGTTGAAAGTTGAATGAATTAGTCAGGCCTCTTCCCGTTTCCGTGTCAGATGAAATCATTCTGAATCGAATTGGTTAACTATTCTAAAATCTAAATGTATGTTAAATATTGAGATGTATGTATGTCAATGTTTTTTCTATGCATGTTAAGACACAGTCTCTGAGAAAGGCGTGACAAACGCCGAAACTCCTACACTCCAAGAATTTTAATAAGGAATGTTAAAAATTTATAAAAATGAACTACATCTAGTGATGTAAAAACATCGATGTTTTGAATGGAAAATGTTCTCGAAGAACATCGATGTTTCCATACAAAACTACATCGGCCTTAATAACTCGGAAACATATTCTGAATTTAAAAAATCAATTTGAGTTGTGGTTTGAAAACTCATATCTTGAACAATGGAAAGTGATTGCTATTTCAATCGGAAACTAAATAAATTAAAAACGTGATGAAAAGTACACGGAAATGAAAACAGTTCTAAGCACTAAGCTCATTCCTTCCTTCCTTTTTATAAATAGATTGCAGTAACACCGATGATATCCTTATTTATGAAATGTGTAACACCTGAAAGGCGATCTTAGAACTAAAGTCTGAAAGACTTAACTACTTAACTTTGGCCGAAGTGAGGAGCGAAATTTAAGCGTTCCAGGCATCCTTAACTAACATAACTTAAGGAATATCTTTAATTAGTATAGCATTTTAGAGCTGAGCTTATATAGTCATGTCTATCTTGCTGTTTTCGATCTACAATTGTTTCTCAGTTGTAGGAATTGTGGAGCCTTAATTCTCATTGGTATAAAGGTCACCAAACATTCAAGAAACTTGTTAAAACTTAGGATGCGGAACCAGAGAAACCAGAGCGTTATAATAAATATAATTAAATCAAATTAAACTAATGCTAAACTCAATAAAATAAGGGGTGCTTTGAGAACTTGCTTCCGCCACAAATATTCCCTGCTGGCGAACGCCACTGGCTTAGGCGCTTGACTGGAACTAGCAAAGGTTAGAGGGGGCGTGGGGCGAGGGGCGTGGGGCGGGTCCGTAAGGTCTTCAGTAAGGCCAATCGTCAGTTAGTCGATGTTGTAGTCCTTGCTGTTTGAATTTACAATCGATTTATTTACAGCAGCAAGCAAGAGTGCAGGCGAAATGCTTTAGCAACTTTTAAAATGAACATAAACAGGATGAGTTGAGGTTGAGGTTGACGGGGGAGGTGGGTTGGTTGCTGTGTTCGTGTCTGCATATGATGTGTGCTTATGTGTGCGTGTGTGTGTGTGTGTGTGTGTGTGTGCGTTGGCTTGCTCATTAAATAAAAGCAGAGACCCTTGCAGCAGGATTTAAAAAAGAAGCGAACGCAGGGATTGGCTTTTTAATGCCACTTGGTTTTTTGCCTTGGATGACTGCTGCTTGTTGCAGACGTTGAGCCACCCAAAAAAAAACCCACCAAAAAACCCCATCACCCCACCGCCCAACCAACCGCTCGTCTCGTCTCGCCTCGCCTCGCCCCGCAACGTCTCTTGGCCAACAAACTGCCGACTGACGTTTTTTGCGCATTTGCGAATTACACGCATTAATTTTCTTTTGTAACCCTTCTTTTTATTTAGCATATGTTGTGTGTGTGTGTGATATGTGTGTGATATGTGGATGTGTGTGTGTGGATGTGTGTGCGTGAGTGTGAGACTATTTAATGAATTGTTACACATGTTTCGAACAGCAATAATAGCAACAAAGTGCGCTGCTTTGTCTGCTCATTATGTCGATATTGTTCAGCGCCTTTTTTAATTGCACGAGTTTCAAATAAGTTGAAACAAAATATAACCAAAAAAAAAAGAAAAAAATAGCAAAATATATATGGTAGAGATAAAATTGCTCCCTCAGCTTGAAATACCCTTGCAATGTGAAGTATAATCATTTATATTACATATATTTAATCCAATATTACCCGACTTAAGAATTAAGAAATTATTTTAAATAAAATTACTAGATGGTTCTATAGAAGGCAGGAAAGTAGCAATTTATATTACATAAAGTATTTATAATATAGTTGCTAAACAGTATTTAAGAAACTGGCATCAGTTTCCTTATCTGTATCCTTAATATAGAATTTCTTTATATTTATACCCTGACAGAAGGTTCTCTATATTTAAAAGGATCACTTCTGATACCATAAAGTATCTATGTATATAATATAGATTCTTACAGCTTGCCTGAAGGTTCTATAACTTGTGAGTGAGCATTTGATCCCATTAAGTATTCATTATATAGATGTTTTATAGTATACTATTTAAAACAGGCTTAAATTTCTTATAGATGTATCTATAATATAGATTTTATAACTAATACGTTTATAGTCTGCCAGAAGGTTCTATAACTTACTGAGGCTTATTGCTGATCCCATAAAGTATCTATATATATTTTGTTATATAATTTCTTTGTATATTAGTAGCCTGCAGGAAGGTTTTATAACTATATGTAGGAGCATCATTTATGATCCCATAAAGTATCTATATAATAAAGATTTCATATGTGTACTTATATTTACAACTTGCTGGAAAAATGGATAATTTTTGAAGGATTATTCTTTATGCCATAAGGAAACTCCAGTTTACTCTTCCTGTTTGTCTCCATATTTCTATGGGAACTGGTTGACAAGATATCCTATCATAAGAGAAGATTTATTAATATTTTTGTAAGGACACGGTGTCACAAGGTATGCTATTCTTATATGTCCTTTCTATGGCAATTTAACTTGCATTCCTTTATTTTTGCATTGTTTGAAAACTTAAGTTAGGTTGAAATCATATTAAAATAAAAATATATATATTTTTGTTTGTTAAAACTTTGCATATTTATTCAACTTGTTAGCTACTTTATTAGTGTCTTATTTATGCATTGTTTAAGACAATTTGTAATTCATGCTGCAGAAAACCATTTAAATTCAATTGTACGACCATTCTTAAATTTATAAATTATATTTTTTTTAATATTATAAGAATTATCTTTGGTATGCATTGTCTGGCCTTCAGGATATTCGAAGAAATTATGGGAAATCTTAAAAATATATATCTTTTTGGTCGATATATACAACTATATCAAGTTGATATAGTCAACTGAGATTTGAGTTTATATTTCTCAAAGTTATGTGACGGCAAGCTGCATAATACAGCTGATAAGCCCTCTAAAGAGGTGTAAGTTGTGGGAGAAGTTTGTAAATTATTTGAGCAACTCTGTGTGCTGGCAACTTCAAAGGACTATCGCACGGAGATCCGCTTCCGTATGTCTGGGCAGTGTTCTGAAATTTAAGAATGGACGGCAGCATGTGTGGTCGCTGTTTGTATCGATTGTTATCCTGGCCGTGATCCTTGATTCGTGTTTGTTGTTGTTGTTGCAAGTAGTTGCACTCAAGTGGCCACTTGAGCCCGCCAAGCTGTCTGCTCCGGCTCTGCATGTCCTTGGCAGCTGACAAATGTCGCATGTATCTGCTTCCGGCCCTTGCAAGTGGCGGTCAACCAACAAACATTGGCCGCCCACTTGACCAGGACGAAGGATCCGGCTACTGCGACTGATGCGGGTCCGCCAGACACTCTGGCAGCATCGGAACTTTGCCTATCGAATTTCAAATGTGACGATTGAGTAGCCCGCTGCCGCTGCCGCTGCCAAAGGCGATCCTGTCGTCCTATAATTGATGATCTGTTGTTTTTGGCCAGCAGCCCTATATTGTGACCAGGCCTTAACTGTCTAAGTCAACGACTGTTGATTGATCTGCAGCATAATTTATGAAACTGAGAGTTCCAGGGCCCGTGAGAACAGTGGGGGACTTGCGTCTGGCTCAGAGAGGGGAGGGTGCCTGCCACAGTTCCTATCGAGCTAATGATCCTTGCCTTGTTTATAGGCACGAGGTGGGAGTTTCCAGCATTTAGCTCGTTAATAGATCTTAGGGATTCAAATATGGGACTTTACTTGAGTCTCTTAAGTGCAATTAGACTTGCCAACAAAATGGAAACATTTTCTTTAATAAATATAACTGCCTGCTTAAGTTTAAGTTGTTTTTTAGTTTGTAAGAAATTTAATAATTTTTTTGAGTAAATAGAACAAATATTTTAATAAATATGCATAAGTTTAATAGCTTAAGTGTAATTTTATGAAATATGATAAGTGTTTAAATAAATATACATAAATTTAAAAGCTAAGGTATAATCCATTCTTTAAATTACAAATATTTATTACTGATTTAATGATATTTTTCTATCATTTGCTTTTGAATTGCCACAACTTTCAATTCAAATAAAGACACTAATAATCGAGTAAGCCGCTTATCTAAATTATATCCATAATTCCATCAGAAACATGAATAATATCTTTTGTTTCCACCTAATACTCCAATGCCAACACGTAATGAATATCTGCAAATCCCTTAACTCTCCCACACTCAACATCCTTATCTCAAAACCCAATTTATCAAATATAGAAAATTTTATGAAAATAATTTATAAACTACACATAGAAATATAATGTATATAATGTAAATACATATATGTAATATATAATAATATGAAAAATAAGTCTGCCTGAAGGCCTTTGGTGCTCTGGCTTTAAAGTAAATTGTTATTTAGAATTAATTTTCTTTAACAATTAAATAAATAAATAAAAATATCTTTTGTTTCAAGTTTCAGGATCTCTACCGCCGTTTGGAATTATGGAACTTTTTAAAAGTAACCAGATTTATATTTATATAATTTATATATATTTATATTTATTTACTTCTTTCTTAGATTTGTGTATTTTATTTAAACAAGCTTTCTGCTACCTTTAGTGGCAACTCAGTAAAGTTTCACATTGTATATTTAGTGGAAAGAAATTTCTATTTTATATATAATATATATATAAATACATAAATTTAAGAACAGGTCAAATCGGACTGCTGTATTCATGGAAGAAGACGCGCAGCAACGATATAAAGGACTCGTTTACTTGTCGCTTGTGTGCGTGCGTATTTGTGTATGTGTGTGTGTGATATATGTCTAAGTGTACGAAGATATGTTGGCAAGTTGTAGACCTGGGTACAGTGGGTTTCGTAGCCGGGTATACTCGACTAGAGCATTCTTACTTGTTGTATTTGGTTTAATACTTAGTTTTGTATAAATTTGTGATTAAATAGTTAAGCACAGTTAACTTGGCTCTTTAGTGGCAAGCAGTTTTCGATGCAGATCGTGACACTATGGCTAATGTGACTTTGAATTTACTGCTGCCCAAGGATAGCTGCTCCTGCTTGTTCTGCGTCCTTTTCTAATAGCAATTGACTACATGAGGGCCTTAAAAACTTCAAGCGGCTTCTGGAAGACAACAAAGCATCCGCACAAACATAATTAATGAGCAAACCGACAACACACACAGCCGCACACACACACATGCCACACACACACACACACACACACATGCTTACCTCGCCTCCCCCACTCTCAAGGGGCTTGCCTGCAGTCTGGCACAAAAACTTAATTTTAAATTGTTTAGATTAAAAGCCTCATAGTTTAGTGTCATGCATTTGCAACACACTCACACCAGAGGGGGGTGTGGGTGACAACTCTGGCTGACAGCTACGTGGCATCCTCCCGCCGCCCCCGTCGCGCCCTGTCACTTTTGACAAATTATCAGCGTCATTGGCTGCGACTTTGATGAGTTGCCGGTTGTTTGCTGAATTTGAAAGTTAACCCGGCTGATTAATGCGATAGTTTTGGAAACCTCTTGAGCTTGTGGCGTGAAATTAATTAAAAATATCTTGCCACGCCCCCCTCCCCTCCCCTCCACTCACCCAACCCACACACATACATGCAACCAGCACGTGACGAGCTAAGCCGAACAGTACTGAGCTGAGCTGCGTCGGGAGTCAATAAGGGATAAGGAGCGCATATCCTGACAGCCTGTCAGCGCCCCTAAGGAAACTGGCAACGGGCAACGGTTTTCTTTCTATTTTTTATGAAAACATATTGCTCGACTATTTGTTTTCAACAATTCAATACGAGAATTATACAATTCCAAGTATTCCATGTGCCAAAATGTAACAACTGCCGATCAACCTTCATGTTGTGTAAACAGCAACAGCAACAACAACAAGAAAGGACCCTAGCTGAACTCAAGACATCGACAGATGAAATTTAATAACACTAATAAAGCTATAGGGCCCAGAACACGGGCCAACAAGATGTTGGCGCAGGCGTATAATAAATCAATTAACGTACGATCAAAGGACATTGCAACAACAAGCACAACAACAACACTAGCTGTTAGATTAGTAGGGAGCAAGGGGCACGTCCTGCAGGTCCTGACTGAGGCTCAGGCTCAGGCTCAGGCTCGCTATATTTATTGTTTACAGTTCCGGCTGGACGAGCGTGCAAAGGATGCGCAGCGCCGCCGAATGAACCGTGACGGACAGGCCAAGACTGAGCAACAGAGAGAGAGAGGGAGAGAGGGAAAGCGGGAGCGAGAGGATTAAATGTTAAAGATCTGGCCGCCTGGGGGGGGGGAGCTGGGGCAGCGAACAGGAAATGGCATGCGTCGACATTGCGCACGCGCCTTAAACGGTCTCAATTAGCGCGTCCTGCGCATCAGCTTACTCCTTTGTTGATCCCCTTTGATCCCCTTTTATGAGTAGCTGCCCCTGTGATAACATCTGGCCCGTATCCTGTGGCACCCACACACGTCGCCAGCCGGAACGTGCCCCGCGTGCTGTTAATTTGTTAATTGTTAAATGTTTAATTGTTAATGGCAATTGTGATTTGCTTGCAACTCCTTTGATGAGCCCCAAGGATAATCGAAATGAGGTTGAATGCATCGGTTTGAAGCCAGGATACTGCCTTTATGACATCATCCATACACTGGCTGCTCCTATACATTCAAAAATGTTGCTTGAAGGCTGATTGAATGGAATGTGGTCATAAATGAGGATAAACCAATGCCAAATATCTAAGACTGACCCTCGACAGAAAGTTGCACTGAAAGAAGCACCTTCAGTTTAAGAAGAGGTTGGATATCAAATGAAGAATGGTGCAAGTCGCAGCTCTGCGAATCAAGCCGCTGCTAAAAGTCCAGCCTGGAGCCTTTCTGAGCCGAACATAGCGAATTCAAACGTTGTGATCCTAGGCTGCCTCGTAGGATCGTGAAAGGTTGTATATTATGTGCTAAATTTTTTGACCCATTGTTTTTAAGGCGTTAAGCTTATATGAGGCACTAGCTGGTAAAACTCAAACGCTGCCCAGCGAAATATGTAGATTAAAATGCATTACTATGTTGAATTCCACTACTTTCGTCAATTGTTAAAAAACCCAACAATAGGGAGTAGATTATCCAAAAAATTGTTGTGTAGTATCTTGAAAATGAGTTGAAACCAATCGCATTTCAATACAAAATGTCCTATTCCAGTGTTTGCCGTGGAGGTGAATTTTCTAATATCGGGGTGTCATGTATTGAATTACTTAATGTCCAGAGATTTGAAAATGAGTTTCTATCAGATCGGACTAAGATTTAGTGAGTTTGATTGGGCTATCTATAAGAACCTTAAAGTTTTTCATACAATAACTCAATTGTTGGACATTCATTCCTATGGCACCTATAGTTTCTGGTGATCTGATCTAACCAATTCCGAGATTTTTACTACCCACAGCACGAAGAATTATGTCTACCAAGTTTTATCAAGATAGCTTTGAAACTGAGAGATTAGTTTGGATATCCAAATAAGTACCACAATATCGACTTTGCTATTGATGCTCATTTGATATATATATTCTTAGTGATTGGGTACGTCTCCTTCAATGACTAATGTATTAAAATATTCACTGTAACAAATTATATAAAAGAACACATATCGAAGTATACAATCTCAGTGCTCTTCATCTTAGAACTTGTTACTCACAGTTTTCAGCTTTTGAACAATCCATATACTAAAACTGAATATTTATCCACAAAATTGTTATTCAGACCTTATGCATATTGCCTGCCCCATTTACCCAGTTTAGTGCAACAACCTCAGCCAATAACATTCGTTATTGCCTAAGTAACCGGCGCAGTTGGCTCTGCGCCACAGAGTGTTGCATACTTTCGGGCTGCGTGGGAAACTACAAGTGATGGCTATGAAAATTGAGCGGTAGATGGCGCCCATGTGCCTTGCAAATTGGAGAATAATGTCAATTAAGTGGGATTCATGTGCCCAAATTTCTCTTATTTAAATATTTAAGTAATTTGTGCCTTTGGGCCTCTGAATGTAGCAGAACTTTGCCATACAACTTTGTTTGTACATTCAGATAAAGCTGCCAAAAAGGAAGCAGAACACTAACTCAATAAATATGCATAATTTGAAAAAAAAAAAAAATAAAATAATATTATTACAACTTTGAGTACCCCTTTGATCAATATTTCGAGCATTCATTGTTTTCGTCTACATTTTAGCTACACTGCTTTATTTTATACTAAAAACACAAAAAGATTCTTGATTTAGAAATTGATTTTGATTGACATTTATACCACAAGATTCATATATTACTCGGTCTATGCCATGATATCTCTAGTCGAAAATCCAGCTCTGGATAGGATCTTCTTTATCTGATATTACTCCAGATAATTATTCCATTAACACACAGAGATTGGTTGTCATCTCCGATAAAGCTCCGAACTTTTCAATGGTTCGAAAGAAGACTAAGGAGAATCTTTCCGGATTTCCTTCACAAACGTCATCCATTGATGATGAAGTCTCCAAAGCTCCTCTATTACTCACACCCATTGTCTCCCTGCCTTTGTTGTCTGTTGTCCTCTCCGATGCCCAGACTTTCTCCTGTTTCTTATTTGATTTTTCCACATACATAGGAAGCAATTTACACACGTTAACCACATTTATGAAATTTTTGAGAGAATAGCTCGAGCTGAATTGCTGAGCTACAAGGAAAGAGTTTGTTGCTCTATTGTTCGTTAGAGCTAGAACATCCTCTAGGATTTTCTATAGGAAAATTACCTAATATAAGCCGAAGTGGCTGTTAAATGCAGACATATTTGAGTTAATAGACAATGTTATCTGTAAAATGCATGCCTCAACATACAAAGATATCCTTAAAATTCAGGAGCTCAACTTGGAATGGGGCTCCCCAGCTAGGCACCTCTGTGCATGGTGATTAAATTAACTGTGTTTAAGACTGCAAAGCTCTGGCTGTTATCGCCGGAAACAAGCACAATAATGCCTGGTGGAATCTCAATTTTTACCACGACACAGACTGGCCGAAACACACATAATCACAGGCTCACATACACAGACACACACACACACACGGGGCAGGCCGGAGAGGTTGGGAGGATGGGAAAATCCAAACAATTGCCACACTAATACAACTAACGAAGTGGACAAAGGCCAGCGGCAATGGACACAGCTTCAGCTCCGGCTCCGGCTCCGGCTCCAGCTCTAGATTCAGCTGCAGCTCCTGCCACTACTCCTTCTCCTGCTGCTACTCCTGCGCCAGTTCCATATGACACGAGGATGGCGACGACGTCCACGCGACCCTCAGTGAGGAGATTTGGTCGCCGTAGTCATATGCAAAGTGCCGAGGGGCACAAATGAAAGCAAAAGTGAAACTATGCGAAGGTAGAGGAGGTTGGGGTCTGGGATGGCAAATGGTTACCCGGGGAGGGGGTGGGGGGGTGGCGTCGGTGGCTAAGTGGAACACCCATAAAGTGCGATGGAAGCAACACACAAAGCGGAGGCAAAATATGGTCAGGAGTTAAATGAATGAACGGATGAATGAATAAAGGCCACCGCATGTTACACAAGAGTCTGCGTGGACCCCCCTACCCCCACCCACTGTATCTGTGTGTGTGTGTGTGTGTGTGTGTGTTCACTCTAGTTTACTTTGGGATTTATGAATGCTTTATGGCGGATGTCTGGACAAGGTCTGCAAAGAAGGTCGGTGGATTCTGTGTAACCCAACTAATTTATTGCCAACTTCCGGCAAGGCAAATAATTTTGTTTAGTTTTTGGTGTTGATAATGAACGAATGGTCAAAAAAGCAGACGGACAAAGGACAGAGGACAGAGGACAGAGGACAACCTCCCCACCATGCGTCTCTTAATCATGCGGTGCCTTTGAAAGGGTTGAAAGCCCGCCTTGCCTTGCCTTGCCTGGCTCTGCTCTGCCTTGAGCTTACGACTTTCATTTGAGGCTGGCTGCTTTTCATTGCCGTCGACTGTTGACCACCATTGACTTTAGAGCATGGCCGAGAGCCACCCCTAGGGTAAGGGCTGCCCAGCAGCTGGAGTGGGCGGCAGCGGGCAGGCGGGCTGGCGGGCTGGCGAGCTGACCAACCCCAAGCCGATGGGCAATGGGCGATGCTCATTTAATTTTCAGATATTTTCGCATAAAACTTGCCATGAATTTATTGCTTTTTAAATAAATAAACGAGCAAATAAAGTGGAGAAATGTCTGTGTGGGTGTGTGTGTGTGTGTGTGTGTAGGGGGGCTAGGGGCGTGGGTGTGCTTGGATAGTAAAGGGAGCACGCCTGTTGTAGTTGTGGTGCAACTAATTGAAAGCCACTCAAGTGTGAGCCACACTAAGCGAATTCTTAAGCTACCCTTTGCCAAAAGGCAGACAGCGAGAGGGATAAAGGGGTGGGGTAGTGGCTGGAGGGGGGGGGCGGAGGGGAGGGCGTGGGCTTGTCTAGTTGAAAGAATCAAAATAAATATTTAATTAAAATATGTATTGAAAGATGTTAACATACATTCTGCCAAAAAAGGGGTTGCTAATCAACAAAATTATTTGAAACTTTCGCTGCCTGCGTTTGCTGGGCATATTCTATAAAGAACACCCACAAGCACACACACACACACACATATACATGCCTTTTTTAATTACACACACATACCTACACCTACATATATAGTGTGTGCTTTTCTCGCAAACTTTGTATCTTCTTCAGAGCCTCTGTTGACGTACAGTAAAAAGCTTTCAGCAGCAGCGCAACCTCAAAATCGTCTGCCATAACTAATTAATGCTGCACTAATAGTGTTGCCCCACCCCCACCCCCACCCCCCCACCTGCCACAGTCAACGACTGCCCCCGACAATCCCCTTATATATGCTAGCTTGCTACATTTTTGATTTTTTGTTGTTATTTTATATGGCTTTCTTTTACGTTTTTGTCGTGTTTTTTGTGTGTTTTTTTGTTGCTTTTTTTCATTTTAGACGCCCCCAGAAGCTGAGGCAGCCAACCACAGCAACGCTGGAGGCCGCACCACCGTCGCATCCACTCGAACCGCCACTAGGGGGCGCCACTTAGAGATGCGCCCGACGTAGCTGCCAAACTGGCAACAGCAAATGAGAAGCACGAAAACTTTCGTTTTTCTATTTTTCACAATTTTCATTGCATTGCATTTATTTTAGGTCGCCTCACCGCCCCGCCACGCTCCGCCCCATGCCCCATGCACCATGCCCCATGCGCCATGCCGTGCCCGACCTACGCCACAAACGAGTCTCTTTTGTATAGAAAGCGACGACCAGGAAGCACAGCCAGGACGAGGACGATAACAAGGACGAGGTGGAAGTCGCTGCCTTTGCACTTGCAATTTTGTTGGGGCAAAAAAGTCTGCGCATGTTCCTTACCAATTGGATACGTAAAAATGAAACAAAAACTAGAAGAGCGATAAAGCGAATGGGCTGCATGCTGAGCGAATAGAGCGGGGGGCAGGGGCCGAGGGAGAAAGGAGGAGACATGTCCTAGACTAGAGCACAAAAATGGCGGCAGACAGCGAAAAAATGAACAGATTGCAACGGCTGCTGTGGACGCTGCAACTATTAAAGGAAGGCATTCGAAAAGGATTTTAATTATTTTCATCCTTGGCACTTATTTGCTTATGGTGGACTCTAGTCGAACTGAAACCATAACTTAAGGCATAGGTCTGATAATCTGAGTGGATGAATATGGTAGTAATTAATAGCATTGAAATTGGGACGGGAATCCCAAACCCGAAAAGTTCGGAAAAGGGAAGAGATTTCGAAATTCCCCACTGATGCTGGATAGCATGGATAACCCGAATCTCCCAATTTTTAACAACTCTCCCGATGTTGAAAAAATGCTAAGTTTAAAAATTAAGAATGGAAAAAGAAAACCAACTGGAATTCTTCCAATAATAAGAAATTCGAGGCGAGATCCAAGTTCCGCGGGGTAGTCTAAAAAACACTTCGGGAGATTTGGGATCGAAATAGAGTCTAGTAATATATATTTTCTTATACATATGTGTACCCATGCCGCACAGGATTGAAATAGGAAAACTTGTTCAGGATAAGCAGGAACAAGGATGAAATTTCCATCCCAATCCCATCTTTCCCATCCTTGACTATTATGTAACATATCACACATACTGCTGACATAATGCAACCAAATTAGGTATTTTTTGTAGTCATTGTTGGTTTGGCTTGGGTTAAAGTATTCTATATGCAAGGCACGCTTAACCCTCGTTGAACACAGTTAAGTTCAAGTCCAGGCACTTGTATATTTAAGCCTTCTGCGCTAAGCTACTTCTGTTAACTGAATGAGCCCAGATTGTAGCTGATGCTGTATAAAATAAGAAAAATTGTCACCCACAAGTATGCGCACGGGCCGCACAGCCCGCACAGCCCGCACGCCGCGCGGAGGCGCCACCGAGGCCGTCAGCCAGCAGTCAGCCAGCAGTCAGCCAGCCAGTGGCATACGGCCACAAAGTGCAGCATGATGGCTAGAGGCGGGCTGCGGGTCGCGGGCGACTGCCACCTACACAGCTAGCTGCTCTCACCCTGAAAACTATAAAAGCATCGCCGCACATTGTCAGCGGCCCTCTTCCAATCAGCGGATCCCATTTTTCTCGTGCCACGCCGAGAGTAGAAAAAGGCGCAGAAATAAACTAGAAAAACGACTGCTCCGCCTGCTGTACATCCAAAAGGGGGAAGGGAGGGAGGACGGTGGCGGTGGTGGTGGTGGCAGGGGATGTGAACTCGGCGTCGCTTTGTTGTTGCCTGCAGTTGCAACTGTGTGGGGCACTCGGTTCGAGTGAGTATAAACAGAGACTTCGAGTGTGGGCGCTGAACAAAGTCGTCGGGCGGGGGAGGCAGGTGGCGCTGCGGGGGCGGCATGAGTGCATTGAGTACAGAGTAATGTGCTCGGAGCTCGCAGTTCGGAGCAGACGAAGCGACAGCTGCTCATCTGCTCCAGGGTTGCCAACTCTGTCGAAGAACGAAACAAAATCGTTGTTTCATTGAAGTTTATTGTTATATCGTTATATCATTATATATATTATTTCTTATTTCTATTTTTTTTGGTATTTATTTATTCAAAGTCTGTTTTACTTGACAATAACTAAACCATAAAGTTTGCTTAACGAGGGATTTATTAAAATATTTCATATATTTTTAGATTTTTTCAAATATTTTAATAAATCAGAGTTTCCGTAAATTATAGAACATTTATCGTGAACTGGGGCTTCAGTTATAGTTTTACCAGCATTTCTATACAACATATGAACAAATCATATCATATTTATGAACTTTATATATAACAAATTTATTAAGTAAATTAAATTCAAATGTTTGTTGAAAGGCAATCGCTAAAACTCTGACGGATACTAAAAATGATGACCTAAATAAAACTTAAATAAACTTGAAACTAAATAAAATGAAAATAAATTATCAAATGCAGATAAATATCGTGATAGAATCTTCTTCAAGATTAATCTGATCACAACACCGATCTAGAAAGATACTTGGGAGAGAGAGATAGAGAGAGAGAGAGAGGGAGAGAGAGATAGAGTGACAGAATCTGTATTTCTTATAATATATCTAAAACTCCTTAATATTTAAACTGAAGGCAGACTCGTTAATAACAAAACCTGTTAAAATTCAATAACTAATTAAAAGCACTTACATATATTTTAAAACAATTTTTCGTTCACTATTTCTAATTATATTCTTATGATTTTAACCAGTTCATGTGATCTCAATGGCATTAGTTATTCTAATTCTGAACTTTTCCAGGTATTCCTAGTCCACAGAAAGTGGGCGGTTCTTAGAAGCAGGCAACAATCGAAAGCCTGACAACCCTGTTCTGTTGAGTGGATGCCAAATGCAAATTGAGTGCAAATGCTCAGCTGCTCCCGTTTACTGACTTAACTGTAACTGTTAGTGGGACGCATGTTCTGATTTCTGATACCCTGTACTTAAAGGCCAATGAAATGACTGTTTGCTGAAACGTAAATATATATTATATATATTATTATTAAGGACTTAAATACAGGGACCGTAAACAATGATTATTTTGTTTCTTTAAAACAAAAAAATCATTCACTTTGAGAAAGCGGGAAATTGACTAATATACTCCGCTAAGAATAATCTATACCTTTTAACCAAGATTTCGAAATATATGAGTTTCTTTTCACTATATAATACATTTTTTTTTGAGTTACACCTTACATCTTAACCAATGATCATTATATTTGAGCAAAAAATATAAAACTCAAGTAATAATCATTATTTTATGAGTTTTATATTTTGCTCAAAAATAATGATGCAAGACAATACTTTAAATAATGCATTAAATGGTAAAAAAAATTAGAAATAATCATTATGTTGTAATTCTTAAAAAAAGACATAATAATTACAGTCCCTGCCAAAATACAAATAATACAAACACAGGAGTTTCGGTAATTACCTTCATTCGTTTCATTAAAAGAATGGATTTATTGAGTATACTATTCTCAAATATATAAGAAATAATACTCATACTACATAAAACAAAATAAGCACAGGTCAACAACAAAGTGCGGCAATATTTTGATCTCTATCGTCGTAGCAAACAGTGAGAACAGGGTATGTCCAAGTCGAGCAGGCTCTTGAGTGCTTGCCTTAATCCGTTATTGTTGTTGCTGCATTTGTCAGACACGTGGCACAAAATGTAAACAAGCCACAGAACTGAAGCCCGTAAGAGGTCCACGAGCGGAAGATGAGTGGGAGGAGGCAACGTTTCCAGAAATAGGATATGAACGGATGGCATTGTGGTATACTTAGGCAAATAATGCTCAGTATCCCTACAACCGTTGTAATACTCATGCATACATATTTATGCAGGAGATCCACATCTCTCCTTTTTCAACTACTCAAATACATCCAACCAAAAGCTATAGCTACATTATTTTTTAATGCAAACCAATGCAAACAGCTAAGAATCGATAAATAATTGCGCCCTTCTATAGGTTCAATCCATTATATCGATAGCTATACTATATTCTTAGTATTCATTAAGTATTCTCTTTTTTTTATATTAATTTCAATTATATTTTCTTTTCTTTTATCATATATTCGGCCTTGTAGAGCATATGGTGATTGGCAAGAACGGCAAGTTTTGTAGTATTTTTTTTAAAGAATATTTAAGTTTTTGAGGATGTAGCTTCAAAATATTAAAACCCAAAAACCCAAAATTTAAGTAATATCTGTTTTCTTTAGTTATTTTATCAAAAATATTTTCAATAAGATTGTCAGCAAAACAGGAATGTGTCTGGGATAGCAAAGATAGTATTATTTATTTAGAAACTATTGACAGTGGCCATAAAAACAATCAGTGCTTATCTGGAGAGCGCTCAATCAATACCATCGAAGGTCTTGCAGCTTTATCAGATGTGTTCTATATTTCAAATTAATTTTTTATAGAATTTTTCCTTAAAAGTCTCTAAAAAATATTGCTCTAGCTAAACTGAATTAATGTCACATTCCTTGAATGAAAATTTCTATACTCGTATTTAATAGAAATGAAGCAAATATAATTTTTCGTTATTTTTTTTTTGTTGTCTAGCTTATATACCATACAGTAGTGGACAACAAAATACGGACAGTAAAGAGATATATTTTTGAATTTTACAACTTTTTCCTGTACACCTTGCATTTAACGATAAGATATCGCGTCGCTTAAATCAAAGTAAACCAATCTATAATCTATGAATGTTTTGTGGTATGCTTTTTATATGAGTATCCGGGTTATTTGGTCCTAAATTTTCTATACCTTCTTAGAGGATATTATACTATTGCCACAATATTTACCAAGCACAGCAAATGCGAAATAAATAGTACTCTATATAGTAGATTTATTAAAACTGCCATAGGAACCCTAGTTCAGAAATATAGTTTACGTGTAAAAATCATTACAGCGAGGATATACATATATCATCGACACGCCGTAGATATTCGTCCTTTCCTCTTTTTTAATAGTTTATGATTGGTTTTATTACAAAATGTTGTGGGCCTTGAATATAAAATATAACAAATTGTTTAAGAATTTGGTAGTTGGGAATTTGTGGAACACATTTGTATATATTGCCATATCGCATAGTTAAGTCCTTTATATCTGACCAAATAGTCATTGGTTTACTTTAATTATGTTCATTAGGATATAGGAGCGCTCCCCAGACTCTGCATCTATCCAACCTGGGCCTACAAGCTATTGATCTGAACCGAATTGAACTGAACCAAACTGAACGGAACGGAATGGAGCGGAACTTGGCAACCTCATGTGCGTGCGCCGGGGCAACTTCACCCTCCACCTCCCCCCAGTCACACTTGCAGCTGCCCCCGCACAGGACGGCCGTCGCTCAGTTTACCTAGGCTTTGGTTCGGTACAAGGATAAAGCAGTGCCGAGCAGCTAGTCCTTTGGAGTGAAACTCGCTTAACTGGTTTGGTTTGGTTTAGTTTTCGAAAGGAAACGCACACGGGGCAACCCGTACGGGCAAGGGGTTGTGGGGTGTGGGCTGGTGGATCGGGGGTTGGGGTCGCTCGGCTGTGTGGAAAACCATTTAAAATTGCTGCAAAAAAAGCAACAAAAGTTCCAGCTGAAAGTCGCGAAAGGGTGCGGGCACGGCAAGGGGATGGCTGCACACACGCACACACAGGACTCGCAGGACTCGCGCATTGCGTTGCGTTGCGTTGCGTTAGATTAAAACGCGCATGTTGCACACATTAATTGCCAGGAAGTAAATACAATAACAACAATGCAAGGCGAGCGCCGGCCAAAGCTTTTTCTAATCATTAACACAGTCGAGTCGGGCACACAACACACACACACATACACACACACACACTCGCACACACACTTGCTTGAAAATTAGAAATGCCCATCAGAAATACGCGGCGTATGTGGCCTTCTCCTCCACCTGCCACTGTGTCCGCCCCCTGTTCAGCCAATGTTGGAAAAGGTCGCAATGGCAGCGGCCGTTTTATGTGTAAGGATAATGCTGATGATGGTCTGCCTTCAGCCGAGTCCTGGATCTAAGGACTGAAGCTGAAGCTGAAGCCACAACTGCCAGAATGTGGGGCGGGGTAGGGGGCGAAGCGGAAGGTTGATTGTGTGTCGCACATGTGAAAACAACCGCGTTGTTGTTGTCCTTGTTGTTGTCGTTGTTGCCACAGTCGTGACACAGAATGAGGCACAGTGGCCTGAGATCATTGTGGCTTGCAGCGAAAATGATAATGATCCAAGAGATCATAATTATGCTTGGGCATTAATTTAAATGATTTAAAAAAATACTAATAAAATATTAATTAAAAATTCGAAAATCGTTGATATTTTTGGAGCTTTTATATGCCAAATATATCAAATTATACTGCAAAATTAAAATACTCGAATTGTGTTTTATTTACTGAAAAAAGAAATAATAATAATATAAAGAAAGTTTTAGATTTATTTATTTATGATGAAAATATTTATTTGAATTTAAATTATATTTGAGAAATATAATATTCACATTTTCAACAATAAAAAAAAAAAAAATTTTAATTTACTTAATCTGATTTGAACAAAATAAAGGAAATTAGCATACTATATAACTTTAAATTGTACGTACAAAGCAACCATTTAACTCACAAAACAAGATTTAATTCTAATTGAAATAGAAGACTTTAGAAATATTTGTTATTGCTGAGCGGCACATTAAATCTATATATATAAAAGTGAATGTCTGTCTGTATGTTCGCGATAAACTTGAAAACCGTTTAAAGGATCTTGATGAAATCTTTTATAATATATTCCTTGAAGTCCAGGGAATGTTTATAGCTATAGTTTGTTGTGTCATCACCACCCCCACACAACCACCCACTCATAAACGAAAAATGATAATATTCATGAGTATAATTTTACATTAAATAAAAACTATAATATCCACGAGTGTTAGTGTGTGTAAGTGTGTAAGTGTGTGGGGAAGGAAGTTTCATAGCAATTTTTTTACCGTGCCCTCGATCGACAATAATAAATATTTATAAGAATCAAAATTTAAATAAATATAGTTAGGAAATGCGAGCAACGCCGCGGGTATAAGCTAGTACTAAATATTCAAAAGGTCTTTAAATTGAGATTTAGTGCATACTTTAAAATCATTGCAGCAATGGATATGTTCTTGCATTATGACTTTTGAAGTTGCGAATTCGAAAACAATCAATGTTTCCCATTTTTTATTTATTTATTTATTTATTTATTATTAAACCAATGTACAAAGACTTTCTGGTTATTCTAGAACTAGCTTAACATACTTAAAGTTAAAATTATAATACTGATATCTAAAAAACTATTTTGAATATTATAAAAAGAACTTCTTGAGTAGTTGCTTAATAAAAAATGTATTTAGACTGAAGTCAAACCTAATGTCAGTTGGCAAATCATTATAAGATTTCAAGGCTCGTGTTAATGGCTTTTGTACTTGCTCAATTCTCTTACAGTGAACCACTGAAGAAGGGTTCAAAATAATAGATGCATATTCTAAAATTGACCTGACAAAGGCAGAATATAAGATCAGTCTAGTAATTTTTGATTATAATCTCGTGAAATACTACATATACATATGATTCTCTACAAGAAACCCCAATTTTCTTATTAAATACTATTACTTTTTCTTAAAACGTAGGCAACTTTCGGTGTTCTCTTTAATTTTCTATCTGCTTAAGCTGAAAAACTTCTTAACTAAATATAGTATTTGCAAATTTGTAATAATAATAAACAGATCTTACTTCTGTTAATCATCGATAGATTATGATATAAAACAAGAATTGAATTCGTAGCCTACAGCAGCGCAGCCAGTAAAACGTTTATGGATGCGTTGCAAAGGATAACTGAAAGACTTTTAGTTTTCAAGTGCGTTCAGCTCAACCTTTGAATATTATGTTAAGTTTTGTGTTTGCTTAGTTTAATTTCTACATCTCCGACCATATAAAGTATATATATTCTTGATCAGCATCAAAAGTGATTTCGATTTGGCCATGTCCGTCTGTCCTTCCGTATGAGATACCAAATTTGGAATGTAGGTTCCTGTATAGCAGGCGCAGGTCAAGATTAGTTTGGATCCGATATATTCCCTCCTCCGCCCCCGTTATTCGATAAAAACCATTTTACAGTAAGAAATTCAAGCATATAGCTGTTGTATTTGGCATATGTAATACTCTAACCATTCATAATCTACTGTACAAATTTCAAGTCGATCGGATAATAAACACGGAAGTTATTCAACAAACAAGCTTAAGTAAAGAAGAGCGTGGGGAAGAAGAAGCGTTCTTTGTTGTGTTGTTGTTGTGTGTGTGTTCGAAGATATGTTGGGAAGTTGTAGACCTGGGTACAGGGCGTTTAATAGTCGGGTATACTCGACTAGACTGCATTGATTACCATTGCTTAACATGTTTCAATATAATTCATATAAGAAGGAGATCTGTCAGTTGAGATCTGAAGATCCAAATCAGTCTGATAATAATAATAGAAAAATAAAGACTTGATCTAGTATTTGAACTAATTTTTCATTGGGGCTGGAGTTTGGAAAGCAACTTGTTGCAAATTGCAGAGCTATTTTTGAAGCTAGTTCTAACACTGAGAAGCTAGTTGCTACACTGAGTTGTGATTTCCACGGTGCAGCACTTGTTGTAAAAATAATAATACATAGTACCATGTGTGTATGGAAAATAAGGAACAATCAATTTAAATAGAGATGTGCTCGGCACTTGCATAGTTAAGTACAGTCTCGTCTGCACTCGCTGTGTTCCCCATATCCCCCATACCCGCACTCATTCACAATCACAATCACATTCACAATGAGCTCTCCTCTGCCCTTCTCCTACCCACGCAGTTACACTCACCTCCAATCAAAAACTATCGCTGGCTAAGGAGCGCCAGTTTTGTTTTGTTTAGTGGGGGAGGGGCTTGTGGGTGTTGGGGTGTTGGGGTCCGGGTGTCGTGCTACGTTTGTAACTTTTGCTACCCGCAAATGTTTCAAGTCGCAACGCAGGCTACAAACTAATGCGGCAAATGGCGCTGCTCTATGCGATAGTTTTCCCAATAGTTTAAAATCCATTTTATATGCAAAACTACAACACGCACACACACACACACACACACACACACACACACATTAACACTTAAACACTCTCAACTCTGCGCTCAGCTTTTGAGTTGTATATAATTTGAGCGGCGTTTTGTATTCTCTAACTATGCATGCGACTATGTGTATGTGTGTGTGTGTGTGTGTGTGTGTGTGTGTGTATTAATCTGCCAACTATGGCAATATATCTACATATACTATATGCCAGCATATGTGTGTGTGCGTGTGTTTTAACTGTGAATGTTTCTTGTATATTATGTAAAATGTTGCAGCGAACATTTTGTTGGTGGATGGTTGCCGTTGTTGCTCATTGCTGTTGTTGTTGTTGCTGCTGTTGTTGCTACTGTTTGCTTGCTGCTGCTGCTGCTGTTGCTGCTGTTGTCCTTGTTGTTGTTGTTTATGATAATGAGCATTTTGCTCATGTGGGCCACACACACACATATACAGACAGTCACACACATTAATATAGCCATCTCGCTTCATTTGCCAAACAGTTTTGCCCCACCCCCTGCCCCCACCACATACACACACACACACCCCGCCAGTCATATATGTAGGTGTTTTTTTGGGTGGGTTTTTCCCTCATTTCCTTTGCACAACCCGTTTTTGATAATGATGCAAAATTTATGTATTTTGTGTAGAAATGAAACCAGATTTTCCATGCCTTGGCCAAATGAGTGAAAAACGCTTTTGAAGACACCGAATGAGTGAGCCTGTGTCTAGTCTGGTCTGGTCTGGCCTGGCCTGTTGTCCAACCCTTGACCAAGTGACCAAGCTATGCCAAAAGGGGTTGACCTTTAAGTTTCCCCAACAACAAGCCCCTTTAGCCTACTTGGCTCGATTTACAAAAGTTATATTCAGCTTGCGCGCCTTTATATTTTCTATTTTTGTACAATTTTGAGCTAGAAACTGACCAAAGCTAGTCGCTGGCTCACACTTAATGCTGAGCATTTGGTTGCGTTTCCGTTTCCGCTAACAGTCGAGGCGCGCGCGCACACACACATACACACACACACGCTTTTAATTGTTGCATAAATCTGTAAACACACACGTAAACCGTTTTCTTGGTGGGGGGTGGGGGCGCACGCTCAAAATTTTGCGCTCAAACTCAATTTGCCTTTTGAGTTATTTAAACCAAAACACACACTCACACATATGTGTGCCTGTGTGTGTGTGTGTACGCCCACACGCATACATAGACAGACAGACACAGTGAGAGACATTGACAGCGTCGTCGTCGTCGTCGTCGTCGTCGCTGCTTTGAAAATTTGAAAAGTTTTTTGTGTGAAAATTTCGAAAATTTTCACCGAGCATTTCGTGTGCGTGTTATCATTTGCAATTGTGCTGTTAACCGGTTCAAAGCGCACGCACGCAGCAACAACTTGGCAGCAACAGCAGCAGCAACAGCAGCAGCAACAGCAACAACAACAACAACAAACGTACTCCAACTCGTCGTGTTGGCACAGCTTCGTAGCGCAGCTCGTAGTTGTAGTCGTTCTCGTTCCCATTCTCGTACTCGCTCGTGCGGCTCTCGTTAGTCGCGTGTGGCGCGTGGGGCACGGGTCTAAGTTGCCGCTCGGCAAGTGCAGCGGCTGGCTCGTGCGCGCTCAAAGCGGCTTCGTATTTGCCGAATGCACTTGGAGCCCAGCACGGGGCAGCATTGGCCGCATCCGCATTGCCATCGGCAACAGCAACAGCAACATCGTTAACATCGGCAGCATCGTCATCGGCAGCATCGGCAGCAGCAACATCGAACGGCAGCAGCAGCAGCATCTGGAGCTGGAGCTGGAGCTCCATGTGTCACTTTGCATTCTGACCACTAACTCGCCGGCCGCGTTTCCGTTCCGCTCCGGGCGTATCCAATCTGCGTACTCAGATTCGTCGTATTATTCGCAAAAGCGCAACAAGAGAAATCTCGGCTACAGTTCCGTATATATACATATATATCATTAGCAATTTCTGTTTCAATATCCATTATTCAAACACCATATCATTTGTTTTTTTTTGTTGTCACCCAATTTGTGTGTGGTTTTTTGTGTTGGTGTGTTCATTTGAAATGTTAATTGGCTTATGGCTAGCATCAAGTGCGGCTTCTGATCAGCCTATATAGCCTATATAACCTGTAGGCAACAGCGACTGCAGTCGCATTGATTGCACCAATTCAAAAGTATAAACAACTATTTCAAAACACAATACAATCATAAACAGTTTTGAACAACGCAACAGCAACAGCAACAGCAGCGGCACCAGCAATCACCAAATTGCCAAAACTCTCTCGAGGTGAGTGTTCTTGAAAATGTTTCAAAACTTGTTCACTTACTTTCTACAATAGTTATAGTTCACATGGATTTCAAATTGTTGCCTAAATATTTGTGCATTTTTATTTATTTGAAAGCTTGTGTTTTGAGTCAATTCAGGCAGGATTTTAAATACTGGTTGAGATTCTAATGAGTTGACTAAAAACTCATTATATCTGATTGCCTTCGATCTTTTGATTCAAATTGGTTACGAAGAATCCTTAGAAGTACACAAAAATAGCAAAACACAATAATAATAGTAACATTTCTTCTAGAATTCTTAAAAGATGCGCTGGAATTGGAGTTGATTTTCCAAAAACGGTTAGCACTCCTTCAAATATTTTATATATCTATTTATTAACAGCCAGATACAGTTATAAATACTATACCTAACTTGTGTAGCATAGAACTGACTATTAGGGCCTTCGGCTAACTCCTTAAAATAATTAAATGTATTAAAGTGGCAAGAAAAACAAAAAAGTTACATACAATTGTTTAAAATCCATTTCATTTTTAACCAATATCGATGAATACTACGATTAATTGTTGTGGTGCTTTGAAGGCAATTAAATGGTATCCAAAACTGTTGAATTTCAGAGCTTTCTACCAATTTTTCTAACGTGCGATTTCCCAAAAGTAGCGAGTTACATGCTTTTTTTGAGGCAAAACACCGATCAGGCTAATGATTTATTGCATAAATCTTCAAAAATAAGTTTGAAGCCAATTTTATGCTTAACAAAAAAAGTTTCTTACAACAGTTTTCCGCCAAATTTCCGCACTTGTGTGAGGAATTATCCAAAAAACTAACTTAGATAAGAACTTCAGTGAGAAATTGCAATATTCTAGCTCTCAATCAGTTGAGCAGTCAGGACAAGCTTTTTACTTACATTAATTCTATTATTTGTATAGCTAATGCATAAATCGGGCCATTTTAAGACATCATTTTAGTTGGAGGCAAAAATTCAATTTAATTTTAAACTAAAATGTATTTTTTAAATATCTTTTATATATTAACATTATTATTATTATTATTTTTATAGATTAAGCAATTATTGGACAATTTTAAGACATCATTTTTGTTGAAGGCAAAATTTTGATGGGAGTTTATTGTTATTTGAAACTTAAATGTATTTTTTTTTAATATATTATATTTGATTGTATTTACTAAATTGTGTCAATTGCATTAAATATTTAAATTTTACTAATCCATAATAAAATATTTATTTTTATTTAAATAACTTAATTGTTAAATGTTTAAATTGTTTATATTAAGCTTAAACTTCAACCAAATTATTTTATCTGAATTTCCAAGAGTATTTTATTAATTTTCTTGACTTAACATTTTATTAACAAATTTGAAACGAGTTCCATTTAATTTTGACTGCAAATTGAAATTCTTTTGCGTTGCTTTGAAATGTTTATAAAATTATTACGTTTTTGCTCACATATGTCAACTAAATTGAGGAATTTCAACAATTCGCCTTATAAATAGTATCTAGGAATGTTTTGATGTACATAGTATACTATTATGTGTGTATATTTTATTATATTTACCAGTGTCTTTGGCAGCATATGGCTGCCATGTTGCCTGATTCAGCCAGCTATAAATTATGAATATAATAATTAAAAGATAATATTGTTTTTGTGTCGACATTTGGTGTAAAGCGATCTTCATTTAAATGAACTATATAAATAAATACTTATGTGAACTTCTAATGAATCTGTTTTCAAGTTCATTTTGCAGCCCTTAAATGTTGAAATGTGTGAAAAATATACAAATAGATTGCTTAATTAAATGCCCAACTAATTACGGGCAATATAAAAAAAACTAAACAAATTAATAAAAGTATGTACTCTCACATGTAATATCATACGGGCTACAGAGTTGGTCATTCTTGTGCTCCACTTTGCGTGTCAAATTGTAGGTGGCAAACAATTTTTACTTAATGTAATTAATTAAAATTTAACGTATTCATTTCGGGCTGACAGACGAGCAACAACAATGCGTTAAAACAAACAAACAAACAAACAAACAAACGAGCAGCGGCAAAAACAGTGCGAATAATATGATACCTTCGAAAACTCATCGGTGAACCGCACTTATGCACCACAAGTTTCACCGCGAAATTGATAATTCAACGGTTAACCCAACGGGCAACCAACAAAAAAAAAAAAAAAAAAAGAAAGTATATATATATAAACCAAAAAAAATAAGAGGAGAACAACAACAACACGAACCAACCGCGTGAGATGGCAAAAAATTGGCACGCGGGTGTAAACCATTTAAATCAACTCTATAGGCCTACAAAAACCAACAAAAAAGTAAAAAAAAATATAAAAACTGGAACGTGATATTTGAAAACAAGTAAAAAAGCGCAACAACAAGCATGGCAAAAACAAAATAAATAAATAAAAGTAAAATACAAATACAAATACAAATATAAATGTAGGCAACAAACAAAATATTGTGCATATAATCAACCAGCCGTTGGCCACATACTGCAGTAGAGAGGTGCGGGAGACGAGAGCTCACCACTCAAGTTGTTTGTTTTTGTTGTTCGGACCTAGGGAGGGGGCGACACAGGACAGGGGGCGTAGGCGTGGCTCTGGCTTTGGCTGTATTTGAAAGTGGTCAACCAACTCGTTGACCACAAAAGAGAAAAAATAATAAAATAAAACAAACACAAATACGAATGCGAATGCGAATACAAAAGCAACACACATGTGTGTGGCAAGGCAGTCAAATCAAAAACAAAACAAATTGCAACAACAGCAACAACAACTGCAGCAACAACATCAACAACAATCATGCAAAAGCGATTTCATGGCAAGTGCAGCCGAAGTGCGCTGAAATGTAGGCAACACTTTTTTCACATCGCAATTCACAACGCCGCGCCGTCGCGTCCGCTTTAGTTGAACGGCTTATTTTATAATATTTAATTAAATTAGATTTCATTTAAATGCATATTTATTGCAAGTACACAGTTGTACATTGTCCCGACTCACTTTATGCCGCCACTGAAAATATTAAAACCAAACTCAGCCAAATGCCAACCTTATAAAACAATTAAAGCTTAACAAATTGTATAAATTGAGCTCATATGGGCAATGTATAACGCTATGTTCATCATAAACATTTAAGTCACTCCGCTTAACATAAATATTTCTTCATCCAACTTTCCAGAGTTTCAAAATATTTGCAGAGTTTTAGCATTCAAACTAATTTGAATAAGCTTCTTAACGCTTGTAATTTTGTGAATGCCATTGAAGGAGACTTTTGCGAACCCAGCAAGTATATGTTTTCTTGATCAATATCAATATCCGTGTCGATCTAGCAAGTTACCTCTCTTTCTATGGAAAGTAGTCCCTCAGTTGTAGATCTAACATGATGAAACTTGTCACAGCTGCCGCTTTTTGCTGCAGTCAGTATACAGTATGTTGAAACCAACCGGATCGAACTACTATAGCATATATAGATATATATAGCTGCCATAGAAACAAGCGCTCGACAATTATGTCTATGTATGAAAAGTTGTATGCTTTTCATGATATCCTGATCAAACTCACCAAATGAGAGATTGTTTTTTTATTTTTATTTATTATTTATATAAGCTGTACAAATTTGATCCAAATGCAATCACTTTAGCGTATAGCGGACATAGTCAGTCGAAATTTGTTTATTTATTTCTTACATACAAATATTTCTTAATAGAATTCCGTAATCCTTAGAACTAAAGTTTGACATCGAAAATTGAGAAGATTCTTGTTTTTGGCAATGAAACTCAGCAAATTCTTTTTGATGTTGACCAAGCTTAAGTTCATAGAAACAATTGGATATAAATGATATATATTTACATATATATATTATAGTATATATAGGAAGGAACTTGGAACCAGCAGAATACTTCCAGCAAGAGAGTGCGGAAGGTATTCAAGCTAAAAGTAACTATGTGAAAGGAATTGAATTATTTGGTGAAAGTTTTAAGGAAAATAAAACTCAGACTGAAGAAGGACTCCCGCATGGGAGTACGGGGGGTTTCCATAGAAAAATTTATATGAAAAATAAAACTCAGGCTGAGACAGGACTCTCGGAGGATAGTATATATATATTATATATATATGTATATAAGTATATAGCTAACTCAGCAATTGTATAATTTAAATTACTTTCTATATCAGTAAGTTGCTCAATTTTGATGCAAATCTTGTGACTATATCATGGATAGAAAGTATATAGAAAGTATAGAACCGTTATATCCTGTTTGAATTGAATGAAATGAAACATTTGCGGGATTTTAAAGAATAGTCGTATCTTTAAAGTATTCTTGCATGTCATAATTAAAATTTGTTGGCTATTAATGCAAACTGAATGGATACCATAACTGATAGGGATTGTGTGGGGCTGGACTGGAACTGGGGCCCTGTTGGGGGCTGCTTGCAATTATTTTTCATTGTGTTGTTGTTCTTGTTGTTGTTGTCTTCGTCTGGTTTGTTTTTGTGCGAATGCAACTTTTATCGATTTAAATTAAAAACGCATTGCTGCAAATTGTAAAAATTATCTGTGCGTCTGTCTTTGCCTGCGTGTGTGAGTGTGCTCATCATGTATGTATGTATATGTATGTGTATGTGTATGTGCGTGTGTGTATGTGCCAGGAAACGCCAACACATTAAGTTGGTAGGCCATTGGACATCGCCTGGCGGCTGTCGGTGGCCATTGCCGACATTTCCATGGCCATGTCATTGGCCGGAGCAATGCGGAAAATCGCATTTTCTCATTTGGCTTCTGTCATGCAAAAATATCAAAAGCGCGTTGTGAAAATCTCGTTTATTTTTCACACGTATTTCTGACATCCTCTGCAGCACAGTAGACACTTTATCACTACCCTTCACTCGCTCACCACCCCACACATCTCAGCACACTTCATGTCCAATGAGCTCGATTCCCGAGACGGAACCCCAAACTCAAATCGAATTCGAATCTGAACTGAACTGAACTGAACTGAGCACTCGTAAATGCCATTCGAAATTGGCTTCAATTTTGAAGCAAAAGCTTGCGTTTTTACATTAAATTCATTTATACAGATTATAATTTATATTTATAAAAAGCTCGAAAAGTTCTGCACCGATTGGGCTCAAATATTGTCACAATATACAATTCGTTTCTAAGATTCTATTCATCTATTTTGCACGTCATTAAAAAAACAAAAAATATTCACAAATCAGTTGAGATTGTGACCAAAATGCCCGGCTACGCCCAAGGGCGGAAAACTGTTGTATGAAACTTGAAAAATCTACTCCCATGGGCTTAAGGTCAAATGTGTGGGAGAAGGTTTTTGTTAGATCGGTTTTTAAGTTCTTCAGACATACAAAGAAACATAGGGCACGGATGGGAAAATACTGCTAAGTTCTTTTGTGTTTATTTCTTACTTTTTCATCCAATGCAACAACAATGTGCCACAGCGAAGTGTGACGGGGTACAACTGGTATATACATAGAAAGTACTTCATTTTCGTAATCAATTATTCTTTATAGATCTATCTATATAATCTGTTCCAGCTAAGCGCGATATTTGACCTAAATAGCATGTAAATTGAATAGTAGATGGTAATAGTTTTATATGAAGAAATCAAAATAGTTTTATAAAGATTTACAATTCATAAAATGAAGACTTCAATATGAAGGCTTTGTAAAATACAGATTGCATTTGTAGTCTATAAGAGTTGTAAGGAAATTCATAAAATTTCACTTAACTTTTACAACTGCTGCCCATGAAAGTCTTTCTGAGAAGTTGCGTGCAAGATGTCAATCTTTTTAATGTTTTCTGGCCAAATAGTGGAAAATATAGCTACAGTAAAGCCATATAATTGGAGCAGGATTTTCGACTAGAAATTTCAGTATCTCAACAAGCTTTCGTGTAAAGAGGCTTAATAAAGTAAGCCAAAACAATGTCTAACTGGACTTTTATTTAACCACTATTAGACATGAAAATGAATCTTCGAGGAAAGCCTGAGTGAAGAGGCAACCAGCTTAGTTTCTTTTATGTAATATTCCAAATATGGTTTCCAATTGTTAGACTTTTATCCCAATTGTTACTTGTGAAGTTGCGTTGTCGCTCTGTTTGTCTGCACGATTTCGTTTCTGAATTAAATAAAAGACATGTAATATGACTGAAATGAAATGAATGAATGAGCTAATTCGTGGCTAAAGATGATGTAGAATATTAGAAAATTGTGTTTATGAATATTGTATTCAATTATCTTATGTAGTCCGGGAATTACTGTAGTTCCGACGACTTAAATGCTAAGATTTGGCGAGTTGGGAACTGCTAAAACCATTCGTAAAATCTACTTATGCTACTTTCGAGTAAAAGAAATATTAGTAACAGTCCCGTTTGTATCAATATATTTAGTAGTACTATATACTGCAGATATTTCGATTTCAGTTGTGCATTGCGGATGTTTATAAATTTGGTTAAGTAGTTCATTTGCTGGGCCTTAATGAGCAGCCGTTGCGACGCCAGGCTGTGAAAAATATTGAATGTTCATTTGCACACACACATGGACACACACACACACACACACACATACATATACTGATACACACATTAATATGTGAAAGCAACAGCAACACACAATTAATAAGAATTACAAGTTGTATGGCACGCACATGGACATGGCTCTGGTCGCATCCTGCTGCATCCTGCTGCATCCTGGAAGCGCTGCGTGGGCAGCCGCCAGCAGCAGCCGCACAAGTGCTAATGACTTAATAAATCATCGCGTGCGACAAAGAAATATGCGTTGGTCCTGGCTGCTGCTGCCGCTGCTGCTGCTGGTGATGGCGACCGCAGCCAGGACGAGCGGCCAAAATGCATAATTCAATGAAAATCCGCAAATTCCTTTAATCCTCAATATTCATTAAAATATGCCTGCTGGCAGCGACGAGCGCTGTGATTCGTCCTGCTGCATCCGCTGCTGTTGCTGCTGCCGCTCCTGCTCCTGCTGCATCCTTTATGCGTTTTGCGCAGTTTCAATTAAAAGCATTTAAAAAAAACTTCATGCCACGCCCCCGCCAAACCCCTTTGACTCGTGTAGTTTATTAAGCGGCAACCAAAAGTGCGCTCCAGAGGATCTACAGAGCTGCCGGCGGTGGGTGCTAGTGGTACTGGTGGTCCTGATGGGCCTGCTGCTGCTGCTGGTCATGTATACAGGTCATTACATCTTTATGTGCTTAAGCACATAATGTACACAGACTGTCCCCTATATATGGATACATAAAGCGGCCAGCTTAATCATCAACTTAAATGTGTTGTGCGGCAAAGGATTTAATGCGCATTTCAGCCATGCAACATGCTCGCATATCCTGGCAAACTGCTTTTAATGCTGCTGCTCTGCTCTGCTCTGCTCTGCTCTGCTTGCTGTGGCCATTTGCACGTTACAAAAATTAATTCGATTTGCTGCCTCGGCGGTCATTTTAATCGCTCGCCGTGCGGCACATTTAATGAAAGGACATACGCAAGCCAGGATAGCTCGCAGATGCGCATATGCAGTAGACAACCAATATGCAATTAAAAACAAAAAAAATATAAAAATATCGGAAACGTGAGGAAAATGCATAATGAGCTCGCCAGCAACACTTCATTAACGCATTTTCTTTGCCAGCTAAATGCGCAAAATTCAGGGATTCGGCATATCAGGATCAATAACCAAACAGCCAACAGACAACACCGGTGAGCACCCCACTCAACCGCAAGCCGATCAGTGGCAGGACCTTCGGACCTTCGGACCTGCTACGGACTGCACATTGATGGGCGACAAAATGTTAACAAGCTGTTAAAAAATTGCCAAACTGGCCAACAACAACGAAAACAAAAAATACAATAAAAAAACCCTACAAAAGGCTACAATGCATTTGTTCAAATAAAAACAATATTAGTTTTCCTGATGCTCTACCAAGCGCTTAATGTTTGCGTGTTTCAAGAAGTTTACAAATTTCTACAATAATCTTATAAAATTCATAAATTCTTAGGCATTTTTAAGTTGTTGCAATTGATTTGTATTAAGAATTGATAAAAGTAATTTAAAAAATATATAGAACTAGTTTAAACTGCCAAAAAGTTAGTTAAATAGTTAAAGATATAAATATTCAAAATTAAAAATATAAATAAATAAAAATATAAATTATAAATTCTTATAAATTATAAAATTCATAAATTCTTAAGCATTTTTAAGTTGTTGCAATTGTTTTGTATTAAGAATTGATAAAAGTAATTTGAAAAATATATTGAACTAGTTTAAACTGCCAAAAGGTAGTTAAATAGTTAAAGATATAAATATTCAAAATTAAAAATATAAATAAATAAAAAAAACTACAAATTCAAAAGGGAAAAATATTAAATTGAAAGCAATTAAGAATTGCAAGTTAATTGATGACTAAAACAGGCCAGATCATTCACAAATTTAAACACAAAGTCTTCATGCTTAAGTCCTATTCACACTATCTCATATTTAAGTGCAATATTGCGCGACTTCTGACATAGAAAGTCAGACTGACAAATAAAATTGCCACAATGTTTATAAAAATATTGAAATGATGATTGTGATATTAATATATACATATATATATTAAATAAAATAAATATATATAATATTATACGGGAGAAATGTTAAAAATAAAATGAATATATACAAAATGGTGAAATTTCAGTTGAATCTAATCGAATCTAAGCATTTTTTTTATATATAAAAACTAACCATTATACTATATATATAAGAATTAGTATCGAATCTAACCATTTTTTATATATATAAAATAGTTACATGGTTAGATTCGAATCTAACCATTTTTTATATATAAGATCTAACTATAACTATATAATATATATAAAATGGTTACATTCGATTAGATTCAAATGTAATTTCAATATTTATTATTTATTTATTTTATTATTATTTTTAACATTTTTCGCCAAAATCCATTTTTTTTTAAATAACGCTTGCCTTGAGTAAATAAAATAAAATAGAACAATTATCAAGTCTGAACACGAATATATTACAGACAACAGCGAAGTGACGAACAGTGTTGCAAATGTACTACTTATAAACGCAGTCAGTGTTGTAAAAGGAACTCTAAAAAAGAGCAGTTAAATTCATGGCGCAGTAGTTTGAATGCAAAGTAATATTTTCATGTAATTTTTGGAAAGTTGTGTAAGAATCAAGTTAGAAAACATGTTATAGATTACTAATAAGATTTAATGCCTTGCAATTGAGTGGCTATCTTAAACGTCTGATTAACAGTTTAAAGTTAATCATGAATTCCCCATTTATTTATGAAATCAATTCATGAAATCAACTTAACTTCTGAAATCGCCAGTTTTCAATTAAAGAGACCTTAAAATGTTTTCCAATATGTAGAAAGATAGACATCTGAAGGGCCCCACAACACTGAGCATGCTTTGGCTGTTCCAAATTGCGAATGTCCTTGCTGCAGGCAGGGTATAAACAGTCAACTGGCACAACTACTTGACCAGCGTCATAAATTTACATGCTGGCCAAACAAACAGGCCGACAAAAAACAAAAAAACAGTAAAAAAAGAAAAGTGAAAACCAAAAAATGAATCAACAACCAGGACAACCAGGAACAGGAACAGCTTCTGTGGGCCGCGATTGGTGATGGCTTTGTTGTTGTTGTTGTCGTTGTTGTCATTGCTGGAAGGCAGCGCTGTTCGTGGCCTCAATGTTGGCCTCAAAATGCAAAACCTTAAAAAGGAACAAGAAGGCTCCGGCCCAGGGGGACGCTGACAAGGTGTGGGCCGAGTAGCCAGGACGATATCCCTTTTGCATGCGAGCATTGTCAACAAGTTTGACTGCAATGAACACGTTAAATGTTGCAAAAAACAAAAAATGAAGAAGAATTGTAAGAAAAGGTGGGCGGTGTGCGGTGTGTGTGGTGTGTGGTGTGTGTGGTGGTTGGGGTTGAACTGTTACAGCTGCCGTAGGCTTGCCTGAATCCTGCTGCATGTCCTGCATGAGCTTGCACTTTTTATGCAGCGCGCTGCAATTTCTTGCGTCTATTTTGCCTCTTTTTGTTTGCTCATACTACTTGATACTGTTTCTTTCTTTTTTTGTTTTCCTTTTGTTTTTTGTATTGATTTTTCGTGCTCTTTTTGGTGCGCTTTACGCGCATTACGCATACGCCGCGTGTGCAACGGAAACCAGCCGACTGACCAAACGCGTCCTGCCTCAGCTCCTGCTCCTGCTCCTGTCGCTGCTGCCCGCCTGGCTTGTTTGTGGAGCTCTGCGTTTGTTCAGCTGTCAGCCCCTCGTTTGCTCTCACACCTTTGTCCCGGATGTTGCCCGGTTGTTGTTGCTGTTGTTGTTGTTGCTGCTGAGGCCAAATGAAACAACAGCAACAGCAACAATAACAACAACAACAACAATGTTAACCGCCCGCTTCGTTTATTGTTATAGCCACCAATGCAGGACACGCGTGTTGCCAGAGTGTTTATTATGCCACGTCCCGTGGATTGCGGACTGTGCACGTCGCGACGGCAGGACGCAGGACGCAGGACGCAGTAGATGACCGTGCTCTGTGCATTGTGTCCGCTGCTGGCTGCCGTCTGCCGTCTGCCGTAGACTGCAATGCATTTTTTTGTGCAACATACTCTGCCTGCTTTTTTGTCTATCCTTTTTGTTGGCTTGTTGTTGAGCTCGACCTGTGACGAAGGCCGCGGCCGCCAAACAACTCACCTGCCCATCTCTCACTACACCCCTGGCCCTTGTCCGCTGCTTGTCAACGTACTTCTGCATATGTGTATGTGTGTGTGTATCGTATACCCTGCATTCAAGAATAGTCTAAAGACAGGCATGCACTCAGAGTGCTTGCACGATTTGCTTAGGCTCAGAAATACTTAGGCAGTGTTTGGCTTCTAAAGTATATAGAGTTCTTAAATAAGATATTTATATATCATACTATAGAAGAAAAACACGCATAATAATGCTTTTAATAATTCTCCATGAATCTAAGCATTATTTAGACGAGTTTCTCAAGTGGTCTACGCAGGCGCACAAATTAAAAAAATACTACAATTTTCATATAATTTTTTTTTTAAATTCTCTTAAAATCTAGTATAATGTTATAATGATTATTTTGAGCTCGAGCTTTTTGTTGCAATATATTATTACTAGTTACGCAAGGGGTCGAACCCCCCCTAGTTCTACCAACATTAAAACTCAAATAATTCTCTTTCAAATTTTAATTTTTTTTCCTTTTAAAATCGAATAAGACCCGTTCTTTTTGGTTTATATGTATATCATTGTGTTAGTGTCACCTTTATGGCATTATATTGGCGATATAGCCAACCAACTTACAGTTTTTATGAATGATGCAAAGAGATTATTTAAATACCTTAAAAATAGTATATAAATGATCAATAGTGTTGCAATTTTAAGGGCGTTAAAGGTACCAAAAGAGATTCATGTTCGCCTATAAATATATGGATTATTTTGAATCAACACAGTGTTGTATATTTTTTGGTAAAGTTTTTGCATATTAATTTAACTTGTGCAGTAAAAGCTTTTCATAAATAAATGAAAACAAATAAATATATTTAAGAAACTGCTCTTTAACCTTATCTTCCTTACTTAATATACCATTTAATATACCATAATATTCAGAGACATTCTCTCTTAGCCATCTGAGTGTCAAATTGGCAAACAGCTGATCAATTCTGTTTAGATTTGTTGACCTGAAGTTGCACCAAACATTATTCCATTGGAAATGCATAGAAACATGCTCTGGTTTCAGTAAAATACTTTAATATTCAGTAAAGATTAACTATAGTTTGGATAATGTTGAGTAAAGAAGTTTAAAATGCAGTAAATGTTAAATATAGTTTGTCATATTAATAAGATACAAAAATAAAGAAAAGGAATCGATTAGATTGGATTAGATTAGATGAAGAGATATGTTTTAGATTCAGTAAAATACTTTAACGTTCAGTAAAGGTTAAATATAGTTTCGAAAATGTTTAGCAAAATAGGTTAACTTGCAGTAAATGTTAAGTAAAGTTTGGAAAATGTTTGGTTAAAAAGGTTAACATGCAGTAAATGTTAAGCAGAGTTTGGGAAGCGTTTAGTATTTATGAGGAGTCAAGCTGTTACTTCGTTGGTATGTCCTGCTTATATTTATTACAGGGTATCTTCGCTGCCATGCAATCCTCATAGCTGCAGTTGCAGTTGCCTTTTGTTGGCCCTTTTGTTGGTGGTAACCACATATTTGGTTGCTGATTTTTGGTTTCGTAATTTTTTGTACCCACAACGCAACTTTGTCGCTCTTGTTGTTGTTGTTGTTTTTATTGTTGTTGCATTTGTTTGGCCTTGTTGTTTTTGTTTTTGTGTGTGTTTGGCGGTTTCCCCATTTTAATATATATATATATATACAATTTTTTTCGGTGTTCCTACAAATTATAAACGTGTTCAGCGCAGTTTTTCATTGTTGTTGCTGTTTTTTTTCATGTGTAGGAAATTTGGAAAGGACCTGCAATTTGTATTGAATTTTATTGAGTGCTGAACTGAATTAATTGATCACATAGTGCTTGCTAATACATCAAAGACGATGAAGTATTTGGTTTTTAATAAAAGTATAGTCAATATGTGTGCCTCCTTTGCTGCTGCCTACTTTTAACATTTTTATTATATTTTCATGTCTTGTTCACAAATTGTTCAGCTTTCAATTAAAACAGACATTTTGCAATAATTTCCTTTTAATTTATTTCATTGCTGAATTTTCGAATTTTCTGTGAATTTTCCATTGAATTTTGACTTTGCTTACATATAAATCAGAAGTGCTTGGTTGATGGTTGAACATATGGTTACTGTTATTACTGTTAGAAATGAAATGGATGCCAAATATCATACAGAAATAAGAACTCCGCAATTACGTGTGAATACGATGAACGCTTTAATGGAAGTTCCATTATTATGATATTTTGACGAAGATATTCGAGAGCGATATTGCGATATGATATTTTCTCGACGATACTGCGATATGACGATATTGCGATATTACGATATATCGATATTTTGACGACGATATTTGATATTTCAATATCGCCCTTGTCCAATATCGCGATATTATCAATATCGATATTTCCATAAATATCAACAACCCTAAATGGAACTGAACTCCATAAAGTAGATACATGATAATCTAGAGATGGTACTTAACATAACATTAGAGATGATAAACGATCACACTTGCATACTTTAACAGTTTCTATAGCAACTGCAAATGAGCAAGATTTATATATCCTTTAACATTTGTTTTTTAATTTAAGGTTTTTATTATTAGTTATTTTATTAGTTCAGGCTTATGACTTTACAATATTTAATATGTTTTAATGGTTCTTAAGATATGCATATAGTATCTAATTGTAATCTAAAAAGTAATTACAAAAACCTTTTATGAATATTATTAAAGAAAAATATTTTCAAAATTGAAGAAAATTGAAAAAAGTGAATGAAAAGAAAATATTTTACAGAAGTTTCTGTTGATATCATATTATTGTAATCTCTCATTAGGAGTATAAAACATAGCAAATAAATTTCTAAGATTCTTTTCATTTTTGGAATGAGTAGTCAAGATTTATCTTCTGAACAGGTTTAATCAGGTAGAATTTCCTTTGGGAAGAGAGTATAATAAAAACTGAGAGACGGATGACAATTGTCTGAACTTAATTGAAGCATGATAAATAGTTTTGATAAAATATTTAAACCTCGCAATTTGAAATTGGGCAACTGCTTCGAAAGTCCTTCCATCCTTACCACAATTGAAGCTGCAGTTTTAACTTATTTAACTAGCCAACGTTGCTTAATTGACACCAAGGAATTGTAATTCTCAAATTGTAATTCATCAAGCAGTTCAGCGGCAGTGCAAGCAAGCAGCGCATTACTGTAAACTCACTTAACTTTCCAATGTTGCTTAGCTGTCACCAACTGTTGTAACTTCCAAATCGCATTTGCATACACATACACGCATCAAGCAGTTCAGCGGCAGTGTAAGCAAGCAGCGCATTACTGTAAGCTCACTTAACTATCCAACGTTGCTTAATTGACACCAAGGAATTGTAATTCTCAAATCGCATATGCATACACACACACGCATCAAGCAGTTCAGCGGCAGTGCAAGCAAGCAGCGCATTACTGTAAACTCAGTTAACTTTCCAATGTTGCTTAGCTGTCACCAACTGTTGTAACTTCCAAATCGCATTTGTATACACACACACACACACACGCATCAAGCAGTTCAGCGGCAGTGCAAGCAAGCAGATCATTTGAGTTAATGGCTGCATTGCTGTGAAATCTATTTCTACAATAACTTCTGTGTTTATTATCCAATTGACTTGAAATTTTCGGAATAGAACCGAAATGATGCAGATATTATGGATGCTAAAAATCAAACTTATATACTTGAACCTTTGTTTATAAGTCGTTTTCTACCAATTTGCGGGGCTTGGGGGAGGGTGAACCTGCGTTTTGAAATAAATTTTGTGTCTCTAGTTCTGATAGTCACTGAAATCGATGCTCTTATAAGGCAGGATAGACAGAGGAACTTGTGTCTTCTCGACTATAGATGCTGATCAAGAATATATATATATATATTTTACAGGAGCCTGCTACATATGCCTGTTGCATACCTTTGAAACATTTGATAAGCTTAGCCTGTGAAAACTGTTGCACATGCAATGAAAAAATGCCAAAATGTTGCATCTGAAACCTTTAGATTTTGTGGGGCAGGATAAAATGGCAAGTGTGTGTGTGTGTGTGTGTGTGTGTGGGTGAGTGTGTGTCTGTTGTGTGCCAAAAATCGACAAAATATTTACAGCAAGAGCAGCTGCTGATGGCAGCACAACAACAACAGCAACAACAACAGTCACAAATCCAAAGACTGTTTAGGTCTACCAATATTATTCCACACAACTTCAAACCCACAAAACGTTGGTTAGTTTTTGGTAATAACTTCAAATCTGCACTTGCCACTTTGTTGCTGCAACACCAACAGCAACAGCAACAACAAAAATCCAAAATGCAGTTGGCAAAAAGTGCAAGCACACACACGCACACGCACACACGCACACCACACACAAACACACATCTAGTTGAGCCTAAAATAGAAATGGCATCGAATTTGCGTGCCGACATTTTTTGGCTTTGTGTGCGTGTGTGTGTGTGTGTGTGTGTGATGTGCCGGCGGGGTGGGGTGTAAAAATAATTTAACTAAAAATTGCACACAAAAATGTTGGCACCGGTTTGCCCTGGCCGGTGCACCGCACCACACACAATCCACACAGCACCACAACGCACCACGCTGCCCCTGCCCCTGTCCCTGCCCCTGTCCCTGCCCCTGTGCCCTGTGCCCAGCAGCCCCCTTTTCCCCCTTCAAATTTGCTTGTTTTTATAATTCAGATATTTTTTTGTTGTTACGCAGCCTGTTGGGCTCGGGCTCAGTCTCCTCTCTGGGGCACACACACCGCAAAATGCTGTGGGCGGCATTTGTGGCACACTTGCTGCTGTTTGGGCGGGGGCGGGGTGTGTGCAGGTGTTTGCCTATTTTTTGGTAAAAGCAGCAACTGCGTGATTTGCAAATGCGAAACAAAATGCAGCAAAATAATATAAATGAAATCAGTGCCGCAAAAGTACAAAACGAGGCAGCAACAAAAAGCAACCCCCAAATAAAGCACAGCGGCGGCAAAAAATATAAAATAAAATAAAACAGAGCACAACACAAAACTGACCACACACACACACGCACACACACACACACACACACACACACAAACACATAGAGTATGTGTGTGCTGCATGCAAAAAGCTGCACTTGGATCAACAGCAACGGGGGCGGAGTCCAACGAGCGCCAACAAATTGAGTTGAGTGTAAAATGGAAAATGGAAAATTGAGAGGCAGAGCCAAGGCTCCAAGTTTGCAACCCTTGCCGCTTGTATGCTGCATGTGTGTGTGTGTGTGTGTGTGTGTGTGTGTGAGTCTGTTGGGGAAAAAGGGGCGAGGGAATGCTTAATTTGCTAATTGAGAGACGAGCTGAGTGGAGCGCAGTTGAGTTGAGTGAGTCTCAGCGTGTTGAGTGAGTTGCCAGCACATAAATAAAAGGTAGCTCATATGTAGATCACACACACACACACACATTCACTCACACAATCATTTGAGAACTGAGCTGAGAAAAAAATAGAATACGCCGTTAAAATATTTAACACTCATCATCAAAGGCGGCAGCGACTCAAAAGACCAAACACAAATGTAAACGATGCTAGCAGGCGCACACCAACACACAAGCACACACACACAGAACACAGCCACACACACACACACACAGTGGCATGTGTGTAATTTATACCCGAGATCCAATGAAATTTCTGGTCGCATTTGAGTGTTTGCCACACACACGGCTCAAGCAGCCGGGCGCGGCAAGGTGAGGCAAGTTGTAGCTGCAACTCAAATGGCAACAATAGCGCCACACACACATGTGGCCGGACAGTCACAACACACACACACACACACATGCTGGCACACACACACACAACAAACTTAGCTCAGTTTTAGACACGCGCCTCGCGTTTGCAGTTGCGGTTGCACCCAAAACAATCTTTAAATCATACAAAAAATATAAACATAATAAAAATAAAAACAATTAAAAAAATAAATATATATATATATATATATAAATATACGCGAGTGTCAACAAAAACAAATAATGCGGCAAATATCGAAGCATAAGTTGAGATTATAGAAAACAACAAAGAATCTGCTTTATAAAAATATGCCAAAAAGTGAAAAAAATCAAGTGCAAGTTATCAGAATATAACCAACTATTTGCGGTGTATATAAAAGTTAATTAGTTGAGAGAACTTGAAGTCCTTCAAACCAAGGGATCTACGCATTATAAAGTGAACAAATATAAGTGAAGATTGTTGTACTCCATAAGATGATTCAAAGTGAAATCTCAGTACTGTGTATCGAACATATATGAACAATATTTGTTATATATTCTATGATCTTTGGCATAAGAAAGTGATAAAACTCAAGTGAAACTCATATCAAGGCTTTGCGACTGTATAAAGTGGCAAAATATGGAATTGATTATGGCAAGTGTCTACTTATAAGGTGAAAAACGCAATCAAAATAAACCAAATGACAACTTTCTTGATGCATTGCTGTGAGCACTTTAATTGCTTAACAAAATAAACATAATTGTAAGCTAGTGTTATACTATATATCAAATTTTCCATGGATGTGATAGTGATGATTACTTTTAGAAAAGAATGCATAACAATGCCCATATACGAATATATAGGGCTGTTCCCATTTGCGCTTTGAATGTAAAAGGAAGCCGAAGAATGTCTTTAAAACAATGTTTTTTAATATCTCACATAAAAGGTTAAATATTACTATATAATATGTCTAATGAGGCAGTGCCAATCAAGAATTTAAATATTAATTTTATCACAGAGCCTTCAAGATGAACAATTCAAGTGATTTTCACGCTTGCGGATTGAATTCATGTGCACAAAGTCAAGTGAATTCAAACCGCAAGACCTTTGTTTATAAGAAATTCCAAACAGTTGAGTAAATTTCGTATTAGACAGTTTCTTGGCAAATTCTACCGACTGTGAAAATGGGAACAGGCTTTAATTCCTGTCACACTTTTGTACCGATAATGGAAAATACCTCGACAGGGACTCTGATAGCCTATAGATACGAAAAAAGATCCTCCGATATCAGAGCCCTCTGCCAGCAGGAGAATCCGCTTCTAGTTAAACTTTCTACCACGTATACCCTATGAGTTTCTGCCAATTAAACTCTCCACCCATTATATATTTCAATCCATACTATCTAGAATTGTAAACCAGCTTCCTTCTATGTAAGCCCCATGACTCTCTGCTAGATAGACTCTCCTCCCAGTGTATGTTCTTATTGACATTATCTGGGATTGTTATCTATCCTTCCTTTTAAGTATACCCCTTGAAACTCTACTAGTTAAAGTCTCCTTAAAGTTTATACTATTACTGATTCTGTTCGGGATTGTAATTCAACTTCCCGTCTAGCAAAGCCTCTCTGCTAGCTAAATATCGATTTAATTAGGGCTTGTATTCCAGCTTCCCTTCTAAGTGGATGCATTTATTCTAGCTTAATATCGATACTATCAGGGATTGTATTCCCTGGCTTCTTCCTAGTGAGGGTTTTCTTCCAAATGTATACTTTTATCGATTCACTCCAGGATTGTAGTCCAGCCTCCCTTCTAGGTATACCATCAGGACTCCCTTCTAGTTAGCATCTACTCCCAGTATATACTCCTATAGATACTATCAGTAATTGTATTCCATCATCTCTTCTAAATGAATAAATGTGTTCTAGCTAAATATTGATACTATCTGTGATTGTATTCCATCCTCCAGACTTCTTTGTAGTTAGGGTTTCCTCCAAATGTATTCTTTTATCGATTCACTCCACAATTGTATATCAGCCTACCTTCTAGGTATACCCTCATGGCTCTCTTCTAGTTAGCATCATCTCCCAGTATATATTCCTATCGATACTATCTGTGATTGTATTCCATCCTCCAGACTTCTTTGTAGTTAGACTTTGCGCCAAGTTTATACTATTATCGATGCTGTTCGGGCTTGAACTGCATCTATCTTCCTAGCCTTACCCGATGACTCTATGCTGGTTGGAATCTTCACCCAGTATTTTCAATACTGTTCGGGATTGTATTTCAACTTATTTATAAACAATTGTGGATTGTGGAATTGGGGGCGTAGTTAGGATAACTTGATCTTCTGGCTGCCTCTGTTGCCGGGGAACACAGCGAGTCTCCGGAACTGCAGTTACGATGTATTCCAGGTTCTGTTGTTGTTATTAGTATTGTTATTTTGTTATTTTTTGTTTTTGCTGGCACTTTTATTATTTTGCTTGCTGTTTTTGTTATTGTTGTTGAATGAAATTTAATTGCCATAAACAAAACAGAGGCGAGCCATCGCCGACACTCATATTTGCCTCGCCCTTGCCGCGTTGTGTATTTATAAAGACATAAAATCCGACAGGCGCAAGACAAACGCCATAAAAACAAAATATGATGCATATCAAAGGCCGCCGCGTGTTGCGACGTTGGACATGTTGCAAGTTGGGTGGTCCACCGATCGAGCGATTCACGTATCCACCAACCCGCTGATGATCCACTGCCAGGCAGGTCAGATGGGGCAACATTAAGGCTCTTTATGGCTCAAGTCAGGCGTTGCAATGTTGACTGCATTTGACAACATGTCAGGCAAAGTGCAGGACGCAATTCCCCAGCCACAATAACAAGCCCCAACCAGAGTTGCAGCTTCAGCTTCAGCCCCAGCTCCAATGCCAATCTCAATGATGGTGGTCTGTGGCAATGTGTGTTGCACATTGGGCGGTGTCGGTGGTGCCTGTCAAATGCTACACATTTTGCAGGTGGGCGCCCAGCAATCAACAGCAATTTGCCAAGGCCCAGACCCAGATGTCACCCACCAACCAAACCTCCCCCCTCTGCCATCACCCCAAATGCCTAGGTATGCCATGGATTGCTGGAGACATCCGTGTCAAAACAATGTACGCACTAGAAGTCATTTAATTTGTTAAACTCGGTGATTTGGACAAACTCGCCAAGTGTGTGCTGGCATCTCAATCGGTGGGACGGGCGGGCGACTGTAGGTTGCAAGGGAGGGGCCCGACCAAAGGAGTGCAATCAAGCAGGACGCAGCAGGAGAAATGCATCTGACATTGGTGACAACATGCATACGATATTGTGTCTACACTGCACAACAAGTCTGGGATTCAGGGCAACTTTAAGACAGCACTTGCACCTGAATATTAAAGACAAAATATACATATATGTATGATATATACTATATATATATATAAATTGATAGCTAATTGATAATTAGTTGTATATGTTATCAAATTCTAATGGTTAAGTTGATAAGCAATCCTTAAAACTCTGAGAAGTGCTAGCTTTGATAAAAATATTGTACTTTAAAAGGGAAATTATGCAAATTTTGAAAAAAAAAAAACTAGTTTATTTATATATAATGTGGTTGAAAGTTTTACAGAAGTTTTCAAATACGCAAATGTTGGAATACGATTAATTTTGAATGCAAAATTCAACATTGCTTTAAAACTTACACGGCAATTTATTTATAGAAACGCATTTATTGCATTCCGAGCTACATTTGATGTGAGTTATTGTAAAAAACATATAATCTATGAATGGACATTATGCTTTTTAGTTGAATGCTAGTTTTGTTGTGCCTGATTAAATAATGTCAGCAAATATATTTAAAAATTGAAGCTAAGACGGGGAATCGATGCTGGAGCTATGCCAATTTGCCACATTTGTGGCAGTCGGCAGTTACCATAGCGTGTGATTACGATATGGCAGGCTGCCACATAAATATTGTGATTGAGATACCTGCTCAAACGATATAGCAAATCAAAGATTTATATGTTAAAATATTTAACATATGTAAGATATATATAAATATCAAACGAGTACACAATTGTAAATATTAGAATTAGTATTGAATTAAAGATATATGTACATTAGGTGCAAGCCAACAGAGGACTACCCATAATACAACGGGTAAGCTAACAGCCTGGCAACGCCAAAGGGATAAGAAGAAGAGCAAGCGGCACTACGAGTCCGATTCAAGCAGAGAGTAGATCACGCTGTAATGATTTAGAAATTAACAAAGTACGAATTGATTAAATAATAAAGTATAAAAACTAATTGAACTAAACAAATGATCAGAGTGTGTTTGTGTTTTACCCTTACACATATTTCCTTACTTTTGCCATATACATTTTGTTACGGTTGATTTCGATAACGATATTACATATATGTGGCCGAATGCCATATCGTGGGACCGCACCTTAATAGAAATAATAGATTATAGATGCAGAAATATTTTATGTATTTTTTTATAATTACAACTAAGAGTAACAGGATTTGTTGCGCTTCAGTGAGCCAATCCAATATACACTTATATCTTCCCTAAAATCTATGAGGAAGATCTAGAAATACTTCATCTAAAGTTAACTTAAACTGCTTGGGAATTATAAGAGCAGAGCATGCAAATTATGTTAGCACCTCATATCTTGGCATCCTACTGTCTATTGTGTCTCGAAAGTAACCTAAGCTGTAATCTATAATAGCTGTAGTCTATTTGCGGAACAATTGCTCTGAGTTTCGAGAAGCGACTGGAATATTCCATATCAGAACTTTGCCTTTCAGCAGGTGTCATCAGAAGTAGCCTGAGTAATTGTTTTTGCATGCAACTTGGCTATCAGTTTTCCACATATTGGGCAGTATTATAATTCCTTAGGATATCTTTTACAAGGCCATTGCCAGACAGTTTATCAGCAAGAGTCGGCTGAGCAGTGTTATCTGTGAAGGTGACACCGAGACAGACACAACAAACCGACTCAATTTGTGGAGGGGGGGTGTGTGGGGGTTAGACAGCGCCTTCAAGGGTTGCATGCGTCTGCGGTTGCACGTTGACGTTGTCATTGTTGTTGCTGTTGCCGTTGTTGCATGCGAAGCTGCATGCATGGCATCATTTATGCATTTAAACAATCTAAAGCCCAAGGGCGACACATCAAGTGTTGGCCAGGGACAAGGGGGTGTGGCAACGGTCAGGGGCGTGCCAGGCGTCGGAAATGCAAATTATGTTATGTGTCAAGTAACCGGAAAATGCATTTTAATTGCCGTAGAAATGCAATATTGCATTTACGCACACACTGGCTGGGGCAGGGCGGGGCGGGACGGGGCGTGGCACTGCGGCTGCTTGAGGTGCTAATAAACTGTTAATGGGCGTTGCTGGGCCCCAGCCCCAGCCCCAGCCCCAACCCCGCCCAGGCCCCAGGGCCACCCACAATCATTACCTTTGGCAGGGGCCTTGACTTTGGCAATGTTTTTGCTTTTGGCATGGCCTAAACCGCTTAAAATGCGTTAGAAAAATGAACAGTGCTTGGGTGGGCACGGTGGGCACGGTGGGCGTGGCATTTCGTTAGGTGTATGTGGGCCCTGTGGCTGGCCGGCCACATGCATGCTCACCGCAAACGAGCCACTCAACGAGTATTTCAAAATAACAGACAGCCGCAGGCTGGCTGACCAACAAAACCAAATGAAACCAAACCAAACCAAACCAAACCAAACCAAAGCCGACTTCATCAACAGTAACAACAGCAGCAACAACAATAACGCCAACAAGTTTAGCTGCAAGTTGCAATTGCAGCAACAACCATAAAAACAACAACAACAACTGCAGTTGCAGTTGCAGCTGCAGCTGCTCAAAATGCAATTTTTCACTTTACGCAGAGGCCTGTGTAAAATCCAATCAAGCCTCAAAAATGTTAAACGCCTGCTCCGGCAACTGGCTGCAGTTCCTACCGCTGCTCCTGCTGCTCCTACTGCTGCTCCTGGTGCGACTCCTGCTGCTGCTACAACAGTTGCCTTGTCCTGGGCTAGGAGGCGGCCTAAAAGCAAAAGCCAAAGCAAGCTGCGGGTGGACGCAAACAAACAAGGATTCGACCGAGGACTGCTACTTCTGCAGGGACTCGCATTCAGGCAGCACTCAACGCCAGCAATCTGGACTTATTACGCCACTTAAAGCTTAAATATAACACAGACAACTATGCCAAATTCAACATGAATACCACGCCAAGGCAATACCCTCACTAAACTAACACTTTAGATCATCAGCTTTAATGGATACCCTAAGTTGGAGATATTTCTGCTTGTTTATAGTTTTCATTATTTTGTGAACTGTACTCCATTTTCAACATCAGACGATGAGCCAGATCAGCTAAAATATAGAGTAAAGTGAGGAGTGCAAATTGAACTTGAAACTGCCAGATAAGTAAGGTTAAGTTAAACGAAAAGAAATAAAAACTCTTTTGTATATATCGTTATAGCTTCTGTATATCGAACTCGACTCCATCATACTTGTCAGACTAATTAGAATTGAGCAGAACTGTTTCCATTTTGAATTCAACATTTCAACATGTTCTGAACTCCACAGAACGATTAAGTATTAGAAAAGTGATCCATTGGATTCGCTTGAATGAAAATTATTGGAATGTTTCTCAAAACTCTATTTTGTTTGAACAATATCTGAAGTGTATATGCCCTTCTACACTTTCGAATTTATATCATCTACAAAGCATATTGAAACCAAACTTTGAATGTCCTTTTCACCATCTTGGCATTCTCGGGCTACATAGCAGCTAAGGTTGCCACTAATTTGCACTTTACCCTACGTCAAAATAATTGAATTATTTCTAAGCCAAAACTCCTTAATGTCTTAACAATTTTTAAAATATAAGCTATCCAATTGAATATAAATATGTTTGAAATATTTTAATAAATAAATTTTTTTTAAAATCCAGAATAAGAAATACATTTTTGTATTATCTTATTCTAAGTAAGATACAAATATAGAAACGAAATCTTACTTGTGTAACTAGAATAGCACTGGCTGCTACGGCCTGCATCTATGTTATAAAGAATAGATATTTGAGAATAGACATGTTACTTGACTTGGGATTTAAATTAAAATAAAGAATAGATATTTGAGAATAGACATGTTACTTGACTTGGGATTTAAATTAAAGTAGCTTTCTTTGGCCAAGTTTGCTCTATAAAAACACTAAATTACATCATTATTATTATTTTAATTGGTTAGTTCATTATCTAATGCACTAAATCACATTTAAAATGAAAACCATTTGCAAAAGATTGCTGAAAGTTTTCAAAATTGTATGTTCATATTTTGAAGTTTATCATATTTTGATATTTGTTTGTGGAAATATTTAGCTCATTTATTATTTTTGTTATTCTTCCTTCAATTTCGAAATCTTTAGTTGAGTTTATAACAAGATTAAGGGTCTACATAGTTATAGTAAAATCTACTTGAATCTACTTGATACTTGCTTAGAAAAAAACTAGACTCCAACATTGTGGAATCAAATCAGTTGAAGTCTTGAGCCATATTCAGGCTAGAAACTGTATGAGACATTAGCCTAAGTAATATAGTTTAATTGGAGGCTGCTCCGAACTTAAGTTGGCATCCTTTCGCGCTCAACCATATTTGTTAACTCAGCCAGTTGCAGGCAACTCTTCAACCAACTCAAAAGGACTTTGTGCGATTCACGTGCTTCATCACAAGCTCATTACGCTTGATGTTGGTAAGGGAAGAGAAGGAGTTGGGTGCACAGTCACTCAGAGGTGACATCCCCAGCTCCCCCCACACACGGACACCTCGGGCAGATAATTCAATGGACACAGAATGTCGTCACATTGTCGCCTCGAGGCCAGCTCCATCTCCAGCCCCAGCCCCAGCTCCAGCCCCAGCTCCAGCTCCAGCTGCAAATCCAGTTGGTTGGATGCGGCTGCACTTCGTTGTTTTGTCGTGTGGAGGAGATCTCGTTTGGCATCGTTTTGTTTCTTCGTCGTTTATCAAATGGCCAACGGGGTTTGCCGTTGGGCAACGCGTCGGCTAAGTGACAAGCAAAACCGCGAATTGACCAGAGAAAGTCCAACTCCAGTTGCAGCAGTTGCTTTTCGGGGCCTTGCACGCGTGCACAGTGGACACACAGGACATACTGGACACACAGGACACACAGAACACATGCAGCCAGCCAGGACGTGTGCCGCTGCACGTTATTAATGCAGGCCATGCAGGACAAGGAGCAGCAGCAGCATCAACAGCCAACAGCCAACACCAACAACCAAAGCCAGGACGAAAACGACAACGACAACGAGCACTAGGACGAGGTCGCAAAAGATGCGTGCCTCGCTTTCAGCTTTCAGGCTTCTACTTACTCCACACCCTCTGACCTCTGCCTCCTGCCTCCTGCCTACTGCCTCCTGCCTGTAGTGGTGGCTGGTGGTTGGCGCCTGGTGCCAGGGAGCATTGTTTTGGCCCAAAGTTGACCGAAAACTTGGGATTGTTGGTTGCTCGTTTTTGGTTTTCTGGCCAGCCAGCCAGCCAGCCAGGCAGCCATCTAGCCAGACGGCCGACAAAGGGTGGCAGCCGGAAGGATTGCATTGCAATGCATTGCACTGCATCGTCCTCAAAATGCAGCAAGTCCTTTTTTGCTGCATTTTGGTCGACTGTGTGGCAGCGGTGGTTGGTTGGGGTGGGAACAGGGGCGGGGGCGGGGGCGTGGCGTGACTCTGAGGCGTGTTACTGTATCAATTTATGGTTGAATTTGGTGTCTTCTCTCTGGCTGTTGATTTCTGCTCAGTCCTTGTATGTGCGTGTGCGTGTGCGTATGCGAGTGTGTGTGTGTGTGTGTGTGTGTGCGTCTCTGATTGTAGTATGTGTTGAAGTCTGGGAAATGTTCTCGGCATGCCGGAAATAAGTTTGCTGCCCGCAAAGTTAGTTGATTTAGGCATTAAAGCGAATCCAGAGCTCCAGGCTCAGCTGCCCAGCTGCCCAGCTGCCCAGCTGTCCTGTTGTCCTCTTGTCCTGCTGTCCAGCTATCCAGCACAGAGGCACTTGAGCATTTATAAACAATGTATGGCTTAATTTGCTGTTAGTTAGTAGCAAATGTTGTTAATTTAGAGGCCGTAGCCAGCAGACTGGGTAAGTTACATAGTTACGAGTACATGCATTCAATTTAAGATCATTTTAATCTAAGTATCTGACAAACAGCAAAGAGCACAACATGCTTAGCTTGTAAATTCAACAACTGAATAGCCCGATTGCCCTTGAATCCTTCCAGGACACAGCAATATGATTGGTGTTCCCGTTTTCACTCTACTCATACCTATCCTCCTCAGTTTGGGAAACACTTGTACTTATATCCATTTTGAATTTAACTCAACACTCAAATCTCGTTTCCTGCTTTCTCATTTTAATATAACTAGTTTAAAAAGTTCATTAATTCAAAATTATATTAGACATTTTTGTGTGCAACTTTTAATTGACCTAATAGAACATAATGCGTGTTCTTTTTCTCTTTTACACATTGTTTAAACAAACTTAAAAATTATTTAAGCATATTTTGTTCATATGAACTTAAAATGAAATGAATTAAAGCAGGGACTGTAATCATTATCAGTTTTATTTTTAAAACTACAAAATTATAATTACTTTTAATTCTTTTTACATTTTTCAAATATAACATATAATTTTGAGTATTGTTTTGCAACTCAAGCAATAATAATTATTTTTGAATAAAAAATAAAACTCATAACTCCTTATGTCTTTTATTGTACATAGTTTCCTAGTTTTGGTCCACATAGGTTATATACCTATGGCTCCGGCACGCCGAAGATAGTCCTTTTCTGATTATTTGGGTTTGCTTTTTAATGTTTGTATGCTTTGTATTACTTCAAATTCATATCAAGTTCCGGGTTACGAAGCAGCCGATGGAGCCAGTTTGTTAAAAAAAACAGGGGTTAGTTTAAGTAAGGAAGTAAGTCAAAGTAGCGGGAGTAGGCAGACCTTTACCAGGTGTTATAGTAGCAATAGCCTTCCTGAGGATGTCCTGCCATAAATGCAGCTATGGATGGACAAGTCGTCTCTTTCTAAATGGACTTGCCAGGAAAGTTGCCAAGGAGTTAGGTAGAGCTTTACTACTTTTCTATATAAACTATATACAAATTGCCAAAGTAAGTTTCTCCGAAGGATCAATTACGTGCCTTTCCATGTGTGTGCGTAACATTACAATTTACCAGGATATAGTACTCGGAAGGCACATCAATAATCCTCCGAAGCACCTAACTTTGGCAATTTGTATATTATTTTGTAAAGTGTACTATACAAAATGATTGTATAACATTGCCGCATAAAGCACTAATAATTTAATGTTTTATTCAGTTTTATTTATACAAGCAAATGCAATTATGTTTATCAAATCGCAGATTTTCGATTTCCTGCGATTTGTAAGGTATTCCGTAGCATGAATTATTCAATATGATAACTAAATTTGAAACATAATAATGTAACAAATCACATTCAATTTCTAGAAACATTGATTGTGAAAAGTACTTGCGAAAATAGCATGAAATACTAATATTGATAGTATTGATAGTGGCATCGAAACCTTTCTAACAACAGTCTTAGCCATTTAATTGTTGGCCTGAGAAATAAGCCTGAACTGTGGCCGAAACTATTATTAGGCTGAATGTCCTGCTCCTTTGGCGTTTTGGCTAAATGTGCTAAATGTTTCATTTACACAGATTTTCATGTAGATTTTTCTCAGATTCTTCACTTTGGGAATGTGTTAACATAATATGTATGTGAAATTTCAAATAGCATAATAACTTCTAACATTTAAACACATACAAGAACACTACACACACACACACGCACACACACACACACACACACAAACGCATAAATGAAATACCACAGACGGGGAATAAAAACCCAAAGTCCAATTAAAATTTAACTACATCAAAGTAGCAGCAGCAGCGTCAGTAGCCGTTTTAGATGAGACACACACACACACACACACATGTGTATATAAATACATATATCTATATATATGTATATATATATATATATATATGTATATGGACATTTAACAAGTTTAGTATTTTGGGTTCGGGTGCGAATTGGGCTCGAGTGCTTTGTGGGAGCACAACAGCTGGACACGGACACGGACACGGACATACCAACTATGAAAAAAACAATGACCAAACAACTCATACACACACACACACACACACACAGTTACACACACTCTGAGAGTATCCATGGCATGTCGAAAATTGCGCAGCTTTACGGCAAATGCCGCAAATTGAAACAATTTACATGTTGTACATGTGTGTGGGGCCATCAAAGGGTTAAACTTGCGTGTAAATCGTCGGCATATGTATGTGTATATGAGTGTGTGTGTGTGTGTGTGTGTGTTTTGGCCGGCTATTGATACCAACGCGCGATTGAGCATCGTCGCAGTCGTCCCTTAACAAAACCATGAATTTTGATTTAGCCCCAAGCCAAAAAGTTGCCTCTGGCCAGAAAAAAGCCGAAAATAAACGCTAAAACCTGTAAAAAAAGGATACAAAATTTGCAAGGGCTTAAAAAAGAAATGAAAGGAACAGCAACAGCAACAATAGCAATAACAACAACAACAACAACAAGGTGACAAACCGCGCGTGACCCGTTTGCCCAGCTTCGCATGTTGCAGTTGGCAACGCCAACGGTGACGGCAAGCGGGGATTATGGCGCGTTTGTCGGGGTGTTTCAGCTGCCACGAGTTTTTCTTCTTGCCACAATTCAATCAGATGCGGCCTGGGCAGCAGCTGGAATGCGCTTCTCTATGTTTCTCATAGGCGAATGTAGTATCATCGCAACTAACTAAAGCAAAAGCGCAGGAAACCCTTCTAAGGCGCCTCTCTCTGCGATTCTCAGGGTGGATTGATTGATTGAACACAGCAAGCAATCCAAACTATCTACTTCTTGGAAAGTATATATATATTTTCAATACTGAAATGTGTCTGTCGCTGTAAGTCTCTTTTATATACACATATATAACCAAAGAGAATAAGACTTATCGACCAATTAAGGGCAGGTTTCTTAATGTTCGGTTAACTAATTATCAGTTAGGCCTGTCGACGCTCGCTATCTCAGTATCTGATCCAAATGACAACCTTTTAAGTGTGTAAATGCCAAAAGCAGGCACTCGCTTACCAACACTGTCGGCGAATACTCGCCAAAACACTTTTCTGTGCGACAGATATACTTTTGCAAGCTTGTAAGCTTGTTGGCCAACTAAGTATAGTTGAAAAATCACACAAATGAGTGTTCTTTATCGTCACTTTATGCGCCCAACAAATGTCTATCAATATGCAAGTACAGTTGCGCCGCGAGCTGCCAGTGTTGGGCAGGTCATTAAACAGGCCGCAAGAGCCGACACAACTGTTGCCGGACGCTGTCTCTGGCAGCTCGGCTGGCGCGGTAATAACCTTTATAAAGTAAATTTACAATAAATGGCGAATGGCAAATGGCGAAGGGAAATGGGAAATGGGAAATGGCGACATACAGTTTCAGATGAGGCGCCCAGTTGTTCATTTTCTGCCTGCTTTGCTGTTTTTGCTGCTGTTGTCCTTTGTAACTCCTGTTGTCTTTTTGGCGATTTGCCGCCCACGCGCCGACACGTTTGGCTTCCGTTGGATTTTCGCCGCGATTTCCTTTCGCGCTCTGCCCTTTGTCCCTGCGCAGACCTAGGCCAGACCCATTTCCATGTCTCTCTTCTCTTTTTTTTTGTGCTGGTTGGCCAAAAGTCAACCCATGAGCTGTGGCATTTTTAAGTAATTTTTATCGGTCAACGGAAGGCTGGGAAATCGGAGGGGGGGAGAATAAAAAAACCGGCGCAAGTGGACAGCTGTGGGGGAAGAAATCTGCAGATAGGAATTTTAAAGTTGTTACATGACCAACAACAATGACAACTCCGCCGACAAGGTCAGCGGATGCGGTCAGTACGCCTCCTTCACCCTGGGGGCTGCTCCCATGCGTGTCTGAGGACCGGAGCGGGGTTGGGTCACAAAACTGGCACTGACTGATGATGATGACGATGCTGTTGATGATGATGATGATGGTGATGTTGATGGGGCAACGGCGAGCGTCGAGTGTGGAGTGTCGAGTGTCGAGCGTCGACAAGTGACAAAATATGCAAGTATCAGACCACAAATTCTCGCCCGTGAGTCCACAATCATTTTGACACTGGTTACAGCTAGGCGCAGTGCATGTCCTTGCGGATGAGGACTAGATTTGCGTTTGGATAGTTGCATGCCACAGCCAGCCGCATGTACTGTGCCCAGTTCCTGTTCGCTGTTCCTGTCCCCGATGCAATGTCCTTTTGCCGCGCAGCACGGAAATTGAAAAGTGCAACGCAAATTGCGTTCCGCCGAAGGTTGAGCGTTCAACGTTGCACGTTGCACGTTGCTCGTTGCACGTTGCTCGTTGCACGTTGCACATTGCACGCTGAACATGGCGTCCTCATGGACGCGTCGAGTGGTTGACAATTGATTTGTGTTTATGTGTGCTGTCCGGACTTCTCACTTGGCTGTCGACTAGCCAGGACCTGCACGGACATGCACGTTTCCGCCCCGGACCATGTAAAATGCCGTTTGACTGTGATTTAAAGACATTAACATGATGGGTCTACGAAGTTCAGAGCCAACACAAGCTCAATTTTAGTCAATTTACCCAGCCCTGCCATGCCGCCTCTCCACCCCCTACCTGACTAGTTCAATTACGCTTTCATTGAGGAATTTACACTCTTAAAGGATATACAAATAAAAATTCACTCTAACCATAACACCAACACAAGAGGAACTCTCAGAAATGTTGCTAATTTTAATTTAATTAGCTGTTTTTTAAATTAATGCCATTTGATTAAATCAGCTTTGTTTGTTGAGTTCAACTTTTCATTACACACATTTTTGTTTTTAATTTAAGGGCATTTTTAACATGATTGTTCATTATCTCAATTATAAATACACATGTATGTGGAGTTATCCCTTTCAATTTTATGCATTCTGCTACAATTTGCAGTTGTGCATTATAATAACAGATATATTACATTACTAAAACTCTTTATACTTCCCTTGTGCGACCTATTCTTGAATATGGGTCTTGTATTTGGTGTCCCCAATACAGGATTCATCAGGATAGATTAGAATCGGTACAAAAACAATTTCTGCCCTTTGCACTCCGGGGTCTTAACTGGAATCCTAATACTCGCTTACCTTCTTAACGTAGTAGACTCTTACTAATTAATCTGCCTTCTCTTTCTGATCGTAGAACCATGCTTGGTGTAATTTTCTTACATAAACTAATTCATGGGGAAATTGATTCTACTGAATTAATCAGCCAAATTAGTTTTGCAGTTCCGATCAGAAGTTCTAGAAATTTTCTTCCTCTTTCTCTTCAAACTTGTAGTTCTAATTATGCTATTCATAACCCATTTCGAATCTTATGTTCTAACTATAACTTGGTAAAGGGATGCCAAGAGTTCTTTGAGAGCATATGGTTACTTAAAATATATATTGCGTATGGATGGCTATATAACTTCAGAATATCTTCAATCTTTGTGTGCCCAAATAAATATGCTAGCAAAAAAGTAACCCGTGATCTTTAAGTTCCATATTGTTACCAAATTGATTTGGATCTTCAGATCCCAGTAGTACGGTTCACACGTGAGTAATGGGGTGATTCATGGGTGAATGGTAAGGACCACCCATTACCGGCTGGATTACCGGCAATGCAAATCAGGCATGAATTTAACATGGGCATGTCATTGGCGGTCACTTATAGCTACCCTTTCATTACCATTCATAGGTGAATTCACCCATTACCATTCAGAAGTGAGTTCACCCATTACCATTCAGAACTGAATTCACCCATTACCATTCACCTATAAATTCATAGCTGAAGGGTAATCTATGAGTTCAGGTGTCCGCGGTAATGCAGACACGTGAACGACTCGTGAATGGTATTCAATGAATTCATAGGTGAATGGTAATGCAAAGTCGCTTGTCGAAGTAATGCGTACGTGAATAGTAAGCCATGAATTCAGCTCGGAAAAATACGTATCCATACCAGCAGAACTAGACGGGTAACTAGATCCTAAGTTTTCAATACACACACACATGCAGAGATACGCACACACACAAGCAACAGTGCACTGCAGGGCAAGCGAGGCATTTGAAGTGACAGCTGCGCTACTGCTTGCCCCCGCTCCACAGTACTGAATCTTGTCTGTTGGATAAGTTCCATGTTTATAATCCGATCGACTTGAAATTTGGACAGTAGATTAAGAGTGACCCTAGTAATATACATGCCGACTCGCAAGGTAATATCTTCAAAATTGTCGCTGTGAAACGTTTTAATCCAATTGCGGGGGTGTGGGGGGAAGAAAAATCGAAAATTTTAAGCAAACTAGATATGCACTCAAAATTTGGTGTCTCTAACTCGTATAGTATACAGACGGGCAAGTAATCCACTCGGCTATTGATACTGAACAATATGTATATATATATATCCAAGCACATCCTTGTTATTTGTGATATCTAATCCTTTGCTCTCCATGCACATATACTTTCAGCTGTCCCAACGAGTGAAGGAGTTTTGTTGGCCACCCACAGTTAGCCCAAAGTAGACAAAATTGTGCGTTTAAAAACCGTACAGGCTCACGCTCAAGGACATCTGGAGCAGTTTGAGCAAGAGCCGCAGGAGCAGCAGCAGACGCATCATTATTCGCACCATCCTTTGCATCATTCGCAGCAGCAGCAGCATCCACATCCGCATCCGCACCACTACAACAACCACTACAACTCACAGCACCACCACAACCACAGCAGCAGCAGCAGCAGCAACAACAACAACAGCAGCCACAAAATGCATTTGACAACCACAAGCAGTAATTCAACGGCATCCAATGCCAACAACAACAACAATAACAACAACAACAACACTACAAACACCAACAACAACAACAACTCGAGCAGCAGCAACAACAATAACAACAACACAAGCAACACAAATGGCACCAACAACAACAACAACAACTCGAGCAGCAACAGCAACAACAACAGCACCGAACAGAACACACCCCCCACACCCGCCCAGCTGCTAAATGAGGCATACACGAAGATGACCTCGGACATTCTCGCCGAACGCACCCTGGGCGACTTCCTCACCGAGCACCCCGGCGAGCTAATAAGGACAAGCAGCCCGCTCTTCGTCTGCACCGTCCTGCCGCCACACTGGCGCTCCAACAAGACGCTGCCTGTGGCCTTCAAGGTCGTCTCCCTGGGGGACATCATGGACGGCACCATGGTCACCGTGCGAGCGGGCAACGATGAGAACTACTGCGCCGAGCTGCGCAACTGTACCGCCGTGATGAAGAACCAGGTGGCCAAGTTCAATGATCTTCGCTTCGTGGGACGCAGCGGTCGAGGTAAGTGGGAGTCTGAGTTGGGTATTGTGGGAAAGGATAGTTACCCTTCACCTACCTTTTACCTTTTCTGTCTAAGACTTTTGGTTAACAATTGAGCAGTCAGTAAATGCAGGCTAACTAGTTGTATATGTAAGCAATCTGTAGGATGATCTGGATCAAAATCGATTAAACACTTGGTTCCAAAAATAATACATATATTCAGGGGCTTAGTACCTATTCGGAAAGTTCCTAGGCGTTTCAGAACTTCGAATGATATTACTTTCGAATAACGAAGATCTTACGAAAAGCTCTGAGAGCCGAATTCTTAGTTTTCTCCACTTTGGGTTGCTTAAAATCTTAAGTATTTTGACCAAATACTTGGTTAAGTACACCAGAAAATATCCAGAGGGTTCAAAAACTTGTTAAAGTTGAAAAATATCGAAAACATTGAAGGACTTAAGACCCATTATTAGATCTTTAATTGATCCTACAGTACAAATAGACACATCTATTTAAAAAAACATTTAACATTTAATAGAGTTTTGCAGATATTTATCTAAAATTATACAAAATCTTTAGAAGTCCTTAAAAGAATTTTCCTAAAATATGATTTATTGTTCTTTATAGAGTTGCCATACTTGTTAACAGCTTGCTAACTATCCATAACGCTTGGGCCTTGACTTTTCTTTACTTTACGCCAGTTGACACAATCATCTGTCGCTCCATCTCACTCTGTGTGGGAAATCCATCATTTCGTGGCCAAGAACTTTTTCAAGTGCTTTTCATATTGTCAGTGCGCACTGGTTGTGTTGGGTCCTGGCCTTTTTCTTTGCTGTCCTTTCCTTTGTGGCCGAAATGCACTCGAAACAATTTGTTCAATTATCGCCTCCACCCGCGTCCAGCCCGCCAGGACGCCAGGACGCGTCGCCGCCCGCTGAGTGGCAAAAGTTTTGAGTGCGCCCTTCTCAGCGACATCTCTTTGTTCGAGTATTATTCTGCCACTTTTTGCACTGGCATCATTTCATCTATTTTTTTTTCTCATCTGTTTTTTGCCGCAGTCATCCTTTTGTATCCTTTTGTAACCGCTTGTAAAGCGCTGCACAAAATTGTCAGCAGTTCATTAGCAGAGGAGTTCCGAAGTCTTGCCATCCGTCCAGAGCATTGCGTTCCCAGCTTCCATATTTCCCTCCCCCGATTTTCAGGCTTCATCTTAAAGTGTTTAATAAACTGTCAAGCCAAATGAAGCCTGGTTGTTTCTTAATACATGTGGGCGTGCATGGGTTAAAGTGATGTTTCCTTGATACATTTGATAATCAATTTTGAGGAAATTTGGTATATACATACTTGTATTTGCATCTGAACTAGAAATGGGCGCCTGTTGGAATATTTTAATACGACATGAGCACAAACAATAAATAAAATAAAATAAAATAATAATAAAATATTAGGACTTTAATTCATATGTCGACTCAATATCACGATACTTTAATAAAAAATTTGTACAACTTGCTCGAGCTGACACAAAAATATGAATAAAATGATGTACTCGTAAATTATTATTATTTTGGTCGTTGTCCTGCGGAACTTAAAGGCTCGGGTGAGATCTAAAATGCGAGTTTATGGATGGGTTGGCTGAGTGAACCCAAACGAGCCAAAACGAACTCAACTGCGATTTCACACAGACAGACAGAGGCGCAAAGAGTGACTGAGGGGTAGATGGCGAGAGAGAGGGAGAGTGTGGTGAAAGAGGGAGCAAGGGCTTACGCATCCGCTGCGGTAGAACCGCAAAAACCAAAGCTTTAACTGCGGCAACAGTGACATAGCGACGTCAGCAGGGACCCGCACCCAATGTCCGTCCAAATGCCGCAGGATTCATGCATTGTCATTCATTGGGCATGCCAATAGACGCGTCCGTCTGCTCATTTCTCGCATTCACATTCGCATACGCATTCGCATTGAGGCGTTTAATTGTAAATTTCCCATTCATTTAGGCCGTCTGGCAGCCGGAGAAGCAACGTCCAACGTCCAACGTACTGGCAAACAAACCGATGCCAACCGATACGTGTCCACAATTCTCGGCCGGAGACTACTCTGCCTTCTCGGTAACATGAACCAGCAGTTCCAGGATCCAACATTCGCGTCTCGTTTTGACAGCCAGCGGCAACGATTAAGCACACATTTTTGTGTGCTTTTATTTCGCTCGTATTTGCATTCCTTTCAATATATTGTCTCTGCTGCGCCTGTTTTTCATCTGTCTTTCATTTAAGTTGCTGCTGACGCTCAGCTTTTCCATAGCAAACCGCACTGAGCTGCTCCGAACCAAACCAAACCAATCCAAACCAAGCCGTACCAACTGCACGTCTCCATATAAATAATCAACGAAAATGGCTTCATGGACGATGCATTTATTGCCAGATCAAAATTAAAGTAAAGCAGAATATGATAAATAAATAAAAAAAAAATTTATTGAAGAGTATAATTTGTTCCATATCAGTTCGAAACAATAATCTTGGCCAGAGAATAAATACGGGTTTTCTATACCTGATCAGTTTTGATATATAAATTTTAATTTACCAGATTCTTATGGTATATAAAAGTCAATATAAATCGAGAAGAGTCTAATATTTGTATTTCAATTGTACCATGTAGAGAAAAACAACGACGAAAATGATATGGATTTAATTTTGACAGAGTAATATGGGCTGCAAATATAGGAAGAGAATTGTTTACGGATGATTTTTTATTATTTTTTAAATGCTGTTTGACAAAAGTTAAATATTCGAATATTGCTTTTTACTAATTTAATTCTTCTAATGCATACCGAAAGTCTTTTCAATTGTTCCTATAAATCATTTTTATCGAACTACGGTCTGGAATTCAATAAAGATGTTATCATGGAATACAGAAACTTACATTTGTTGTCTCTAGCTCTTATAGAGCCTAAGATAAACACATTCAGTCGGATGGACAGTCAGACAGAAGGATAGGGCCTGATAGAATATATGTATATACTTAATTGATTCGGAGATTTCTCCTGTTACATACATTTGAACCCCCTTTGTCCCTATAGACTATGGACGGGGTGTCGGCGGACTTGAATCAGCTGTATATAGTTTTCCACAAATCAAGCTAAGCATATTCAAGAGTGTGGTTATTATCGTTAAAAAAGACAAATTAAACAGTTATTAGTTCTGGTTATTGAGCTCATGAGCCCAAAAAATGATTATTTAGGCCGACTATCCGCCCATAACTGAAAAAAGATAGAAAGATAGAATTTTTGTGTCATTTTTTGTAATAAGGTGGTTGAGAAGAAATGTATTTAAAGTAATGAATTAAATGTAAAAGCAACGTCCATGCTTAAATATGAAGACCATATATTAATCTATATAGAATTTGGTGCAGTATATGCAAAGTAATGTCTTTTTAAAATCCACTCAGAATCTCTACATTTATGGAAGGGAGTGCAGAGGTAACCAATATGCAAAGGCCAAGCTACATGCGACAGGCCGATGTTGAAAATAAGAAGTTCATAAATCGAACTTCAAATGGAACATTACTTCGATCCCTAAAACAAACTGTTGATCATGTTTAGAGGCCATGAATTGAACAGTTAAATATCTAAAAAACATTTAATACTGCAAGACAATCTCAATATGGCTAAGTTTTTTATTGGAACCTTTCAATTGGGGTGCAACTTGGCCCAGTAGCGCCTGAGTCGCAGTCCGGCGTAGAACTTAGTGTAACTTCGATATAGTTGCAACTTGAGGCCCGATTCGTTGCTGGTTCGGCTGGGCAACGCGTCGTATGAGTGATTTATGCGTTGTGCATGGCTTGGCCGCCGCCATTTTGTTTTAGCTTCTGGTTGTGTCGCCTGCTAATTACAATAGCAAAATAGGAAATGCATAGCGCAACTCGCAGCTCACAGCAACCCCTCGCAGGCCGCAACCCTCGAGCCCCCGAGCCCCCAAGCCCCACGCTTGATATCGTGTGCGCGCGTCATGCAATTTAATTACCCGGGCATCGATTTATTTGGCCCCTGCGCCCTGCACTGGGCTACACTTTTAATTAGCAAAGTGCCATGCACATGCATGCACACACACGCACACACACACACACACACAGAAAGGGCTGGGATAGGAGTGTAGGGAGTTGGGAGTTGGAGCTGGAGCTGGAGCTGGTGGGTGCTGTCGGTGCCAGTTGGTGATTGTTACGAGAATTCACCGCCAGCAGCGGGTTCCGCGTCGATAACTCCTCCATCGCAACATATCAAAAGGCAGGACATCGTTTGGATGCCAACGCACCTCATAGCATCAACATTAACGGCAAGGACAGCCAGTTAAGCCTGTACCGGCGTCCTGGGGCGCGCCGTGTTAAGGTTTTTATTTACACAACTCTCTCAAGCCATTTAAGACAGCCGCAAAATGAACTCCGGCCCTCCCTCCCAAGTCAAGCCAAGCCAGGCCAAACAATCGAAAGTGAAAGGCGGCGTTGCCCCAAAAGTATATAAAAAGACAAACGACAAAAAGGGCGCAAGACATTGGGGTCCTGGGACTGGGGCTGGGGCCCCGGCAGAGTCAAGACAAATGCCTGGCAAAAGTCGAGACCCCAGCTGCGTGCTAGCGTCAAAAAGGTGGCGTTAAAAAGGCAAAACCAAAAAAAAAATAGGCAAAGAAAAACAACACCCGAATAAAAAACTTCTATGAACTGACACCTTGACTGCTAGAGCCTGCCACAGCGGCAGGAGCGGTGTGAAAAGGACACGCCTAGCGTCTAGAATTTGTGTACAATTTGCTTGGCTCCTGCTTCCTTTATTGTTGCTGTGTTGGGCAAAACTGCGGGCGTTGAGGGTGTTGGGGATGCCTGGGGGGACTTTGGGCTTCTCTAAAGCAACAGGCAGGCATTAGATTGTGTCATTTACAGTTATCTTACAGTTATGATAAGCTGACTGTAAATATAGCTGCCAGATAGGGTCCTTAAATCCACTTAAGAGCTTTAGTTTTGATTGTATTGTTTTGGTTTTGTTGGTTAGAATAGTTTGAGGTAAAATTATGATTTAATGGAGAATATTTCTAAGAATAATAATAAATTCTGCTGCATTTTGTACTTTTGAATGAAAATTGTGATTTTCATTGGCATATTTCTGCTTAATTTCGCTTTAATTAATTCTATTCATTGGTTTGGTTTCCCTAACCAAATCGGCGGCAACAAATTGAAATATCAAGGGGTTGGTGGAGAGAGGGGGAAGCATTTCGTGTGCAACATTAAAATCAAAGCTGTTGACAAATAACTGAAATCCTTGTTGCAAATCCTTGGCAATTTTCAGCACAGGCGTCATAAATCAATTGTGTAATGAAAGGCATACAATACAACGCACACACGTGTCGTACAAGACAGCGGGGAGGGGGTGGCAGGGGCTGGAGTGTGTCAGCTGTGGTAGTGGCAAGGAGTTGGGCATAAGACAAAGTGAAGTAGGCCACAGGCACACCCATGTATACACATGTCTTACTCTCTGTCAGTCAATACTGTTGGCGATGTCACAAATCACAAGGAAGGCACTTCCTTTACACACACACACACGCTGACACACACACACACACACACACGTACACACAGACACACAGTTAGGCACATAATCGTTTTCGTGGCTGAAAATTTACAATTTGCGGATTATTTGCAATTACATTTTTCGCCCATCTCAAAAAGGAACTTTTGCATTTTTGGGCCATTTGTCATATTTGGATTGTCTTGGCAGACTTTCAGCTTGTTTGCACATACATATTTATTTATATTTTTGGAGCCAATTGCAAACATGGCAGTCAAATTTAAAATTTCACTTTACTTACTTACCTGTGCTCTAAGCCCTTGAAAGCTTTCTGAGCCTTCTAATCCAGCCAGTAAGTCCTGCCAACACCAAAACGCATTTTGTGGTTTTTTTGGTTTGCCCATTGAATATTCTTTTCAAATTTTGGTTTTTCCAGCTCCCTTTCCTTGCCAAGGATCTTTCTGTTGATTAACGAGGCTTACAGCATTGAAGATAATACTCTTTGGGTCATCGATTGCTCAATATTGAGCGTTGACAGATTTCAGTGCTCAATGCCAAACAATTGAAACAAAATTACAATTAGAATCTATATTTCATGTCTACGATTATATTTATTTCAAATCTGTTAAGGAACTTTTTGATGAAATTCATTTACTTAAAAGAGATTTATTAGCATATCAATAGGAGGAAAATAGTATCCTTGGTAAGAGTCATTTCAAATATCTTATGTTTGCCGGCAGGAGAAAGAAACCAAACTGCTTGATTTGCGCTTCCTAGACTACCTTGCTTCGAAATCCTTCATCTTGAAAGCATATCAGAGATTTTGACATACATAATAACAATCTGAGATGATCTAGCGAGATGATTTAGCCTTTTTATATCAAAAACTTAATGCTATAATGAGATCTCTGGTTAGAAATCTTTATCTGGTCAACAGTTTCATTATCTGGCATTAGTCGAGTTATAGATTCCATTAACAAATTGGCCATCCGGCACATAGGTAGGTTGCCATATCCTATGAACTCACTTAACAGGATTCTTGCTCTCAACTTCACAGTGGTTCAAGCGAGAGGACTTGGGGAAATCTCTTCGGATTCTCTTTCCAAACGTCATCAATTGTCATCTGAAGAAGATGCTTCTTCTTTACTCACACACATTGTCCCCCAGCGCTTGTTGTCTGACATGGAATGTTCATATATGTACTTCCTCTCCGATGCCCAGACCTTCTCAACTGTCGATTTTTTCATATAGGAAACACTTTACGCTCAGCCTAAATGTATAGACGATTTCGAGAACTTATTCCACTTCAATTATTGAAACATTCAAATGGTACTAAATCTATTTATACAAAGATATCATACTACTTATTGGCTGTTTCTCCCTTTGATTGATCTCCAACACTGCTAGAGGGTGTTCCACCAAGTTTGGGATGTAATCAGAAAGTTAAGCAGCTTTTTAAAGAACTTTCCTGAACTTGTCATACAATTGAGCTACATCTCACTAATCAATAATTATACAACTAAAATTGATATACAATTTGACTTCAGTTTTCCTTAAAACTATGCTGAATGCTCTTAAATCAAAGACTTTAATGCTGCCCCAGGCTCCAAGTCGAAATTGGAAGTGAATTGCCGAAAAATAGCGCAACAATGAACTACACTTGATGGCAATAAAGACAAAGTGTCATGGGATAATGTGAAAGGGCATTTTGCAGCAGCAGGAGCAGGACATACGGTGAGACGTCAGGCCAAAGGACGAACACAAAATGCCTCTTGAAGCAACTGCAAACAGTCTCAAGACAAAGTTCATTTTTTATGCCAAGCATCGAGTTGAGGACTCTGTTGGAACAGGGTGCGGCAGTTGGGGGATTAGATGACGACCAGGACGAGACTGAAATCAAGGCGGCGTTGTTAGCAGGCTCAGTGGAGTGTGGCAGCAACATGTGTAAGCCTCTGTCTCTGAGTCTGTGTGTGTGTGTGTGTGTGTGCGATGGTGGTTTATTGTTGTGTGTGCCGAAATGATTTACGCTTTGTTTGTCAACTTAAAAAGCAAACGGCGGCAACTGGCAAAACACTTGAAGACGTTGCACATACGCCGCGTTGTCATAGACAGACAAAAAACGCACCACGCCTACGGCTTAAGTGGTGTGGCGGGGTACTTGGGGGGGGTGTCGGGGTGTTGACTGGGCTGAGAGTTGGCTGAAATGCTTTTAATTGAATCGCAGCAAATACGTCGTGGGCCTGGCAACACTTGACAATGCCAAAAAGAAGTCGGCCATGTGAGTGGTGAGCTATGGAGGCCTGCAGCAGAGCTAAGGCGTGACTGGGCAAGGGCAAGGGCAAGGGTTTGGGTTTGGGTGGGGCTAGGGGATTGGGGATTGGGGGTAGGCGTAACAAGTTAATTAAAAGAAAACTGTGTGGCACAAATGAAATAAATCTTGGCTTCCAACTTTCTCCCCAAACAATGTGTGTGTGTCATGTGCTGCAGACAATGAGTTTGAATTGTAATTAATTCTTTTGCTTGGCGAACTTATAGAGGGGAGGAAGCTGCACTTAGCACTTAGCTGATCTATTATAAATTAATAAAATTGTGAATGTATGGAAGCTGTGAAGCCTTCAGAACGAACTCAACTTATAGGCACATGGTACAAATTATAGTTGGTATTATATTGTATCTTGAGAAGGTTTAGATCAGGAGTGCTGATTTTGTATACGCTTTGTATTTGTATACGTATTGAAAGTTGGGCACTCTTGTTTTAGACCCTCTGATTGCATCAAAACTCAGTCGAAAAATAGCTTCTGCATCGATCTGTCTGTACTTTTTTGAAAGTGTTTTCTATGCCCATTAGCCCAACTTGGGCGAACAATGTCAGCTGTTTGTATTATTGTTTTATAGCCAACAATTTGGCTTGCAGTTTACGATGTGACAATCGACCGATGTTTTGAGGCCATAAATGTGTTGTGCGTGTGTGGCAAACATTCAGCGCAGCAAGTTGTACACAAGAAAGTTATCAATTTGTATAACCTTGTTTTGTATTGTATTTTTTTTCTGTTTTGGCCTCGTTTCAGGGAAGAGCTTCACATTAACCATCACCGTGTCAACGAATCCACCACATATAGCTACCTACAACAAGGCGATCAAAGTAACCGTCGATGGGCCCCGGGAACCCCGCTCCAAGACCAGTAAGTATGCCCCAACTAAGCCCCAACTGGCCATTGGTCAATCCTCAATCTACAGTCCCCAACAATCATCCACCGGACACTGGGGAAATCGTAAGGGCTTTAGCTTGAGCCAGGACAAATATATATATATTAATTTGCACAACGGCAACAGCAATTACAACAATGAATGAGACTTTATTAAAGTCCTAAGCACAAACAGGCTCTTTCTTGCCCACACTCTGGCCATGTCCTTGCAGGACGTTCAATATGCAGTCGTCTCTTAGTTTAGCATCTCGCAATGCATATTTATAAGCATGCAAATATTTTACTTTGCATATGTTAAGGCAGCCCAGCTCAGACACAGAACAGAACGAAGAACAGTTGTTGTTGTTGTTGTGTTTGTTGCTTTTGTTGGTAGTGTAATCTGTTGGGTCCGAGAGCAACAATTCAATCCATGGCATGATTTATATCCTTAACAGCCAGGCTGCAGGCTCTGTAACTTTGCCCCAGCCAAAAAACAGAGAGCACAGTTTACTGCGGTATACATTCACACACAGACACACACACCCACCCACACACACCCACACACACACATACACAATTGGTAGTTGGGCTTAAGCTGCCGCCAACAACGTCAGACAAAAGGTTATTATTTTATAATGAATACAATACAATCTGCCGGAAAACTGCAACTGGAAAACAGGAGACAATGTTTAGCTCTAATGGCAGGACAGCCAGAGTAGGATGGACTTAAGAATAGAAGGAGATAGAGACTTCTATATATAGATAGAGTATGTAGCTTCTAACACTGACTAATTGCAATTGTTGCTTGTGCTGGACCGATTCCATCTCAATACTCAGTTCAATAAATGCCATAGAATTCAGAAAAATGCCCTTTCAATTCAAAAGTAATTTCTGTTTCTAATTTACTCTAACATCTATAAGTTCTCCCTAAATATAAATAAACATTCTTTTAGCTAGCAGGATATATATATATATTCATATATTTCATACACACACACATTTGCAAAACATTTAGTTAAGGACAGATAATTAAAACTGAAAAAAACTTAGTGCTATCCCTTTTAGGGCAACAACAACAATTTCACTTCGCCTTTGGCCAACGACCGTTCCACTTCTCCACGGATCCCCTCTCCGGCTTCCGCATGCCGCCCATTGGCAACTGTCAGAGTAAGTACCAATCATTCAGTAACTAACTATCATATTATTCGCATACATATACTTGCTAGAGCTGGAAGATCATCGATAGCTCCGATAGTAGTTGCTAAAACTATCGAAACAGCATTTCAAATTCGTATAAGGAACTCTCGAACTCTTATTCCTGCCTATCGATGTTGTAAAACATATCGATAGTGGCCTCAAAGGAACCTATCGTTTGTTTTCCAGCTCTAATACTCACATACTTAGTCATAATCTATTTCATGGCCTTAAGTAGCGTTTTACAATATTTTATTTGAATTTATTTTATATGCTAAAACCGCATGCAACCCGGCGGCATCCTAGGCTGAGTTGGGCCTAGATTTTGGTTTGAGTTTGATTTTGGGTTCGGATTCGGGTTCGGGTTTAGGCACTCGGGCAACGAGGGGAAGCGCCCAAATGCAACCGCAGAAAATCACACAAAACGATTTGAGGGCAGCCTTTGAAAATCAATAACAAATACACTGTCATGTATTTAACTGCGGCCAGACTAAATATAAAACAAGAACAAAAACAATATGGGCTATTAATAAATTGAATGCTACAAATAATAATGGTCAAATAAATCTTACAGCCGCTTAAAGTGGCTACATTAATTAGGCGCAATGCATTTAATAATACATTTATGAAACCTTCAAAGTTGACAGCAAATTACAATAAACAAAAAATACTAAAAAGAATGGATAACTTTGGCGTGCCGAAGCTAGATACTCTTACAGAAATAGTTTTCATACAACATCTTAATTTTCGATAGATTGTTTCTAGTTTCTAGAAGTAGTTTTTAGTACTTAGTAGGGATGAAGCTGAGTTTGGTTGATATATCTTTATAAATTCCAATGTTATTCACATGAATACTCATTTTTCATTTGATTGTTTCCATGACAGCTATTTGATATAGTTATAAGATATAAGAAATTATAATTTTTTCGATTATTTTTTCAAATTTTGCATATTTATTTAAAATTATAATGCATTTTGATTAAATTTAGTCAACTTCTAAAGTGTATATCAAAACGTAGGATAGCTGAGTTGGGTTTCTATATTTAAAATAGGAAAAGTGTTAGTAATAATCGGATACTTTAATTCTCTACCGATGTACCTATAGCTGTATATATATATGGTCAGCTAGTATAGGTTATAATAAAACTTTGATGTCAAAGATTAAAAAAGTTGTTCATGCAACAAAGTTTTTGATCCGATTGCTCCTATGGCAGTCACTATTCGATATGGTTCTCCGATTTTAACAAAGCTTGTTCAGTTTGTATAAACTATACCGCCATTGCAATTTGGGAAGTTTGGTCAGGATGTTTTGAGAAACATAAATGTCTTCATACAATAACCCAATTATAGAACGTTTGTTCATATGACAGCTATATGTTATAGTGCTTCGATCCGCAAAAAAAAGAAACATCTGTGCCAAGTTTCATCATGATAGCGCTAAGACTGAGGGATTAGCTTGCCTAGAAACAGACAGGCAGACGGACAACGATCGATCGCTTCGATTGTTGTGTCTATATACTTTGTAAGGTTAGGAACGTCGCCCTCCATACGTTCTACATGTCGTGACAAAAATAATATGCCCCCTGCATGGGTAAAGGAAACAAAAACTCAATTGTTGTTGGGTGACATTTGGACTGCGGTGAAAGTTCGTGTTACCTTGTCCTAAATAGTTGTTGTTGCTGCGCTGCCATTAAACTGTTGGCCACTTTATGTAACCAAAGTTTACTATACAAACAAATAAACGTTGGTTAAGCACAACAACAACAACAACAAGGACAATAAAAAAATAGCACAACAAAAATTGCATTGCTTTTATTATGAATCAGTCTGTCTGTGTGTGAGTGTGTGTCTGAGTGTTGGTGTGTATCTATGTGTGTGTGTGTGTTTATGTGTGTATGTGATGTCATTTGGTGCTGTTGTTTGTGTGCACGATTGTAGGGCATAATTCACCATGAACAATCAAAAAAAGGCAGCAAAAAATTGATTCCAAACAGCAAATTTACGATTATTTTCAGATTGAAATATTTAGATAACATTAATATGGATGTATTATTAAGAACTGACATAAGTAATCAATATAACTTATATGAGAACTAATATGTCAGCTGAACTCTCAGCGTAGCTATTTATTGGTAGGGTTATTTTAAACTAAAGTTTGACAAACAAACAAGTTCCAGTCAAATTAGAAATTTTCCATAAATTTCCCATAAAACGGCCTTAATTTAGGTAACAGGCATCCCATATAAAGTATATAAATTCATGATCAGCTTGAACAGTCAAGCTGATCTTGGCCCATCTATCTGTGTCCGCTCGTATGAAGGCATCGATCTCAGGGAATATAAGAGCTTGCCACATCAAATTTGCCATGTGGGTTCCTCTTTACCATACGCAGAACAAGTTTGTTTTAGATTTCCGATATTTCCCTCCCAAAAACTCGACATAGCGATAAGCACGTTTAATAACACCCTTGATAGACTGTGAAAAGTTCAAGTTCAAGTTCAAAAAGGAAAGCAGCGGTGTGCGCTGCTTGCTTGCACTGCTGCTGAACTGCTTTGTAGGTGCAATAATAGAACTGTATTTGTGTGAATATGTTGAAACTTGTAAGCTAAGTTTGCCGTGGCATCACTGATAATAATCAATCAATAATTAAAATTGTGGCAAGTTTTTGCTCGTCTGCCTTGTAGCTGAATTAAACTTAATTATACATATAAAAATGCATTTATATTAAGCTTGATGTTTAAATTTAAATTGACAATTAATTGCATTACAACAACTACAATAGCAGCGACAAATCGTTAGTCAAACATGACAGCAATTTAAGTTATGTTTTTTTTTTCATTATTTTTTTTTAATATTGTTGTTTAACAATGTTAAGAAGTGTCGATATAGAAAAAAAGTTAATTTAACATTAAATTGAGTGATAAATGTTATGAAAGCGAGGTCTAGAGGGCGAAATTTAATCGCAATTTACAAATGAAAATGTTTATAATAAAAAACAATTCAGCTGGGCTTTAAACAAATATCAAATGCAATTCAATCAGCACTGAAATTGCCTACCAATAACTGCCAATTTGCACTTGGTCTCAATCGAAGTCTACACTCGCCCTTTCCCCTTTCCCCTGATGCCCCCTACCCCTTCCCCCTCCCCTTCCCCTTACACACACACACAAACACACACAATGCTCATTCCGCCCCTGTCTAGCCTTTAGCGCACAAATCAAAATGCAAATTGCGCGATTTACAGGCTGACATTTGCCAGGCGAGATTGCAATCTATGGCTGATTTTCATATATATCAGACATATATATATATATATATATTTATATATAAGTAATTATATGTATATGTATGCTGATGTACATAGCCACTATGTACATTTGTGCTTATGTATATGTAAATAATGATTACTGAAAGCGTCTGTTGTAACTGATTACCCATAATTTAATTGTAAATATGCAAAAAGCAGCATAACCTGAATTATTTATTTACCAGTTTTATTGACAGTCGCTGCTTGACTTAATTACTAGCATATATTTTATTAATTTCAAAAATAATATATGCTTTAAAAAGTAACTTATAACTTATTACTTAATGTGTGTGCACACATGGAGCTGTGTGAGGCTGCTGACAGCTAAAAGTAAATTGCCAAACGATGTTTCAAGCACTCAAATATTATAACTTAGTCTACACTAGATCTGACAATCGTTTATAGAAAACATACAGGGATTCTTTCTGTTGAAACTACAACTGACGGACAAGGAAGTTGGAAAGTCGCGCTACAGATTTCGGGATCTCTAGGATGAAAAGTAGGCTTTAAGGTGAGCGTATCTCATCTCTATCTATCCTGCTAATAGTGAAAGTGATCCGGCTGATAAACAAGGATGTCAAATTATGTTTCAAGCACTCAAATAATATATTTTAGTCTACTAAGATCTGACAAAGGCTTATAGAAGACATCCAGAGAACCAGGAAGTTAGAAAGTCGCGAGACAGATTTCGGGATCTCTAGGATGAAAAGTGGGCTTTAGGATGAGCGTATCTCACCTCTATCTATCCTGCCAATTCCGGCTGATAAACAAGGATGTCAAATTATGTTTCAAGCACTCAAATAATATAGTTTAGTCTACTAAGATCTGACAAAGGTTTATAGAAGACATCCAGGGAACCAGGAAGTTAGAAAGTCGCGCTACAGATTTCGGAATCTCTAGGATGAAAAGTAGGCTTTAGGATGAGCGTATCTCATCTCTATCTATCCTGCCAATTCTGCAAGTGATCCGGCTGATAAACAAGGATGTCAAATTATGTTTCAAGCACTCAAATAATATATTTTAGTCTACTAAGATCTGACAAAGTTTTATAGAAGACATCCAGGGATCCAGGAAGTTAGAAAGTCACGCTACAGATTTCGGGATCTCTAGGATGAAAAGTAGGCTTTAAGGTGAGCGTATCTCATCTCTATCTACCCTGCCAATAGTGAAAGTGATTCGGCTGATGAACAAGGAACTCAGAGGAGCGTACAATGGATCTAATAGGTTCCAGTACACAGACTCTCCTTTAAATAGTCGCATTGTAAACAGTGTTGTACCACTTAAAGCCCCTAAACCCAACTCTTCGCTTGATTTTTGATTTGTTGAAAACGTTATTGCGAGGGGCAAAGCGGTATGTTAATTTATTCTGAAATATATAGTTTCTAACCCCTCCTCAACTGGTTGCCTCTCATAGGGGAATTTTACCACATACACTACAACCACTTGACCCAACTTCGTAGCTCAACTCGAAAAATGGCGTCGGCAAATGCTAAATTAATAAACTAAATATTGAGATAACCTGAATTATATAAATTAAAACAAAATATTTGAAAATTTACAAAGATTCGGAAAAAATAAAGATATGAATTTATAATAATAATAAAAAAACGCATAACTGAATGTATATTCATATTACTACTTTCTGCTAAAGACCGCCGCTTGCAGCAGCAAGAGGTCTTCAAATATTTCACATGAAGCATCTGATACCAGGCGCACAGAAAAAACAGCAGCAAGAAAGATCAAAACGAGCGAGAAACTCTCTCAAGTTATACACTTTGCCCACAAACACTACAACCAGTTGCGGTAACTCTCTCCGCGCAACAAAGTGTTTTCATATTATCGGAAGTTGATGCAAAATTGTCACAACATCATCATACAGGATATAATCAGTGGCCGCAACTCGCTCAACTCTCTCGAATTGGGTTGACAGGTTGTATAATGTGTGGTGCCCATAAGGTCTTGCACTTGCTCTGATTTGAGTAACTTTATTGTTATATCAACTCAGCTGTTTATATAGATACACACTCTATGAGGTATAAGATGACATTGCATGACAACATTCCAACAGCAACTGAAAAGATTATACAATTGAAATAAACATATAGAGTACTATTGAGCTACCATTAATAACTATCTTCTTAGTATCAAGCTTCTTCCGAGAACTTTTTATCCCGAATCATAGTTGTGTTCAAAAAGTTCAACAGCGCCAAAGGGAGCAGTTTATATTCGGGATTTTAGAACAGCTTACAATTTCGAGTTTGACTGATTTGAACGGAGTCGGAAATGGGAACTATACTGAATAATATACCGAATCATAGTTGTATTGAAGAAGCTTCAAAGGGAAATGTTATTTAAGAGACGCAAATTAGTTCGGAATTCAGAACAGGTGACAATTTTGATTCCGAATGATTTGACTAGAGTCGGAAATAGAAACTGTACTGAATTTAGACTGACAAGTTCGAGCCAGTACAAATAGTCCTTGCCAGTTGACTGTCTATTAGGTAATCAAAATTCTGGCTTGCAACATCCTGTGGGTATATAAGCAGGGACCCTATTGTCAACATCCTCACACATTAGGGTTAGTTTCGTGCTGCAGTGGCGGCAGCAACAAAAAACAACCCACAATTGAATTGGCTTTGCAAGTGTATAAATAAAAGCCTTTAGGGCTTTCAATTTCTTGTTAATAATTCAGCAACAAAATATGCGCAGATAAAGTCAATCGGTGTGACAACAAACATCAGACAGCAGGCCGCACACCACCAACAATAACAACAACAACAATAACAACAACAGCGACAAGGGACAACAACAAAACTGTACACAAAAAGCAACGTAATTAATGGAGGTAGAAGCATTTAAGCCAATAGCATTAATAAAGCCACCACAAAATCAATATCCGGATACGAAAATGCGCCCGTCGCCTATAAAAACTAATTAATAATTTCCGAATGGGCTATTAATTAAGCCTAATTATCTGTGCATGAGCCTCGACCCGCAACGTGGTCTGTACTTCATCCGAGCCCGGTGAACGAGACCCGGACTCCAGTACCCGCTACCCGATACCCGAATGCCCCATCAACCCCATACCCGTTACTTCCCATACTTCGGCCCTAACATTGCCATTTTTGGCATTGCCCGTTTACGTTTACATTGAAACATTTCTGGCCGCTGTCCGTCGCATCAGATTTGTTTGTAATTTTTATGCGGAGCCTCCGATGAAGTCCCGCATAATGGCCATGATGGGGCTCCAATTAGCGGCCCACATGAGCCATAAATTCGCTAGCCATAGACGCGTTACATAGGCGTCAGACGTAGGGAGCGGAGGGGCCTCCACTTATTGACGATAATTATCTGTTGTGTTGCGAAGCGAAAATCTATATGCATATTTTGCCAATTCTACAGACCAAGTAACATAATATCAAGTGATTTTTTGTACTGTACTTCAACCGAGTCGCTTGGTAACGGCGCGGGAGGAGGGGCTGTACTGACTGTTATTAATTATATGTAATAAAGGAGAATATTATGGGAATCATATTTAAGCTGCATAGCAATTACAATTCTATGTAATATTAGACAATTTTTGATTTTTGCCTGCTTTAATCCATTTGCTAGGAGGCGGTGGGGGAGAAGGGTTGCGGGGTCAACATACTGCTATTAATTATCCTTATGTAAGGAGAACATTTTGCGAATCTTGTTTCAACTGCATAATTCTATGTAATATTAGGCAATTTTCGATTCAATCAGATTCGTTTGGTGGCAGTAGGGGTGGAGGGTGACGGGGTGCACTTACTGCTATTATTTATCCTTAATATAGGAGAATATTTTACAAATCTTGTTTCAACTGCAAAGCACTCTACAATTCTTTGTAAAATTAAATACTTTTCGATTCAATCCGGCATTTAACCGATTCACTTGGTGGCGGTAGGGCTGAAGGGTTGCGGGGTGCACTTACTGCTATTAATTATCCTTAATATAGGAAAATATTATGGGAATCTTGTTTAACTGATTAAAATCCTGATCAAAAATTGAATTCCATTTGGATTTGGCTTGTTGGTGGATAGGGAGGACGATCGAGGGGTTACACTTACTGCTGTAAGGATATAATTACGAAATCTCTCCCTGTACAATTCTACATAATATTAAGCAACTTTCGATTCCAATTGGGTTCCAGCCGTTTCGATCGGCTTGAAGTACTTTGCTGCCCCAACTTGCTTACTTTCAGTTTGTTTGCTGTTTTCGCTATCGATTTGGTTAACGCTTTTCAGTTGTGCACACATGTCGTATACTTGATATGCTGAGTATTCTAGCTTTTATCACATTCTTCTCTTTGTTTGTTTTTTCTCATCTCACGCACACGCCTTATCGCTCACAAACTCTAAACAAAAACAATATTGTATTGCAAAACAACAACAAATCGATTCCAAAAAAAAAAAAACCATACCAACAACAAAGATATGTCCCAATTTGGTTTAGGTGCCAGCAACACACATTGGGGCTACGGATCGGCGGCTTCTGCCTATTCACCGTACTTGGCCAGCAGCGGACTGTCCTCCTGCACCACGCCCACCTCGGCGCAGTTCAACAATCCAGCCCTGGGCTTTACCTGCTCCTCCAACGATCAGAGCAACAATCAGGACTTCGGAGGCGCCACCAATCGCGATTGCGTACCGAGTAAGTACTGAAATTATTCACCAGTTTTCAGCAAAACAATGAAAGGGCCGTTACTTGAGGGTTTTCGATAGAGATCACTGAAGCTATCGATAGTATCGATAAACAATACACAACAATTTCATTAATGTTGTTTGTTTTTATAGGCTAATCAGTTTCTCAATTGAGTGGGAAATTTAAAACAGGCGGCTTATATTAAATTTGTATTCGTATAAAAACTAGACTGTCCTTAGTATGAAAATAACTTGTCAATTCTAAGCTAATACCTTTTATTTAAGAGAGTTAGAAGATGTTTGATTCTACAATCTTTGGGAAGAATTCTCACTAATTACAAATACTAGGGGGCATATGCTGCACTTAGTAGAAGAAGCTGGCTTCTAGGGAAGCATATCCTAGCAAGAGCAGACGTAGGGACGGAACAGATGGGGCTGCAATAAATAATACTAAACGAATCTTGGCTTAATGAAAGCATACTCTGTTATATAAAGAAACAGGAAAATTGTATAAGGAACTAACTCCATAACTCTGTCTTTTACTTTTATCCTGCGCAGTGCTTCCAGACTCCACGGCTAGCGACCTGGATCAGCATCTCAGCAGTCTGGTGGGCTCCACCAGTGGCCAGATGTCGCATCATAGCTTGCTGGGCGCCAGTGGCCAGACGTCCATCACATCGACGGTGAATGGGGCCAGCGGCGGGAGCGGGGCCACCGCTGGCAGCGCATCCGGAGCCGGCAGCGGAGCCGTCGCCAACTCTATACTGGTGCCGCGGTATCACACGAATGCCAGCAACGAGTACAATGTGCATTCCAGCCAAAACGGGCCGCGCAGCCTGAGCGACAGCTCCCAGGCGGAGTCGCCAGTGCAGGAGGATCTGCTGTCCACCAATACGCCCAATCTGGGCAGCGGCAGCGGCGGCGGGGCGACCAACGGGGGTGCCGCCAATGGCGGTGCTGGCAGTGCCGCTGGCGCTGGCAGCGGTGCCTCGGCGGGCGCCTCGGCTGGCGCCGGCAATCCGGCCATGCTGGGCGCCAATCAGAACTTTCCGGGCATTGTCAACCAGGCCCAGCACGCCTCCGCCTCTGCTTATGGCGGCGGTGTCGGCGTCGGCGTTGGCGTCGGCAGTGGCCATGGCAGCGGCGCCGGCGCCACAGCCGCCGGCTGCAATGGTTCCCTGTATCCGGTGCTGCCCGCCAGTCTGCTCTACTCGCAGCTGTATACCGCTGCCAATCAGTCGGCACACGGATTCCACTCACATACGCTGCCGGCGCACGCCTCCCCCAACTCCTCCGTGCACGGGGAGCTGCAGAGCGTGATGGATCACATTAGCAATGTGGGCGTGAGGCAGCAGCATAACATTATGGCCGGCGGGGGCGTGGCGCATCCGGGGGATCTGACGCTGATCGGCAACTGCGGGGCGTCGGTGAGGAACATCGAGGATGGAAACACAAATCGTCAGGTGGCCGCGCTTGCTGCCCATCGCGGCCACCACAACCCAACCGACAACGGGGGCAGCGTCTGGAGGCCATATTGAGGTCAGGTTTTGTGGTGCGGCTCCGCAGTTCTTTAGTGCCACGAGCACCTCGAGGGGCGAGCGGCGGAGAAGCAGCACGAGCATTTACCAGGCAACGGGATGGGGTTTGGGTTTGGGATGGCCAACAGCAGTGGTAGTGGGATTGGGAGTGGGATTGGGAGTGGGATTAGGGATCTGGGTAGGGATTTGGATGGGAATGGGAGCGGAAGCGGGAGTGGAAGCGGGTGTGGGGACGTCGGTTACTGAGTGTATATTTCTGTATATATTATTATAGAACATACGAAAGCATTTTTTTTATTTTTTTTTGTATCACAATGAGAAAGAAATTTTAGTAGAATTTGTTGTGTTGAAGTTCTCACAACTCAAACTTGAGTATAGTCAAATGTTAAGCGTGGAAACCCTAAAAACACCTAAAAATTACTAAACTAGCAAATCGATGTTGCGGATAACTTCTCAATTTCTCTTTCGCTGCAAATTCGCAAACGTTTTCGATATAGATATATAGACGTTATCGATCTAAATGGAACTCGATGGAAACATGATAATATTGTCTTGAAATTAGGGATGTAACAACACCTCGATTAATCGATTACAATCGATATTTTCACTTATCGATGCTTACAGCTCGATCAGCGAGATGTATTACAATACATCGATACTTTTACGGTCCTAACTGAAAGAAACTAACCCAATATGTTGTTTTCTTAATAATACAGGTAGTATATATGCAAATATATAAATTTATGAACATTTTTTTTATATTTTGACACTTAATTCAGATTTTAGATACTTTGATTTGCATTTAGTTTTATTCTTCACTTAAACTGTATAAAAATTAAGTTTTTTAGGACTTTTCTGTAAGCTAATCGATATTTTTTGAAATGTTTGCATTACCTTAAAAAAAAAGTAAAAGGATTTTTGTCTTTTGACCCACCCAACAATTCAGAGAACCATCAAATTTGATTTGTTGACAATCCCTTATCGATTATTTGAGAACTATTTACATCCCTAGCGGAAACCTATCGAAACTATGTCGAATTTGTTGCGAAACCTAGAGAAATGGAATGTTTTTGCGACACACTCTCTTAGATATTTTTAACTACTCGCCTGTGTAGTTTGCAGATGAAACTACATATTGGGCAGGAATGGGACTATAGTTCCAGGCCCGCGTTAAGCCCGAGCCATAAAGCTAAACCAGCTAGTCATAGAAACTGAAGAAACTGAAGGAGGAACTTGGAACTACGAATAAAACTCGTAGATTCGTAGAAGAGCGATGCGAATTTGAAGGAATCGCAAAATATCTAATACTAAAGATGATCATTTTAAATGTAGTTCTCAATGTTTATAATATAGGATCTATGTGGACTTTTTTTTGTATTTTTGTTTCTTACAAGTGTAACATACTGAGTAGGGGAAGGTAGGGAATGGGAATGGGAATGGGTATGGGTATGGGGAGAGCCGTTGTATATGAGTTCCTAAGCCGTAATCCATGTTCGTGAATTTGTTTACTGTTCATTTCATGTGCTTCGATATGCGTGTATGTACTTTAAATGTGTATAAATCTGTGCAATGTAAGCTAAATACTATTAACTATACATTAACATATGCATATATATAAAAATATATATATATATGTGTATACTGCATCAACTATATAGATACTTATACTTGAAGGCAAGGCTCAACACTTTGCAAAACTTATAAATAATTGTAATAACCTTTTTTTTGCTAGTACATAAAAGTTTAGCAATTAAGTGCAAATTCCACAAGTTGGCTACAAATTTAAAAAAAAATAAATAAATATAAATACAAATGTTGATGATGTTAGGGCAAAGGATCCGCAGGAGTCGCTCCGCACTTAGCAGAGTGGACTTCTGTTTGAAAAGGATCTGTCTACAGTCGGATTCTACAAGAACTATGCATGCTCCTATGTGAGTTTGAATAGTACACACACACACACACACACTCAAACAGAATCGCGATCTTTAATATCTTCTAAAGTTGTCCAAAACATTCGCCGCATTAAAAGCCACATTCAAATGGCAATAGTTTTAGACATGAGTTCATTTGCAAATGTCCAGTAGCACATTTTTTTAAATAAAAGTTTAAATAAAAGCATATAATATATATATACAAATATATATATATATATATAAAGCAAAACAAAAACCGATCGTAAAATATAATTGATGTATACCAATAAAAAAACACAAAAAAATGAACCGAAAACTATGTGTATAAATAGAAAATACTTATGTAAAATCTGCTTGATGAATTTGAATTTTGCATATACATAAATACGTATATATAAAATATATATATATCTATATATATGTGTGTGGTAAATAAACGATTTTTGTGCAGAATATATTTCCATGTAATAAATTGAAATACATAAGTAATGCAAAATTTGTTTTCAATCAAACGATTTCAAAACAATACCGAAAACAAAAAAAAAAACAAAATGAACAACTCACGACAATTGAATTAAACAATATATTAATAAAAATCATTATGGAATTAAAACAAAACAACAAAAAAAAACCAAACCGAAATTTGAATTTTTTGTGTGCAAGGATATTTGAAATTTTCAGCTTGGGGAAAAATAAAAGTAGCTAGAAATCTGTATAGAAAGTTGTTCTTTGGCTGAAAAGTTGAAGTCCTGCAATCGCCATTAAATGAAAGCTATGCAATAGAAATTGCTTGCCAGTTTTACGACACAATCGGGACAATTGGCAAAGGTAAAATTATATCAAGGATGGTGAGCATCGTCTAGCTGCGGTTTAGATTGGCGGGCTACGTAATTTTCCGCTCAATTTATTTCACATTGTGGCATCCAATTAAGCTGCAAACCAACCAGCAGCCAGGCAGAACCAGAACCAGAACCAGCACCAGCACCAGGAGCAGGAGCAGGACTAAAACCAGAGCCAGCGAAACAGACACTGGCATATGGGATACAATATCTCGACCATCTCTCTGCCCGCTCTTTATAAGTCCATAAAATCGCGATGGGAGCTGAAGCATAACAAATGTGTGTGTGTGTGTGTGTGTGGGGGGAGAGGAAGTGTGGGGCCAAAAGGTAGCAATAACCGCAAGAGGTTAGTTAGCCAAGGCCCAGAGTTCGATAGGGTTAATCTCTGCACTCCAGACTGAGCACCTGCTGGCTTTACTTTATTTATATATATATACATATATATTTTTTTTTTATATATTCATTTCCATTTTCATTTTTGTCTGCTGCAAGTTTTAATTATTTCATTTGTGCCTACTTATAGGAATTCTGAAGATGCTTTGCATAGCAAATTAGCAGTCAGGCGGCGCCCTGAAGTATGCAACATTCTATCTACCCAGAATGCTATTAGCGAGTGTGTGGGTGTGTGTGAGCGTGTGTGTGTGTGGGTGTGAGTGCAGGCGCTTGCTTCTATAGGGGGTGAATAATTAAAAATTTTACCCATTACTTGCGTTGCTTGATAAAATTTCAAACAAACACTCACACACGCGCACACTTGCGCACCCACACACACACACACACTCTGCCATTTTGAAGAAGATACTCAAAGTAGCTTAGCTGCATGGAGACTACAAAATCACTTGAGATGCTGTCTGCGAATCCCCAGTCGAGTCGCCAGCATATTTCTCATTCACAACTGAGACTGATATGCTCTCTCCCACTCCCACTCTCTCTGTCTCTCTGTCTCTGTCGTGCTTTGCATATTAACACGTTCCATATGAGCAGGAACCGCGTCCCTTGGCAACCACAGTGCCTGATTGACTGACTGAGCAACTGAGCAACTGACTGAGTGAGTGAATCGCTAACTGAGCTGAATAACTGCCTATTCAAAGGTTTGTGAGTTGTCATACAGCAAGATTCATCTGTATACCCTGTAATCGCAGAAAGTAGGGGTATTATACATTTAAGCAACCATATAACAAGCTAAGCTAGCTGGCTGTAGTTAGTATTACCAAATATTTAATAGCTTTTTTGAAATTCAGAATAGCTTACATTCTTGTTTCCGAATGCTCTTAAGCAATACCCCAGTAGAACGGTTCACACGTGAGTAATGGGTGGATTCATGGGTGAATGGTAAGGACCACCCGTTACCGGCTGGATTACCGGCAATGCAAATCAGGCATAAATTTAACATGGGCATGTCATTGGCGGTCACCTATAGCTACCTTCTGCATTACCATTCATAGGTGAATTCACCCATTACCATTCAGAGGTGAATTCACCCATTACCATTCAGCTATGAATTCATAGGTGAATGGTAATGCAACGTCGCTTGTCGAAGTATTGCGTACGTGAAAAGTAAGCCATGAATTCAGCTTGGAAAAATACGTATCCATACCAGCAGAACTAGAGGGACTCTGAAGTAATTCCTAGATTCTAGATTGTAGAATATTTTAGTGCTCAATGCCATTTATTTCAATTAGATAAAGCTGGCAAGAAGGTAGCAGTACAAGTTAAAAATATAAAAATAACAATAATAATAATAATACCTAAACAAATGAAATTAATAAAACTTAGAGCAAAGAGATATAACAAAATTAAATACTTTGTACTTTGGTTTTTTGAAATCATCAGAAACCATTGTTTCCTTATTAACAAAATATAATAAACATATTTAAACGAATACTCACGGATATTTGAGACCAGTTTCGAGTCAGAGCTCAACTGCTTTTTACCTTATAAATATTAAAAATTATTTTTGAGTATAGGGCATTTTATAGTCCATAACTTACTTTCACTGATTCTTATTAGCTGCTTTTTTGGCAGCCCTAATTAAGGTGATAAGGCAGCCCACGAGACAACTGAAGCCGTTAAAAAAGCTTGCGAGGTGTGTTTGATTACTTCGCCTAGCTAAGAAATAAAAGTCAATGTCAATTTCAAGCTCAGAAGATCTCGTCTGCGGTATACGCTATTTCTCTTCCGTATTTATTTGCTTATTTTGGAGTGGCCAAATAATAATACCTTAATATGCAGCTCTGTTCCATAGATAAGAAGCTATCTATGGAACAGAGCTGCAATATAATTGATGTTTGGTTATCGATAGTTCCTCATTTTCCTGCACTTTTGATTGTTTTTCACTAAAGCGTTGGCTTTCTTATACATTTACTGCAGATATTTTAGGAGAATAAGACGGTATATGTGTATTTTTTTTTCAAATTTTAAAAGTTCCATGACGTTCTCCCTTCTACATTCAGTGAGAAATTCAAAGTCTTTTTGGTCAAGTTTTTAAAAATCATTTTTGGTTAAGTGTTTACATCAAACTTGTTAACTCTAACTTCAAAAAGCTGGGGCGAGTTGGGGGACTTTACACTAAAGCAGGGCATCCTTCGGATAACTGGATTAATGGCAGGACGCCCGCAGGAATGCTATTGGACTCTGTAGAACCTGGTAAAGGCTTCCCTATCATACTGACCGCTTTTTAATATCCTTTGCGTATTTCTGCTCTGTATCCCGTCATATTTATGAGAGTGGTTTAAATAAAACAAGGCTTAAAACATAAATATAAGTGTTTCAAAAAATTTAAAATAAAATACTTTAGGAGGCGGCTTCAATGTTTCTACAAAACTTTAACCCATCGTTAATTTATCCTCCAGACAGATTTGTAATATATATAAATACTATTGACAAAATTAGCAAATGTCAAGGTTAAGAAATGTAGACAGTAGAATGTCCCTGTTCAGGAACAATGTTGTAGTAACAAGTCCACCCAAAACCGCCTGTCAATTGAATGAATGACATTATTTTGTAGCAGCCCTCGCGCTGTCAGCTCGCACACAGTCACAGCCGACAATCATCTTTATAACTCGCTTCATTTGCTGCTCTTATGCCAACTGTAAATTTTGTGTCTCAATTATGCAAGCGAGGATGTGGGTGTGTGTGTGTGTGTGGATGTATACATATTATTATGATACCAATTAAAGGCACTCACATGGCATCTCTTATGAGGCTTTGCCGGAAGAAGGGCCGCGTTCCATTAATTAACACCACCTCCGGGAAATTTGAAGCACCCCACTTGCCGTCTTGCAGGCAGCGAAAAGGAAGTTAAACAAACTTTTTAATTATGTGCTAATATATTTAACTTGTTTATGCAGCAACCAACAAGAGCACCCCCTGCCCTACAGCCCGCCCCCACGGCTTTTGAGCACCCTTCGTTGACACAGTCAGACTGACTAACTGACTGGCAAACAACAAGGGGCAAAAACACAAAAAAAAAACAGAAAAAAATACTTTTAAGGCCACAAACCGCAAACAACAAACAATAACAAACAGCAGCAGCAGCAGCAGCGGCAGCAACAACAATAAAAGTGGCAATAACAATAAAAAGAAGTAAGCTGAATGCAGTTGAATGGCCAACAAAATATTGCAGTGATTTTGGTCGGCACAAATTATGCGGCTCTTTCGTCTCGGTGTTTGGAAATCTGTTGTCGTTACTCGCAACGCGCAAATATTTAACGGCTACATTTTTGCACCTGGCCACACATACACACCACACCACACCACACACACACACACACACACAGACACACACCACACCAAACACACTCACGAATAGTATAGTATACAAGGAATGAAAACATTCTTCGCCGCGGTTTTCATTGTTTTTCTACATTTCCGTTTCGCTGGCGTTGCATTTTTGGCATTCGTGCTTTGACAGACCAACCAGTAGAAATCACAACCCGCCATTCACACACAGCTCACAGCTCACAGTATTCACTTTTCTGTATTCAGTTCACACCTCCCTCCATTGTTGGCAGGTGAAAGAGCTCAAAGCTCGAATCCACTGTGCATTATTTGTAGCCAAATGTATCTGCAGCTGCAGCTGCATTGCCTTTGATTAAGCCGAATGCCAAAATGCAATTCAAGCCATGCTGTATAAAGTGCTGAACACTCTACTAGCACTTCCCAAGCACGTTTATCGATATCAGCATAAGAAATATCGATACAATCGGTTGTGGGCTCGGTTTGATAGCAAGTTGGAACATTTATCAGTTGGACGCTCTACTAGCACTTCCCAAGCACGTTTATCGATATCAGCATAAGCAATATCGATACAATCGGTTGTGCGCTCGGTTTGATAGCAAGTTGGAACAACTATCAGGATCAACAAACCTCCTAACGAGCTTCAGTATTCGGCGACACTAAGGAGCTGCTCGGTCTATGTGGGACCACCATGTGGTGGTCAATCGATTGTACCTAAACTTACCTAGAACATCTGTCTTCGGCATGACGAAAAATATACATTCTTGCAACAATGTTAATCATATAAAAACTCAATTTTCAAACGGTTTTGTTTATTTTGCTCAAGTTTGACCCAACCTTTATTAAGCTAACATAATGCGAGTATAATGGAAGCAGTTTTTAAAATCGAAGACATTTAATCCAAAACAAGATCGATTTAATAATATATAATGCTAGGTTTTAATGAAAACAGGTTGTTTTCCATCAAATCTATGCAGTTTTTGAAACTACATAACATGCCTCAAACAGAAATCTATATGCTTATCAGCAGGAGCCAGGATTTTATTTTAGACCCATAGTTTCTTAGTGAAATTTTCTTAGAGTTCTTTGAAGATTTCGATTTTGGTAGACGCGCTCTACCTTTTTTCACATAAATTGACTCGCCCTTATACGTACATATATATACATATGTATTTATTAATGAGTCCATTTGATATATCTTAAAGATCAAACAGCTTTCCAATCGATTTTTCGATAACTATAAAATTTGATTTACATCTAAGAATACTACGAATACTACGAAGCTTTGATTTGGCCTTTTTGGTAGCGTTATTATGGAGAGTTCATAGAACGTTTCAATTTATCAACTACTTTTGCTAAAGCAGCTTATAAAAAATAAAAGAATTCAATATTACAAAAAAAAAAACTCAACTTACCCAACTTCTATGGAGCATAATGAAATTCGATAAGTTTTGTCACATAAATTCTTTTTTCTTCTCAACTCAACTCAACTCTCGACCGATTGTTCCCATGGTTGATATATGCTATACTGGTACAACCCGGCCGGGTTCGACATATGTACAGTCTGTAACTATAAGACGCATCTGGGTCAAGTTTCACTAAGAAAGCTTTAAAACTAAAAGACAGGTTGAAGGACAGACAGTCAAACTATTTAGTTTGATCAAGAATATATATGTTTTAAGAGGTCGATAACGTATCCTTCAGTGCGTTACAAATTTCTTGAGTGGATAACGATACCTTCAGCAAAGATATAACAAACATACTCGTAAAAAAAACACATCAATTTTGTTTGGGCTGCATAAATATCTTGAGTTTTTTATTTTCAAGACTTATCAACTATATTTCAGTTTTCTTTAAGAGCCTGTCCAGCGTCACTTTCATCCAAACTATAACGTATCTTCATATTTTCATATAATATTATATATTATTATATATTTTGTTATTAAAATGCCAATTCTCAAAAACTATGTTTACCTGCTAGATATTATAAATATCAAGGATATATTTTTCCAGCTTTATACTTTCAGGAAACATTTGAAGTCCGTTCATAGTCTTGAATATTCCAAATATAGACAATCTATGTGTTTTTTTTTTCCAGAAACTCACCAAAAATTACATGGAAATATTAGTTTGCGTTCAATTCAGTGCGCAATAAATATAAAAGCCAGTGTTAAGAATCTGGCAAACATTTCGCAACACTGCTAAGATATCAAGTGTAATTATTATTAGTGATGGGGTGGGCGTTGCACTGCGACCTATGAGATCTATTGTGTCCCCTTCTAAGCCTAAAGCTCACTCATCAACCCTATCTCCAGCACGAATGCAAGGATCTTGGTCGGATCTAGAGTACCTACATATATCGTTTGTCTGAAGGAAAAACCCAACCAGGTACCTGTTTCTTCTTCTGGCAAGGGCAGTGTAGTCTGTTAGTATGTGTGATGAGGTTTCAGCCTCCATTTCACAGAATCTGCATGTTCCGCTTCTTACAATTCCTAGTTTGCTTAGGTGGTTTCTCAGTCTACAGTGCCCAGTCAGAAGGCCGGTGACTATTCTATGAAGTGTAAACACAATATAGAATTGAAGCTAGTGGCAAATTAAATAGGCCAACTTGCTGATACCACAAATTTTTCGTGGTCAAACTGGGCGGCGCCACATGTTGTGCAATATTGCTCATAAATATTAGATAGTCAGACTGGGCCTTATAAGAACATTAACAATTTCAATATCAACTATTTTTAAATGCAATTCAACTCTTTTATTTGTGCCCCGCACCACCGCATCCCCTCGTTCTTGGTCAGCCAGCAGGCAATCATCGGCCACATTTGTGTGCCATGTTGTCATTGCAATTTTTGGCAAGACAGATAGACGAGCGGGTGATGCAGGGGGCAGGGGGTTGGAGCGAGGCACACGGCCGAAAAACTGTCAGACAAATCAAACTCAACTCTCAACGATTGGAGCACGTTTTCAATATGGTTTGTTAGTGCTATCTGTTGGCTGCGGGGAATGTGATAGGGTGTGTGGGGAGGGGAGGGGGAGGGACTGGTCTGCTATTGGGTATAGGGGTGTGAGGGGTGTGGGGGGGTCACCATTTTTGGAGGGCTCTTCGTTCGGTTTTTGGTTAGTTTTTCGAACATGGCTCGAAATGCCGAATATTGATTTGAATCAATTAATTCGTGCGGTTGTCGCTGGAATTACTCCCTCGAATCTAATTAATTTTAATGCACGACTACATGCTCAAATCACACACATGAATACACACACACACACATATAGAGAGAGGGGGAGAGAGAGGAACACACAGACAGTTTGGCGACACTTTGGCAACATTTTAGTTAGGTGCAATGTACGAAAATTTATATTGAAGTCGAATTATGCAATTTGCTACTAAATTGATTGCATTTGCACAGCTGCATGTTTGCTTGGCAAAGAAAGGGACGGCAAACAAAGTGAAAGAGTGGGCAATAATCTATATATACATATATAGTCAGAGCTAGAGTTAGAGTTAGAGATGGAGCTAGACAGAGCCAGGTTCCCTATTCCCTATGGACTACTATTTGGGCGTGATTTGAATTTCTTTTAAATTATTATAACTCTACATTGAAATTTAACTTTGTGACTGGCAATGAAATGTTCAAGTTTGGATTTAAGGGTTTCTGAATTCTAAACTGTTTTCAAAAATACTGTAAATATTTATAAGAAACAAAAATTTAAAAAAATTTAATTATTAATACTTATGATTCGAAATTGTTTTAGGGTTTATTGAGGAGACATTTTGAGCAGGAAGTTCATTTTGTTACAAGCGCCAAGTTTAAGAGTATTCAATAGTATTAAGACTAGAATATGCCTAAGACCAATCTAAGAATATGTCTAATGCAAGAAATAATGTAAATTAAATGCATAGCTCAAGTGAGATTCCTATCTAATACATATATGGGATATATACATATACTATAGGATTTAATGGACTTAAGCAATTTACAATTATCAAGAATCTTTCAGAAAAGGTTAGTGAACATCTACCAACTCTGTAAATATGTAGATCCTGGCTTATTAAATTCTATACATGGTTGGGTAAAAAGAAAACGAAAATTCAGAAAAGCATTTCCCTTTGTAGAAATGATGTGAGTTTTGAATATAATTGGGACAGTTTCAAATTCCGTTTTCGATCAAATCAAATTTTTGAATTTGAAAACCATTGTCTTCAACCCAGTGTAAAGAAAGTTTATTTGGATAGTTTAAGAAGAAAAAGGTTTGTCTTTTTAGAATTGGTTGATAAATTATGTAAGTAACCTAAGTAACCAGGATTGAGAGAAGGAAAACACAGAAAAATGTGACAAAAAAGGATAAGAGTAAAAGTAACTAAAATTGGGGGTTATTTATCAGCAAAGTGAACATGGATGTTAAATTGATTTTGAAAGCTGAAATGCGAATGAAATGTTGGTAGTAAAATTGTTTGAAGTAAAGATAAACTACAGAAGAGTACTTAATGGGATAATGGCCAAGAAATGCTTGAAACTAACAATTGTAGATCAGTTCAACAATTCTACCTTAGTATTAATAACAATTCTTATAATATCCCTCTAGTTCTGCTGGTAAGGATACGTATTTTTCCGAGCTGAATTCATGGCTTACTATTTACGTACGCATTACTTCGACAAGCGACGTTGCATTACCATTCACCTATGAATTCATAGCTGAATGGTAATGCATGAATTCCTTTATGAAACAAGCCAAGTTGCTTGCAAAGTGTCACCCATGAATTCATGGAATACTATTCACGAGTCGTTTACGTATCTGCATTACCGCGGACACCTGAACTCCTAGATCACCCTTCATTATTATTATTATTCGTCCTTATTGATTGACTGATTATCTGAAATGTTATCAAGAACTTTCTTCAGGATTTCTTATAGGATTTTCGAAATTTTCAACTCCAAAGGTAAATAATTGTTGCTACAATGTTACAGGAAACAAATTGACATTTAAAAATATCTATGGAAAACCAATTTGATACTTAATCTATTGATTTCGGAGGATTTTAACCACACGGATGGAGAATGGGGGCTGAGGTTACATGGTCGAAATTCTAAAAAGACTGTGGAAAATTCGTTTGTAACAATTTATCTATGGTTTCTTAAAGAAGACTTTAGTCTATGTTTATCCTCTGTTCCCGAAGGGAAAAAGAGTATATTGGGTTAGCGAAATGTCTGTCTGTCCGTCCGTATGAACGCAGATTTTTCCATACCCCTGAAGCTAGAACAACAAAACTTGATCCACATGTTGGTGTATATTCTCAATTTATGAAGTGTCAAGATCGCCCCTCCACTGTCTTTCCTCTTTCCGAACCCACAAATAACCAAATGATACAGGACTGGGAACAGAGTATTCTGCAGTCGTTTGTGTCCGACTGCAATGCTCTTACTTGTTTTAATTTGAATTGAAGTAATAATCAATAATTGTGAGTTTAAACACTTCTATGTTATGTTAGGGTATATACTCATTCGCCTTGCCGTTGAATACTTTGAATTCATGTAGAAACTCGAGTACATAAATATAACAATATTTTTTTGCATACATTATTTCTGAATTGGCGTTGAAAATCATATTTCATATTTAATAAAATGCATTGCATGCATTATTATTATATTCATTATATTAAGCATATTTCTATTATTTTTGGTCTAAAACATTCAAACATTTAAACATTCAAAGCGCTGACCACTCCAGCCAAACGCACAAAAAGCGAAGCTCGTTGCGCTTACCACACAAAAGGTTAACCCATACATACACACACACGCACACACACACGCACACACACACACACACACTCGCACACACACACATATACTATAACGAGCAAAACAAATATTGTTTTTGGCCATGTTTTTGGCAGCTGCAGCAGCAGCGACGATGGCATCAAAAATGATTTTGATTTTTGGCAATTGCGAAATAAATGCGATCATTTTAAAACAAAATGGCACCAACAATGTGTGTGTGCGCTTTGGTGTGTGTGTGTGTGCGAGAAAAATTGTATATATGGGATGAATTGAATGCATTTTTGGGACCCGGACAGAATGATTTGAAATCGTTTTGCGGTTTTTACGAGTTGCAAATCATTTTAATTAAAATATCAAAATTAGAAAATGGAAAATGATTACATTATTCATTAGTTTTCATTATGCATGTTTATTTATTAGCAAACATTTGTGGCTCGTTGCACTTTTCGATGCGTGCCCACTGCATGCGTGGCGCCATCTAGCGGACAGCGCGCAACTGCCAAATAGCTAACGGTAAACGTACATTTTTCATTTCTCATTGTACGCAATTTTCATAAGCAGCCGCAGCAAAAGCTTGCAAAGTTTTCTTAACTTTTCGCTTAAGAAAAATTGTGAAAAACTCTTGCAAAAAACTTGGGGTTGCCCCAACTGAGTGTATGTGTGCGTGTGTTTGTGTGTGTTTGTGTGTGTGTTTGTGTTGTGTGCGTCTGCGCACAACCTTTAACTTAGACATCTACCCCCTTTCACCTAGGGTCGCGACCCTTTTGCGTCTTGGCGCACCAAGTCCAAGACGTTGGCCACGTCGCAAACTTTGCGACGCTTGGCGGAAATTTCTTTCATTTTTTTCCTCTCTCCTTTGGCAGTTGCTTTTTTTCAACGCTGTTGCAGCGCCAAGCCAACAGAGGGCGCCAGCGTAAAAGCTTTGCGCTGCTTTCGATGACAAACATAAATTGCATGCATTTTTTTTTTTTTGCAGTTATTTGCATCAAATTGATAACTTATTGCTCATCAATGGCTGGCCATCATATCATTTGAGGGCCCACACTCATACACAGACACACACGTGGGCAGGCGCACACACATGCACTCACAAGCACACACACACACAGGTTAAGGGTAAGTCGCACACACACACTGAGAGAAGCCTCAGCTCTGCTCGAGCGTAAGGCATTTCGACCAATTATAAGTTGTGGTTAACCGCAACATTTATTCAAGAAAATGTTCGGCACATGCCTTGTGGGCCGTGTGTGCGAGCGGGCTGGCAATAGCTCGCCGAGCCTTTGGATGGGCGGACTGGAATTGGTATTGGAATATGGGGAGTGGAATTGAAACGGGAATGGGAACGGGAATGGGAATGGGAACGGGAACTGACTCTGGAACTGGTACTGCTTGCCGGTACTGGCGCTGGAAAACTCAAAACTTCTTTGGCCCAAGCGTATTGCCAAATAGTTTTTATACTCTGTTTTCAAAAACGTTTTGGATAAAAGAGTATGCTGGGTTATTACACTGCCCATCCATATGAACGTATTTGTATTTCCTATAGAGAACCTAGAGCTACCAAATTTGGTATACTTGTTGGTATATTTTTGCATCCCATTGAGAATCAAGTTAAAACTGGAAATAGAGTATACCGCTGTCGAAAACTTCCGAGTGTAACGTTATTTGCGTTAGTTTATTTTGTGACATTTTTAAGGAACTCATTATTGATTGAAAGTTCCTTAAAATTTGACCATATACCATATCAAAATATTATATGTGTAATTAATTATTATTATCCTTATGACTTGCTCAGATATATGAAAGTTATTTCGAAATACTATATACTTATATATTATACAAATATAAGGCTCCATCTTACAGTTCTGGCATACAATTTTTGTTGAAATTCAATCCCGGAAGCTCTGGGTCAGAGAACTCTTAGTTATAATAAGGATTCTAAAAAATGTATTTATTTAAAAAATATGATAAAATAAAAATAAAAAGAAAACTAGTTTTTCTGCTTTGGAACCTTTTTCTGCCAAAAAAGCTGTTTTATTTAGATAATACTTATAATAATATAATATAATTATAATTTATATAAATAATCATCCAGCAATCTTTCCATAAAGCCGTTCTTAAGGCTAAAATTTTCTATGGTAGACTTTGTGCATAGAAATATATATATATCGATGGATGTATATATAAATGGAGCTAGGAAAACCAGCTAAGTGCCATTTAAAATCCTCAAACAAAGCATATTCTTATGAAATTTCATTTATTAATTTACATATAAGTTTTAAGCAGTTTTATTAGCTAACACAATTTTATCTATATATAAGAGTGTTCTTAATTAGTAATTATATTTAAAAAATGTGAAATTTCGGATGATCCTTACTGGAAACCACCCTTGTATTTAGAGATATCTAAATAATAGTTTGCTTGAAACCGAACCGCTGACTAAAATTTGTGCTTATTAAAACGATATTTCATATTGGAAATATCAAAATTTTTGAATACTGCACAAATCGATATTTAGCAGGGAAGGAATAAAATACTATAGAAATTATTTAACAAGTCAATTGCAACATTTTCTTCGCAACATTTACACGAGCTCCTCTTGCGTAATGCATTCCGTTTCATGGGTATGAAAAGTGGCAGCGTCTTTGGCCTGCTTCTCGGCTGGCCCCACCGCTGGCCCCACAGCTGGCACCTCTCAAGCTGCTCGACTCGAGCTCTCCAGCTGTAAAATTAATAGTTTGCCAAGCTGAAACGAATCGCCTTTCAAGTCGCTAACCGCCAACAATATGTCGGTCCAAAGGCAGACGAGCGTACGTAACTTTGCCAGGCAGCAGACCCAGGCAAGCACTAAAGCCCAGCCACCCAGCCACCCAACCACCCAGCCAGGACAAGCCACCCAACCACCCACTGAACCACATGACTCTGCTTTACTTTGGAGCAACGCTGCGACATTAGTTTAACGGCAAATCCATTAAAAATCCATACTAATATATGTCAGGCTAAGGCAGCGCATGCCACAGCGCATAATGAGTGACGGGTGGTGCGGTGGGTGGTGGGTGGTGCTATAGTTGCCACTGGGTTGGGTGGCCTCATCTGACAGCTTCAAATAAGATACCACATACACTTTGTGCGCTGTCTTTACACTTTTCCACTTTACCTTTTGGCTTAAGTGCGCTGGCGATGCCATTTTTCAGAGTGCCACAAAAGGGGGCGGGTGGCGGGTGGCAGAGGTTGCCGCACTAATGAAACTACGGGTTTTGTGAGACCGTTAAGCCGTAGCAGCTTTAAGCACTACGTACTGCCAAATTCCGCGCTCTCGTCAAGTGGCTTTATCTCAGAAATCGCGACTCATCTCCTCAGCCACTCAGCCCCTTAGCCCCTCAGCCTGCCAGCCGCCTCATGTTACAGCCGCCGTTTTTTATTGATTTTATGAAATTTTTATTAATAAACATTCGTGAAATATTCGGGTCCAGAAAATGGAAACGCTGCGGAATTTTTAATAGAAGCGACTCAGCGGGGAAAAAAACAAAATTTCCAAAAAAATAAAAATATACAAAAATAAAAACAGCAACAATAACAAGTAAGATGATGAATGTAGTTAGCTACCGACTGCCTTATACTCTGTTTCCAGACAAAACATCAAAAGTTGCAATATTAAAAACATCCTCAGACCTGTTTCCATTTCCGTTTCGTATCAAATTATTTGAAATCGAAATTGTTCGGGGGTTCTGAAAATCTAAAAATCATGTTCAAAATTCAGCTTGAAAAGTATTATAAATACAACTATTCGAATCTAAATTTAAAATGGAATATCGTTTGCAATTTTATTTGAGTACGGTAACACAATATCAACAATTTTTAAGATAAAAAAACTTCGAAAGCCGAATAAAAAGAAATATTCTAATGATTCGACCCATAAAAGACCTATAAACAAGAAGTTAGTTCCGGTTCTTATAAGGTATACAATTCCTTACAAAATTACATTGGGTATATTCGAATGGAAATAAAATTAAACGCTTAGAAGATTTGTATTTACTTTCGCAACTTTATGCGATAACACACTCGAAAAAATAAATTAAATAAATGAAATAATATTGGTCACCCTTAAAGCCTAAAATATTGTCTATTTAGGAGAAATAATTTCTAGACTTAAAAATTACATTTTTTAGAGGGTAAGCTGCCTTTTGCTACTAAAATATGGCAACTTTCTGCACTTAAGGTCAATTATTTTTCTGAGTGTACGACAATATTCAATGCTAGAAAGTAAATATTTACTTATTAGCTATCATTTCCTAGTGAAAAGGACCCTTAACACAATTTGATATGTTTTGGGACTAATCGAAGCAAATTTCAAGAAGAATTCTTCCTTAAAGCTGTTTTTCAATAGCCAAACTTCTGATTGGAAATCGGAGAAGCCGAAAACTAAGGAAATTTACATTTCGTAAGCTTCTTCATATAAATGCCGGAAGGATCTCATGAGTCTATCAATAATATGACTCGTAGTTCAAACTATGCAGAATCTTATAACGCTAGTCTATTATATGTGAAAGATTTTGGGTTTTTCTTTAATTTTCGGAGTAAGAACTGTCCGTGCCAGTGAGATCCTTACACGTCCACTGATCTAGGTATTTGGGAACATGTATACCAAATTTGGTTGCTCCAGCGCTAAGATACCCTTTGTGCCAGCGAAAACAGAGTATAAATATGTAGTGAAAAACAAGCGAACTGCACAAATCAACGTAATCAAATGCTCAAGTAGTCGAATTAGTGGAAGAAGAAGAAGATGTTGATAATCCAGATGAAGAAGTGGGCGTAGACAAAGGGGGTTAGAGTGGAACAGCGGGGCGAAAAGCGGCGGCAATTAAAATGGCGCTTGCCCCAACAGCCAAAGGACTTCAAAAAATGCCAAAAAGTTCAAATACTAATGAATTATCCTTTATTAGGATAATGTATGATGTGGTTCTCTGAAGAGTTTGCCTCTTCAGGCAGCAGCAACAACAACAACAACAACGAGCCACGTCCAAAAGTCGCAAAAGGTTCGCCGCTGAGTTTTAGCTGTTTTATCATACACTTGCCCCAAACGGAGCCACATTGTTTTGGCAAGCGGCTTGCAGAGTCCTGCGTCCTTGGAGATGCCTGCAACTTGATACATTTACAAGTGTGTTCAAATTTCGTTGTGCCACAAAGCTCTAGCTGACTTCTTCACTTGGTTTGCAATAAAGCCGGGTCTGCAGCCTTATCTGGCTAAAGGAGGGGGGTTGGTGTGCGGGTGTGGGCTAAAGGCTGAGGGCTGAGGGCGTTGGGTGGCTGGGCAAACTGTGGCTAGGATGCTGTTGGCAATTTATGAAAAGAGCCAAATTAATCAGACTAATAACGAAAACACGCCGACGAAAAGGCGGCTGGGCAAAAAAGAAATGGCCAAAAAGGCAGAGACTGGGGCGGGTGAGGCGGGTGAGCGGAGGCAGCGGCGGCAAGCAACAACAAGCGGCAAAAACTTATGCAAAGTTTTCTTAATGAAAAGATTTACGATGGCAATACTCAAAATTAGCAAAAACTGAGGTTGTGGTAAACAATAGGCATTGGGATGAGGCCAGCGGGGCAGCTGGCTGCGGGCTGCGGGCTGTGGGGCAGCTGCGGGGAGCTGGACAACAAGTTGGCAGTGTATATGAGCCAGCTGCCTGCTTGTAGTAACATTGGATGGATACTTATAAACTTTTTACTGCCAAACACCGCTGACGTCGCCGCCGGTGGTTGAAATAACAAACTTTATTCGAAATTTGCAGACTTTGTTGTTACCAAAATGTGCCAGGCTGTAAGTAAGCTGGGCCAACTGACCAGGGCTGCATTCATTTCATGCGATATCCAGTCGGCATTCCAGCAGGCAGGCAGCCAGCAGCCATCAGCCAGCAGCCATCAGCCAACTCCCTAACCCAATTAGTGCCTATTCCGGCTTGTGGCTATCAGCTCCAGAGCCATAATGCCCGACTAAATGTTAAGGGTAATATTTCTGGCAATTTCTGGCAAATCAAATTAATAAACTGCACACTGCCATGACAACTGGCCAGTTGGCCAACTGGCTTGCGGACAGGGCTTACAAATTAACAATCAAATCCACAAGCTGCAACTCGATGATGACTCAGCCACCAAGGCACAAGGATTATTAAAATAATTCGCATGACAGCAATCCTTCAAACAGAATGACAAATCTATTGATATCCATCAATGCACAGATGTCTCAAATCTATGTACATCGATATTGTATATATATATAAGTTGGTTTTGCCAAACTAACTCATTTGCTTGTTGACAATTAAATCATATTTTGAAGCTGTGAATGTTGCTACACTGAGACAATGAAATATTAAATTCATCTTTAATTCGCTTAAATATTTATTTGCTCATTTAAAGTGCATGTAAATAACTCTTACAATTATAATAATAATAATACATAATTAATCTGATGGCATATACAATTTAACAATTTCTATCATTGTACAAGAAAATATAAAGACATTTTTTAATTTTTCTTTTTGTATTTTATATTTTTATATTTAAAGATACTTATTTGTATTTAAATTTGCTTTTGCTAAGCTGCTTTTGATCATATAATATATACAGATATACAGTTGATCTTCCCTATAATGAATGTCCTTATAACTAACGTTTTCGCATAACGAATTGTCCTTGAACACGGACCTTTTCATATTTTCATATATAACATTACTCAACATTACTCAAACAAACTAAATACTATAAATTATTTTGCAAATTGTATAAAACTTTTTCAATTATATTTAAAGTTTGATATCGAACTCATTTTCAAAGCTCATTAAATAATAATTCCAAACGTGTCTCGATTGATCATTATCATTGTCATTTATCATTACCAAATCAATCCAAATCAAATCAATCTGTAGGTCAAAACATGGCCAAAAGTTCAGTTTGTAGGGGTATCGGTTTGGGTTTGAAAAAGTTATGCTAGGTTGAAGTCTAGAAAGAACCTCTATGACTGACTGATTGACAGTTTGGTGACTAGCTTTGGCAAATCTACGCTCACGGGCGGAAAACTGTTGTATGAAGCTTGAAACTTGTATGAGGAAAACTTGTATGATTTTGAAAAATGTGCTTCCGCCTGTCGCCACAGACGGAAAATGGGCTTCAGATCAAATGTGTTTTTTCATGGGCTTCTAAGTTCTTTATGGATTATACCAAATAATCATTGGACACGGAAGGGTAATTTATGGTAAGCAATTTTTGTTTATTTCTTTCGATTTACAAGTCATCATAATTAATTTTAATATAAGTAATTCCTACCTCTGCGTTGGTGTGGAGGCATGAAATGATTGTTGTCTTTTAAAAACAAATATAGTTAGGAATATAGTAAGTTGAGCGCGGATATAAGCTAGTATCTTTATATATACCTAATGTATGCAATCTTAAATGAAGAGCATGTAAATACTGACAATTTCCATACAGAAATCCTATTGATTATCATTACCTACAGCGTATCTACTCTATCCTGTCTGGCAGCAGTGGGCTTGATTCAATGTTGGCAAACAGACACTTAAAGTTGCAATAGTCATTTACCAAGTTCTGGGATGAAAATTCAATTCAATATTTTAAATCGATGCCAAGCAATGCCACAAATGCCACTTCCCCTTCCGCACGAGCAGCGGCAGCAAAAATATATACATACATTTAAAAAAGAAAAAAAAAAGGGTTAAAACAATAGAAAATGTTGCCAGCTAGGACATGGGCAAGGATGAGAATGAGTATGAGAATGAGAAGGAGAAGGAGCACAAGAAGGAGAAGGAGAGTGAGAATGTGGATGTTGAGTATGAGTTTCAGTTGAAGTCGGAGTTGGAGTTCAACAACACACAACAATTCTTTATGTGTATTATGCCGGGAACGCTTTTAACGGCCCGTTCAGCTGTTGTACTCTATGCCGCGCCAGGCGGGCCCCTGCCACTGCCCCACCCCTCGCGTTTCTCGTCCTGTTTTGTATGCTTGTGCTCTCTGCCAAATCATTATTACACCAACAATGTGAACTAAGCACACTTGCTTCGCTTCTGGCTCTGGCTCTGCTTCAGTTTCAGCCTCAGCTTCAGCTTCAGCTCCAGCTCCAGCTTCTGTTTCAGCGCCGTAAGCTGTGCGCCCCATTTGCTCGACATTTTTCAACCGAAGTCAACCACCCGATCTGTAGCCGGAGCCAGTGCGGACATCGAATCCTTTCGTTCATAAATCAAGTCTTTGGTTTAATTAAATCTTGTGTTGGCGGTAAAAACGCTAAAACAAAATAACAACAACAAGCGTACATTCTGCACACAAGTATCAGGACTATAAAATACTCTGTATTCAAGAGTTAAAATTTGAAGTTTCTTCTTGTAGTTTTTGCTTGTAAGGTAACGGGTAAGGCAGAGAAGACAACCCTGCCCCACCTACAACAACAACGTCGAGCTCGAGTCCTAGCAGAAAGCTTCAGGTTCACCTTTATATCTGTCCCCTCTCTCAGTATATAAGAAAGTAAAGGACACCCTACCTGGGTACCTATTAGACATGAGCAGTATCCTGGTAACTGTGACTGAACCGCAAATATTGTATCACACTGTGACTGTGAGAGTAACAGTTATAATCCCGATAACAATCACAGCTCCGATATGAGTCACTTTAACGATATAAATCATTTTATTGGCTTTAATTTATTACAATACTTAAATGAAAAATAAATACATTTGCTGACTGTTCATTATGATTTGCAAACGGGAAGAATATCTTTGTAGTCACAGTCACAAATATTGGCAAATTTTAACTGAAAGTAACAGTTACAGTTCTCAGTCGCAGTACCTGCAAAGATATTGATAATGAAGCGCATATTTAAAGTGAAAAAACTTCCACTTCAAACATGAGTTTTAGCAATTTATATATTAAATATATCTATTTATTTTGAATTTTATTCATATAGTATAAAGCGTACTCAAATGATAGATACTACAGGGTATATGGAGGCGAGTACTTGAAGTGCTTTCGGCCTGCTGCTCCCGGCCAAAGTCAAAGCCAAATACTCGTAAGTAGGAGAAATGGCAGCCAAATGCGAACCAAATATTGTGCATGGCTGCAGGCTCTATCGGCAGCGGGGAGGTTGGGAGTTGGGAGGTGGAAGGTGGGGCATCGAAGGCTGTGGAAAGGACACAGTCGACTCGTCACGTTTTAAATGTCGCCGCGGTTGTCCTTCTGATATTTTCCTTTTTCAAGCTCATTTCCGCTTTTGGTTTGACTTGTTGTTTGGTTGAATGTCGAGGTCCTCGTAGGACGTAGGTAGTAGGTCCTGAGAATGATCAGCCGTTACATAAATAACATGCCACCAAAACAAACTAAATGAAATACTTCGGTTTCATGGTAGCCTACTAACTTGACCCTTGCCCTCTGTATATACATATGTATATTCGCAGATATGTGTTAAGGTCTCATGTTAAAGTTGTGTTCAACGTTTCATTGTATTCATGCAATGTGGCAACACCGCACCGATAAGTTGACAGTACCTCAACGACAAGTTGGCAGGGCCGCTCTGAGTACACATCGGTTTTAGCATCTGCAATTCCATGTAGATTGAATACAATTTCAATGTAGATGCAATTCTATTGGTGAAATTCAGCAAGGCAGTTTCAGCAAGAGTTAACGTTAACGTGGACATGGGAAAACGGATTTATACAGCAGCTACCTACAACAGATTGTTAAGGGAAATGCTGTAAAGATTATATTGTTTTCCATTCTGTACGGGTTGTTGTTGCTGTGGGCAACAGAGTGCACACAGAGGGAAAACTGTAAGCATTTAAGGCCACGTAATCTCACCGACTTGACATGAAAGCCAACAGCAAGCACGAGTATGGTAAAAACCGAAAGGAAAACGAGAAATTGAATGCAAGACACGTTGCAGGATTTATGGCCAAGAAGCAGCCGCCAAACGCAGACTAATAAACACTGAGAGCAAAAATTAAAAAATAGTGAAAAAGGCTAAGCCGCCGAAAGACTCAAACGGTAAAGTGGCTCGGAGAATTATAGCCAAATGCCAGCAGCGTTTAGGCCAAGTTCTACGTGAGTCAATGCGACGATGGGTATACTAAGGGACTGAGACGGGGACAGGGGCAGGGACAGGGACCGAGACAGGGTACTGGAACTAAACCTGGTGGTTGACTTGGCGACTCGGCCGTGCGGCAAGTGGCAAATGAAACGAAATGATACGAAAACGAAACGAAATGAAATGAAATCCTTTGCCCTAAGAATTTCATGCACGTCAACACGTGCTGACTGCGACAGCGGCGTTGACAGGACACTACCCACACCATATCCGAGTCGCAATCCTTAACCGACCGACCTAACTCCCTCCCCAATAGAAACTTGTAACAATTTCTAATTCATATGTTGCCGAGGCAGCCCCGAGCTGCTCCAAAGAACTCAACAGAGCTTGCCCCGGCTCGATGATTTATGGTGGAAGCACGCGAATACAAAATGAAAGGCGATGCGACTCCTGCGAGACACAGTCCTGTCGTGTCCTGCAGTAGCCTTGTCCTTGGGCTCCGGCTTCAACTGGAACTGGAGCTGGGGCTAGGACCGAGTCTGGGACTGAGACTGAGGCTGAGGCTGAGGCTTCGGCTCGGTCTGGCCATTTAATCATTCAATAGGCAATTTGTTTGGCCTCTTGGCAAACGCATCGAAATGAAATGAAATGTTTCACACATTATACGAGTAGCAGGAGCTACTGGGAATCTGATTCTGGAACTCTCTCTGCATCCTCCAGCCACCATATTTAATATCATTTATCTTTCTTACGGTCCAGTGTGCGGTTTGAAAGCCCCAGCAGCCATACCATATAGACAACCAACCCCTGCCCCCCTTTAGACTACATATGTATGTACGGCCCGTTCCTGGCCGTGTTGTGATTTATGATTATCAAAGTATTTGTTACCTTTATGTCCAAATTATTTGCTCGCACATAAATCATTTTGCCGCCTCAACTTTGGCGCTTTGATTAATTTCTTCAATTGCTGTCGCGATTGGCGCCTGCGATTGCCGACCTGAATACTCACAAGCCAGCCAGCCAGCCCCAACCACAGACTCCACATCCCGCCCCCGCCCCCGCCCCTTACAGCCTCTCGATATGCCAAGGCCTTAACTCGAGATATAACTCAAGAGTGGTCAACAGGCCACGCACAACTCGGTCAAGTAAACACTGTGAAATTAATTACGAGCACTCTGGCCATCCTTCTTAAACATATGCCCGCTAACCAACCTGCTCAAATCAAGCTAATATAAGAGTCCAGATATCTCAAAATTAGTCTATACTTGGTATTAAATCAGGCCAACTCAAGATAGAGCAACCATCTTCGGTGTGTCTAAATGTCTCATAGGTTAGGTTAGGTTGAACCGATTGACCACCACATGGTGGTCACACATAGACCGTGTAGGTCCTTAGTGTCGCCGGATACTGAAGGTCATTAGGAGGTTTGTTTATCCTGTAGGATTCGTGTGTCCGGCCGCTTCTTCTAGTGATGCGAGCCAGTGTTTGTTGAAGTATCGATGTCTTAGTGTTGCGAGTGCTGGGCAGCTGCATATAAGATGTTCCAAGGTTTCCACAACTCCTGGTTCCTTACTGTGCTTTCTCATAGAAAATGCCAAAATTTTCTCAGATTGCTTCTATATAGACAACCTTCTTGGATACAAATCAAGCTTATATAAAACATGCAATAACTCAATTTTCATTCAATTCTTTCCAAGGCAGCTAAAGGTATAATAATCCAACTGGGATGACAATATAGTCAATATCTGCAGAGCATACCGAAACTTGGAGTTGCCTAGTTTGGTGGCGATTTCTTGAAAAACAAAAAAGTTGTCCAACAACAACAACAACTCAAATCTCTACCCATCTTTCCTATGGCAGCTTTATAATATAGTCACCCAATTGAAACACATAAAAACGTTGATTTGGTGAGTTTGGTCAAGAAATCTTTGAAAAACAATGGAGTTGTATAAAGATATCGATTCTTTTCGGATTTTACAAAAAAAAATTCAAAAGAAAATTTACTTTTTAATGTATTATAGTTTATTTTTATACATAATAATAAATGTATAAAATCTATTTGAAATAAGTAGCTATAATTGCAAAGATAGTATACTATATCCTTTGCTAGGTGTTCCAATAGGACACTGTATAACAACGTTCCATGCAAAGAAGTCTGGCATCATAAATGACGACAACTGCAGGACGTGCAGGGAGCCGGAGGTACCTGAAACCCTGGAACACCTTCTCTGTAGTTGTCCAGCCCACAACCATCTGGGACCCCATACCTTCACTTCTCTGGAGAGTGTATCGAGCACAACGCTGAACCAACATTAAAAAATCACAAAAATGATCTTCAAAGAATCCTAGACGTTGCAAGGTTCTAACATGCGGTACCACAAAGGAGCAGAGGTCACCCGTGGGGGTGTCCTGCAAACTCAACCTAACCTAACCTAACTTATGTTGTTAGAGTTACTATCATGAGCTCATCAGCCCAAACTTCTCCACAAATGCAAGGACCTGCGTTGTGTTTAGAAATCCTATAACCAATGGAAGATCTTGGAAGATTTGCTTTTGCGGAAGACTACTGCTTCTTCCAACAAGCAACAAGGATTCCTCCTACAGATCGCAGAATGTCCATGCCCCGCTGATGAGTTGCCTGCTCAGGCTAGAGTGTCCCATTAACAGGCCAGCCAGTATCCTTAGTGAATTAGCTCATGGAATCTTTTTAGATTATAGCTGCCTGAAAGTGCCTTGGCCTGTCTAAGACCCCAGCTTAACCTTAACCTTAGCCTTAGCCTTTGTCTTCCAAATAGGAACTGATATACATATGACTAAGGAATTTCGCATATTATTGTGATTATGTGGCAGGGTGCTATATTGGCTGAGGCCATATTTATTGCATTAGTGTAATGCGTAAATCTCCTGGCACGCCAGATAGATAATTCATTCGCTCAACTGGTCAATCAGCCCCATGTTTGGGCTGTTCTCACAAGTTAATCCTAAAAGCAAACTCGGCGCCATGAATTATATATTTGGATTTATTTGAGGCCAAGTAAAACAAATGACCCAACAATCGTTGCCGCCTTCCTAGAACGCGCATTAAAAAAGGTCAAACACAAAAAAAATATAAAAAATAAATAAATAAGGATACAAACAAAAAACACAAAAAAAGAAAAGGAAGCAAACAACAAAGCGAAAGTGGCGTAAATAAATAAACAGCAAAACACAAAGCATATTAGGCTAAGCTACTTGCGATTTCCGTTACACGCCCGCCAGGCAGCTGATTAGCCTTCCGCCACCCCCCAAAATGAAGTGCTGCCAACTGGGCTGGGTGGGGACGGCAGGACAGGACCCTCGGACGGGTGGTTGAGTTTTATGAGGCACGAAAATTAACAACGCCTTTGGGGTTGTCTTGAGGCGGCCAGCGACGACAAAAAAGTTGCCAAGTCTCATAATCGAAATTGGTCACAGGTGGCCCCCAGAAGTTGACCAATGACTCCGGCTACGGTTCTGGCTCCGGCTCCGGCTCCCTCTACGTCTCCGTCTCCGTCTCGTTGCGACTTGGCTTATTGAAATTAAATGTGCTGGCCAGCAGATAATACCCATTTAAGGCGTGTTTAGTTAAGTTGAGTTTGATTTGGGTGATTCCCCCAGCTGCACAGGGTGTAAGCAGATTGCTGATTATGCTGAGCGGTTCTAGATGAGCCATAATCCTAGAGGGCCACTCGAAACAAAGACAAAAAGGCCATTATTGGTCGGTGGTGGAATAAATAGCCGACGAAAAGCCGATTCAATCTTTTAATAACACTGATTCAAACGGGTATTAGAACGAGTTAAGACGGGTAGTCTTCAAAAGGGTTCAATACGGCTTAAGCTCATTGCAGAGTCGTAGTTAATGAAGTGTTTTAGATACGATAATGAGCAATTCACCAATATTATGGTATTATACATTGTAGAAAATTGTACGAAACACATTCAAGACCCGTTTATGCTGACTAAGGTGCCCTTTCAGTGACATTCCGAACATGTATCCTTAATGCATTAGATATAATTTAAGATATTTATATAAAACTAGCTTATACCCGCGGCGTTGCTCGCATTTCCTAACTATATTTATTTAAATTTTGATTCTTATAAATATTTAGTATGTCGATCGAGGGCACGGTAAAAAAATTGCTATGAAACTTCCTTCCCCACACACTTACACACTTACACACACTAACACTCGTGGATATTATAGTTTTTATTTAATGTAAAATTATACTCATGAATATTATCATTTTTCGTTTATGAGTGGGTGGTTGTGTGGGGGTGGTGATGACACAACAAACTATAGCTATAAACATTCCCTGGACTTCAAGGAATATATTATAAAAGATTTCATCAAGATCCTTTAAACGGTTTTCAAGTTTATCGCGAACATACAGACAGACATTCACTTTTATATATACTATAGATAGATCTATACATTTTATATGCAAACATATTTAAATTCAAATAAATATTTTTATCTTAAAAAAAATATGCAAACATGCAAATTCTTAATGTGCTTTAAATTGACTTAACATTAAATTTATTTAATATTAAAAAAAAAAAAATGTCTTACATATTTTCACAGGGTGAACCCTTGCACATTTTTACAGAACCTCTACCTCCTATATTACCAACTCACATTACTTTATCAATTATACTTTTTAATAATTTTTTGCACCCTAAATTGACTTTGCATTTCAATTTAATTCATATTCGAAAATTACACATTTTCAAAATTCAAATTAATGATTGATTGAAAATCTCGAGATTTATCTTTTAATCGATTGTGGACATCCAAATAAGTACAAAAAACTATTTCGAAAAATGCTTCGAGGAAGTTCTTTTTTGGGGGAAAAAATCGTGCTAGAAATTCAAAAATGTTGGCCATTAAAAATTTGGAATTCCGAGTAACTGCTCCTCGATTACCAACGCCCATAACTTTATCCCAACTTAAACGATTTTCATACGAAATTTCTCTTTAATCATGCTTTGTATTCCAGATTGACTTGGCGTTTCCATTTTATTCATATTCCAAAATACAATTTTGGAGATTTTTTGAGGTCTTTGCAAAGTTCATATTTGAGAAGGTAGTAAGTAGTCTAAAGAGGCTTATTTGCCTAACCAAAGCGGGGACACAGAATATCTCGCCTTACAGACTCGTTGAACAAAAAACAAAAAATCAATATATAAATGGTCCTCCCAGAATGACAAAGTAGTAGACACGCAAAATTATGGATGATGCTGTTGAAGTCCGTCAATGGGCACTTTGCCCACTTGCCTCAAATATTTGAGCACCGGACGACAAGCTGACACAGAATGTGTCAAGTCAAGCTGAAGAAGGCGTGACATGCTGGGCGCTTGTCTCCGGCTCAGTCTCATTCTCAGTCTCATTCTCAGCCACAGTCTGAGTCCTGTCTCTGTCCCTGTCTCTGGCCCTGTCCCAGTCTCAATCCCAGTCTGTTTAAATTTTTAATCAAATCTGCTGAGCGACAGGAGTCATTAATTTTCCTTCAGTGTCCAAGATTGTGGCCATTTTTCTTTTGGGCTTTGTCACTGCCGACTCGGCTACCTTTATCACATTTGCATGTTGCGCAAAAAAAAGAGACTTGATGTGATAACTAAGTAAGGGACAAAAATGACCACAATGTTTCACAGGATGCAGGATGAACGTTGAAAGAGATACGAGAAGATGGCTTATCTTTTTAATAGACAATGTGATGAGCCACACCCAGAAGGATAACTGACATTGCTTGTTTTACAAATTTTGAAACTCTTGTTGAGTTTTCTGTGGAGAAAATTAAAGCATCAGATTGGCTGCTTAAAGTGATAATTCCAAAGGATCGCGCAGAACTTAAACCTACCTTAACTACGAGTGTTCATCTTTTCAGAATATACTCCCATACAAAAACAAACAATGATTTCATCTCTATGGCCTGACTTCTCAAAAACTACATGATAAACTTACTTTATTAGGTATTCTTTTTGTTATCCCAACTTCACTTCGCTTGCATTTCAAAGATGCATTATCTTCCTGAAGCAGACACTGAAAATTGTTTCTTATATATCTCTTGTGTTGACTTTTCAATTAAAATTAACTTTTTACAGTAGGTTACGTGTGTCCTGATTATGCTATAACTTCATTCAATAAGTTCAAAGTAAATGGCGACTCTAGATTTAAGGTTAAGTTAAGGTCTAAAGATTCTGATCAATCTGGTAACAAAGAGAATGTATAATAATACTAGTTGTACGCAACCACACGTCGTTGTGGCACATTATTGTTGTATTGATGAGAAAGTAAGAAATAAATAAAAATAACTTACCACTTTCTTTTTGGATAGGGTCTGAAGAACTTAGAACTGTTTTTCCTTACCCCTATTTTGCCTCCCGTACCTTTTGATTTTCTATATGAGGTCTGAAGAACTTAGAAAGCAATCAAACAAGAACCATCTCTCACACATTTGACCTTAAATACATTTCCCGCCCGTGGTGAGGGTTGGAAGAGGATTTTCCAAGTTTCATACAACAGTTTTACGCCCGTGTGGGTAGATTTTCCAAAGTCCCGGGCTTTTTGGTCTTAATCTAAACTAATTTTATTTATATTCTTTCGTAAACATGTAAACTGTTTGTTTGAAATAATTGATGTAATTTTTTCACGCAATCACCGAAATGTTATTAATGTGAAAAATAGATGAATAGAATCCACAAAATTCGCATTCCATCGGTGCAGAACTAGTTGAGTTCTTGACATTTGAATATACCAACATAACATTTGTATATATATATATAGATAAAATGGTTATGATTAAATAATTTGTCATGGTATCCAAAATTTGAAACAAATTTGATCTGTACATGGCATGCAGAAATGATCATTCCATTTATATTCTCCATTAATGATATATGTATATAGTACGAGTACTTTATAGGGTCAGATAAGCTGGCCGTTACATTCTTTTGACCAGTTTTATTATCCTCTTTTACCCATTTTATGACAAAATATGATGAAGTTATTTCACAAAAAAAAATTTTAATATCAAATGAATATAAAGTTGGGTCAGTTTTCTGGTGATAAATCTTTGTATTTCAGGTAATCCTATGCCTTCTTTAGCTCAGCTTAAGTACAGATTTGTAAAATGTAATTGATGTGATCACGAAGTTCTTTAAACCCATTTATCCTTAGTGCCAAATAGCTATTGGTCTCCAAAAATACTTCAGTGGTGATTTTAAAGGATACTCGGTTGTGAACACACAGAGTTCTACAATGTAATGAAATTTGGAGCGGAATGCCTGGCAACATCTTTAATTCAGTTATAAATTGAAGCATCGCTGTGGCCCCATCGACATAACTCTATGGCCAAATAGTTTTGGGCCAAGAGTGAAACATATGTCGCTGACACAATGTAGTAAAGACGAATGCAGGCAATATGGTTGCTGGGGTAGCAGGGAGCAGTCAGCGTGTACGGGGAATCTCATGTTAGTTGGATAGATGGATGACGGCGAGCGGACATTGATAAATCACATATGTGCGCTATTGTATAGAAAACGTGGCCCGTGGCTCGTGGCCCGTGGCCCGGCAACGTGGCTCTGACTATCGCGGGCTATTTGAAAACGCGACGTTGCAAACAGTTTTACCCCCAACCAAACCCCACCACCCACCACCCACCAACACCCAATCGACAGTCAGCCTGTGCACTCCTGTGCTCTTGTCATGTGCCGTGCTCAAACACACACTTGGCCAAATTCAAAAATTTTCTGCAGCGACATCAAATTACGAACTCATTATTGTTAGCAACGACAATGGGCCGATGGCCGTGGGTACTGGGTACTGGGCACAGGATCTATAGGGTTCAGGACCCTACAGGCGCTGGACGCTGTTGGTGTTTGCGTTGGTGCGAATTTTGCCAAAAATGCGTAGAGTGCTGGCAACAACGGCGGGTGGGCGGGCTTGCCGATTGTGTGTGTTCCTGCTGGGTGTGTGTAGTTCTCTCTCTGCGTGTGTGTGTTTTGGGGTATTTGTTGACGTTGATAGCGAGCTTTTTGGCTGAGCGAGCTTGGGGTTTTTCCTTCTTTTTTTTTCTCTTTTTTTGTTGTTTTGTTTTGGACGCTGCGCGTGTAAATCGCATGTTGGGAGCGATACGACACCCAAAACGAAACCCACATCAAACTGACCAAATTGCATGGAATGCCTATGAAAATTGTAAAGCGTTGTTTCTGCTGCCTCGGCCAGCCCCCAGTCCCGAGCTCCGAGCCCCGGCTCGAATCCCGTTCCAACGTGGCGCTCATTAAATGACACTCACAGCGAGGCGGCCAGAAATTGCACGCTATAATGCACACAGCGCTAGTGAAAGGGGTGTGCTGGCGGTGAGGGGATGGTGCGCCTTTTAGGGCGTGGCTTTGCATAATTTTGTGCTGCGCCATCGTAGGCGCCGAAAAGCCATGCCAGCAGGCATTTGACCAGCCCCCCATGCTTCCCCCGCGTACTTGAACATCGGGCCTGCTATTTCTAGTTATTGCTTGTCATACGCAGAACGCAGAGGTGGCTTTTGTTTTACGCAAAAACCACCCAAAATGAGCCGAACCACCCACCCAGCCCACTGCAGTCTCACTTGGCCATGCTGAAGGCCGTACTTGTGATGCTCCTGCGAGAAGAGATTGATTTCTGCCATAGAGAGCTCTGAGAGCACAAGTTCGTAGAGCAGACAGGACCCAGGACCTTCGAAGGCTGCACATGCCAAAAGATCGCAGTCTAAAGACAGTAAATCCCAGCTGAATTTTTCACAAGCATTTCCAAAACTTGTTTGCAGTAAGGGTATTCCAATGGCGACCTGCTGAAATGAGAGAACGCTGCTTGTTTAGTTTTGGCGTCCAGTTTTCGTTTACGTATTTTCTCGTTTTTCGTATTTGCGAAAAACCCGTGAAAATTACATGCCGCTGACGCAGCGGCGCCGTCACTCATGATGCTGGCCTGCTCGGTTTTGGACGGCCGCCCTCGCTCGACACCTCCCTGGGCCTTTGGATGTCGCCCAGGACTCGCTGATGCTGCTGCATTTTTCTCCCTATTTTTTTTCCCCCCTCATTTTGGTCATTTTATTCGCGACTCGCTGATACGGCACGAAGTTGTCCCTGACCGCAACATCGCATGTTGTAGGTGCGCCAATGACGCTGATTTTGTTCCTGGGCACGGGCTACACATTATTAACAGTTCCTGTGACAAAGCGAGGGGAGTTTGGTAGTGGGATTGGGTCCTGGATGGGGGCCACCTGTCATATTGCAGGCGGAGGGGCAGCCAGGCGATGTTGTCGTCGTTGTTGCTGTCCTTTGCCGGCCGTTTGCTGTCCAACAAAATGTTTTGTGGTTCCCGTTGCCCGTTGCAAAGTTTGTGCCGCCGGTTGGTTGTTTATTTTAGCCTCGCAACAAGGACGCATTCGTCCTGAGAACAACTGCAAGTGCAACTGGGACGTATTTAAGTGAATTTTACAAATATTCGTTGCCTTTAACAAGCCAGAGCTACCGTATTTGGTACTTGACTCATTTCTATGTATTCTTATACTCAGCACTGCACGAAATCGGGTATAATGAATTTGTGCAAGCGTATGTAACAGCCAGAGTAATATATATATAATGCAATTGGGCAAATCGTCAAGGAAAATCTAAATGTGCTTTCATGAGAGAGAATTTGTTACAGTTTCTTATCCTGCGTTGCGGACGTTACGTTGCTAAGCATGTTTCCTTAGTCCTGTTAGCGCTCTGAATGAAATATTTTTGGTACGTAACTTTTTGAGAGTTATTTTCAATGCCATTACAATATATTTTTCGTAATCGGTCTTATCAACAATACAATAACATGATAAGTAACGTTGCGGACGTTACGGAAAGGACCTTAAGCTATTTATAATAACTGTAACTATTTACTACATAAAACATCATTGGAAGGTTAATATTTGAAAACATTATAAGCGCTTTCTTGTATACTTGAATTAAGATCCTGCAAGAGAAGCTTGAAGCGCATCTACCCAAGAGATCTCTCCAGTAGGAGAATTCTCTAACAATGTACATACAATTTTTACTTCCTGGACCCATAAAATGGGTAAGGAGGGGGTACTAGATCTGTGCAAATGTATGTAACACGGATAAGGAGATTCGTTGAGATTATAAGAGATTCGTATTTTCGGAATAACATACTCGAACAGTGTGAATTCCTGATTAACTAAAGAAGTTATCCCGATTTGAGTGAGCGGGATTCATATCCTTATTTGTCTATATAGTACAACAAGTTTCCTGGCAAATCTGCAGAGCTTAATAGTATAGGGTTGATTATACAGTAAAAGGGTCACATCAGACAGATTTATTAGAGTTAGCTAGGTCAACTGGGTTAACTGCAATCGACTTATAGAGCCAGGCATATGCTCGTCCACAATATCATAATCTTAAATACCTTATTGCAGAGCGCCAAGGCAATTCATTTCCCATGACACCACCGTAATCATGGCCACATGTGGCACGCATCCCCAATGAGACCATTCCGAGGGATGCGATGAGAATTTTATCTAGCGTGTAAAAATCACTAACAAATGGCACAAAATTAAATTTGGCTTATGAGTTGGAACTGACAAATCGTCAGAAGGAGATATCGCAGTGGCCCGAATCAGCCGTTAAAATACAAAATTAACATACTAAAGTAAATGATGTTGTGCAACCCCAACCCCCAACCCCAACCCCCAACCCTTGTAAGGTGCAAACGCACACACACACACACACACACATGTGGGCATATGTATCACAAAATTTGGGCAGAAAGTGTAAAAAACGTGGAAGAAGAAATTAAAAATGATTAACATAAAATACGCTGAGCCTGGGTGGAAAATGAAATTGGGTTCAATGGGGTTTGGACCGGTTGGTTGGCCCAACCTTTCCCAATTTAAACAGGCTGTCGGAAGCAAATCAACACGTCTCGGCCAGGGTCTGGTTGTGGGCTTGGGTTTGGGTTTGGGCCCAGTTCTGTTTCTGGGTCTTTGAAATGGACTATATGTTAGAAACTTGGGGTTGTTTTACTTTACATTGGTCGTCGTCTTAATGTCACCTTTGACACCGGATGGTCAATGGCATGACGAGGCAAGGGCAGGAAGGATACAGCGAGTCGAGGAGCAGACTCTTGTGGCGCATGGCCAACAAATTGGATTGCATGCAACGCTGGCTGGCTGGTTGGCTGGTTGGCTGCTTGGCTGCTGTCTGTGGCTGAGTACAAGAACAATGACAAGAACACGTCGTCCTGGCGACCTGTATACTCAGACTCAGACTCAGCCCCAGCTCCAAAGCTCAGAATGATGACAGGCAGCGCCAGGCAAGGCCATCTTAAGAAACGATAATGACACAACCTAATAAACAGTTGCCCGGGACAACAACGCTGCTGCTGCTGCTGCTGACAATAAGGGCCACAAAACTTTCGTATCGAGTTTGAGGTTTGAACAGGTTTGAAATTGAAGTACGCACACACGCACACACGCGCACACACACACGCACACTCTATGCGAGTGCCGCTCAAGCGTTAAATAGAAAACTTTCTAGTAGCAGCTGCTCAGTAACCTGGCAACACTTGCCTCCTCCCCGTTAACATGCACATACACATACGCATCAGAGCACACACACAAACACATGAAGTGGCACTCAATGCAATAAGTGGGCTTTCAATTAACATACTGGCACGCCTACGCCCGCCTTCCCCCCCACGATACTACCTTAACAATTTGACTTTATGTCATTATCAACGCCTTCAGATGCGTTGGCCTCCAGCTTCAGTTTTAGCCATGGCGTGTATCTTGCGACCGTTGGCGCCTGCTAATTATGCCATCATTAGAGACACGTTAACGTACACGCGCACACCCACACACACCCAAACACACCCACACACACACACACACAGGCAGTCATGCAATAAATTTGAATGTCATTGTCTCCAATATGCGGCAAATGGCAGGGCGCATTGCAAATTGTTGTCTGTTTTGTTATGACTCCTCTGTCGTTATGTGTGTGTGGGTGTGCGGGTGTGTGGTTGTGCGTGTGTGCATCTTAAATCCTACATATTTCCCACATCTATCAAATTATTTGCAGTGCTAATTGCTGCGAATTACAATAATTGTTTGCCGCCTCTCAATTGCCGCACTTAAATTCGTTGATGAGTTTGTCAGAATTGATGCATGGCTTGCATATCTTTGAGAGCACTTATAATAAATAATCCGTTGGAATAATTGTGAAATTAGCAATAATTATATTAATAGTAAGTATTCCTGTTCTCTCCGATGTCCTTTAATCAGGGATAACGTCTTAACTACTAATTTCTGAGAAGTTTTTGCCAAGATAGTGTTATTACCGTCTAGATTCAAGTTGTTGATGGGCTCGTCAGAATTGATGGATTGCTTGGCCTTGTTTCAGATTTCTTATATTAATTATAATTGGAATAATGGTAATAATTGTAATAATAATAAAATTCAGAATAGTAAATGTGCTCCTATAAAAAGGGATCAAAACTCATTCTTTCGTATCAAAATAAAAATCTTATCTATTGGTTTCTGAGTAGTTTTTGCCAAGTCAGTTTCATCAGAATTGTTGAAAGGATTGGCTTTTTTTGAGGTATCCAAAAGTAATTATTGTAAGAGTAATTAAAATAATGAACCTTGTGTCAATATTATAATTATTATTGGGTAATAATTCAAATTTAGTTTTCGAAGTCATAGATTTTGGGCTTCCAGTTAATTTTGAGCAGCAATCTATAAAATTTTATAAGATATAAGTTTCATATCCCATCGCTTCCTGCATTCTATGGCTTGTTACAGTATATGGATATAAATATCATCATCTGTGAGGTATCGAACATTGAATACGCTTGCAGATACAATCTTCTTCATCGGGTTCCTTAAGCTCGTGTGCAATATAGAGCGTCAAGGACATTTTACATTGTTAAATGCATAGAATCCTGATCTTAAACAAAATCTAAGCAAGCAACAACGTTTTCTAGCTGAGTACCACTGATATACGAACAAGTTTGGACAAAAACTCTTACAATAAGGTCACTTATAAGGATGCTTGGCAGCATCCAAACGGCGCTATATGACCAGTCCATACTTTTCATCTCAATGTTTCTATATTCGCTCTAAATTGTTGACGTCAAGCCTGCTAAATATTTTACTTTACAAACTATACGTCGCTAAATATATATTTTAAGGCTTAAATATAAAAAAATTTTGCATAAAAACTAATCTTACCCATAAAAACTATGATAATAATAAAATTTTCCATGAAAACTTTAATAACAATTCAGTTTTTCATATACGAGTCTCCTATAGCTGCCATAGAAAATACGATTTGGGGGTGCAACTTTTTCGTTTTTTAAAATATCTCAACTTAACTCAACAAATCTTAGATTCGGTAGCTATATGTTATAGCAAATATTAGCAAATTCAAAAAAAATATTAGAAAAAATTGGAATAAAGAAAAACTGCTATATTGAAAATATCTCAAACATCTCTCTACTTCATACCGATTGATCAAATTAGATGATATATAAGTTATATAAACAAATGTTATATATAGCTGCCACACAAAAAGTTGTTGCATTTGGATATGATTGTTTCTTGAACAGCAAAAGAACTTAAAATTTCAGTTAAACTTGAGAACTCAAAGTCACAACAGACAAATAGTATCGGAAATCAGTCAGCGATTGGTTCTGCTGAATGCGCTTGCTTAAAGAGCAAGAGACTTCGCTAAAACATGATCAGGTTATGTATATAAGTGTTTGAAGTATGTTTTATCGAGTCCTTCAAGCCTTAACTTACATTTATGTACATTTTGTGCTGAAATCTTAAGAGTTACTCTCAATACTGTCAGTTTACGCTTAGTTAATCAATCAGTTGGCAATGTTATTATGTTTCTTGGTCTGTTGGCTTATTTTCATATTCATGAGAGTCTCTCAGCCTCATTTAATATGCGCTTAACACTCATTCGCTATGCGTTGCCCTGAATAAGCTGTTAAAGTGCATGCAAATGGCCAGAAACAGTTGGAAAAGGCATGACCCAAGCGGGGGGTAAAGGACCCCATGTCCTTATTGCCAGCCCTGCCGTTACCGGTCGCATCAGTTTGGTTGGTTAGTGGCTGTCTTTCAGCTTCTGGTTGCCATTTTTCGCTGGCAAGTTTGCCCATTTATTTAAACTTTTTATTTGCCAGTTTTCTATTTACGCCAACTTCCAAGTCCCGGCTATAAATTCGAGCGGCCTTTTTAACCCCTTAAATGCGGGGTGGGGTGGGGTGGGGTGGCAAGCCGAGGGCCGGGCAAAAGAAATGCGAACTAATTTTCTTAAAAGCTTTTCTTGGCGCTGATTATCTGACCATTATCTCCGTCTCTCTCTCTCTCTCTCTCTTTCTCTGTCTCTGTCTCTGTGTCCGCTTGTTGTTTCACTATCAAAGGCTGCAGGTCCTTTTCTTTATACTTTATACTTTATACATTTTACTTTTTACTTTTAGTTGAAATTTTATTAACGAAACTTGGCACGCTACTTAAGAAACTATATACAAATTGTTCAGTGTGCTTAAATTTATTTTCAATAAATTTTAAAATTTTGTATATTTTAAATGTTGTTTTTTTCTTTTTCTTCTTATGCCTTGTAATTATATATGTTGTTGTTGTTATTCTTTTTTGTTTTTCTTTTTCCAAAAAAAAAAAAATATTTGATATCCTTATCGACTTAACGTAGCTTTGCAATATTTATGGAGCAAAATATGTTAATTTTCTCAATTTACACCGATGTTATCCATATAATTCTGTATAATTATTGCCCATTCCATTCCCCGTGCCCCGCGCCCCGTTACCCCGAGCCCCACTTCGCACCCAATAACGGGTGCATATTTAAGTACATTTATTTAATATTTATTTTGGGCAACGCTAATTGATTTAAATTCGATATGTGATCCGCTTAAACTTAGAATTGATTATCCAAAAAAAAAAAAAAAAAAAAAAAAAAAACTAAACACCTTGTGCGAGGATTGTTCAAACAGTTTTTGGTTATTCACACAAATAAGTTACTCGAAATCGCTTGGTTTGCCTGAAACTTCAATTTATTGGGAAAGTCCCTGGAAAAGAATAGATTATGTCAGTTGACTTATTGAAGAAACCAAGCTCTAGATTTGTCTATCTATATGTGAGGTCTGTTCCAATACAAGAAAAGGGTGACTTCTCAAGGATTTCTGTGTTGTGTTGTACTACATGTTCCTTAAGATATGTTGACATCATCAGCAAATTTAAATAGTATTTCATTGATTTTGGACATTCATAGTATATAAAGGTTAGATGTGGTTTTGAAGAACCTTCGTTCTTTGGATCTTTTCAGTATTGGGAGCGAGAAAAGTTGTGGCGAAGGCGTGATTATGGTGTTGTTTTTGGCCAGAAAATTCATAGAGAAGCAATGATGTGTGAGCAGGAGAATTATTTTGGCACAAATTCAGCGTTTTCCTTTCATTGCTTAACTTCAAGTTAACATTCTCTATTGAATGGTGGACCTTTTGGCAAGAACTTATGTTTGTAATTGAAGAAAACAGTCAGCAGTGAGTTACCTTTTCTTTTATGAACAGACCTCGTATATTTCCTTAGATTTCTTAAGCCTTTGTTCGGTACACAAGTTAAACTGATGACTAGATTGCAGTTGGTACTTTGAGGAATATACATAGGTAGAACTTTAGAAATGTTTAACATTCGCAAATTGAATTTACTATCTCTAAGCCAAATGAAATCAACTTATTGGGACTTTTCAAAAGTAAAAACGATCGTGCAATAATTTCTTGTCATATGACCTCAAAATATCTACCTTGATGATCTTTTTTTTCCACATACTTGCTGACAAACCCTCGCACGCTGCGATATGACCTAAGTTCCCAGCTTCTACTGCTTCGCACCCCAAGCCTCCACCCTAATCCTGTTTCTGTTCCTGTTCCTGTCCCTGTTCCTGCCCCCCTCTGTCGCTGGTACGCGCCGCCAGGCAATTGCCCAGCAAGGCGGCCGCCAGCCGCTAGTAAGGACGCCAGACGTCCGCCGTCGGCTTGGGCGTACGGTTGCGTATGGGTCCCCCGGCACCACTGGAGCCGCTGGCCGATCTCGATGTGGTGCTGACATCGTCCAGATCGATCGTCTCCACGGGCGAGGGTGAGCGGCGCGTGGAGCTAACCGGCGGCGATGCATTCGGATTGGCGTTCTCTGCATCCGGCGGATTGTGCGTGATGAGCGTGACGCAGCGCTTAATAAGATTGACGCCGTCGGCATCCGCAGTTGCCGCAGGATGAGCCGCCGACTCCTGTTGCTGCTGCTGCTGTTGCTGTTGCTGTTGCTGCTGCTGCTGCTGTGGAACTGTGCTGGCAGCTGCCGCCGCCGCCGCGCTGCGCAGCCAAGGCAGATCGCTGTAGCTGCCGTAGAGCTGCGTGTAGAGCCACTGGCTCGACTGCGGCAGCAGCGGGCTCTGCAGGAAGAGCTGCGCCGCCAGCGCCGGATTGAAACTGTGCGCCGTTGGTGCAAAATGGCCGGCGCCGGCAGCGGCAAAGCCGCCAAAGAGCTCCTGGGGATTCTTCGAGCGCTGTATGAGCGCCGTGAAGGCGCCGCCGCTGCCAGGTGCCGGTTCTGCCAGCGTTGTCACTCTGCTGGCATCCGCGCTGAGCAGCGTGGGGCTGCGACTGCGGCCCGCCTCTGCCTCTGCCTCCGCCTCTGGCTCATCCGCATCCGCGTCCGGTTCCGGCTCCTCCTCATCATGCGTCAGCGAGCTGATGCTCTTGCGCGGCGATCCTGTCACCGAGATGCTGTCACTCTCAAATCCAGCATCGATGTTGCTGCTGCTGTTGTTGTTGTTGCTGTCGTGGTGCTGCATGCTGCTGAATGTCAGCGGGGGCGAGCTGCCCGCGCTGGCGTTGCATGCCGCCGGCTGCACAAAGGCGCTCAGCGTCGCGCTCGTCGTGGTTGTGGGTGAGCCCTCCGGGCTGGTGGTGCTATGCGCCGCCCCCACCGTGGCCAGCTGCTGCTGATTGTCTATTGGATTAGCAAACGGGATCGAAAGGAAGCACCGATTAGAGCCACACTCTCTAAGCCAAGTTTTAACGCTGTCTTACCACTTAGACCACGCAGGCCACTCGCCGCCCCAGCCGGAAAGCTCGCTCCGTGGTGGTGCGCAAAGAAGGGTCCGGCTGCGAATCCCGGTCGTCCACCCAACGCCATGTGAGCTCGCCAGTCGGGCGCATGCAGGTGACTGTGCATCCCCACCAGGTGATGTGCGAAGCCTGAAACCAAACAAATGCATTAGCACGATATTTGCTAAAAGGGAAGGTTCCAATGCGAACCCAGCCAGAGATCTTCACACAAACTACATTATCCAGTCATAATTCTCATGACATTTATTTCAATTACATATTACAAATTTGTAAGGAATTATTCGACCAAGTTCAATGTCATTTAATTGATAATTGAGTAATGACAAGTGAGTTATTCAAGTATATCAATTATTTCAGTAATTAAACAAGCGATTTCAGGTTCAATTACCCAGGTATTTGGTAAGTTTCATCACAGAAGCTCTAAAACTGAGGGAAATACTTTGCATAGAAACAGTCAGAGAGACGGATTTCGCTAGTCTCCGCTATCAAGGATATAGTAAGTATATAGCTAAATCGGGAATGTCTTATTCAATGTAATACATATATATTTTCATACTCATATATATTTTGTTAAAACCCTCTGCAAGTGTATAACAAATCTTCAGTTGTAAATTGATTAATGTTGATCAGCGGACGTAATATCAGTTCTTGATAAGAATCAAAGATATATGTTTAGCTATATGCATAAGAGAATGTGTACAGACTGAATGACTGATTGATAAAATGATGAAGTTTTCATAGCTGTTTCCATCTATGGTGAAAGTGCATACTAAGGCGGGGCTTCAACCCATTTCAATTTCACCCACAAGCGTGGAAAATCGGGGATAACTGTTGTATGAAACTTTTTTTTTACAAACCAATTGACTTCAATCTCATTTTGCAAAGACTATATGAAAATCGATTGACAAATTTGTTTTCCGAATTTGGATAATCCACCCCCATGGACGGGAAATTGTGGTCTCAAAGTTGTAAGAGGGAAAGTCTAATTTTACTCCGATCAATAGGAAACTCATTTGCAAAGCTTTTCATGTAAAATAATTAGATACGTTTCGCACCGATTTTAGAAAATTCATCCACACTTTCGGAAAAATTCGAGAAAAACTGTTGTTTGAAACTTATTTGTTTATCGTTTGATTGGCTTAAAACTCATTTTCAAAACATTGCATATTAAACTATTTAACATTTTAGAGTCTGGGTAGCTACTGCTTAACTGTACTGGGAGTGAGAAGAGTTTCCGAACTTAAGTATCAAGCTTTTTAATGCTCAAATGCGAAATTTGTAGAGAACATCGTGACTTTCCTGATTATTGGATTGTTCCTCAGTGTTGAGACAGTGAAATCGCTTATTGGCCTGTTTTAGTCGGGCACTTGGAACATTTTCGAGTAGCTTTGAAAGTTGCAGGGAAAACGCCCTTAATAGCGCTCAAGGCAACAGTCAGGAGCAAGTATGTGTCCAGGACCAAGTCCAAGTCCAATGCCAAACCCAAAAACCCAAACCGAAGCTCGCCAGACCACATATAGCCCACTGTGCAAGACCAAAAACGTTGCCGCACATTTTGGTCGCTGCAAAACAACATTGGGGCAACATTCCCGCCTACTTGCTACCGCTACCCGCCCACCCCCACCCCCCGGCTGCCATCATGTGATCAACAAGCCGCCATATTGCTGCTTATGTAAATGCATCTTTAGCTGGCCTGACTGCCTAACCCCCAGCACACCCCCAAGCACCGTTTGTGCTGGCGTAGCTCCACCTTCGGGACGGGGCAGACAGGCCGACATTGGTCTGGATGCGACTTGGCCAAATCTGGCTGGCGAAAACGAGGAGAGCAGCCAAAACCAGAGCCAGAGCCAGAGCGGCGAGAGCAGCGAGAGCAACGAGGCCATTCTCAAGGCAAACTCCTAAATAAATTCATTAAAATTATCCCAGTCGCCGATGTCGTTGCTCCGTCTGGACGTTCCGTCTCCGACAGTACCGACAGTACCGACAGACCCGACAGACCCGCCAGCCCCGCCCTGGACCCCACATAAAGGCCAACTGCTATGGCGTGGCCGCTATCAAGTGGCAGCCCACATTTGTGGGCAAGCGGAGGCAGCCGCCTTGGCTGTGGCATGGTGCGCGCCTGCTGTGGGCAGGTTTGGGGCATGCTGCAGCAGCTACTACAGCTAGAGCCTCAAATGCCAGGCCGCAGTCGCACATACTACGCGGTCGACGGCGACGCTGACTGAAGTTGCTGCAGAGCACAGTTGACTCATTGTTGTGTGTGTAAGAGTGTGTCTGTGTGTGTGTAAGTGTGTGTATGTGTGTTAGTCGCACTTAAGAAAACGCCAAGGCAACAAATATTGAGAGAATCTCGTCTCGCTTAGCTCCTCTCGCTGCTGCTCGCACATTTGAAGACGAAGACCGACCACAACACACACACACATACACAGTTACACACACAACACACACACACTTACACACACTTACACACACACGCCGCCCACATGCGCGCTCTCAATTGCAATCGCCTGCTCTCTCTCTCTCTCGCTCACTCACACTTACGCTCACGCTGTGTGTGATACTGTCTCGCTCTGTCGCACTTGAGGCCAAATACTTGGCCAAGTTTTGCCAAAGTTTGCAACCAAAATTTTACCGAAAATGTGACACCAACAACCAACCAACGAACCAACCAGGCCAACCAGTCAGACGGGCACAGGAACGGGTTGCCGGAATGGGGGCAGACTGAATGAATGTGTAGACAAGGACCCGCCGGGCCGGGCCGGGCCGGGAGAGTGAGATCCTGGCTAAGACACATTCATAGACATGGCAGCAGCATCTTTGCTGCATTACTTGATTGGCATGCTGCATTATTTTCATACCCCGGCACACACTTCAACAAGCCCCCAGGAACGAGCACAAACTACAAGTACTAGAATTAGGAGCGCGTATGGTACTTTATATTGCCAGTAAGAACAAGTTCTTATACTCGTTGCTATGTAGGTCAAACAACTGAACAGCGCTGGAAAGGCGAGGGGGTATGTGGGGGCTCTTTTGGGGGCTCCCTGGGGACCGCTGTCTGGGGATCTTGATGAAAACTTGCAGCAGACAAAGCCATGGACAACAATCCATGGAATTTCAATGGCCTCAGCTCCTGCCGTCAGCTGTTGTCCCCGTAGGAATTCAGTTATGAATGCATACTGTGAGCAGAAAATACGAGCAAACTGTGGAGTTATTATCCTACCATTTACTTGTTATCCTGGCAGCTGACAATTGCCAGCGTAAGCTGAGACTTCCTCGGTTAACTCTTTAGGTATTTGCTATTGGTTACAACTGTATTACAAACTAATCAGGCAGCTCTATTATCAACTGGTATACTATCAAGCATTTAACCACTCACAAAATTCCTTAAATTACGCTAAGCATATTAACTATAATATTTCATAAAAAATGCATATAATAAACATGGCAATTTGACAATACTCAAACCAAATGTGGTTTGCTTTCTAGTATCAAACTGCATTTCTGTGTGCAAGTTGCGTTAAAAGTTGCGTGCTGATTTCAGTTTAGATGTGAAAAGATAGAGCTGAATATAATGCAGTACAAGCATACTTAATCAGTCTGACAGCAAAAGTATATACATAGTGTAGGTAACTTTAAGTTTGTACTTTAGTACAATATAAGACGCAGCTTGATTCTTATTAGTTCCACGGACAAATACAAGCTGACTCGCGATCTGTTATTCTTACAGACATTACGATCTAACAGAGTACTCATTATATTAATCCTAATGTACTTAACATACATATATAGTAGATAGTAGTAGATAGATATTGCAGAATCTCATTTGTTCGGGAATATTTTGTTTATCGAGCGCAGAAAATTCTCTATTATGCTTATCAAATTCCAAAGACTTGGTCAGCTTTTATATTTTAGAAAATAAAAGCTGCGTTTTGGCTTAAATTACTTGGCAGAACTATAATCCTTAAAAAAAATCCATTTAAATTCCATTTATCATTCCATAAAGAATGATATCTGTATTTTTAAGATATTTAGAGTATATATTTCATTGTTTCTTGCTAATGAATAACAAAATGTGTTTTCTGTGTAACATTTGTAATTTCAAAAGAAATAAAACCTTAAATGCTTGTGATCAAAATGACTTCATTCATCAAAAACTTAAAATTTTGCGATCTATATATATTAGTTTAATAAAACTGACTTTATAGAAGTATCTAGACAGTAAACAAACTTATATTCAGTATAAGTATAGCATAGATCAGCTATTTTCGAGATACCAACGCGAAAATCTCATCAAGATTAACAACAGATATATGTAGGCATCAGATCAGAATTGCCTGATTAAATATATTTAAGGACTTGAAAAGTGATGAAGTTAGAGACTTCTGATTTAAGTATAAGCGTTAGATGGTATATACTATTAAAAGAAATGGGTAACTTTTCAAATTTCGTGGGCTTATTAATCCATTTAATTGACGATATTTGTGTTTAGTTATGTTAATGCACTGCAACTTGTCAAGCTGTAGTAGAATATTGGTTAAGTAAATATAAAAATGATGTTGAAAAAGTAAAAAAAAAATTACAAAATATACTCGTTAATGGACATGTTTACAACATATGTTGACATTATCAGCAACATTGAATTCTCAGATGTTTTTTTTTTTTTTAAAGATATAAAGGTTAGAAGTGTTTGGTGCACTTGGCAATGGCCTCAATTGTGGCAAGATCTTTTCAATATTGGGAATAGAAAAGGTCGCAGAGCGCCAAATTCTGCGAATACGTTGTCGGAGGCATGATTATGGTGTTGTTTTTGGGCAAGAAAAATCAAGTGGAAGAGCAATGATGTGTGAGTAGGAGAATTATTTTAAGACCATTCAATACTTTGCCACAAATTCGGCACTTTCTTTGTAGTGTTTCACTGCTATAACTTCAAGTTAATAAACCGTATAGACCGTAAGAACTTTTGGCCAGAGCTCACGATTGCAATTGAAGAACAGACCTCGAAAATGTCCTGCTAAGCAAAACTTATAATTAGAATAAATGTAATAAAAGTATTAGTTGAATTTTGTTTATTTATTTCATAGCCTTACTTTGCACTATTTTAGTTACTATGAGCTGTAAATTCCTTTTAGACATTAAGCTTAGCTGTAGTAGACGCTTCAGGCAATTCTACAGCCCCTACTAATACAATCCTAGCCCCAACATGCATTAGCACTCATTATAGTATATCTTTTTATACCATTAGGAAAAACTACTTGTGCTCATGCCATTAGCAATTGCAGCAGAGTGGCTATATATATATATAAATATATATGTATATATAGGTTTGTATAGTACATATGTATGTATGTATTTATTGTAGAGCGTATATCCGCTATGTACAACCGCTGGGCAGAGGGGCAAGTGTTATAGTTGGGTTTTAGTTGTGTCACACAAAATGGCAGCAGTAACAGCCCACAAAACTACGACGATCACAAGCAGACACACACACACACACACACACAGACACGCCCACGCTTTCGAGTGCTACTTGAAGCTGGCAGCGGCACCCGACGGTGAAGCAGCAGCGACGACAACGACGACGACGACGACGCTGACGACGACGACGACGACGACGACTTCGATGCGGCGGAAGCGGCGGCAGACATTGAGCAAATTGTGTTTCCATATAATATAACATCACGTCGATTTTGGTAACCCAAACTATGTGAATGTGTGTGTGGGTATGTGCGGGGGCTTGGAGTGGGGTAGGTGGAAAGGGGGGAGGGGGGGAGGGGGAGGGGTTTCGGCCACTGCCCGCACATGCAAAGAGAGAGAGACCGCATGAAGGCGCACCAAGGATGGCGACAGTGAGACCCCATAACAAAAACCTAAATATGCGGTCCTGTAAGGAAACCCTATGTGCGATAAAGGGTTAGCCGCGCTTGGTGTCAGTTTGGGGTCGGGCTTTCTTCGGCACGCCACGTAACGGCATTCGTCGGAGTCGGGTGTTCTCGTCTGGGCCGCTTTTTGGGGCCAGCAGGTGGGTGCGGTTGGGTGGCGGTATGGTTTACTAGCGTCCATGGCCCTGCCCCCATGCATGAGTGAGCGCATGCTGTGTGTGTGCGTGCATGTGTGTGTGTGTGTGTGTGTGTGTGTGTGTGGCGGGGCATAACGCGGTGCCATTGGTGCGCCACAAAAAGCTTTCATGAGTCCAACTTCCCACGCTTTTTTCCCAACTGTTTTATTTGGTACGAGCTTCCTTTTTTCGTTTTGTCTATTTTTCCTTTGGACACCGCATTGCGGACTTGCGGCAAGGGTTGGAGGCGGGCATGTGCAGTGGCATGCAGCATGCAACACAATCTATAAAACCTTCTAGTTAATGTTTAAATGATAGTTGAGAATATAATTATTAATATTATTCATATTTATATATAATTGCATATATGCTTTCTATTATAAACCAAATCGGGTATGCTTGCCGCGCTCAAGTGTTTGCCGTCGGCAATTTCAGCTCTGTTGCGCTTACCGACGGCATTTCGACGCGGCGCGGCGCGGCGCGTTGCCGGCCCCCGCCCCCACCCCTAAGAGTGGCCGCAATGAAAACGAAAGGCGCTCAAATGAAATAAGACAAAATCAAAATAAAAATAAGAAAAAAACTCAAGAGCGTGCAACAATTTCTCACCACAAGACGCTGTCTTGGAAAAATAACAACAACAGCAGCAAGGACAATAAAAACGCGTCCTGCCGGCTTCTAACTCACCACAATGTGTGGTGGGTGGCAGCAGAGCCCACCCCCCAACACACACACACACACGCGCACACACACAAACAGTTTGAGCAAGTCAGCGAATCAGGGGAAATCTCTAAAGTATATGGCGCCAAAATTCACTCAACTCAATATTGCCAGTCGCTGCCAATTCACTCAGAGCGAGAGAAAGTGAGTGAGTGTAAGAGAGAGAGCGCGACATGTTTGACGCCTGCGCGAACAGTTCGCTGGCGACGTCGACGGCGACAGCAGCAGCGACAGCAACAGCAAACAGCAGACAGCAGCCAGCTTTGGGCAGCGAGCATTTTATGTTGCCTACTTTTCAGCGCGGACACTCGCATGCCCGCGTTGCCATTAAAATGCCTTCAATGCTCAAATCCCGCCTGCCCGCTGCTGGTTACTTTGGTGCGCACTTTGCGGTGAATTTGTTTTTTGAATTTCGGTTTTTTGTTTTCTAGCGATATTTGTTGTTTTGTTTGGTTTGGTTTGCTTGGAGTTGTTATTGAGCCATCAGCAAAAGTGCTAGTGTTGTGGCCGCTAGCGAAAGAGAAGATTGACAACGAAAGCGACAATGTAAGGGGGGGTGGGGATGGCAACTGCAGCGGCAAGTTCAAAATAATAATGATGACTGCTGCGGCAACAGCTGCTGCGTCTTACTATAAGTGCCTGCCAGTATATGTGGCTGTGTGTGTTTGTGTGTCTCCCTAGACCGGTCCTAAGCCTATTGATTTTGTGCTAAGGATGGCTCAGTGTCCTTTGAAAACTTTCGCTAGTAACGTGCGAGCTGCACTTAATTAGGTAAACAGTTTTTAAGCTGATTAACTCGAGCTACAACTTCAATTTATGCTCGGCATTTCATTTCAATCAAATTACTGTTTTTAAATTATCTTATAAACATTTGTATTTAAATTTCTTTATTATTAATAGTAGTCAGTCTTAAAAATAGCTATTTTTAGTCTATTATTGCTCATATATATTTGTATACATAATTTCAAATGCCAACTTTAACCAAGACACGTCAGAATGTTACAGTCCTAAACTTCCAACTACATTAGTTTCTATATTTTCAGCTGGAATTCCTTAAAACAAATTTGATGTCCTTGGACCTAATATTACAGAACATTTAATTGATTTACTTTAATATTTTTTAAAGTAAACACTCGTATTTATTGCCTCACCCATTCTTCCATTTCTTTCCTTTCCTTTTCTGATTCTTTCTCCTCAATGAAATCTCAAACTAACTAAACTCCTTCCATTGCATTGGGCTGCAGATATCATTTATATTCTTTATCTTTACTTTTTATGCTTGAAAGTAATCTTAGAACTAGTATAAGTTTTTTTTCTTTATTACAAACTCTTTGCTATCTAATTATAGGCTCTAATAACGCCATCGACAACTCTTAGCTGTGAATAGGTTGATTGTTGGTGATTGAAATTAAGATTTAGATTTAAATATTATATCATGTAGGCTCTTAAATAATTTTTTTTATATATCTATGTATTCAATTATATTTTGTGATTCGCGGCAGCTTTGTTTTGCCTTTGTAAATAAATAAAAATTAAATACACATAATTATTTTATTGTACATATATTAAATTAAATAAATAAAATAAGTTGAACTAAAATGAAATATATAAAAAGTGTTCATTGTCATGAAACAAAATAAATCAATTGTTTGACATATCGTTGACAGTATACAGAAATATATATTTATTAATTAAAAGCGATGACTGCACTCAGAAAAATAAAAGCTCTAAATTGCAGAAAATTGGCTTACTTTTGTAGACAAGGGCAGATAGCCTTAAATTTTTTCTGAATTTAAGAAATATATATATTATTTATTTATTTCTTGCATTTCCTATAAATATAAATTACTTCTGGCTTTCTGTTTTTTATTTATTTAACTTGTGCATTACCAGCTTTTTGGCAGCTTTAACTATTTGACCTCTTGAGATCGAAGGAAATATACAAATTTATCATTCGCTTGGGCTAAAGCTGGTGAAAGGTGGCGAAACACTACCAGCTGCAGAATCGCTAAAATTATGTGCAAAAAGCGAAATCAGAAACTCACTAACTTCCTGCTACATCTTCCAAGGAAAGATTGCAGATTAATGATAGGAGTATTAACTGGACATTGCCTAGCAGCAGCTCATGCTAAAAAGCTGGGGATATTAACAGAAGACGGCTGCCGGAAATGTAAGGAACCAGGAGTTGTGGAAACCTTGGAACATCTTATATGCAGCTGCCCAGCACTCGCAACACTAAGACATCGATACTTCAACAAACACTGGCTCGCATCACTAGAAGAAGCGGCCGGACACACTCCCAATGCGCTGCTGGCGTTTGCCAAGCGCACACGAATCCTACAGGATCAACAAACCTCCTAATGACCTTCAGTATCCGGCGACACTAAGGACCTACACGGTCTATGTGTGACCACCATGTGGTGGTCAACCGGTTCTACCTAACCTAACCTATATTCCATTTCATTTATTCACAGTAAAGTAATTATGTGTATTTAATTATTAATTATTATTAATTATTAATAACAATAAGGAGTTCAGATTTCATAGCCTTTTATACCTAAGCATAGTATACATAAATTTTGAATCAATAATTAAAGCTATTAAATATATTAAAGAATTACCTAGAAAATATGAGATTATTGCTATTATTATATACATATGTATATACAATTATGTAAATTTCAATTAGAAGACATTGCTGTGCAAAAAATTTAACAAGAGGACATTGCGATGCGGTAAGTCCTGTGGGTAACTTTTAGGATGAGCTTTTTATAGCGTGATCTTCTGAATTCTATTGGCATTTATATTACTTAGTATGAGTTTCCAGCGTAGTCTCTCTCACTAAAGCCATGCCCTGACCTAAGCTGGTTTGTTTGGTTTGCTGCTTAAGATCCTCAGTAACCCGTTTACCAAATTTGCTGACTCTTACCTTCAAGTTGGCGTAGATATGGCTTATTTTATTAGAATTAACTGGCTTGGTCTATTCAAGCAATCCAGTTGATTAACAAGCCTATCAAATCTAATCCTGTGATGGCTATAGCCTAGTTAGCTTAAGCTGTCGGACAAACGGACAGACACAAGTCCAGCATACCCCGTTCAGCCTTTGGGCACAGTCTATAACCGGCAGTTATCGGTATCATCGTCTGTTAAATGCTAAATGCCACCCCCGGCTGTGATATCCATGACAATTGCTTGAGCAGCGGCAGTTAATAGAGACATTCATTTATCCGTCAGTTGGCTGCATATTTTTTTTTTATAGAGCGCCACAGGTGAGCCCTGGCTTGTGTACCTTTCCCCCCTGTACTTGCTGGCTGTCTTTATCAATTTCTCCGTCCGTTGTTGTCAAGTGCCTGTCATATCAGTATTTACACGTATTTGCTGTAGATTTGCAAATTGTTTTGGCAAATTTGCTGCTATTTTGCGAGGCATGCCAAGAGGTTGACACGACCCCAATTTCAGGCTCAAGTCCTTCGTTTTTCGTGCTTGCTTCCTTTTCGCCCCGGCTCCTGCCCACGCACAATACGCACAAATTTACCGTTACACAAGTGTTGTCAACACATGCGAGTCCTGATGGTTGGGTGCGTGGTTGCTTGGGGTTGGCGGTATTGGCGTAACACATTCCAGCCCGCCCACACAAATACACCCCCTCACACACACACACGCACACCCGCACACGCACACACATGGCCGATGCGTAACAGGCCGCAAGTTATTACAAAAAAAAGAAAGGAAAGGAAAGAAAAAAATTGTAGCATACTTTGCAGGGCGCGCCAAAAAGAAATTGCAAAGCGGCGCAGACGACAAAGTTGTTTGGCATTTGGCAAACATATTTTTGCAAATGTTATAAATAATTTTAAACGCACACCTTGGCCCAACCCTGACAGCAAAAACCCCGGCTGCCACATGCCAGCCCCGCGGCCTTAGGGGTCAGGGGTCGTCCGGGCGGCAGCTTTACGCAGCAGCCACGACCCTTGGCGTATTAGTGTCGCATTGACACGTAAATTGACATGAAATTGAATCAATGCTGTAATATGTCCTTGGGGGGCAGCGACACACAGCCCACACCACACACTCGCACACCCGCACACAGCCCTCAGTCTCTCAGTCCCTCAGTCCACATTCACTGCCAGGGACACAACCAAGGACGATGACTTTAAAATTTCCTTTTGCCAACCAAATTGAGCTGTAGGCCTCCCCCACGGGGGCGACTGTGACTGTGCAAATTTGTCTGTCTGTCTGCATGTTTGATTATATGTACTAAATCATTTCATTTTTGCAAGCTTGTAGCAGGAGCGAGCAAACGAGTTTATCAAGCTGTTTAAAGACACAATGCTTAACCCTTGCCCAAAAAAACATAATACAAAAATTCAACCCCAATGACTGCATATATATATATATAAAAGGCATATGATGAACTTTAAATGCAGCCCAAACGCTTGGCAAAGTTATTTACATTACTTACAGAGATTTTATATTGAGAATGGACTCGAAAACTATCGAAAGTATCGCCACCTAACGATAGTTGCGTTAGTTACAGCCAATTGTAGAAAATATCGTTGACAAATTCAAAGAATAATGTGACTTATACTTTGAAGCAAAGAGAAAAGAGACTTTAAAGAATGCCCAAAAACCAGACACTGTTGAATTCAAATATTTAATATTGATTATTGATATGAGCTGACTTGAAATATTAAAAATGTTTCTATCATTGTAACTACAGCTAACTATAACGCTTTAATGGCTCAATGTAACTTTCTTTGACACCATTTACATTCAAAAATATAAGATCCTAAATGGAAGCTCAGTTAAATATTGGATTCGACTATTTAAACAATTTAAAACCCATTTAAACTGATATAAAAGAAGCCTCATAAGGCTCAGAATTAAAATGTAAAAATGTAAATTAAAGAAAGTTTATTGTTTTTATAAAAAAGGCTCTATGTTTGCTCAATTATTCCCTCTATATTACTTATACTACTTATATAAATGTAGAGAAAAATAATACTCGCAATAGCTGAGCTCACTTGAAAGATCGTAAATAAAAAACCCATAAAAAGGTTTTCATACAAAAACTCATTTTTCATCCGAGTATCCCCACAAATAGTATAAGAAATAATAGATCGATTTTGATTAAATTTAATCAACATCTTAAGAGCGTATCGAAACTAAAATTATTTTAATAATAACTTTAAAATTGATTTGTATGTGTAAACTTATAAACGTTAAATCTAAAATAGCCGAATGTAAAATCTATTTATACAATTCTTGGTTAAGTTATATAAGCTTAAGCTTGTAACCCTAGAAAGGACTGCTGAGTTAAGTTGCTATATCTCCTAAATCAAATGTTTTTTTAAAAAAAATCCAATTTTCTACAGTTTTTTTTCCATTGCTGTTATATGATATAGTGCACAGATCTTGACGGTTGCGGCAAATGCAATAAACACAATAAACTGTGCCTAGTTCCTTCAAATAGAGGGACTAGTTTGCATAGAAACAGACAGACAGTTGGACTCTGCTTTTGAAGCTGAAGAAATATATATATTACTAGCTTATACCCGCGGCGTTGCTCGCATTTCCTAACTATATTTATTTAAATTTTGATTCTTATAAATATTTATTATTGTCGATCGAGGGCACGGTAAAAAAATTGCTATGAAACTTCCTTCCCCACACACTTACACACTTACACACTTCCACACACTAACACTCGTGGATATTATAGTTTTTATTTAATGTAAAATTATACTCATGAATATTATCATTTTTCGTTTATGAGTGGGTGGTTGTGTGGGGGTGGTGATGACACAACAAACTATAGCTATAAACATTCCCTGGACTTCAAGGAATATATTATAAAAGATTTCATCAAGATCCTTTAAACGGTTTTCAAGTTTATCGCGAACATACAGACAGACATTCACTTTTATATATATAGATAAATACTTTATGGCGTTGGAAACGTTCACATAATTCGTGACAAAATTATAATATCCTCTGCAAGGGTATAAGCAAATTTTTAAGCCATTGAAGCTTTGAACGTAGACCAACACGAAAACAAAATAATAATGCAAAATTATTAAGAAGAACTCACTTTAATACTTTGCTACTCATATTTATAACATAAGCTCGTCTATGTCTATTAATAAAGAATAATTGGATTTGTTTTCTTCATTTTCTTTGGTTTTTTTCTTAGAATTTAATTAATAACACAATCAACATTTCAATATTGTTATTAGTATCATGGTGTCGAGCTTAAACGCCGGGCTTCTACATTTCAAGCCAAAACATTATTTAGAATTTGAGTAAGAATAGAACAAATCCTCACTTACAATGTACTTGAAATATAAAATAAAATATAATAAGGCCTGTTCCGAATTCCATTCCGAATCAAATCCACATAATAGCGTGTAGCATACTTTCTAGCGCAGAGTATAATTAAAGTCCTTGCTTTCTGGCATATTCATTTAATTAACTGACGCACCCAAAAGCATGCTTTAGCTATTTATGTGGAATTAGTTCGAGAGTGGAATTCAGAACAGGCCTGATTGATTTCAGTGAGTTTTGCAACACTGCTTGTCCAGTGCGGTAATAAATTTTCGTTGCTCCGAGAAAAATTATAGAAAATTATTTCTTAATTTAGAAATATATAGACAAGTCCACTTTCTAGTGGCCCAAAACAGTGCGAGTGTTCGGCTTTCTGCCAAAACGGTGAAAAATAAACCACAATCGCGAGTGAAGTAAGCAAATGGTTTTCAGCGCGTACGCGCTGTGCACTTTTGCTGTAGGCATCAAAGGGGTGCTCCACTGACAATTTGCAAAGGTGTGTGTACACTGCCACTGCACCAGTGCTGTAAAAAACTTTTAGTCGTGCGATTACTTTAAAGAAACAATTAATCGATATTGCGTGCGTGCGATAACATCGGCTACCTCTCGATACTACAAGTTATTGCTAATTAGCTAATTATGGATAATGATACACCCCAGCATAAGTCCATCGACTTTGAGTCGATGAATGTAATTGCTGGTGCAACTCCCGCAGAAATTCGTGCCATGGTGCGATCCCAAACTCGCCAACACTGGTCAGGCGAAAGCGCAGCCTCAAATACCACGAGCAGCATTTCTAACTGGGTATCCACCTCCTGCAGCACAACCTCTACGTTGACTTCCACAAACTCAACGATCTCGTCCCCGTACAACTTCACTTCCACTCTGAGTGGCAGTGTATGTACCACCACCATCAGCACGAGCCTCAGCAGCGCACTTGTAAGTGATTCAGCCAACCCCCAAACTCATCCAGTGTGGCAGAAAACTGCCATCAAGAAAAGAGCGATCAAGAAGAGAGCAGGCGCAGCGCTCTCCCCTAAAGTTGTCAAGAAGGCAACCGTTTTACAGCACGTGCCGAGCACCGCAAACCGCTTCCAAGCTCTTACCGATGAGGAAGATATGGAAATGGGCAACAATTCCTCCACGGACATTGACGAGCCCTGCACTTCAAAAACCGCGCTTAACCGTGCCACGACGGAAAGCGAATCACAACAACAGCAGAAAGTTGCTAAACCATCTGCCGCCGCTGCCCCGCAAAATCGCCGCTCCACCAAGGTTCCCAGGATTATGGTTCCCGATGTTGTTAACTTTTCCGCATTCTGCAGCGAGCTGGACGCTCTTATAGGAGACGCCTACACCGTGAAGGCACTTAACTCGGGAGACTGCGCTATCCAGTGCAACTCCTCGGACACCTACAGGTCGGTGGCCCGACATTTTCGGGAAAAGGGAACCCTTTTCCATCACCACCAACTACCAGAAGACCGGCCCTTCCGCATAGTATTGCGCAACATCCACCATGGAGTCCCATCGGAGGATATTGTAGCATGCCTGCAGAAAGAAGGTCACTGTGTCACGCGGATATACACCCCACGGAACCGAGCTACCTCACAGCCTCTTAACATGAGGTTCATTGACCTTAAAAAGGCTGAAAGCAACAAGCTTGTTAAAAACATTCTTGTTGTTTGCAAACATAAAGTGAGCTGGGAGAAGCCTCGCAAGCAATCTGAGCCTACTCAATGCCAAAGGTGCCAAGAGTACGGCCACACCAAGGCATACTGCACACGGCATTATATATGCAGGGAGTGTGGTGATAACCACCCAACTCAGGATTGCAAGCTCGGAAATGATGACCCTAGGTGCTGCTATCATTGCGGCAACCCCCACGCGGCCAATTTTAAAGGCTGCGAAAAATACCTCAAAACTGCGTTTAGTCACAAGCACCAGCCAAAGGCCAGTTATCCTACTGCCACAGGTTTCGCCAACCATCCACCCCGACTCAGCCCACCTGCCCACAACGTTGGCGAACAAACTTTCGCGAGCGTGGCCAGAGGCAGTCAGCCTGTCGATCAGCGCAACCAGCCCCACTTAAAGGCAGTGTACACGCCGCCCTCCTCGCCCTCCTCGCTCACCAGTGCTACGCTGGATTCCAGGCTGGAACTGCTTTTCACAAGGCTCGACAGGATGATGTCCCTCGTAGAGACCCTCTTGCAAGCGCTTCTACAGACGCGCACCTCCCCCTCTGCTCTTCACAATGGGTGTCCTTAAGATAGCAGCTTGGAATGCCAATGGGGCCTCGTCGAAGATCAACGAGATCCTCGCCTTCATCGAACTCCACGACATCGACATCCTCCTGCTGTCAGAATCCCACTTCTGCTCTCGGTCCACCTTTAGGGTCCCCGGCTTTACCCTACATACTGCCAACCATCCGGATGACAGTCAACACGGAGGTGCGGCGATCCTTATAAGATCGTCCATCTCTCATCAACCCTCCTCCACGCTCTCGGAAGATCATATCCAGGCAGTCACGATTCAGCTATCTGCAAGCAGAGGTAACTTTAACGTTGCCTCGGTGTACTGCCCCCCTGCCTACAGATGGACAGACGCCGACGTCGTGCCATTCCTCACCCAACTCGGTACTAAGTTCCTAGCGGCAGGTGACTGGAATGCTAAGCACAGGTGGTGGGGCAACTATAGGATGTGCCCTAGAGGCAGGGTTCTGTTTTCTGCCCTAGCTGACGAGAGCATCGACATCGTTGCAACTGGAGAAGCTACGTGCTACCCCTATCGTGCAAACGCCACTCCCAGTGCCATTGACTTTGGAATTTCTAAAGGCTTTAGACAGCAACAAGTCAAAGTTCAAGTGCTGACTGAGCTGTCATCTGACCACCTCCCGCTGCTCTTTGAGTTGGACGAAGACGCACAATTCTTCAAAGGAGTAGCCAAAATGCTGCCACCGAACGCTGACATAGAGGCCTTTAAAGTGCATTTAGAAGCTTCTGTGGAACTCAACGCTCCCATCAACACTCGCAGAGAGCTTGAGGCGTACGTCGACCGCTTTGCATCCAACATTGCTGAGGCTGCGCGGTGGGCTACGCCTACCCCACGCCAAGCTCGTCCCCCGACCGTTAGGAGGGCGCCCATTTTGAACTCGGAGGCAAGGGCTCTGCTCAGCTACAAAAGGCGCCTCAGAAGGCAGTACATCGCGTCAGGTGACCCTGGCGTTAAGCTACTCCTCTCAAGCGTCACCAATAGACTGCACCGGTTGCTTGCCAAGAACCGCCAGGAAAACCTTGATACCCTGCTGGAGGGAGCTGGCCCAGATAACAACAGCGACTTCTCAATATGGAAGCTCACAAGAGGAATTAAGAGACAACCGGCGTTCCAATCACCCATCTTGAGCCACAGTGGCCTCTGGCTCAAAACGGATGATGACAAAGCGAACGCTTATGCTGCGCACCTCTCCTCGACCTTCATGCCATTTAATCTATCTGACGACTCCCTCCGTGACGAAATCACAAACGCTTTGGATGCTCCAGTTCTACCGGCCCGCCCTATAAGACATACCACGCCGCAGGAGGTGTCGTTACAACTAAAATCGCTCCAAACCAAAAAGACCCCTGGATACGATGGCATCGACAACCGAGCAGCGAAATCTCTGCCACGCAAAGGAGTCCTAGCCCTAGTAAAAATCTTCAACGCCATGCTTAGACTAGGGCACTTTCCAAGGCAGTGGAAGCGTGCGCGGATTGTAATGATCCCCAAAGCCGGCAAGCCTCCAACGAAGATCGACTCATACCGACCGATCAGCTTGCTAGCCACCTTCTCCAAGGTTTTTGAGCGAATTCTGCTAACCCGGATGATGGAACTGCCTCAGGTATTGAGCCACATACCACCACATCAATTTGGCTTCAGGAAGTCCCATGGTTGCCCTGAACAAGTGCAACGCTTGGTCAACCAGGTCACACTTGGCTTTGAGCAAAAGCAGTACACTGTCGGCGTCTTTCTCGACGTGAAACAAGCATTCGACAAGGTATGGCATAAGGGTCTGTTATACAAAATGAAAAATCTCCTCCCTGCACCTTTCTATGCCATCCTGAGATCCTTTATCACTGATCGAACATTCGACGTAGCAGTGAAAGACTCTCGTTCCCGCCTGCTACAAGTTCATGCAGGGGTTCCGCAGGGAAGTGTTCTCGGACCTTTCTTGTACACTCTGTACACCGCTGACATGCCAGCCCCCGTCAACAACACGGAAGATCCTGCCCCTGCCAAGCTACTCCTGGCCACTTACGCGGATGACACTGCCATGCTTGCGTCCCACCCATCGCTGCAAACTGCCTCCGAAGCAGTCCAGGAATGGCTGCATTCAATGGAGCGATGGTCTGCCAGATGGAACATTGCCATCAATTGCGCGAAATCGGCCTGTGTGACTTTCACTCTTCGGCGACGCGGGACTCTACCCAGCCTCTCCTACGACGGTGACGCCATAAATAACGTCAGCTCCCACTGCTACTTGGGTGTCCACCTGGACAGCAAGTTAATATGGAGAGCCCATATTACGGCAGTCAAATCCAAGTGCTTGCAAAAACTGCAGAAGCTTGACTGGCTCCTACGTTCAAGCAAGCTTCAACTGTCTACCAAGGCTCTGCTAATCAAAGCGATTATTACGCCCACATGGACCTACGCCATCCAGGTATGGGGCACTGCCTCAAGGAGCCAGCTTGACAGGCTTAGGGTCGTCCAAACGCGCGCAGCTCGGCGTGCATCCGGGCTTCCCTGGTATGTCACCAACTGCGCTATCCAGAGAGACTTGGGACTTGTACTGGTCGGGGACCAAATAAACCACCACAGCAGCCGATACGCCGACAAGCTCGCGGCGCACCCAAACTCGCTGGCGAATAGTCTTGCCGACCCTTTACCCCTCCGACGCCTAAAGAGATTTCATCCCACCGATCTCCCCACCCGCACGATCCCTTAATCCTGTAAACTCATAAATTTTTTGTAAATATAGTAAGTAAGGCATCCCTGTGTAACCATATTCCCTTCCCTTCATACGTTAGGTTAAGTTCAGAAGGCACTGAACGCTTCCAGCGATAATAAATAATATATAAAAAAAAAAAAAAAAAAAAAAAGATTGATTTCAATCTTCATTTTACAACACATTTTGGCAATGTTATCTTAAGCAAACGCTGAGTTCAGCTCTTGTTCTATACTCAATTTTACACTACAAGATTATATATGCTAAGTAATGTGAGTACCAGTTAGGATTTGTTGCTATATTAAGTTAAGTTAACTGCAAGTCATCGCAAAAAGTGCTGATCCAAAAGGAATTGCGAGCATGCTCTAATATAGCCATAAAGGACTAATACCCTAAGTGAGTATATAGCAGAGGAAATAACAAAATGCGGTGCGGCAGTTGATGGTGTGCGTGTGCGTGTGTGTGTGTGTGTGTGTGGTGTGTATAATGATGGTGCGCACTTTGATCTTTGGCTTCTGCCTTGCTTTTGACGTGCTGCCAGGTCCTGTCAGGCAAACAACAAAAACGTCAGACGGCAAAAGGGTTTTAAATAAATACGTGTATACAAAATCTTAAATAAAATATGTGTGCATGTGTGCGTGTGTGTGTGCGGCTCAAGACAATACGCTGCAAAATGAATTCAAGCTGAAAATTCATTTAAAACATTAGCACCCGCACACACACACACACACAGGCAGTCGCTGTGTAATTATGCACATATGCGTCTACTTGCCGATGGGTCCTTATGACATAAATTACATCAAGCACAAAATTTTAATATAATTTTCACTAAAAACGCGCGCGAAACTTTTTTAGTTGCTACTGTTGCTGTTGTTGACGATGATGAAGGCAACTTCAAAAGGCTAGGCACACACACACACACACACACACGCACACATACGCACAGCTAGAGAGGGTCGCGCGTGTGTGAAACAGGATATCCGTTGCGGAAGTTACAAATTTTCCACTTTCCACACACATGACATGGCTCCCGGGCACCTTGCACTCCAACATGCCAGAGTGTGTGTGTGTGTGTGTGTGTGGAGGGGTGTGCGGGTGCTGGTGCTGGTGTGGGCGGTTAGGCGTGGCACTAATGTGCCCTGCTTACGACGCCATTTTATATTTATTCCGTTCCATCAAGAAAAGCACTTGGCTGGCTTTTTCTGCCAGCTCAACTATTTTGCAGGGCGTCCTTTTAATCATTTGGCAAACTTTCTGTGACACGCAGCACTCCAGAGTCAACTACATTTTGTGTATGCCAAAAACTACTTGGCACACACACACACACACACACACACACACACACACACATGCATAGTGCTTTGGCTGCCTTTTAGTTTTTAATGTAATTTTGAGACACTTTTTTGCTGCTGTGTCACTTTGCAGTTTCAAATCGCAAGTGCACAAAGTTGGCGAACAACTTTTCTAAAATTATTCCCCCAATGGGTTTCGAAACGTTCTCCTAAAAAAAACCAAACTTATTTAAGAACTTTTCAAAAATTTCATTTGGGTTCTTTTTTATGTTTATTTGCGCAACATTTTCAAGTGTTTTTCTTATACGGGTATACTTGGCTTAAGCAATCGTATAAATAACAATTATTTCATTTATTTATTATCTGTAGCCCGTATGAAAAACATTATTTTTTCACAATTTTTCTAATAAAGTTACGACTTTTACTGAAATAATTTTCTAGACATTTTTTTTCAACTCTTTTGAAAGGGGAGTTGATAGGTATCAGAAAACTGGTTTAATAACAAGTAAGAATGCTATAATCGAGTATATCCGACTACAAAACTCCCTGTTATCTTCGTACACTTGCACATACACACACACATACACAAGGACGCGCACAAGCGACAGTACTGAATCTTGTTTATTGAATTACATGCGTGTTTATTATCGGATCGACTTGAAATTTGGACAGTACATTAAGAGTGAGTAAAGTGTTGTTCAAGCCAAATCCCAAAGCTATATCTTGAAAACTGTTACTGTAAAACAGTTTTTATCGAATTGCGAGGGAATGGGCCGCAATATCTCGGATCCAAAATAAGCTTGACTTGCGCCCGCTATACACGAACCTACATTCCAAATTTGGTGTCTCTATCTCTTATAGTTGCGACGCACATGGCCAAGTCGAGATCTGTTTTTATACTGATCAAGAATATATATACTTTATAGGGTCGGAGATGTCTCCTTCTGCCTGTTACATACATTTGCACAGATTTAGTACCCCATTTTTACCAGAGAGTTAACAAGTTATTGTCTTTTTAATTTGCGGTAAAATGAATTGTTGTAAGGTTAAACTATTATTCAAAACCTCTCTATAAGACTCACCAACTCTAAGTTTTGGCTTGGTATTTTTGACTAAATCTGATCAAAATCGGCTTACTATATCAAATAGTAACAATCGGTTGAAAAATTGTTTTATTCGAAACATTTTCTTCTTGATAAAGATATTCTGAGATAAGTCACTAAAACAAAGCTTCATTATGCTTTGAACAAGCTGACAAAATTTGAATATTAGCCTATCGGATAATAAATGCGGAAGATATTTGTGAAACAGCCGCCAACTGATATGCGCTGCTTGCCTGCACTGCTTGCTTGCTTAACTGCTTGATGGCTGTGTATTATGTTCTAACTCTGCCACAAAAAGTTTCCATCTGAATGTACAGTAAATGCTTAGTTGATAACTTGTTAGCAAAAATATTGAAAGCCAAGCCAATATTTATGCTCCACAATCAGAGACAGGAGAAAGTGACTGAGACAGAGACAAAGGACAAAGGACATCGCACCACCGAGCAGAGTTGAGCTGAGCAGAGCGTTTCAGCCGCTTGCCGACTCATAAATTTCATAGGGAAATTGTTAAATTTTAATAAAATCAAAGCGTATCAAACGAGATTTGTTCACCAGGCGACGATGACGACGACGGCGCTTCTTGTAGTCATCTGAGTTCTCGTCCTTGCCATCGTTATCCTTGTTCGCAGTCTGGTTATATCGCGTGTTTATTGCTGCAGCAGTCGCGACGAGCGCTTTAAAATAATTTAAGGCTACGCCTGCTGCTGTCATACAGGGGTTCGGGTTATCGTGGTTCTGGATGCGGGAAACGGGAAGCGAGGAGCGGGGAGCGGGGTTATCAAGGGGGTTGGACCCTTACCAACAATGCTCAATGGGCGCATCCTTAAAACGCGCGAGTCGAAGTCAACGTTGCTGCCGTTTTGTGACTCGTTAAAGGATTAAAATCATTTTAATGGATTTTTCAAGCTGTTGTTTTGTTATATAATTGTCGCTTCTATTGTGCCGCTGTCTGTGTGTGTCTTCGTATGTGTCTGTGTGTGTGTGTGTGTGTGTGTGTGTGTGTGTGCATTATGGGCGCATAAATAGGGCACACACTTGCACTGCGAGTTAACAAAAAGGCAGCGCGAATCTGTTTGCACGCCTGTCGAAAGGACTCGGCGCCTGACTGCCTGCTCATTTGTCATCATCCTTATGCTAATGTCCTCGCTCAGCGCTGTTAACGTAGCCGTAGCCATCCTCATTTGAGTTGAGAATGTAAGCCAGCAGTTTAAAAGGATCAAACAAGTGGAACTACTGATGACGCAACTGAAGCAATCTATTGTTTAATTGAATAAGTTTTCTTGGCTTTTAGAAAAACTACTGCAAGTGTTTCACAAATAATTCAAATACTTGTGTCTTAGTTGCCGAAAGTGCTAGATTGGATTGAAATTTGGTAAGGTGGAAGCTGATATACAATACTAAAATCAATTAAAACTAAAACCGGTTCAATCAAGTATCCAGTTACAAATGTAGCACACTTTAAGAAGATATCCGTAATTATATACGCACTCAGATCTGAATTACTTAAGATGATTAATGTTGATCTTTTAGTTCTTAGCAGCAGCCAAATTGGGTTGCAATTTAATACGATTTAATACAAAAGTCTGGCTATTGCCAACGGGGCCAATCTTTTGAGTCTTTCTTAGCCCATAAAAATATTAACTTACGGAAAGCCTTTAAAAGAAGCTTATCCTAGTTATCCAGTCCAATCCATCCACCTGACAGACAATGATACCTGCCCTAATGAGACAAAAGCGCCCCTGGCATTCTGTTCTTCCCCTCTTTCAGTTTACCATGATGAAAAGGGGTGTGGGATGTAAAAGGGGTATCGTATAAGTCTGCTGAGTCATAGTATATAGCGACGCTTTGCAATCATCTCTTTTTTACAAAAATATCCCATTTACACATCCTTGTTCCTTGTGGAATCTTTACTAACTAACCTGACCGACTGACTTACTCTGATTCATAAACAACGGCATTCTTTTGCATATTAGTTTCCAAATGATATATTAAATTGAAATAGACGAAATATTATACTCTTAAATATAAACAACTATATCAGGAGTATCTTTTACTCTCAAATATATCATCAAATACCTTTGAAAAAAGAATGTGTCGGAATACGTCGATATATAGCGATATATATCGATATATAGCTAGTATAGTATAGTTTTCAAATCACTAGCTTACCTGGCAACTTGAAGGGCAATCCAGCCATTAGTGGATCCGGTCCAAAGCGCTGGGGTCCAAAGGCGAACGGATGAAAACCCTGATGACGTACCTTCGAACGGGGCTCCCGTGGCCCATCCACAGTCACCTTGATGGCCTTCGTATAGGTGGCGATCTGTATGGGGTTCGTTGAGATGACAATTGTCAGCGTAAAGCTTTTACCTAGAAGATAAAGAGGGAGAGTTGAATATGGTATGTGGGTTTAATTAGCCCGCATTGCCATAAACTGGCAGAGTTTACAAGCAAAACCGCCAACTAAATCATCGTGTTCAGTTCAGTTCAGTTCAGTTGAGTTGAGTTGAGTTCAGTTCATTAGAAACGGTACGCAATCAGCGTTGGAAAATTACTGAGGGGTCGCAGCATCGCACCACCGTTAAATCCATTGCAATTTCAACATAAATTTATAGATTTTCAATGGACCATGGCAAAACAACCAGGTTGCCATGAAAGTATGGAATTCGCGAATAAAACTCCATGCAAAGTCAGTGCCAAATTAACCCCAGCTGAATTAGCAAAGTTCAAAAATGAAGCTGGCACGCAGACACCAAAAAATTTGAATGAATGAATGAATGAGTGAGTGAGTGAGTGAGTGAGTGAATGAGTGTCCATTCGAATGGCCTGTCTGGGACACTCACACATTGTCCAAATGCAATGCTCGGCAAAATGCAATATTAAGTAGCGTGCGGTGTCTTTGACATAGCCTTCTCTATTGTGGCTGCCGTTAGCCATCTAAGCCAACTCAGGGGTTGCCATAACAGCCACGTCAATGGACCCCAATGGGACTCCTTCCCGGCGCTAAAGCATGCATATTTCGAATATTCATAAAGCAGCGCAAACTTTCCATCGTGAATGTGAATGGGAATGCCAATTGGTATGGGTATGCCAATGTAAATGGGTACACTCAGCTTCAATATCATTTCCTTATATATATACATATTTATATGTATATATTCTAGCTGGCGCGAATACAGAATTCATGGGGCAAACACTTTGAATGCCAAACGCGTCAGTTAATCATGAGATGAGTATTGGGGGGGAGCTAATTGGAGGTTTCAAGTACATCGGATTCATTTGATGAGCCTGCAAAACGATTCTTGGTTGTAGACCTCGAAAAGACACTCGATGGCGCACTATCGATAATAATAATTGTAAACAATTAAGCCTGCTATAGTCGAGTATACCCGACTACGAAGCTGCCAGTTCTACAACTTCTTGATTGAAGAATATTCCCACGTGAATAACTTCTGTATTTATTATCCGATCAACTTGAAATTTTGACAGTAAATAATGTGTGACCAAAGTATTATACACGCCAAATCCCAAAGCTTTATCTTCAAAATGGTTGCTTTAAAACGTTTTTATCGAATTGCGAAGGAATGGGGGTAGATATCAGAGATTGAAAACAAATTTGATCTGAGTATGGTATAGAGGAGCCTACATTCCAAATTTGGTGTCTATAGCCCTTATAGCTTCTGAGATCGACGCATATATCTAGACAGACAGACGGACAAGGCCAAAACGAAATCTCTTTTGATGCTGATCAAGTACATATATACTTTGAAGGGTATAAGAGATGTCTCCTTCTGCCTGTTACATACATTTGCACAGATCTAATACCCCCATTTTAGCCATTTTATGGGTACAGGGAGTAAAAAGAGGTAGAAGTTTCACGGCACGAAAATCACCTGGAGAAACTAGGAATTCAGGGTGATGTTTTGAGCTTAGGGCCTTCCTTATGAATTAGAGTACCATCCAGTGTAAAAATAATAATAATTACAAGCTTGATTCACTGTGTGAAAATTAAGAAGAAGATTTGATGTCTTAAACTACTCTTCTTCCTTCATGATGTCAGACTATAGACTATAATATTCTTGCCATAACTAGAACAAGTTGAGAATTCTAATTATATACGCATTGTGTTCCCATTAAAATAGCTTAAACAGATTTAAATGCGCTACCAACGAAATTGAGTAAATAATTATTAAATAAAATGATTCGTTTAAAAGCCTAATCATATTGGGTGCAAGTGAGCTTTGCTGGTCAAAGCAATCTATTAATAAACAAATAGATTCAACGGACTTATCAGTCCACTGTTGTCATATTCATCAGTGTTCAGCAACCTTTGACCTGGCCGCATATCCATTTAACAACGGGCTGAAAACTGTCCTCAACATATGTATGTCCTGGCAATATGCTGCTGACAACGTTAACACACAGATGATTTGGGTTAGGAACTAAACTTTTCCTATCCATTTACCACTACTACTTTACCCACAAGGCCACATCGCATCCAGGATTTTATTGTGCGATATGAGTTTGTTCTATCCACAGAGAGAGAGAGAGAGAGAAGACACACAGACACACAGGAGACGGGGAAATTCGTAACTCATTTGCAAGTTTCTGATCTAAATCAACGCCATTTTGTTAACAACAAGAAGAACAACACGTGAAAAGCAAACAAAGTTCTTAGATTAATATTAAATTAAACGAAGCATGCAAAAAACGCAAGAAGGCGGGCATCATTAGGACAAAGGCGGCAACAACAACAGCTAAAACCCACCAACCCACCAGCCCACCAACCCACCATCCCCCACTTCTTCCAAAACCGAAAAGAAACAAGCAAGGCTGTTTTAGTTATCAAAATATCTCGACTCGGCAGATACCCTGTTAGCAAGATTGTGAACATAAGGAGTTCAATATTTGCTGTATTGATATTTCAAATATTTGCTTCGATATTATATACATACTCAGAAAAATAAATGGCCTTGAATGTAGAAAATAGCCATACTTTTGTAGCCAAATGCAGTAAATCATATTTTTCTCAGAATTTAAGAAGTATGTTGTTCAAATTTAGAAAAATTATTCTATTCAAATTTCTAAATTATTCTATTCTATTCTATTAAATAGAAATTATCTATTCTATTAAATACATAGAAATTATTTCTGGGTTTTAGGATGAATTTTATTATATGTCGATTTGCTGAATTCAATGACATTTATTTTTTTTTTTATTTTTATTTTTTTTATTTATTGTCTGGTTGTAATACTATATTAAATAAATTTGATTAGAAATTAAAAATAATATTTAAAATAAATACACTAAGACTTTAAACCAAAACAAATATTGCCAGCTTCGGCTTACAGTTCCTCTGGTTTTGGTTGAATTTATATTTCACTCAAGTTTTGGCTTAAACCAGAACCGAAACGGAGTTCCGGACTTAAGCCGGTTCGCTTAAAGCACATACTCTGCCTATTTTATTTATTTATTTATTATTAAACCAATGTACAAAGACTTTCTGGTTATGCTAGAACTAGCTTAACATACTTAAAGTTAAAATTATAATAATAATATCTAAAAAACAATTTTGAATATTATAAAAATAACTTCTTGAGTAGTTCCTTAATAAAAAATGCATTTTTACTTAAATATATAAATACTTTCAGATTGAATATAGCATTATACAAAATCCAATAATATTTAAAAAATTATCGATTTGTATCGATCAGCTTTAAATAACAATAGCATTGATATTTTGACAACCTGTACCCATAAAAGAGTATTAGATCTATGCAAATGTATGTCACGGGCGCAAGGAAGAATTTAGAACCTACACTCAGAAAAATAAATGCGTTCAAATGCAGAAAGTCGCCATACTTTTGTAGCCGGAGGCAGCTAGTCTATTGGGTAGAAATAATTTCTTTATCAAAAAAAAAAAAAAATTAATTTTACTTAAATTCAAAAAATAAATAATAAAAAATAAAAATAAATAATATTTTTTGAATTTAAGTAAAATTAATTTTTTTTTTGATAAAGAAATTATTTCTACCCAATAGAAAATATTTCTGGCTTTTAAGGTAACCTTTATTAAATGACGATTTTCTGAATTCTATTTAATATATTTTTTTATTTTTTGTATTTAATATCACAATCAACATTTTAAGATTGTTTTAAGTGATAGGTCTATATTATTAATAGCTGGGCTCGTACATTTTATGCAAAAACATTATTATATTCTAGATTCTATAGCATTAATTTTGCTGAGTGTAGAAAGTATATAAATATAGTTGTGATTAGTGTATCAATAGCCTTGCCTATATAACATATGCAGATAAAGTTTGTTTTGGTTCCAAAGTCAGTTAATCCTCCCCACTAACAAGTCGTCACATAAAATGCACTGCTTGCTTGCACTGCCGCTAAACTGCTTGAAGTTGTACTTGTGATGCCTGCTGCCGCCTGTTACATACGTTTACATTAGTTTATAACGCTCTCTCCTTTGAAACGGGCACAGGATATAAATATTGCCAGCTTCTGTCGGCGGCTGTGGGGAAGAAAACCCAAGAAAACCAACACAAGAAAACAAATGAACATAAGCAGGCGAAACGAACCAAGAAAACCAACAAAATGAAATGAAACTTTTTTAATTATGCGCCCTTGGCGCCCCAACCCACCGACAAGTTGCCGTGGAGCAAGCAACAAGCGAGCGACCAGCAACAACAGCAGGGGCGCATATTGGGGATGGGATGGGGAGGCTGGGGGGAGAGTTGCTGCTTGGTGGCACAGAATGGGATGGGGTGCGAGGCTCTACCAAAACGTCAACAAACTAACGAGATGGTAAAAAGGGTCGGCAAAAGTGGCTAAGACAAAAGGCTCGACTCTTTCAACGTTTTCGGCGTTTTGCCAAATGAGCAAAAATTGCAAATAAATCTGTTGCTGTTGGCCATTTTGTGCAGTGTTGGCTTAAAACAGGAGGTGGGCGTGGCAGCAGCAACAACAATAACAACAACAGAAACAGAAACAACGGCGACAAAGAACTTTGCTGCTAATAAGATGAAAACCATTAAAAGTCGACACAAGTCGCGTCCGTTGCAAGCCAAAAGGCGAAGAGATTGTGCGAGGGGGGGTGTAGGAGGTGGCGTGGGGGGTGGGGGTGTCGCAGGGGTTACTGAAAACTGGTAACTGTGTAGTGCCGGGTTAAAATGTTGTCATTTTCGCAACAAAGCAAAAATTATCACCACTTTGCAAAAGGCGACAACGGCAGCGAAGAGAAAACTCTGCACCCTTTTAAAGACCAAACAGTGCCAGAGTGTGTGTGTGTGTGTGTGTGTGTGTGTGTGTGTGTGTGTGTGTATGTTACTGTGTGTGTGTATACAGACGCTAAGTGATTTTAAAACAAAGTTTTTCAAACGTTTAACGTTACAATTTTACCGAGTGTAATAGAAAATGTTTCGTTAGCTCGCCTGCGTTTTAACTTTCGATGCTGATAATGAAGCAAGGAGCAGAGTACGCAGCCAGGACATGCCAAGGACAGAGAGACAGTGAGACAGTAAGAGAACTCTTAACAAGGGTTCAGCTCTATATGCGTAGGCAATTTAATGGCAAATGTTCGAGTGACTCTAACTCAGCCCACAGTGCTGTAATGTCGTTAGTAGCATGGCGCCATAATTATAATTTGACATAAGACAAGAAGTCTGAGGTTGACAACAAAATGACATTTTAAATACACACTCAGGCAGGACACAACCCTCCAAGAACGCTAACCCCTATTACCTTGCCACACCTCAACCCCCACACCCCACTACCCACTCCTCGCCCCATCTTGGCTTGGTTGTGCGTATTTAGACACTTAACAGATCATAATTTTAACACTTTGCCTAATGCCCATTGAACGTTGACGGTTGTGGAATGGGCAGCTTTGAGAGTCCTTGGGGCTTCATATTAATGGGGTTACGAGTCCTCAGTTGAGTTCTGAGTGTTGTTTTGCTCTGCACAGATGTAAGAACCTCTAATAGTACAACTTTTTCGTAAGATTTTATGTCCTAAAGTAGATATACCCAACTAATGAGTTAGGAACAGAAATAATCTTACATTTCAGCATAGGCATTCCTAAACTCAGAGTAAAGTTGGCTAACAAAAGCTTATAACCAAAGGTACGTATTGGGAATAGAACTTGAGAAGCAGTTAGCAAAGTACACTCAGAAAAAAAGCAATATAATGCAGCAAATTTCCCTATAATAAAGGTCCATGAAATATTTTCTATTTGGTAGAATTAATTAATAAACTTAAGAATTAGGAGCCCTTCAGTGCACAGATTGAAAAAGGGCATTTAGCAAAAAGTTGAGAGATGTGATGAAATAATGATATAGTTAAAAAAATTCCTTTAAGAATATAAAATCAAATATATATATTCTAGAAGCCATATATACAGAAATAGTTTTCATCTAACCCAATATAAAATAAATAAGATACAATAGCTAAAAATAATCGTCAGTAATGTTAAAATTTTTTGTTGTTTAAGGTAAATACCTTTATTAATTAATTCAATTAAATAAATCTGTGCACTGGCCGGCTCATAAATTTCTAAAATTCCAGCTGAAGGCCCTGGGCAGCCACACTTCTCATATAGATATATAGATAGATATATATATATATATATTTCTTCGTTTTTTATTAAACAATTTTCATATATTTTTATTAAACGACTTCTCTGCTACCTATCGTGACAGCTTAAGCAAGTTATACTTCATATAGTTTGGAGAAAATGATTAGTTTTGAAATAAATAGCTAAATAAACATTTCTTAAATTAAACAAGTAAGAATGCTATAGTCGAGTATACCCGACTACAAAACTCCCTGTACACAGGTCCAAAATTTCCGATCGCATCTTCGTTTACTTAAGCATAGACACACACATACACAAAGCCGCCCACACACAAGCAACAGCGCAAGCGATGCATTTTAAGTCGTGGCTGTTCTGCTTCTCCTTTGCCCCCTCACTTGAGTACTGCATTTGTTTGTTGAATAACTTCCGTGTTTATCATCTGATCGACTTGAAATTTGGACAGTAGATTCAGAGTGACTAAAGTATTATACATGCCAAAACTCAAAGGTATATCTTTAAAAGTGTGGCTGTAAAACGTTTTAATCGAATTGCGGGGGAACGGGGGGAGATTTCTGACATGGGACACAAACTTGATCTGTGTATGGTATACAGGAACCTACATTCCAAATTTTGGTGTCTCTTGCTCTTATAGTTGCTGTGATCGACGCGTTCATCCGGACAGACGGACAGACAGACGGACATTTGCACAAATCCAATACCCCCTTTTTAACCATTTTATGGGTACAGGGAGTAAAAAAAAAACTAAGACTAGCTGCCTTTGGCTACAAAAATAAGCCGACTCTCGGCATCTTAGTGCATTTTATTTTGCTGAGTGTAGAAGTATCCCTTAAAGCATATTTTCTTAGTAGCAAGTCCTTGATAGCTCACCATATAAGAAATAAAATGATTTAAGCTCACATGCATATACTCCTTCTAGATTTCACCAAGCACAACTATTCTCAGGTCGATTATTATTTTCTTCTATGCTTAAATTCGTGGAAACCTTAATTCATTTTAAATTCAAGCGCAAATATACAAATCCCTGATATTTTATTTTTGGTTAAAGATTCATATAAAGTTGAGCACACAAAATCCCAAGATTTTATGAGTACTACTTCTAATTTGTGACTGACATTTCTTCTATGCATTAGTATCTATCAACTTTGACCTTTTCAAGTAGTTTTTTTGTATTCCTAGCAGACGAAAAAAGAACACTTTCACTGTGGACTTGTCGCGCGCGTTTTAAGTCGCTACAAAAACGCGCTGTGCAAAAATCGCTTCTGCTCGCGTATACTGTGTGCCCGTATCCTGCCTCCTTTGTTTGGCTCAACGTTTATGCTTCTTCTGTTTCGCTGTCTGCCATAAATATTCATATGTTTATTTTATACATTTTTGGCAACAAAAATGCTGCACTTTCTTTGTCCCCAGCTCCCAAACTCTGCTTTTCTATAGACAGTAGCTAGTTTTCTCTCAGAGCCACCACCCCACACCCATACCCGTACCCCTACCCCTACTCCTACCCCGTAGCTAGTCCTGTTGCCCATTTTTGGTTTACTCCTGCTCCTGTTCCAGCTCCTGCTCCTGCTCCTGCTCCTGTTTCTGCTATTGCTGCTGTTGTTGTTGTCAGCTTTGAGCATTTGTCGCCGCTTTGCCGTTGGCTTTCACTTGTTAGAGCGGGGAATTGGAGGGTTCTGGGGGTCTGGGGGGTACAGGGTTCAGGGCATGGTTTAATAATCATAAATTTTAACCCTTTTTAGCGCGACTTTTGGCCCTGTTTGTCCTTGTTACTGTTGCTGTTGCTGTGTTGACATCCGTTTTGTTCTTTGGCAGCCGTTTAACCCGATTTGTAATACATGGCCCAAGGGCAGTGTCAGTGACGTTGACTTTATTGTTACTTTTGTAACTGCTGTTACTGTTACTGCTGTTGTTGTTGTTGCTGTTGTTGTTATTCATCTAGCAAGTTTCCCAAAATGCCAGCACAGATGAGCTGCAACGGCAGCAGCAACAGCAGCCGCCAAAAAGGAAATTAAATTTCCAGTGGAGTCAAAAATGATATTGGCAATAAATGAAGACGCAGCAGACGCGACGCGCCCTGCAATTACTATGCTCAGTTTTCAGGTCCTGGCGGTGGTGGGTTTGCCCACTAAGTATATAGCAAGGATGCGTTGCCAAACAGGAAGCCGGAATCGACGTTTATTAAAACGGAAACTCGAGACAACTGTGCGGCGGCAAAAATACAACGGCAAAAAACGCGACTACAGCGATGAAGATGAAGATGACGATGAAGATGAAGACAAAGTTGAAGGCGATAGCAAGGACATAATTCTGTCTTTACTTGCCAATGGTAAACAATGTCCTTGGGCCCGACGGCTGCCCTGATGCTGTCTGACTGATAAGCCCTCGCCACGCCCCCGCTCCCTGCTCCCTGCTCCGTACAGCAAATGTAGTTGGCCATATAAAGCGGCTGGGTGCCACCACCACCCCCAAAAAAAAAAATATATCCTTGAAAATGACCAACGGCAGCGAAGCCCAAAAGGCCGCTAAATTGCAATTTTCAAGATTTAAGCGTGAACAATAAATGTCACATAATCTGTAAGTAGCTAAATAAAAGCGCCCGCAGCCAAGTGACTCCAGACAGGACCTCATCCTGAACCTGGCTCGAGGTCGAATTTGAAATCGAATTCGTTTCGACGCCGCCGCCGCTCGCTATTTAATTTAATTTATCGCATTTTAAACAGGCGACAAACAATAAAGAAAGCGAAAGCTACAACAAAATAATACAACAAATTTATTTGTTGTTTCCTTTGGTCGGTTTTAGGCCTGACACATTGATTGCGGCTTTGTCTTTTATATTCCTGGGGTCCTGCGTAGTCGCCAGGGCCTATAAATCTATTGGGCCCACAGCTCGCAATTTGTAAGTGCTTCACACGATAAGCAACAGCTGGGACAAAGTCAACGAAAGAACTGAATAAAACAGTTAGATATAACTTATTCAATTTCTTATTTTTCAAGCAATATATTGAGCGCATTCAGCAGAACTAATCGCTGACCAATTTCCGCTGCTTTTTGTCTATTGTGACTCTGAACTTTAAGCCAAACCTTTGCTCCTTTCGGCCAGCGAACTGAGTAGGCTACTTCTAAGGAGTGCTTACTATTGAATCCTTCCGAAAAGACAAATCAGTCAGCGCTTAGCTCTGCTGAATGGGTCCCAAAACTATACCTAAGATATGATGATGATGATATTCGACACATAAAAAGTCCAGCATCAAAAGTCTTACAAAACATTCGAGTACCTTACTTTTAAGGAAGTTTTTGACATAATAATTCCCATCCTTATTAAGCAAACAAAACTATATTTCTGGGATCTTAACATTAAGAGATAATTACTATTAGAAAATCAAACTTTCTATACTATCTTAAGCTCAACCTAAATATACTTGCAATGACAAATTGTTATGGAAACAACTTTTTTGTTTTTCCACATATTTATACTCTGTTGCAGATGGAAAATAGGAGTATTTTGGGTTTGTTAAATGTCCGTCTGTCCGTGGATGAACACAATTTGAGCTTAGAGTAACCAAATTTGGTGCACATGTTGCTGTATGCCCTGAGTTTATAAGGTGTCATGGTCGCCCCTTCACTCCCACTCCTTACCCCGCAATTTAGCGAAGACCTATATCTTCCACATTCTTTAAGTAATCGTCATCAAATTTGGCATACAGACTTATGCTGAGCAATATGTCTGCCACCCCAACCACTCCACGCAAATCGCAAAAACTTACCCCAAAAACGTTTTTGACAGTTGTATATCTCCTACAGTTTCATAGCTAGAGTCACCAAATTTGGTATACAGCAATACGTGGACCCACTAAACAAATCCACATCAGAACCTCACACGCTCCCCCGCAAAATCTACATTTCCTTACCAAATTTGAGATACAGACTACTGTTTTCTTTACCTATCTTTCCGATCCCACAAAGAAGTAAATTATACCGGACTGCGAACAGAGTATTCTGCTGTCGGGTAAGTCGGAAAGCAACATTCTTACTTGTTATGTTTTTACTTATCAAGTGTAGTTATGCTATATGCGATGCTTTACCATATGTTTCAGTGTTTCATACTCAGCTGTCCAAATCACTTACCTTCCCCTTTCGGCGTCAACTGTCGCCCGATGCGGGCTGGAAAAGCCTATGACACATTTCATTATACAAATATCAATTAGGCCCACTGCAAATACTAATTGTAAGTGTGTATGGCGAAGGACGTTTGCTGCCACCACCAAATATGGCAACGGCAGCAAGACGCACAACAAATGCCAGAGACCTGCCCACACCCACACACCCCGCACCACGCCAACAACTGGCATAAGGGCTGGGCTCTCAAGGCTGCAAATGTTAATGAAAATTAAAAATTCAACATCAAACTGAGAGACGCAGAACGCAGGACCATACAGGATTCGTCGACATCAAACGAGCCAAAGAACCAAATATACTTCAAGAGCGGGCGTACAGAGACTGGTGAAGGGGAAGGTGGATTCCCCAAAAGAAGTGTTAATGTGTTATCTGATTTATTTATGTTAAGCCCATGTGTGTGTGTGTGTGTGTGTGTGTGTGTGTGTGTGTGTATGTGTGTGCGAGTGTGTATATTCGTAAATTGCTTGAATTTGTGGAAATCGTGACTTCAATTAAATTCCATTCGATACTCAAGGAATTTTCAACTGATGATGCGCAAGTAATTTCCGAAATTGGATACTGTATGCCAACTGCAAACAAACAAACAAACAAACACACTTGCATACACACACACACACACATGTGTGTGTGCGTGTGTACTTTTGTATTAAATCAAATTTTAATTGCGCATACTTGTCCCTCAGCAAATATTTGCAGCGAGCTCGCCGCCTTTGACTCGCCTGCTGCTCTGCTTGCCAAAATGCTTTAGCGACAAGGAATTTAAGGCACCAACCAAATACACACACACACACACACACAAACACACACACTCAGTTACCAATGCTTTGCAAACAAACATTATGAGCAAACAAACAAACAAACAAACGCACAAACAAAAAATAGATTAAGCTGCAAAATACAATGACGCTGATACATATACCATAAACAAACGCCAGATCAATTTAGCATACCTCAGGTTGTTTTATAGCATTGTCAAGAACACGTTTCTAACCTCACAAAACATATATACGAGTATTCTTGATCAGCCTCCATAGTCATAATATCCGCCTGACGAAAGTGTCTGTCGTAATGAAACTTGACACAGATCCTTCTTTTTGCTGCTGACTGTACAGAGTATATCCGAACCGACCTAATCGGACCACTATAACATATAGCTGCCAAAGGAATGATCCATCAACAAAATTATAATGTTGTATGAAGAACTTTTTTGTTTATGAAGCTAACCTAACCAAACTTTTCGAAGCCGAGTCTCTAGAGAGTTTATTCAATCTGAATAAATTCGGCTGAAATTGGACCACTATATGATATAGCTACCATAGGATGAGTTTTTGTATGAAAACCTTTTTACTTCCCGTATCCGTAAAATGGGTAAAGAGAGCATAGTAAATCTATGCATTTGTATGTAACAGGCAGAAGAAGATATCTCCGACCCCATAAAGTGTATATATTCTTGATCTGTATCAAAAGAAATTTAGATTTGTCTGTCCGACTGTCTGTCTGTAAGAAGCCATCGATCTCAGGAACTATAAGAGCTAGAAACACAAAATTTGGAATGTAGGTTCCTGTATACCATACGCAGATCAAGTTTGTGTCCCATGTCAGAAATCTCCCCCCGTTCCCCCGAAATTTGATAAAAACGTTTCAGTTGTGTATAAAAACAATATAGTAGCTACCGGACGCTAAAGAGTTCTAAGTTCTAACTTGTTTCTCATTATTTTAACCAATTCTTATTATGATAAATTACTATTTTAATTGGAAAAACAAAAAAGTTGACCACCAGTGTTTTCAATTGCGATTATACTACATGATGCTAAAGTTCCCAGTTTTCTTTTATTTCTATAATATTTTTTAAAGAGCTGCTTGCTCAGAGGAGCGGAGCTCGCCTAATACCCCAGCAGAGGCAGGGGCAAGACGGGGCAAATGCTTGGGACCAACTAATGCCTAAATAAGTAGAAACTGCTGGCCATGTATCTTAGCGGCTGCGTTGCAAATCTGTCAAATGTCAGCGCCAGCAGCGACGCGACGTCGGCGTTGGCTCATTAAAAGCAAACAAAACAAAACGAAACGAAACGAAGAATAAACTCTGTTTCAGTTTTGGCTCAGTTTGTCTCAGTTAGCCCCCCCCCCCCCCCCCCCCGTACTGCCACCCCCTCCTCGTTGTTGTCAGCGTGCTCGGCTGTAGTTGACACCTGGCAAACTTTGCCAGTCGCTGGGCGCACAAAATGGCGTCGGCAGCGGCCTCTGTGCAACCATTTTGGCCGGGTGTTTATCACATTGCTGCTATTAATTAAGCTTAACGAGGTTACCGTTCGCAACCACACCCAGTCAAGCCATATATATGTATATATATATATATATATACTATATGTATGTATATAGAGAAAACAGAGAGCTAAGCTAAGGCATCTTGGACTGCTGCCGTGCAAATCCCCAGGCAACTTCATAATGAAATTGCGCCCTCATCTCATTAAAAGTCTTAAGCATTTTCTGGCTGCAAATTGATGCGTGCTATGCTGAAAAGGGTTCCTCCAAACAGTGGGGTGCGGTGGCCTGGGTTGGAGTCCTGTTGATGGGTGGGCAAAAACGCTTAGGATCAGCAGCAGATCAAGAAGCTGCCACGCCCAGCCAGCAGCAGGCAAACAGCTTTTTGGCAAACAAATATATAAAAAAAGAAGCCAAAAAAGCAGTCGCCAGTTTTTGTTTTTGTTTTTTTTTTGCCAGATGGCAGCTGCCAACGCTGTGGCGCATATTTAATTTTTAATGAAGTTTAATGGATGCCGGAAGCTTTAAGATGGATGCCCAGCGCCAAGCCCAAAGTAACGGCATATTCCTGCGCCCCCAAATAAGTATGCTAACATATTATTCACTTGCCAGCTGCCAGCGCGCAGTTCCTTCAAGCCTCACGCTGCAGCATCCTTAGTAAGGATAATGTGAAGCGCCCAGCCTAATGCTGGTAACTTAGGTATTCAGTAAACACATTAGCCCTGACTTATTTAACCTGTCCTTATGCTAACTTCAACTAGTTCGCTCAATAACACTAGTCTATAACCAACTATGGTCTCCCAACCAACAAAATCCCTGATAATGCCGCTTTATGCACCTCAATTCTTGCTGAGATGCCTCAAGACTGTTGGGTGACTATTTGTGATTGCTTCTAAGGATAACAGGTCCTCAGAAATACAACAATCGATTGAAAATTTACTTCAAATCTATGAAATCTCAGAAATCTATTGAAATCTTGTAGTTTGTGTATGATAGAGTTTGAGTAGTGTCCCTAAACAGTCATAACATTGGAAACTATTCCCAGCTTTCATTGGCATAAATTTCACTTTCTTCATAAAAGCTCAATCTACATTTATGTGCTAAATTTTCGCACATTTTGAAGTCAATTTGTTTAAAAAATGTTGTTTTTTAAATTCTACAACTTGAGACTTTACAAATACCTACATAAACACAAAAGTTGTTCACACAAAAACTATTTGATTCCATTCGATTGTTCCTTTGCTAGCTTTTAGATATAGTTATTAGATTTTAACAAGACTTGGTGAAAATAAAAAAGCAAGTCGTTATATGGAAATCTGAGTTTGGTTGCTATATCTTAAAAAACAAAACAATGTTTCATTCAAAAACTCAATTTTCTATCGATCTTTCATATGATAGCTATAAGATATAGAAATGCGATTCTAAGTATGCTTCACTTTGGTGAGTTTGGTCAAGATTTCTTAGAAAACATAAGTGTTTTTCATAGTTTTCCTTTCAATGGTTTACCGATCGTTCTAATATTTCAAAAATTATAACTACAAACGTATGAAAAACAAACAATTCTCATTGAAATTAAATGTTTTTATCCCAGAAATGTCAAATAAAAGTAATCAAAGAAACTCATACTTGAGAAAAAGAACTATATGAATGGGAAAATGTTAGATATACTTTTTGGGGATAATACTAGAAACAGAAAAACTCTTTTATTTTTAATTTTAATTTTAAAAATTGATTAATAACTTTTATTATTGTTTCTAATCTAAGATACTAATCTTCTTATATTAATTGACAATGAGCTATATAATAATATTTAAATATACTTTAATTATTATTTCATAATTTTTTTTAAACGAAAAATAAAAGTAATTTTTCAATTTTTTGATAAAAATCAACAAATAATTTTTGTATAACAACTAGTTTAAGCTGTCAAAAGTGCACAAGTTAAATAAATATGGAAAATCTTAACAAAAACACAAAAAATAACAAACAAAAGTATTAATAATAAGAATTTTTATTTTAAAATGATAAACCCCTACGGTCCCTGTTTTATCCGGCTCTATATTATACATAATTCGCAATAGTATAAATAAATGTACATCAACTGGGAAACATATGTACATCATTATATAATACAATATATAATCTATATAATAAGTAGCTTTTAATAAGACAAACGAATGCCAAAAGGCATTTCATATGCTAAATAAATGACATAGCTCAGGTTTAGTGTTAAGATTTGAGTTTTGAGTTAGAAGCATTTCAGAGCAAAGGACTTGTAGGTAAGCAAAGGAATTATGCCATCTATTTGGCTCTTTTGCTGTGGCAATACTTGACTATTATTAATTTATTAATCTTTTATGCTTGAAGAGCTACTTGAACGTAACATATTCGCCCAAAAATGTTGCACATGCAACATGGGCTCCAAGTGCAATTAACTAATGAAATGCAGTCCATTCAGAAGTGCAGAGCATTGGGGCCGTTGTTGCCAGGATGCCAGGATGCCCCTGCCGTTGCAACTGGTCAGGGCTCAAGTGGCAAGGCGTCGGAATCAACAGAGCGATAAGCAGGCCATAATCACGGTGCACGTTAACTTGCAGTTAATTAACATATTATCGTAAATGCAGGGCAACAACAACAACAACAAGAACAAGAGAAGAGCAACAATTAAATACGACAGAGGCAACAAGAAACTAAGCTTCAGTTATTGCTGGCAATGCTAATGCACTTTGGTAATGCACTTCAAAGTGCTTACACATCAATGTGCAACATGCAACGTGCAACATACATCTCATTTACATGCATATGGCAACAATAATTACATGTGCTCGGCCTCCCCCGTTTCCGTTGCCGTCCAGAAGATTTTAATTCATTAGTAGACAACGGCCAAATGCATTTCCCATGTGTGTGGATTATGCAGTTTCCGCTTGAATGCAATTGCAGCTGCTGCTTTTACAGTTGCAACAACCGATGCCGTTGCCGATTCCGTTGCCGATTCCGTTGCCGTTGCCGTTGCCGTTGCCGTTGCCGTAGCCGCCATTTTATCTAATTGCGCCCACATTACGCATACGCAGCATAGTCCACATAATTAAAATTACGAGTGCACAAAAAACCCCAACGACGGTAGTGCTCCAACGAGGGCTGCTCGACAAATCAATGAAATGTGCTGCAGAGATGTGTTATTCACAATTTATATCTATATAAAAATAATGTAGGTATCAAAAACTCGAAAAATTCTACACCGATTGAGCTTAAAATTTGACAAAATATACAGTTCGCTACAAGGATGATGTGTTCATATATTTTTCGCATGAATAACATACAGGTGACCACGAGTAAACAGCTTTTACGGTCAACAGTGAAAGATGAGAACAAAGAAGGCGGATTTAAAACATTCAGTACACATATCCGACCTCATTAGGCTTCTCCTATCAAATCTATTTGTACAATGTTGCCCAGTTCAGTCCTGACTGACTGACTGATTGGCAATCATCGCACAGCCCACGCCGTAAGAGCTAGAACGCTACCCCCATAGGCGGAAAAACTGTTGCATGAAACTTGAAAAATCTACTCCCACCCTTAACCATGGTCGGGAAATGGGCTTAAGGGCAAGTTAGCGAAAGAAGGTTTTGATATATCGGTTTCTTAGTTCTTCACACCCTATACAATAAATCATAAGTCACGGAAGAGAAAAGAGCGGAAAGTTATTTTTATTTTATACTAGCTTATACCCGCGGCGTTGCTCGCATTTCCTAGCTATATTTATTTAAATTTTGATTCTTATAAATATTTAAATATCCCTCGATCGACGGGCACGGTAAAAAAATTGCTATGAAACTTCCTTCCCCACACACTTACACACTTACACACACTAACACTCGTGGATATTATAGTTTTTATTTAATGTAAAATTATACTCATGAATATTATCATTTTTCGTTTATGAGTGGGTGGTTGTGTGGGGGTGGTGATGACACAACAAACTATAGCTATAAACATTCCCTGGACTTCAAGGAATATATTATAAAAGATTTCATCAAGATCCTTTAAACGGTTTTCAAGTTTATCGCGAACATACAGACAGACATTCACTTTTATATATATAGATTTCATATTTATAGACGATACCGTCGAAGGAGAGACCCTATGAGGTCCTTCTCTGTTGATCTACTCAGCCGTATCTTGAAAGCATTACAGTTATAACATAATAAATAATAATGTAAGCTAATTTATTTATTTATGTGTAATGAACTGAAGAAGACGTTTCCGACCCAATAAAGTATATATACTCTGAATAAGCATCAATAGCCGACACGATATAGTGATATCCGTCCGTTTCTATGCAAACTAGTCTCTCAGTTTTGAAGCTATTGTAATAAAACTTGGCACACATCCTTCTTTTTGCTGCGGGCTATACATATGTTGGAACCGGCCGGATCGGACCACTATAACATATAGCTGGCATATGAAGCAACGGTCAAAGACTATGTTTTTGTATGAAAAACATCTTTGGTTATTAAGATAACCTCTCCAAACTCACCCAAACCGAGTCTCTGGAGAGTTTATACTATCTGACCAAAGTTGGTCAAAAACGTACCATTATATCATATAGCTGCCATAGGAACAATCGGGTGAAAAATGAGTTTTTGTATGGAAAACTTTTTGTTTTTACAAATATTACATTCAATTTAAGTGAGATATTTATTATACTTCATATAGTTTTCTACAATTCTATTAAAATCTGACCACATAACTCCCATAGAAACAATCAGACGAAAACTGAATTTTGTAGAAAAAACATTGCTGCTTGGGTATATAGCCTCGGCACGCCGAAGAACCTTTCCTTCCTTTCTTGTTTATATAACGAATTTGATGAAACTGTGCTAAGTAACTGATATATTACAAATTGAAATTCAAATAAACATACATAATCGAAAGGACCAGAGGTGGACTGTCCTGGCAATCAGGCTGAGCACGAGCTGCTCTCCATCCATCTCTTCTATAGATATGTGTTAACTAATAAGCTATAACAACTTTATGGTTAACTCTTCGAGCAGTCCTCGCTAATCGCTTAAAACTCCATTGAAGCGCATGAAGCAGAAACATGTTAAAATCGTAGTATGCAACGGGGGCGTTCAACATTCGGCATTCATCGTTCAGCGTCTGCAGCCTTGACGACTGCAAGTGGTATTAGTTGTAGCAACAACAACAACAACAACAACTGCAACATCACTTTTTCTAGTACAACGGATTTGCATTTGTTTGCTAATTGAAATTAAGCAAATACGAGCATATATTCGGGGGGGGCAAGGGCACTGCGTGGGGACTTGACCCACGTAATCCTTTTGTAGCGCATTAAAACTTATGGCGTGAGCGGAAAAGGGTAACTGCGTCAGATAATTTAAATCCATTTGTACAAACATTTGACGCTGCTTTCAAGCTCTCAATGTATGTATATTTTTTCACTTATTTTTATTTTTCTGGTAATTAGTAAGAAAAGAGACCGGCAATGGGACAGAGACCGTACCGTACCGTAACCGGGTCCCATAATCAAATGTTTAAAAAAAGATTTGCAAGTAAATCCCAAGGAATTATTTGCCACTTGAAACGTTTAAAAATGCCAACAAGAATCTGTCGATGCTGATGAGGGTGCCAAAAATACAAAAAAAAAGAAAATATATATAAAAAAGCAACCCTAACCAATTGCGAGTACTGTCTGAAGGCTGAAGGTTTGGGTCAGACAAACTTAATGAGCAAATTGTCAAATGCCGCGGCAAAGCGCGCACTTAAACATGCCGGGATCTGGAAAATGACGCCCCCGAAAAAAAGGAAAATAACTTGACGAAAGTAGCAACAAAAAGATAAAGAAGCAACGCAGGGGCAAGCAAAAAAAAAGTAAAAGTTGCCGCCGCTGTTGTTGTTAGCCATGTTTGGGGATTTGAATAAACAGTTACGCTGATTTAATTTGGCCCAAGAAAATCATTGGCAAGGAAAAAATTCTATCACAGTATGTCGTCTGTCACCCTCGATTTGATTTTTAAATTGCGTTCGTGATAAATTGACGAAATGAACAGCAATAACTTCACCAACCAACAAAAAAAATAAACGAACAGAAAATTGACAACTGTCAAGGCGGCGTCCCGAATAGACATATAAAAATTAACTACAGACTACTTATCTTATTTGTTGACGCAGTCAGCAGTCAGCAGTCAGCACCAGGAGCTAGAACCCAGAGCCTGGCCCAAAGCCAACCGTAAGCCAAGTCAACAGCAGAAACCATTCAATGCAATATGAACGGAAGCAAAGCAAAAAGTTTGCCCACCGCTTTTGATGATGGTGGTGTTGCATGGTATGTGTGTGGCAATATGAATGCGAATGCGTATCCTAGTGGCAATATGCTGCTGGCATCCTGGTGGGGCATTGACAGGAAGCAGACAATCAACGCAAATGATAGGCTGAATCAAATGGCCGGTGCGCTATTTCCTTTGCAGTTCAAGAGCTGAGCTCATCTCTCACCTCCACTAATTTGATATATATTTCTTTATATATCCTTTGCAGTTGAAGTTAAGAGCTGAGTTTTCTTTTATAACGTTCGCTTAAGTCTCGGCAAGTAACTTTACACTTATTGCGCTTGGTGGAAACTCAACTGATTTCCCTTTGTTATTTTCATAAATTATATATATTAACGAGTATGTCTGTCTTTAAGCAACGATAGCTGTTCTCTCTTTTGCTAAAGCATTTAAATTTAATTTGGAATTTATCGCCACTTTAACTCCGTTTCTTATGACATTTTATTTGTATTTCATTTGTTTCTTTTTCTGCTCAATTCTTCAGTTTTATTGAGAGCTTCGCGTTCATTAAACGTATATTATTTTTAAAATAATTATAACAACATCTTAATATCTTTTGAATCTTGCCACTAACTATACAGAATATAATCATCAACTTATCTTAACTGATTAAAACTAATTGCATCGTAGGAAATCGTTTATAATAAAGAGATTTGAGTTATTTTATTTCAAGGGACAACGATGAGGAGCCGCAACGGGTATAGATAAATAAGGACACTAGCTTATTAGATAGAGATTTCTTAACAAAGGATGCCCTGTTATAACCACGCACAGGATATTAGACTCTTGTCACTCAAGAGCTATTATTTCCAAATGCCAAAATTCGGAATCAGGAAGACGATTAAGATAAATACTCTTTGCTGTGTATAGTTATATATAAATATATTGAATCTATACCTGATGGGATCACTTTACTATAAGGTATAACTGTCAATTGAATGCCAATTGTTGTGTAAGAAAAACTATTGTTTTCAAATATACAATCTTGATCAATCAACCATTTGCTTTTTGAAAGTTAAACCAATTTACTTTAATATCTTAAAGCTGTCGAAGAAACGATCAGTAGAGACTTGAGTTGTTGTAGGAACAACTTTTTCGTTTTTAAAGATAATCTCACTTACTAATTGAAGGTCTTAACATACTTACATTATAGTGACTAATTAAGTTTAATCAACAATTAGTTAAGAATTTGCTTTTCAAAATATAGTCTGAATAGACTTTATGAGTTGAAAAATTTGCTAAAAAATATATACACTATGGTATGTATGATGTTTGATGTATGTATATATCCTATAGCTATAATATATATGTATATGTATATATCTTACGAACAATCGAGCGAATCCAACTTATTTGGTCTTCAAGTAGCTTAACCATATTTATCAAAGATTTCTATCAAAAATCTCAATGTTATAGAACCGATAGCCCTGGTAGCTAATGCTCCAAGATTATTGTAGGTTAATAATCATATTATTAGGCTTGAAATTTATAAATTAATAGGAAACAAATGTCTGCTACAGCTGCAATAGGAACAATCGGGCGATTGTTCAATTGTTGTACAAAAAACCTTTCTATCTTTACAGATAACCCAACTATACTCACGTATTCCAAGATTTATTATTGCAAAATTGAACTATTGTTATCCGATATCGTTTAGAAAGTTACTAGCTGACAAAAATTAGTTAAGGATCACTTTAGCATAACGTATAGCATGTCTATAAGATCTAGCACCAAAGATAGCTGTTCCCCACTCACCTCTGCCGCTGCGTCCCACAAATCGAAGATCGTTGAACTTGGCCACCTGGTTCTTCATCACGGCGGTACAGTTGCGTAGCTCACCACAAAAGTTCTCATCGTTGCCGGCGCGAATTGTGACAATGGTGCCATCCAGGACCTCGCCCAGTGCCAGCACCTTGAAGGCAATGGGCAGCGTCTTATTGGAGCGCCAATGGGTGGGCAGCGTTGTGCAGACCTACCAAATTTCGATATTAGCTGGGACCAAATGGCAGCAATTGCCCAAATTTCATACATACCACATGTGGAGAGCCCGTTTTTACAAGCTCGCCAGGATGTTCGGCCAGCAGGACATCGACGGTGCGCTCAATCAGATTCTCTGGCGTCAGATACGGGCTTGTGTCCACGGGCTTGCCTTTGCTATTGTTGTTGGTGTTATTGTTATTGTTGTTATTGGTGCTACTATTGTTGTTATTGGATTCTGCATTTCGGCGCTTCGTTGTGCTGCCCGTTGTTGTTATTGTTGTTGTTGCCGTTGTATGTTGCTGTTGTTGCTGCTGCTGCTGTTGGTGCTGTTGTTGTTGCTGTTGCTGTTGTTGCTGCTGCTGCTGCTGGTGTTGCTGTGTTTGATTAGAGGTGGTCGAACTGACCTCGGCTGAAATGTGCATTATTGCTGAAATTTCCGGGCTGCTTTGTTTTCGCTTTCTGCTTGCTCGTCTGTTCCACCTTCAAAGGACACCTGCTTCAAAGAGTCGCGCACTTGCTCACCACTTGCTCATCTGCAAAGAGACACTGACTTTCATTACACTGCCTGACAAAGCAATCTCAATTCCGAAAAACAATTTGTTACAGATGTCACTCTTTTTGGTGGCTATGATCAGCAATTATCAATAGGGTTTTACCAAAAATATAATTTCATTATACTATAATAAGAAATATAAAATATACAATCAAAAAAATGGAATATAAAATACAAAATATATAATATATAATATAACATATACAATATAAAATATAAAATATAAGATATAAAATACAAAATATAAATTATAAAATATAAAATATAAGATATAAAATATAAATTATAAAATATAAACTATAAAAACTATAAAATAAAATATGTATCATATAAAATATAAAATAAAACACATAACATATAGAATATGAAATCTAAGATATAGAACATAATATATAAAATACAAAACATAAAATATAAAATATACAATCTAACATATATAATATAAAATATAAAAGATAAAGTATAAATTATAAAATATAAGAGATAAGAACTATAAAATAGAATATAAAAAATATAAAATATACAATCTTAAATATAAAACATAAAATATAAAATACAAAATATAAAATATAACAACTATGAAATAAAAAATGTATCATATAAAATATAAAATAAAACACATAACATATAAAATATGAAATCTAAGATATAGAACTTAATATATAAAATACAAAACATAAAATATAAAATATACAATCTAACATAATTAATATAAAATATAAAAGATAAAATATAAATTATAAAATATAAGATATAAAAACTATAAAATAGAATATATAAAATACAACATATACAATCTTAAATATAAAATATAAAATATACAACATAAAATACAAAAAACATAAAATACAAAATATAAAATATATAAAAATAATTATAATTATTATAATCTCTTTGATTTTACAATCCAAGATCCAAGTATGTTTGGTATAAGTATGTTAATTAATTTGAGAGTAACTTAATAAAACTGTGCGAGGGTGGGAACAAAAAATGTATATGAAGAGTACACTCAGAAAAATAAATGCCCTAAAATGCAGAAAGACGCCATACTTTTGTAGCCAAAGACAGTTAGAATTCTTTTTCTGAATCTAAGAAAAATGTATAGTCTTCTTTAATTTAAAATGTATTTCTACTAAATAAATAAAAAAAACTAAATATTTCTGGCTATAAGGGTTTCCTTAATTATAGGTAGATTTTCTGAATGCTTAGGCATTTGTTTTTCAGAGTGTATGTACGAGTTCTTAGAAGAATCTCCTAGAGGTCCTTTGGTAGAGGGAAGCAAGTTGGCATCTCTGTCATTCAAATCTGACTAGAGATGAAATGAAATTAATAAATATTGAACTCATTTAATTGAATGTTCATCAATTTTGTTGCAGATTAATTTATAAACTTGTAGTGCTTTCAGTACTAATATAACTCTCTGCTAATCTCTCGTTGTAACATTTTGTAAAAGAGTAAAAATTCAATTTCTTTTACATTTGCGAATAACGTAGAAATTCATAAATTGAATTCTTTGAAGTCCTTTTTAATATATTTTACACGAACTGAACTTGAAAAGATTCTTCACGCATCATTAGTTGTTTAGTGGGAAACGAGTATTTTAATTTAATTATTTTACATTAGCGAGAATCAGAAAATTATCAGTGATACACTATTAAGTTGTTACGAGCACATCTACAATCAGTGGAACTAATTATAGTAAGAGCATTTTACCAAGAATTGGATGACACTTGAGAAACGAGTGTAAAAAAAAGGGTAAACTTTGTACAATTCTTAGGATTGAATCACTGAAATGTACTCGATACTATCAAGAATAACTGCTGCCAATCACTGTTCACTTAATAAGCTGACATTTGTTAAACTCGCGATATTGTATGGCAATTGATTTTGAGAATGCGACGCGTTTGTTTCTACACAGCTGCCCGCATAAGTATGCAACACTTTTGTTAAAGAACGTAATTATCCTTGCAGTTGGCGCGATTGCATCAATTGCTCTGCCCTGACGAGGTCCTGGCTCGGATCTTGTGGCCCGCAGGACAACCGAACACCTTTGCGCACAATTTGCATTTAAGCCGCCGCTGGCGAGCGCAGCTCAATTAAATATTAAAAAATCATAACCAGACCGATAAATGTGGGGGCTGACTGCGGCCGGGGCCGGGGCTGGGGCTGGGGCGCAGCTGCTCAACTAAGATGGATAGCCAACTGCAGCTATAGCATGTACAAACGGAATTGCAGGCTCATCAAAAATAAAGCTCATAAAAACAAACTGAAAAAGCGACAAAAGGAGAACACAACAAAAAACAACAAAAAGAAAAACAAATACCATATAAAAATATATAATAATGAAGCGCCAGCTGTTGCCCATTTGTGTTTGGCCACCAAAAAATCAACAATGAGCAATCACACACGCACACACGCACACACACAGCCAGCCACACACACAATCATACACACCTTTTGAAGCACTGTATATTAATAAAAATGATTCGCCTGCTGCGATGCATTTTTGTTTCGCAACGCTCTTTTGCCTTTTAACAACTATTTTTAATATTGTTTGTGTAGAGAATAACAGTGTGTGTGTTTGTGTGTGTGTGTATAAAATGTGTGGATATCTGTGAATTTATATACATATGTGTACCATATACTGGACACAATCTGTAGATAGTATATGTACTCGCTTTTTACAACTTCCGTTGGAATTTTTGCATACACGATGGTGGCAGCTGGACATCAAATGAGCTTGCCCAGCGACTGTGCGGCGACACATGTGGCCACAGACATGGGACACAGGACACAGGACACAGCAAACAGAACAAAGGACACGGCACACGGTAAAAACACAGAGGACAATGAGACCATGCATTGTCCTGGCCCTTGGCTGGTTGTGTAATGCAACGCATATTGATGTACGCTGCCTTACATGATTTTGATTTATCCCAATGTCCAAATTATTTAAGAAGACATCCTATTAAACTTTATGCAAAATATTAGCGTTCTGCTGCCAAGAGATTTTGGTTACAACTGGAAGTTATTAAAAGACTGACTTACATCTATTGAAATGCGTAGAGTAACTATTGTAAGTTAAATCAGGAGCTCAATTCTCCAGCTCCATCAACAGAATTCCACGGATTTATGGAATGGTATAAAAAGTAAAACAACAATTCATATACTCCTCCAAAAAATATCGATTTAAGAATTCTGTTTCAGATTTGATCTACAGTCCTTTTCTGAATTCCACTTTCGATTCAAATCCACAGAAATGTGTGAAGCTTTGGTTTTTGTCTGTTTAATTGATTCTAAATAGGAATTAGGAAGAGGCCTGAAAGTTCAAGTGGGAAAAGGATCACTTTACGTCCGGAGTAGCGATATAAATATTTGTATATTTACTATAAATGATATTGATATTGATTAATCAGACCTGTTTCGAATTCCACTTTTGAATTCAATCCACATGAAAGTGTGGAGCCTGCTTCTTGGGGCAGGATTTATATAGTTACCTTAGGTCTGTAGCATGCTCATTTGGTTTATAAATCCTTCCAATAGTAGCCTATACAATATTCTGTGGAATTTACTCAAAAATGGAGCTCCGAAGAAGCCTGAAACTTGTCATTACCTCTCTGCTGATATTCACTTTGGAACACCTAAAAGTATGCTATATAATTATTGGTGGTATTGATTGGTAGGTGAAATTCAGAACACTGTGTATACAATAGAATAATAATTCGTTAAATAAGCTTTATATAGAGCACATTGTTGCGATCGTACGTTCTGTACCATTTGAACAAACCTCAAATGAAACTTACGTTTTTTAAAACTTCGTTGAAGCTTCCAGGATAAATTGCAGCTTTGTTTTTACAGTATTATATAGAGAATTTTGTTTTTTTTTATGTATATATTTTCTATTTTTTGCACACAACAAAAAAACTTTAATTATATCACAAATGTGCACAGTAAAAAAATATCGATTATAAATTGTGATAATTATATTAATATTGATATTGATATATGCAAAATATGACAATTTATTGTGTATACACACACACACGCGCACAGAAAGCACAGCACACACACACGCGAATATATATGTATATATATAATTATATGGTTATATAGCTGGATATCGAGCTTAAGATTGAGCTGGCCTTTGAGATACAATTTGTGGCACTGTGGAGCTGCTGTGGCTCTCAATTTGGGCTCTGGGGCTGGTGATCGAATCAAACGACACGGAGATATTAAACTATTTTTTTGCGGTAACCATGAACGCGACCACTACGAGCGGTTGGCGACGCCGACAGCGAAGTCAACGGCGCGTCATCATAATCACGACGCGGACAAGGACGAGAACATGAACGAGGACGAGGACGAGGACGAGAACGAGGACAACGACGAAGCAGCGACGTCGATGTCGATGTCGATGTTGGAGTCGGTATCGAAGTCGGTGTCGGTGTTGGAGTTGGAGTCGAAGTCGTAGTAAGAGTCAGAATCAGTATTGGTGTCGGAGTCGGAGTCGGAGGCGATGGCGATGGCGACGACGCAGCCCAACCACCTTTGGAGTGCGAGTGCCGCCTCTTTTTGCGCTTTTCAAGCAACCGCGTTCGGTATATAATTCTTTTTCTTGGCTTAACATTTACCGCGAGAACCAGTAGCAGTGGTTTTTACTTGTGGTGTCCCAGCAGCAGCGACGCCAGCTGCGACTGCAGCAACGACGACGACGCCAGCGTCAGCGTCAGCATCAGCATCAGCGTCGCAGCGCTGCCGAAACGAAAGCCAAGCCAAGCCAAGCCAGGACAGGCTAGGCCAGGCGAGGACAGGCCAGGCCAAAAACCGAAACCGAAACCGAAACCAAAAACGTCAACTACACCACAAGCAGAAAGGCCGCAACGATGTCTTCAAGTTGCTGCCCTGCCCCTAACCCACTCTGCGCCCCACCCCCCCACAGTTGGTGGTGAAAAAAAAGCGCTCAATTCTTGGCGCTCGCAACACCTTCACGAGCGTCCTGGAAGTGAAAAGGAGGCAACACACAAACAAAAAAAATATATAACTTTAGCTCAAACTCACAGCTTCCTTCCAGTTGCGACTCATTTTTCTAACAGCTTTCCTCTTTCCCAAGTTCTGTGTGCTTTTTTTCTTCTCTTTGGCGGCAGCAACCCCTAAGACGTCTTGGAATTTTGTCTTCGACTTTGACTCAAGCGCAACAAACAAGTAGAACAAAAAAAACAAAAAAAAAAAACTCTCAACGCGTGGTAAATAAGGCGCTTCAGTTGGCCCAGGACTCCCCACAGGCGCTCCACCTCAGGATTGCAGGTCCGAGAAGGTGGCCAAAAAATGAAACCGGCGCGGCTTTGCGGCGAGCCTCTGCTAAACCAAAATAGATAGAGACAGCAAATGGGGCAAGCCAGGACGACTAGCTAGAAGGAGATGGTGAGCGTGCGTGCGTGCCAGACAGAGACAGCTGCAGCTGCAGCTGCGGTAGTACGGTAAAAATCTTGCGGCTCCCATTTGCGGCCAAAAAGACGAGGCAATATTTTCAGTATAAACGCGCTCCGGCTAGCTCCACACTGGAGCGTCCCGAATTGAGTGCCTTGAGTGAAAAATTGCAACGTTAACCACATGAGCGTAAGACGTCCCCTCACACACACACACACACACACACACACACACAACACACACATTGAAGGATTCGTTGGCTTCTTTTTTGTCACCAGGGCGGAGTTTTCTTTTCTTTCAGTTTCGGGGTTTCGGCATATTAACATTCAACCCTCCTACATTTTGCGGTTTTAGTATGTAGCGACAACAACACGCGATGCGGGGAAAGGGCTGCTGGTAATAGTGGTGGTGGTGGTGGTGATGGTGGTGGTGGAATGTGTTGTCAGTCGGCGGTTGCGCAGCAAACATGTCGAAGGGTGTGTGGTTGGCATAATGAAACCGCAAGAATTATTACACGCTGCGGTCGATTACTATATCAAAATTCTAATCCATCCCATCAGCCAACCAAACTGCGCCCCGCGCGGGCCAATGGCTGAGCTCATTGCCCGAATACCACACAAAAATGGTGGTACACTGGCTTAAACATCTTTTGGCCACTTTCTGAGAGTCCTTTCTATGCCCTCGCTGAGCAAGCAGACGTTCCCGACACTACAAACTATATATATACTATATATTCTTGACATGCTGACTCGATCTAGTTGTTTCTAGTCTCTCAGTTCTATAGCTATAGTAATGAATTTTTCCACAATACACAATACATGTTGGAACCGGACTGAATCGGATCGTATATGTATCATATAGCTGTCATGCGAACGATCTGCAGAGCAATGGGTTATTTTATGTTAAGAAATCAGTTAAGAATTAAGTTGTTATGAAAATCTAACCAAAATTATCAGATCAAAATTATATTACATTTTATACTAGCTGACCAAATTTGATCAGGGTCCCACATATCATAGTATAGCAACTAATATCTATATATATAAAACAGTTTGTCCTGATTGTCTGATTGACAATCAAACCGTAAGAGCTTGGATGCTGAAATTTTCACAGTAGGTTCCATCTATGATAAAAATACACACTAAGGCGGGGTTTTAGAAATATCCACCCACAAGTGAACCAATAGGCTTCAAAACCAATTTCCAAGATCTGTTCGAAAAATCATTTGACACATATCTCACCGATTTTGGATAATCCTCCCAGGGAGGAAAATTTTGGACTCAAAGTAGCAAGGGCGATAGTCTAAAATTTGACCCGATGTGGTTTATACTCATTTTCAAAAAGTTTAAAGTAGATATATTAGAAAGCATATAATAGGAGTGTATAGTATTGAATTGGTGTATTAAATACTTCTTTGTTTATTCAGATAGAACCAACCAAACTCAGTAATTTCAAGAAGTGGCATAATGTCAACCAAGCCATATCAAAATCCGATTATTATATCTTACAGCTGTCATATGAACAATCGGATGAAGAACTAGTTTTTCTATGAACAATGATTTTTTATATGATCAACTTTCTGTCTGCCAAAACTTAGCAATTCCGTGTATTATTATACTTTTATATTGTTTAGTTTGATTTTATCAGAATCTGATTATAGTATTATTAGATATCTACCAAAGGATGAAAATTGAATAGTTTTTATGTGGGAAACCTTTTGTTTTTACTGATACTTAAGCTAATTTCAGTAATTACGAAGTATTATTACACTTTATTTATATAGTTTGGTAGAATTTTGCAACAATCAGTCAAAAATGTAATATTTATATATAAAAAGAGTATATATCTTCAACAAACCGAAGCTAGCTCCTCTAATTATTTCAATGAGTTAATATTATTTTCCTTAGGTTTTGATCAAATGAAATGAGATCATCTAGAGTGAATGATATTTTCATTTATCAGCTAGAAATATCAGTAACCGTGACTAGGTTCTACACATAAGCCTTCACCTACTTCAAAATTTTGGTATATACTATCATCACCAAGTGACCAAGTTTTATATGGTCTGGTTAATCTTGGCCAGACATCGAAAATGTCTTGTTTTATGGGGCGGAAGGGCACAAACAGTATAATTTGTGCTGGGTTTAAATGCTCATATTTGATAAGATACTTGACTTTTGGAGATAGCATAACTGCGAAACAGTCGAGCAGTTATTTATTGAGGATGAGTTTCGAAAAATGGTCTAGGACTATGACTGTTACTGGTACTATCAGGTGTGATTTTCAAAATAATTGTTTCGAAAATGTATAAAAAGTATGTTCCGAATCGCAAAGATTTCAAAACAAGATCAGATAGCTATTTTGAAATCGGTTGAGTTCTGACGAAGTTAAGGGAGTTGGAATTTTAGGAGGAGCATCTAGGGTGATTTTCTAAATTGTAAGATATTTATTTTCATTTTGAACGAAAGATGAACCCCCTGAACAAGTTTAACTAAATTGATATCTATAGAATTGTGAAAATATTAAAAATGGTACTAAGGTATTTGGATTAAAGTTAAAGTTATAAAAAATTATAAAGTGTTTGCAAGTAGGTTGAAAATTGTATCCCCGAGTAAATAAGTTAAATGAAGATTTTTGAGAAATGTTCAAATTGTGTATAATATACACTGTATATATGTATATATTGAAGTGTTTGTGTGCTTATCATTAGCCGCCCACAAAACGATCGGTGAGTGGCAGGACTTATGTATGTGCCAGAATCCTTCGGCTGCACTCGTTATCAACTCCTTGAAGCGGGCCAATTAAAACATAACCAAAATGCGAGGCACAAGGATGCTGAAGTGCGAGTGGAACGGGCTGACAGCTCTCGGCAGATTGAAAGGACCGATGACGACCGCGAAGCGACACCCCGGCAATGGTGACTGGCGACAATTATGTGCTGAAAAAACAACAACTAAAGCTGCAACAACAATAACAATAACAATAACAAAAACTGTTGACTGGTGTTGCACTTAAGGCGCCGGTTGGGGCAAGCCGTTGAAACAACAGAAACAAAAGCGAAATCCTTGCCTGAAAGATTTTGTGCAAATAATTCAAGAGGCAGTAAAAAGTAAACGACGCGTCAAGCTGTGGGCGTTCTCACTGGTAGGGGCTATAGGGGTAAGGAGAGTGGGTGTGGGAGTGGGTGTGGGAGTGGGAGTGGGTACACACTTTAATGGCCAGGCCAGCAAAGCGATGACAAGCGACAAAAGCTGTCGGCTGTTGACGGCTCTCTGGTAGCTTTTGTGTGTTGATTTTTCTTTTAATTGTTGCGGATTTGCATTCTGACACATTTGTCAACCTCAGCGTCGTCCTCGGCGGGGCGGACAACAAAAGGGTTGCCTACGAAGCCCTCAGGATGTGGGTGGTGGCTATGGGTCTATAAGGCCGGAGGCAGGCACAGAACACTACAAACCTCGTTTGCACAGGTTGTATGAGTAGCGTTTATTATTTATTAGCTGACATGTGTCTCTCTGTTTCACTGTGTGTGTGTGTGTGCGTGTGTGTGTATGTGTGTGACAACAGGATGAGGCCTAAAGCCCGCTGGGATAATAATAAACGCCAGGGCCAAGTCATTTGTCAGAGAGTCTCAAACACAACGCCTACAATCAACCTGGGCATGTGTGTGCGCGCTTGTGTGTCTGTGTGTTTTGAGTGACATGTGTCAAAACTGAAAAACTACGCGAATTTGTGTTAAATACCCTTGTCAGCGCGTTTCAAGTGCAACACAACACTTCAGCAGGCGCTTGGATGTGGCACGGGTGTGGGTACAGCTGTGGAGGCGTGACGTGCAGAGAAAGATAAATACTCGAAACTGAAAATCGTCTGACTGTCAGCCCCCAAAAGAGTTAAGAGCTAAGTTCTGTTGAAGTGTTGCACAAGCTTAATATATAATGCGAAAGCTTGTTACACTGTACAGTTAGAAAATTAAAATAGATTACTGTGCTAAGGCCTGAGAAACAATCAGAAGTCAGATTTGTGTTCGGCGTGGCAACTTACGTTTCAAACCGCAAGAATGCACGCTACGGAAATCGCAAAATTGTTGCGATTCGAATCCGATTGCTATTGAGCATGCGAATTGAAATGTAAAATCTCATCATTTTATCAACTGAGTGTATATACGAACATGTATAGACAGTTTGGTGGCCTAATCTTCCAGGTAGTCGAAAACAATTAGGTTTCTACGGACGGATAGACACAAAGAACATAATCTACTTTGTAAAAACTTTTGGAAACGGTAGCATATGTCGCTGTTTGAAAACATATTCCGAGGTAGTTCTATTTTCGGTCAAATTTTATGCAAAAATTGACAACATCTTTTGACCGGGAACTGAGTATAATTAATAAAAGGCCTGATAAGCAATCAAAAGTCAGATTTGTGTTCGGAGTGGCAACTTACGTTTCAAACCGCAAGAATGCACGCTACGGAAATCGCAAAATTGTTGCGATTCGAATCCGATTGCTGTTGAGCATGCGAATTGAAATGTTATAGGAACATGTATAGACAGTTTGGTGGCACAACCTTCCAGGTAGTCGAAAACAATTAGGTTTCTACGGACGGATAGACACAAACAATATAATCTACTTTGTAAAAACTTTTGGAAACGGTAGCATATATCGCTGTTTGCAAACATATTCCGAGGTAGTTATATTTTCGGTCAAATTTTATGCAAAAATTGACAATATCTTTTGACCGGGAACTGAGTATAATTAATAAAAGGCCTGATAAAAAATCAGAAGTCAGATTTGTGTTCGGAGTGGCAACTTACGTTTCAAACCGCAAGAATGCACGCTACGGAAATCGCAAAATTGTTGCGATTCGAATCCGATTGCTGTTGAGCATGCGAATTGAAATGTAAAATCTCAACACTTTATGAACTGAGTGTATATACGAACATGTATAGACAGTTTGGTGGCCTAATCTTCCAGGTAGTCGAAAACAATTAGGTTTCTACGGACGGATAGACACAAACAATATAACCTACTTTGTAAAAACTTTTGGTAGCATATATAACATATTCCGAGGTAGTTCTATTTTCGGTCAAATTTTATGCAAAAATTGACAACATCTTTTGACCGGGAACGGAGTATAATTAATAAAAAATTCAACTTTTAAAGTTTTCAGCACTACAGTTCTATCTCTTAGATTACCAACACCAATTACTTTGTAAAAACTTAACCGATGTTCATACGGAAAGTCTTTTTGATCATGTTTTCTACTCTTAATTTACTTGGCATTTCCTTTTTATTCTTATTTCAAAAAAAGTGTATGGCATTCTGCTACTAACCCCAAACTAAAAGTTGAGTTTATCTGCTTTATACTAGAATATTAATTGAATCTACATAATTAACCAAACAAAGTTTGTGGGGGAAGCCTTATTGATTTTTTTACGCATATTTTGTATATATATTTATACTTATTTACTTTGCATATTTTGTGCCATGCTGCTAAAGATTCGCTTGCCGAGATTTGCTACAAATTTCATGAAGGATTTCTTTGGGATAATTCTGTGCAATGATGACGATCAAGGTCGGAAAAGGGAATACCAGACTGAGAATCTTACATCTGAGTTATACAGAAAACATCGATGCATCAATTTAAAGCATGTTCTATTTACTTTTAGATTCGGAATAGTCGCCATAAAGTGGTTTGACCTAAAAAGAGTCACAAGTATTAGACATTAAGGGTGAAAAGTGCCTTTCATAACTCGGGTTATAAGAAATACGTACGAGTATATTAAAAATATCAAAATATACTATACTTGAAGTGACTTACAGCTTAGTTATTGGGTCTTTACAGAAGCTGATAAATTTGTTGGAACAATCGAACAATTACAGCAAAAAAATAAGCATAGGGTGGATATAATTTGTTGGTTTTTTATTTTTTATTGTGTGTGTTCGGGGGGTGGCACCCTCTGGATTCACCACTGTTCATTTGTTCATCCTAGAACAGACTGTTTAATGGATTAAACTAGACTACGCTAAGTCTGATGGCAACTGTTAACTTTACCCAGCCCGTCACGATTTCAAACTACTTATGAGGGTTGCTCTTCCAAGTATTTCGCAACATTTTTTTGCTGCAAGTACATGTAAAGTTATTGTACGAAAAACATAACAACAAAAAATACAAAATTGCCTTTGATCAATGAAAACAAATCATAAAACGCGGTTTACAGCTCCCATGTGTGTAATCGCTGACGTTTAACATTTGGGCTTCTTTAAGGCTTATGTCTGGCACGTGAGGGTTGCAAAAACAAATATATACAAAAAACAACAGCGCTGAATATAAGAAAAAAAATAAAGGAACAAGTAAAGGAACCAGCTCTGCCACATACGCATACTCGCCTTTAACATGCGCCGTGGGAATTTCTATTTAAGAAAGTTAAAAATTTGAAATATGTTAAATAAATTGAGCCCTTGTTTTGATTTTGGTTATTCTTTACAATCCAGATGGCTGCCAAATCGGTATGCAATTGAAATCTCATAAACTGATAACAATTTAGAGAGATTTTCGAATGGATATGCGCTTAGATGTTTTTCAAATTCACATTCGTTTCAATGGGGTCCATTTGGTTGAGAGTTGAGATTTAAGCTTGGAGTACATATATTCTTATATTTCTACCCTTCTCTGATAAAGTGTAAAAGTAAAGTGTAGAGCTTTAAAAATGAATTTGAAGGTTGTCGACTTAAATAAGACTTTCGCCCATACAACATTGAGACACCCCATTTTCCGCCCATGAGGGGTGGATAATCCAAAATCAGTGAAATATGTGTCAAATGATATTTTCGTATAGATCTTGAAAATGAGTTTGATGCCGATTGATTGGTCAACAAAAAAGTTACATACAAGAGTTTTCCGTGATTTTCCACGCTTGTGGGTGGAGTTTGGCGAAATCCTGCTGAGTGTGCAGTTTCAATTTACATAGATAGAAACTACTGTGAAAATTTCCGCATTCTAGCTCTTACAGTTTGCACTGTGCGTTGATTATGAATCAGTAGTCAGTCAGGACGCACTATATATATATACTATAGACTTACTATTATATTTACATTATCTAGTACGTACATTATTTAATATTTACATTACTTAATTACATAGCTTGGGTTATTTATCATTATGTAATTATTTACATGGAATTTTGAGGTTGCTAAATTGAATTAAATATGTTTGATTTCTTAGGGAACTCTAAGATTAGTTATATATTTATGGTAGGGAAAGGGTTTGCGATGAGGTTGTTAAGGTCTTTGAAGTCTAAGGATCGTTCACCAGTTAGGCAGCAGCAGGATGTGAATATGTGTTGAATGTTGTTTATGAAGTAATTGTTTATGTTATTTGAAATCGTGAGTTTTCTTATACATTTACTATTGATATACGTCGCTTAAAATATATCCAAATTGCATGACTTTATTCCAATATTAAGCTTTCGTATAAAAAATCTTTCTGTAAGGGTATATAACTTCGGCAACCCTAAGATATCTGTGCTTAGTTCTCGAGCTTGCAAAGATCTTACTAAATAATACTTAAAGTACACCTGGTACATTTTTATTTTCATCTGTAGCTAGTCTCCTGCTGCTTTAGAGACTTACATCACCAGGATCTGACTTCCCGGATGCTCACCTAATTCATGTTTTCTTTCACCTTGTATTGTAATATCCTTGTAAATTCAACATTTTCGAATGATTTTTTCTACGAAATAGTAAAATAAAATGTGTAATTATTCAAATATTTGCTACAATATGTGGTTTAGTATCGAAGATCCTTTTCTCAGCAGAGAAACTGGCTTGGCTGCCTGTTGGCCTGGTTCAAATGGTTCAGACACGGCCAATCCAATTACGTTGCAATTTATTTCAAGCCGGTTTTGCAATCTTGGTTCAAAAAGCATAATTTCGTTAGTCCCCAAGCAAAAAAAGAGCGAAATGAAAATCCATAAAAAGGAAACTTAAGTGCAAACTTCGTTGACTTGATTGTTGCGTGCAGCGCATAGTTAAAACCCATATTTGTTTTAATGGTCAGACATGGACACAACACACACACACACACACACACACACACGCATACACACACAGCGACAATAACCGTAAGGATAAGGATAATAATAAGTGACTAAGTGAGTGAGTAAGTGAGTGAACACGGCGTCAGATAACGATAAAGTAAATAATGACCAAACCCCGAGCGGTGCGGGGGAAGGGAAAACAAAAAGTGAAAATATCGTAGCACTGGCTGGGCAGGGTAAGGGATGAGAGGTGAGTGGTGGCAGATAGATAGCAGGGAAAACGTGCTCGATATTCAATAACCGCACGGGGAACTCTCTGGGACTTGCCGTAGCGTACGTTGCATACTTTGAGGCGGAGGCGTAGGCGGAAAAATTGAATTGAACATTTCCGGGCCGACTGAGCTGATGGCAGCCATATGACGGGGAAGGCAGGGCGGGCACAAGGACAATGACAGGACACAACACAGCCCATTGGCATGTCCATGACTGACCCATTCAATTAAGCATGAAAAAAATGACCTGAACTGTAGGCTGGGCGGCCTACTACGTGCCAGGCAAGGCCAGGCCAGGCCAGTTCGGTTGTTCATAAAAAAAGGACATCACATGCGAGGACAAGTGGCAGTGGCACTTAAGGAGCCGGCGGCAGCGACGGACGCTGCCCGCAACAAAACACGCATCACTTGTCACACATACTTAGCAGCCCAGCAGCCCGAAAGACGGACAGGGACAGGAGGTAGGGGTGTCGGATAGATAGGCGGTATAGAGCAAGAGAAGGATACCAATAACGCGCCCAAAAGGACTCACTTATTGTCATGTCCTGGTGTTGTTATTGAGGTGTAATACAATTTTTTCCATGATACCCATAACAATGCCAAAGCGAACAGAACAGAGAACAGAAAAAAAAAAAAAACACAAAATAAATAAATAAAATAAAATGAAAACGCCATGCCGACGCAATCAGAAAGGATAACGAGCCGGCGTCGTCCTGGTCACATATGGCGGTATTAGTTTTAGCAACAATAGCATTGACGAAGGGTGGCATTCGGGGGGGGTGGCATGTCCTGCGTCCGGGCATCACATAAACTTGCAATTGAGCCAATTTGTAAAGTGCGGCAAGCCCATTAACGAGCAAAGGCAACGAGTAACTACTCGTTACGGCACGCAGGACAATAGCCAGTCCTGCCAATCGAACGTCAGCACCTGCGTCATAAGGCGACGACGTCACATGCCCGGCGGGGCCAGGCGGGGCCAGGCGGGACCATACAGGACCATACAGGACCAGGCGGGACCAGGCGTTGGGGTGATTGGGCGCACATTACGAGCTTCACAGTGGACGGACCAGAAAGTTTCCGGCGCGTATCCTTTTTTTGCGAATGCAAGGAAGACTACTTTGCATTACAAGCGCCCACATTAAAATTAAAATAAAGTTCTTTCTGCTGGCGATCCTGGACGGGGATTTTGTGCCTTTTTGTGCTTAACTACAAATAAATCTAAAACTCGCACATTCCTCAAAGCCTCGACTCAGCGCGACTGATGGATATGGCCAACACACACAACATACACACACATAACACACAACACACATACAGAGATACGGGTTGGCCACAGTTGGGCAACATGCCCACATGCATTATGCATATGTTGCTACATGTGACGCTCTAAATGTGTGTGCATGTGCGTCAGCATGCATCCTTTAGTCCTTTCAATGCTCTAACAATGGCACTAAAAATATACTCACAGCTTTTGTTACGCACAGCAAAACGTGAGCTCATTGTGTAACTCTACTTTGCTAAAGGATACCAATCGAGAGCTCAGCTGTGAATTTAGGTCATCAAGGACATTTCGGAAGGTATACAGCTATATTAATAAAAATAATAGTAATTCGTATAATTAATTCAACTTATAACAATTCACAATTAAATAATAATTGTAATAGGTATACATTTATAAAATATCAAGTCTAAAATGTTTGTATAATTATAAATACGAGTGTCCCAACATAAAAGCTTAACTAAAGAAATTAATAATAAGGACAGAAGGTGCTTCTTTACAAATAATTAATAAAATGAGTCTACATAAATAATAAAATATAATATATCAAAATTAATAAGGAAGGTGATTTTTAAAAATATGGATCAATCAATCAAATCTGACTACAGAAATAAATAAACATAATACATATATCAGAATTAATAAAGAAAGATGATGCTTCTTTATAAGTAATCAATGAATAAGTAAATATAATATATATAAATTAATATGAAAGGAAGATGTTTCTTTCAAAGTAATCAATGAACAAAATCAGTCTACGAAATCTCATTTTCTTTCTTTTCCCTTTTCCCTTATTTGTTTGAAACATCTTTTATGGCATAAATTATGGAACTCAGAGACATTGATATATGCTATAGCACCTCATATACCATACTACTTGAAGATATTCAACTAGTCGTTATAAACAAATTCATGAATTCCAATTGTAAACATCTTGCAATGAAATGTAATAGACTTGTTAGCGTATTCAAATTTCGACTGGCAGTCTAAAGATTTTTATACTATTTTTCCGTTCTTACTTCTCGATTTGTGTACCCTGTACTCATTAAATGGCAAGGAGTCGTCCTCCCTTTATTATATTTGTATATTCTTGGTATATCAGATAGATAGATATATGTCCTTAACGAACTCAGAGACTATAAAAGCTAGAGTACCTAAATAAAGTATATAAGTTTCACGTATATCAACGCAAAGTCAAGTCTATTCTGCATATTGAATTTATTCTCCTGTTTCCCAAAATCAACAAAAGAAAGCAAATTTATAGCCGCTATTTTTCAAATATTGATTTAGATTGTGGTCCATAAATACTTTTGGTTAATAATCACAGTAGAGATTCCATTAACCAATGTTAGTGGCTGGTGTCCTGCAAAGGACGGCAGCTGCAGGGTATTTTTAAGTCGAGTACCTTCGAGCAGAGTTAGCTTACTCTTTTATTTTTTGTGCTGCTGTCAAAGACTTTAAAACAAGGCGCAGGATACAAAAAAAATAAAGTATGCAAAAAGTAAAACAAAAAGCGTCGAGCACAAAGGATGCTACAATAATATCCTTAAGCTACAAATGCAACATGAATTTGTCTTTGCCCGAGTCCAACTCCAACTCCGACTCCGACTCTGACACCGAGGCCGAGACCGAGTCCGAGTCCTAGCCCGCCCACGCCCCAACCCACCCCACTTATCCCGCACTCAACAATTTTGTTTTGCTGTTGCTCTTTCTTCGAGTTGCCTTGGCAAAAAAGCAAAGCAACAAAAAAATAAAGGATACTCGAACTTTACAAATGCATGGACATTAGAACGCCAACCCAGGCGATTTACAAATGTGTGTGACTGTGTCTATGGCTGAGTGTGTGTGTATGTGTGTGTGTGTGTGTGTGTGTGTGTGTGTGGGAAGTAATCTTATGCGTATCATGTGAACTCTACATATGCCCTGTTTCTGTTCCTATTCGTATTGCTATTCCTGCCTGTTTGCCGACCCAACTTGGCGTCCTTTGGTCCTTTTTGCTGCCTTTGCTTCGACACTTATTTTAATTTATTTCATTTTCATTTATGTATGCTTCAAATGTCCTTTGTGTGCGTTGTCTCTTGCCTCCCCCCCCTTCCTCATGCTTTGTCGCTCAGCACACTCGCATGCATGTGTGTAATTAAATAAAAACCAATTTGAAGCAACTTTAAAAACATATACTATGTTCATATGCACACTCGTACTATAGGAGTATATATGTATATTCATATAAGTATCTCTGCTCGCATCCTGCACATATTTTGCAGGCTTTTACTTTAATTGCACATTGAAATTAATGCAAGAATCCTGTCAGAAGAGAGGGAACAGCATTAACTTGGCTTTAGCGTGCTCGTGCCTTATATGATTCCGATTCAAGCCAAGTAAGATCAGGATATTAAGGTATTCGTAATAATATACAAACCGTAGCCCTAACAGCATATATTTAATAAATCCGATACTCAGTAAACTTCAGTTTTGTGTGTATTTATTCTTGTACTATTGCAATTGTATAATAAAACATGATTTTGATTCAATTAAATTTCAATTTAAACTTAAAACTATCAATTTCGCAGCTTAGTTGAAATTCTCGTTTCTGTGAAAACAAAAAAGTTCTAGTGTCATTAAAATTCATAAAACTCAACTCAGTTTTCCACCGATTCTATGGCTACTTAAAAATAGATTGGACCATTTCGATTAAATTTATTCAAAATGAGAGCGCTTATTTAAACAGAACCGGTAAGTTGGAGACATTCAAATAAACAAAAAAGTTGTACACACACTACTGCATTTTCGGGAAATGCGTACCCATGGATCATATTGTATAAGCTATAAGAACTCGATCCGCATTATTGCCAAAAAAAACAAGTAAGAATACTATAGTCGAGTATAACCGACTACAAAACTCCCTGAACCCAGTTCAAAAATTTCCGATCGTATCTTCGTACATTTACACATATACACACACAAGCGACAGCTGTAGCTGTGCTGCTTCTTCTGTGACTTGAAATTTGAAGAGTAGGTCAAGAGTGACCAAAGTAATCTACATGTCACATCCCAAAGCAACATCTTTAAAATTGATGGTGTAAAACTTTGTTATCGAATTTCGGTGGAACAGGGGGAGATATCTGAAATTGAAAACAATCTTGATCTGCATATGGTATACAGGAACCTACATCCCAAATTTAGTGTCCCTAGCTATTATAGTTCCTGAGATCGACGCGATCATACAGACGAACAGACGGACCACCAGACGGATATGCCCAAATCAAAATCTCTTTTGATATTGATCAAGAAAAAATATACTTTACTACTAGGGTGTCGCAGATGTCTCATTCTGCCTGTTACATACATTTGCACAGATTTAGTACCCCCTTTTTACCCATTTAATGGGTACAGGGTGTAAAAAAACCAAAAATATTATTCACGTTTTCACTGCCAAGTTTCATTGTGATAACTTTAGTTTGCAGAGAATCAGACGGACGGACAGACAAGCACAGCTAGATCGAGGCGGCTAAGGATGCTAATATTAGCTGATATATATAGAATAGTATATGGGGTTCCAAACACCTAATACAACTTTTAACAATGATAATAAACTTTGCAATACCCTCACACAGCCTCATAAATTCCCATTCTCGCCAACTCCCTTTCAAGGACTTTCTGGTAACTATGATCTATAATATTGTCATTCACAATAAAATCAACAGTGTTTTTATGATAACAATTTTAACAAGTTTGCCAATAAATTTTTGGAAATCATATAATTTTCCCAAATCTTGAGGCACATTTTTAATAATAACAATATGTATTTTGTAAATATATTTGTATCCTTTTGTTGTAAATAATTTCTCTCTAATTAACGAACGATATAGTTAAATAGGACGCTTCACAATTCAGCCCTTAAATTGACTACACAATTGGACTCTTTTTCAAACCAATTTGTTTTAGCTCCTTTTCTAACAAATTTGTTGTTATTAGTAATAGTTTTGCGAGCAGTGTAAGCTGCTTTTGAAAAATGTAATTTTTGGATTTTGCTCGAATAATCAACATATTATATATATTATATATTCATATATGATATATATTAATAAGAAATATATGATCTGAGCTCTCAGCAAAAATGTGTTTTCGAATTATGTGAGCTGCTTTTTAGAATGATCCAATTTGAATTGAATAACAAATTATATAAAATAGTTGAAGCGCTCTTTCAGTCAAAATAAATATAAGTCTATTGTCAAATCGAATCTCTGCGATCCTGTGATTCGTCAATATATATATTATATATATATATATATATATATATATTATATGGTGATATATAAATATGTATATATAATATATATAGATATTTGTGTATAGGGTGTAAATATAACCTTTGAACTCGAGCATAATGTAATATCGTGGAATAGAGCTTAACGGAAATGATAGCTGTGTTCTGGTTGCGTCCGATTAAACTCAGCCTGTAGATTGTTTAGCAAAAGATCATCCTCATCAAAATTTGGATTGCGATTGGGCATCATGTTGGGCATCGGTTCGTCCATATTTTGATTGCGACGCAGTAGATCCCAATAGGAGATATTGGGATGAAATGGGGATTGATATTTGGGTGGCTCCACCACCTTGGCAATCGGCGACACGAGCTTGGCCACTGGACGCACGTAGTATCCATCTCCGGTAGCACCGTTGGTTACTTGCAACTGTGCCGGTCCACAGGTTAAATGGGTGTCATGTTTAGCTGCAAATCATAAATAACAGAATATATATATGATTTAAATAAATAAGGAGCATTACAGATCACAAAAGTGATTCCGAAAAGAAAATAATAATATTTATAATACTAATTAATTTACAATTGGAAAATCAATGTTTGATCTTAACTTTTGTAATAATTATAAAAGTATTTCCTTAATTCTTATAAAAATTATCAAAATTAATAATCAAAATATTATTTTTACACCCTGTGCTCATAAATTCGAAGATATGTTTGTGAATTTCAAACTTCGGTACAAGTAGAGCATTCCTACTTGTTGGTTACAACTATAAGTTATTATAATCTTCAAATAGTTCGAATAGGGAATCTTGTTTGTCGAATAACTTCCGTGCTTATCATCGGATCGACTTGAAATTTGGACAGTAGATTAAGAGTGACTAAAGTATTGTACATGCCAAATGCCAAAGCTATATCTTAAAAATTGTTGCTGTAAAACGGTTTTTATCGAATTGCGGGGGAATGGGGGGAGGGAATATTTCGGATCCAAACCAAACTTGACCTGCGCCCGCCATACACGAACATTCCAAATTTGGTGTCTCTAGCTCTTATAGTAGGTGCTGAGATCGACGCGTTCATACATACGGGAGGACAGACAGACGGACATGTCCAAATCGAAATTTGACATTGATCAAGAATATATATACTCTATAGGGTCGGAGATGTCTCCTTCTGCCTGTTACATTACCCCTTTTAACCCATTTTATGTATACAGGGAGAATAAATGTGTTATCCCTTACCTATGAAATGCTGCTGCTCCCGCAGCTCCCGCTCTGGTGTCACCATGGGCTCAGGAGTTGGATAATCTAAGTGAGGCTCGATCACCACCTTCTCCCCCATCAGGATACGCGCGCGGCTTGACAGTGACCGCTTCCCAGCCACAACATGCTCAAAGCCTGGTGGCGGTGGTGCTGCAGTTGTCGGCTGTGGTTTAGACAGGGACGCAGGATAAGGCCTCAAGTACTTACGCATTGGATAACTAGGATCCTGACCACGTCGATTATTGTCCAATGGCTCCCATATCTGGCGCGAGTTGCGTATTGGATCCCAATGTATTATTTCGCATTGGTGACCGAGAGGCATTGGCTGCCAGTTTGGCTGCCAGTTAGGCTGCCAGTTAGGCTGCGCTGGGGGCGCGACATGTGTCCGCTGCGACGAATAATTATCTTTGTTGTGCCGAAATCCTTTGGATTGCTGCATATCAACTGTTGGATACACCTTTTGCTCCATTTTCACGGGCGTATCACCGATGTCCGTTATTAAAGTGCCGTAGTGTGTCGGCTCCCAGCCATAAATAAAGTTCTGCGACTCTGTCGGCTGTCCTGGGAGTACGGCCTGAGCTGGCCGTGCCTGCTGTGCCGCATATACTTGCTGTACAGGCTGAATATGGTGCACAGGTTGAACAGGTTGAACAGGCTGTACAGGCTGTACAGGCTGCATATGCTGTAGAGGCAGCGCCTGCTGTAACGGCTGTACTGGCTGTAATGGCTGTACTTGCTGTACAGGCTGTACATGTTGTACATGATGTCCAGAGGGTGCCTGCTGTACAGAGGGTGCCTGGAGTGCCTGTTGAGCCTGCTGGATCGGCAGTGCCTGCTGTACAGGCTGCAGAACTGGTATTTGTTCCACAGTAAATGGCACGAGCATACGCATTGGTGGATAGTAGTTAGAAAATGGCACCTTCTTTGGTGGCACCATGTTGCCGCCGTAACCAGGCATCATTGGGTTGGGTATTGGCTGCATACCACACGGTTGCCAAGTGAAAGGCTGCATGTGCCCGACACTGATATGACACCCCGGCAGCGGATGGAATGACGTGTAAATATTCAATTGATTGTTTGCCCCATGATAAGGACGATGCTCAATATATCCAATTGGCTGCTGTTGCCAAACGCCGCCGCAAGGCTGTCCATGCATCTCCGTATGCGATGGGATCCGATTCTTTGCACCATGTCTTCGCATTGGCGCCTGCCTTATCGGTGGCGGTGGTACATTATATACCATCCTCTCAAAGTTCGTTTCCGGAACACCCACTGGTGGGGGCGGGCTTGTCTGCGTCAACGTTGACGAAAACGAGCGCGAGGACGCCACCGAAGGTATTGGCATCGACGTTAATGTTGGCGTTCCCGTTCCCATTATCGCCGACGTTGGCGATGGCGATGACATTGGCATAGGTGTCACCGTAAGTTTTGGTGACGGTATTTCAGACGATTCTCCATGCGGCATTGCGGACGGTCTTCCAGACGGTCTTCCGGACGGTATGGCTTTCGGAATTGCCGAGGGTGCTGGTGACGGTATGGCTGTCGGTGGCACGGAAGCGTTCATGCCCAAATTCACTGGTCCAGTCTTCACATTATCCACAGGCTGCACTGGCTCTTGGATAAGGCCATGCGCCACCACAGATGCCCAGGTTGTGGATCGTACGTTAGACATGTCTAGTCACAGATATAAGTTACGAGCGGTAGAGTCTTAACGATTTCAAATGACACAGTACTATTTCCACTGTAGTAGTTCAGTCAATGGACCGTTGGGTTAATTAATATACGGAACGTGACCCGACCACTACACTCTTTCGATATTCCGATATATACCTATGTCGTGTATCCGTTTAATGGATTTGTAAAAAAACTTTGTCAAACTATGTTGTAAATGTATAAAATAAATTGTTGCAGTATTTGACTGACAATGCAAAGCCAAACCGATTCGAGACCTCTCCGACAATCAAACTCGCATAGCCCGCTATGTTTCTCAATTATTTCAAACTGATTCATAGTCATGTTATTGATAGCCTCCTCCACCTTAACCTGTTGACGTACGCGATTACGAGCTAAGCCAAGTTAAGGGTTCGAATCTGGCTTATATAAGCACAAGCTTTGTGGCCAAAAGCCCACTAAAAACTGCTCAAAGTTTTAGTTATTCAAATGGGAAAGCTCTGCGCACTACAATCGCTAGCGCCATCTACTGGCTTTATTCAGAACAACTAAGATGAGGTGTTGGGTAGTAAGGCAGCCATAAAACTATTTTAAGTAGTTTGCATCCCATTCGAATTTCATATCAGCCATGGGATACTCTCTTATTTATTCGATTGTTCCTTAGCCATAAGAAAAAATGCTGAGGTTTTAATAAAGTTACAATAAATATTAAAAAGTATAACAAAACTTAGATTTTATTCAAATTTCTATTACTTCTAAACAGTATAAATAACTTTGAATTGCTGCGCTTTGTTGAGACAGTTTAAAAACAAAAAAAAAATCTTTTATACAACTCTTTTTTCCACCAAATCTTTCTAAGGCAGCTAATATAGTTATTTAATCAGCTTGTTTGGAACATAATGTTTCTTCAATTTCATAAGTTTGACTGGGATATTTTTCTACACAAAATAGTTTTCATACGATTCATTATATTACCTGACCAGCTAGACGGACAGATAGAACGATAGATCGACTCGGCTAGTGATGTTGGTCGAGTATATATATGTATACATACATATATACATATGTGTATGTATATATATAATACACCCTCGTTCAACCCAACTCTTGATATACGCAACTCCTCGATAAACGCTACATTCAAATCCTAAAAAAAAAATAGTAGCACATTTTTTCAAAAAACGAATTTTATTTTGAATTAACTAAAAAAATATCTTATCTTACTATAACTTATAAGAATTATGGTCTCTGATTTACTCGTCGGGTTTGAACATTTAAAGTACAAACATTTTAAAAAATGAATTGAATACAATGTAATTATAGCTCTAACAATATAGATTTATTCGAATATATTAAATTAATTATAAATCTGCGCTTCCAGACAAGCTAACACCCAAGTTCTAAACGAAATAGTATAACATTTAAAAAAATATATATATATATTTTTTTTTAAATTCATTATTAATAAAATTATTATCATTATTAATAAAATAAAATTGATGTCAATCTTGTTAAAAGTATTATGATCTCTGATTTATTCGCTGGGATCCTGCATTAAATGTATAAACATTAAAAAATATGAATTGAATAAAATGATATTATAACTCAAAATATATGTAGATTTATTACAATTTATTAAATTAATTTTAATGTGTATTAGAGGTATATCTTTTTAAGAGCAGGTCCGTTAACCTATAGAAAATTGTACCTTGGTTTTTGCAACCTTCCCATACTCCATTTGAGGGTATTGGAAACGTCTCGTTTCCTAGCAAAATCAAAATACCCTCTGCAGTGCTATACAAATCAATGCAACTCATCTGTTCAAAAAATAGTACCATCAGCATGATAAACTAAACCATAAAAGCACAATGAATGTGCAAATACTATATCGTTACCATAACCAAAGATTAAGTTGTGCCCAATGTATGTAATGTACAAAGCAAAAACAAAAACTGCAGAATGGCAGCAACATAATGCAATAAAATGCATCAACTTTATTCTTAACATAGCATTTTTGATGACAACAAACGTAAAATAGAAAACAGATGTGAAACAGTGCTGCAAAACGGTGCGCGCAACACTCACAGCTGTTCAGAATTCGCCGTAACTGGAGAACGCTGACCAGCACTGCAACAACATTGCCATACAAAGGTAGCTACATACATACATACTAACAGACAGACATACAGACAGACAGACAGACAGACGACAGACACACACTTTCTTTCAAAATGAAGATATTGTGGCCCACAAAATAATTGCAAACTGTATAAACGATATTGCAAAGGAATAAATAAAAATAGATCAAGTAACCTACAGGTGCAATACCTTAACAAAATTCAAACAATATAAAGCAATAACTATATTAGAAAACACACACAAAAATATAACATAGTATTTACCAAAATTGTATGTTTGTATATACCTGTGAGAAATTCGCGCATAGCCCACACATCTGGCAACAGCTGGTCGTAATACTATTATTGTAAACATCAAAATTCCAATACAGTACCCTCCCTGCCCAACCCACCGCACACCCTCCATCCACAAGCGATTGGCATACACGATATCAACAAGTAAATTGTAAATTCCCATTGATTTATAATCGGGGGACGACTCGAGGAATCGCACTCGCACTCGTGTCTATTTGTATGTGTGTATATATATTACATACATATGCATGCGTCTGTTATCGGCTACTCTGGAGCATGCTGGCGTAATCATCAACAACCTCGTCATCGTCACATTGAGTAAGGGTAAGGTCTGTGAGTATTGTGATAGCTGTGAGGCGATAAGAAGCGCTCGATATGTCCGCCCCAGCCACAGAGACGCCTCTCTATGCCGGCGAGAAGAATCTAATGCTCGGCCTAAATAAGCTGCGCTCCCAGGGCAAGCTAACAGATGTTACGCTCATTGCGGAGGATCATCGCTATAAGGTGCGTACTCCACACAGTTGCCAATCCTGATGTGTTCGACATATGTATGTATATCAGCGATTTAGGCAGAATCTTGCTATATAGGTCAGTCATTGACCTGCTTTTTATCCGACATTTTAAGAAGAAATCAAGGTACATGGGTACATATAGCTACTTATCTTTAATCTCTATCGGTTTCCACGTTCTTGTGGAATAGCATTTTGCTTTCCAGTTCACTTTTGACAAGCTGCTTGTGGATTGAACTTACGTGATTTTGATCAAAGGTTCAAATCACCTGCCATTGAGATTGGACTCAATACACAAGCAATGCCAATGGTGAATATCTGAACATTTAGGAGAAATTCTCCAAATATCGCTAAGCAGAAACCAGAACAAGCTGGACAGCTTATACTATTATAATCCCTCCGAGGGAGTTACATAGTATATGCGCTCTGCGCTTGTGGTAAAGGGATTTGGTAGTACCAGTACACAATTGTTCTAATCCGTTCATATAATAATAATATCCATCCTTGCAGGCTCATCGCGTTGTGCTTGCTGCCAGCAGCGATTACTTTTGCGCCATGTTCGCGGACTGTGCCATGATTGAATCGCGCAAGGAGGAGATCACATTGCATGGCGTTACGGCGCGTGCCATGGGACGCATTATACTCTATATCTACACATCGTTGCTGGACTTGAATGTGGATAATGTGGAGGAGACGCTGGCAGCGGCCACACATGTACAGGTCAAGGAGGTTATTGAGCGCTGTACCGTCTTTCTGGAGCAAAAACTAAGCATGGACAATTGTCTGGCCATCGCCAGCATGGCTGAGATTTATGGTCAGGTTGCGCTGGCAGAGCGCTCCTATCGTTATATTTGTGCACACTTTAAGGAGTTTGCCGCCAGCGGGGATTTCAAGGATGTCAAGCTGGAGCAGCTCCATTTTATACTATCCAGCAACTATCCAATTGATGTTAGCGAACTGGAGCTGGTGCGTCTGCTCTGTAGTTATGGGCTGGAGCAGCAGCTGGAGGAGAATGCGCTGCGTGAATTGTTGCGCCATATCAAATGGCAGTACATCAGCTATGATGAGCTTGAGTCTCTGCGTCAGCTCAACTACTCGCCGGTCGAGGAGTATCTGGCCAAGATGCAGGAGAACGAACAGGAACCCAACTCTGAGCTGGAGCAGTGCCCCCAGGGACAGGGACCCACCAATATGCGCGGCATGGAACTGAGTCTGCTCAAAATTGGCGGTTTTGAATGGAAGGGTCTAACCAACGAGATTATGTGCTTTTCACCAACTAAAATGAAGTGGTACGAGTTGACTTCCATACCGCACATTGATCAATGTAAGAAATTCCTTCAAGTCATCCTTTACCCTCCCTAATAATATACATTACCACCCCTTAGGCAATTTTGGTACCGCCGTTCTCAACAACGAACTCTTCATTGTGGGCGGCGCTTACGATGTCTGTCTAAAGGAATACATACATCCTTTTGGCTTTCGTTACTGCCCGCTTCGCGACTCCTGGGTGACGATAGCACCCATACAGTTGGATCGCTGCCGCTTCTCACTCAACGCGGTTGGCAAACAGCATCTGTATGCTGTCGGAGGCATCGTTGAGCATGACGACAACTCCGAGGAGGCTTTACGTCGCATGTCCAATGTGGAGCGTTATGATACAGTCAGCAATACGTGGACCTATATGGCCAGCCTGCAGGAGAATCGTAGCCAGCACGCTGGAGTCGTTGTTGGCGACAAGCTCTATATCTCCGGTAACATATGAAGACATAGACAGTCATTTCAAATCCCTTTCATTATTGATACTAGCTAGAATAAGAACAGATATTAGCTAGTTAAAAATGCAAACTTGTTAGGACGTACAAACCACATTTAGTTTTGTACATTGCCTTTTAACTGATTACTTATGATTTATGTACGCAGTTTAGCTTTCAACTGAAACATGTAGTTTAACAGGAAACATTATTTGATTCGTTTTGTTTTTATTATCAATATAACTTCTATCTAAGGTTTAAGGGCCACTTTCTCAATGCCCAGTTAATTTGTATCCTTATTATAAAGTGAGGCTTAGCAATTTTTGATTTTCCCAAGTTCCAGTTAGCGCTAAAATATGTATCTATACCACAAATTGTTAGCAAGTTGGCTGACTATCAGGCAACTATATCGTAGATGTATGTGTATCAATATCAAGGAAGAGGTTGGCCTTTTGAATTACTTTATTAAGCTTAGAAGTAGCTCGTACGATCTTTATTTAATGGAATCCCTATTCAACTTCTCTCTTACTCTCCCTACAGGTGGCATACACCTAGCGAACATATTGGCCAGCATGTGGTGCTTCGATACCAAGAGCGAAACATGGCAGGAGCTGGCGCCAATGCCAACACCCTGCTGTGACCATGTTCTGGTGGCCATCGACAATCGCATCTTTGCCTGTGGCGGCTGGCACGAAACGCTCAGAGAGTCACGCGTTTTGGTGGAGCACATCTATGCGTATGACATAGCAAGCAATGCGTGGAGTGTGGAGACTAAAATACCTGCTCCCAAATTCTATTCGGGCGTCACGTCAATGCGTCGCACCATATTCTTTGTGGGCGGACTGGATTCGACCGAATCTATTGATCGCGCCAGTTCGGAGACTATGGCATATGATCTGGACACTGGCAATTGGTGGCATCGAAAGGATTCGTGGGACACGCCAAACGATGTCTGGGAATCAACATGTGCCGCTATCTATGTGCCCATTGTTGACTCCTGATAAGCACAGCAATGCGCTTCCTCAACGAATTTACGCAACTTTAGATTTCATTACCTTACACACATGCGCTTCCACCCATTACAACCCATCCATGCTTGTAAAAATCTCTCAAAGCTGCTGTCCCATGTTACTACTGTACAGTGAATAATGAATGTGCCAAAACAAAAGGCCGCTAGAAATTTGTGAATAGCAGATCAACATTCGAATATGTAACTATTAGGAACTTGTTAAATTTTAGTAAACATCGAACGAAAATAAAATCAGTCGAGTGTGCTCGACTAAAATCTACACTTTATCTGTATCAGAACGAATTTACACACACGCTTCATATAGTATGTTTATTATTATATATTCCTCAGGTTTCAAGGGGAACCACTCTATGGAAACTTATTTCTTTAAATACTTTAGTATTTTGTGAAGTTTGCAGGATAGATAATGCTGTTTGATATAAATATGTATATCGAAAATGTTGTATTACATATCAGCATCCGTGTGTATGTGGAAATCCGATATATCCGCAGATATATATATATGCAAATTTGGGGTTTTACTTTATATGCAACATTTTATCTGCATATGTATTAAACGTTCTTGGAAATTTGGTATCTGTAACTTTCAATGTCGGATTCCCGCACACAAACGAATGCTGATCAAGAATATATGCTCGTATACCTTACAGATTCAGCGATGCTTCCAATTACCTGTTGTAACTTAAGTTTACTATTTTTTGATAAGCTAATATTTATTTTTTATGCTGCGTGTTATTTAAATAGCAGATAAACGCAGGGATCATACAGAGTGTATTAAGAAGGTCAGAATGTTAGGCAAGCCTTTATCAGATTGAACAAAGCTTCGGTAAATTCCAAAAACCTTCCTGCAGGCGTCCTACCAAAAAATCCAACTATCCGAAGGATAGTGTCGGACAAGCCTTCTGTTTCAGTGCGGCCTTGCTAGGCGAGTAGCCAAGGAGTTCGTGTGGGCCAGGAGCATGCCTCTGTATCTATTTGCGAAATTGCTGATTGTAGCGCATACTGGCAATACTCCAAGGTCATTGTATATAGTGTTGTTGTAATAGGGAGCGTCCTCAATTCTCTGGAGAATTTTGCTTTTGCATGACTCGATCCGTTGGATTGAAGTGTTACAGGCCATTCCCCAAAGGTTAATGCCCCAATTTAGAGTAGGCATAATGATGTCCTTAAAGAGGCAGATTTTAGCTGCGAGAGTAAGCCCACTCCCAGGCCTAAGTAGCCAGTGCATCCGCTTAGCCTTTATGCCCTATGCGGCTTCCAAGTATACTATTTCTATTAGTGTTTGCTTCGATCAACGATTATACTCATATAAGAGATGCGATCGTCTATAGAGAAGTTGGAGTGCAACCCTAGTTAAAAATTCACTTTTTTAATAGGTATTATAATTGATAATTATATCAAGGGGAAGTTTCAAGTCTTGCCAACTTGCTCGTGATCATACAAGTAACATAAATAAGTGTTCCCCATCTACAAGAAGAGATGACCCAATACCAATAGAAACCACGTTGTAAATCATTCTGTTTTAAACCAAAATTTAATTATTGATACCTAGACAGATTGTAGATTAAATAAATATAATAATAAAGAGCAGAATTAACAAGCAAAACTGCGTATATATTTGAATCAGTTGGTTGTATTTGATGGATTTATGCCATAGCTCGGTGAATTAAACGATCGAAACAATGGCGCATACTTTATATATTTTTTGGTAAACGTCTGTTCTCACATGTATGTATATACATATGTACGTAGTATATATACCTGAATATGGTCAGATACATAGTATGCAAATTGATTACTCTACGCTCAAAGTATATAGATATAAGTAGCAATAAAATCTTAATTGTCAAGTGTCAGATTGCTTATAAGTTACTACACATAAACAAGCAACATGGTTAAAACTATATCCGATCTAATGGCTATGTCTAAAACGAAACATCAACTTAAAACAGTTACAGTAATAAATATAAATTATGTTTAAAGATACAAATACGAATAGAAAAATACAGTTACAGCTACAGATGGAAGTACACAGCTATTGGTTACAAAATTCAAAGCATCCTTTCCAAGCCGAGCTACGTATTGTGATGGGGCGCTATAACAACCCAGCCATCGTTCTCCACAGTGTCCCCAGTAGAGGACAAGTCCTGGCTGTTGTTGCTGTTATTGCTGGCAGGTGGCTGTAGACGGGCATGAATGTTCCCTTGGCGTGAGGCCGGCAGCTTCTCCCACTGCTGCTGCAGATTATTGTAAAGGCTTTGCAGGCCCTCCTGCAAGAATAAGAGTACAATATAATTAGTACAATATAAAGTAGAAATTGATTGATTTGAACGCACCTTGTCTTTGATTTTGCGCAAAAGCTCCTGTTTCTGTTCACGCTCAATTCGATCCATCTGCAGTATTAGCTTCTCCTTGAAGTCCTGCGCGTAGTAGAGGTTCGTATCCACGCTAAGATACTCCTTGGCCATGTGGCGATGATCGCGATATATTGCCTGCGATTCGGCATTGTTCGGTATGGGCGGCTCCGGTTGCAGTTCTGGATCTAATATATCGGCCAATGATTGCTCTGTGCAACCACAGCCGGCATCCCCATCCCCATCTCCATCCGCGTCCACGTCTGCATCAACGCAATCATTTTGATTGCTGGCATTGGAGACGTGGCTAAGCAGTCCATTAATATTGCTTTCGTTGTTATTACTATTATTATTGTGGTTATTATTGTTATTGTTGTTGTTGTTTGTGAGGTCTGTGCTGTTGTTGCTGGTCATTATCACCGGCTTCGTATCCGTCACTGTCAGTCGTTCCCGGCCATCACTTTTGGCTGTAAAAAGATGCAAGTGATATAAGAATTAACATATTATACTAACGAATGATAAACGAAGCAAATTATAGTTAAGCCAGCAACTAATACAGATCATTATACATTAGAGATTCATTAGAACCAATCGCTTTTAGCTTATTGTTACTTAAAATTTGATATTTCAATTGCTGACCTAAAATCCATCATAGAATGAAATTACTATGCTACTGCAGATCAACAATTCAGACTTTATTTTGGATTAAGTTGCATTAGTATTTCTGTATAAAATTGAACTTCAGTTGGTTATAATGATAACAAAAAGATTAAATAAAAAAAAAGACTTGAAATAAACGGAATTATACTGGATTTAGAGAATAAATTTCGATTATGAATGAATTTTCTTCATGAAGCAAACTTCATTGTCTAGATCCAGTCTCCAACAAAGCTATATATACTTGTTGACTTATCAAAAACGTTTAGAAAAGACAAGTCAGCGGTAATCAGTCAGCGATTAGTTGTGCTGAATGCACCTTATACTTAACGTACTATAGATAATCCAGCAACTGTGCAGATCGCTGGTCTGCTTAGTGGTAATCAAGGCGCGTGTGTCGCACATGTTGATCGAATAAACTTGGCTTTAGCTTTGATTAACAATAGATGAGTGGTTTCTATGCACGGCTAGATCATTTTGTTCTAACGCAAGTTGGGATTGTGTGTTTACAGATACAACAATACGAAAGAGCGTGAAGAAAATCCTTCAGAGCGCAAGAGGTTTTTCTTTCAGTGTATGTGCTGTGAGATGACGTGTTTTCCACACGAAATTTAGCTTGTTGCCTTATTTCTTGGGAAAAATTGGAAAAACAAACTATAAACTACAGACACACAAAGCGCACAATTTTTCACTCGAATTTTTAATGCGTCTCTTGTCTTATTTTCATTGCTTGCGCTAAATTTTTTTTTGTTTTTTTGTATTTTTGTTTGTTTCTTTTTTCAATAACTTTTCATTTTGTTGGTGGGCTTTTTTAGCTTATTTCACATAGTTTGATCGTTTGTTAAGCTATTTTATTTTTTGTTTGGTATCTCATTAATTGCAATTAAGAAGGGGTCAGTTGTGGCTGGGCCGGGTTAATGATATGATATGGTATTAAACGGCAGATCGTTGGCGATCTTTCGCGCGATGCGTTCATCGCAATTGCAGTAACATTGCGGCACTCAATACGCCACGGTGCTCAAACGTAGACTGAGCTGTCTAAGAACCGTATCCGCTCGTTTGCTCCGGCCAGCAGCCAAAATGAGAGCCAGGAGAGTCACCAATGGGCATAGACTACGTACGAACATTATATATACATATGTACATACATATATACTATATTATAGTATATTCTCGTATGTGTCTATCAGCGAGTAGCGTTGCTCCTTAGACAAAACATTTCATGAGCATTGCTTGATCACTCGATGAATAATGCGCCTGGCATGCGGTTGGGAAATCTCCCCTGCGAATAATGCCAACGCTGCCCTCTGGTGGCACCAACAGAATTATTTACTTTTAGCCAAGATTGCGATTTGTGACTAGGTCGCTGCTGTCGATGCATTCAATGCCTGGCTACACATCATATATTTGTATACTCGCATTTGCATATGCACTACTATGTGGCATGACATGTAGCATCGGGATCCCAACAAAAACAAAAAAAACAAAGCAAATTTGTTAACGCTTCCGACCGCCAAATACTCTGTTTGCAGTCTGTTTCTTTCTTTCTTATTTTTAGGGGGGAGTGTGCTTAAAGTAAACGTGTTATTTGTCTATTCTTTCAAGAAGATCATCAGTTGCCCTCATTTCAAATTTAATGATCCTAACTTTTAAATTGTCGAAGATATGGAATTTTTTTTTTTGATTTTCGGAGGAAAATATTTTCGATACAATCTATTAAGGAAATCATATATGGTACTCGTATCTATTCAGTTAATTCTAGCTCTATAGTTATAAAATATTTGTATATATGTAGTTTAATTATTTTTGGATTTTGGGAGGAAAATATTTTTAGATGCCATCTATTATGGTAATCATATATGGTACTCATATTCAAACAGATAATTCTAGCTCTAAAATTATAGGAGAAATGTTTTAAGATAGTTTCTTTGTTATTTGCAGGGAAAATATGTCAATAATACATTTGGATTCAAGTTTGTAAGGAAATTATTGGTAATAAAATGAATGTAACTCAAAGATTACGAAAGATATGGATTTATGACTTTTAAATGGGCGTGGCAAGGACATTATTGTATCTAATTGTATAAGTGGATCATCAGTAGTTCTTATATGAAATTTGTTACCTCTAGTTACAAAAAAAATCTCTAAAGGAGGATTACCGTCTCAACCTAACCTAACTTAGCTCTAAAATTGTGGGAGAGGTATAGATTTTGTTGAGTTTCGGAGAATAAATATTTTTGGAAGTAATCTGTTAAGGAAATGATCGGTAGTCATATCAATTGTAGTGAATCAAGCTCTATAACTATAAGAAATAAAGATTATGTTGATTTTCAAAAGCGTGTTAAGAGAAAAACTGTGAATAATATAAAGAATAGTTTCTTCCAGTTTCAAGAGTATCTGACAGAAACAAACCTAATATACCCTCTATGCCCTTAGTAATAGAGTATAACAACAAGAGCTAGCTAAATGATTCGTATTCGTAGCGATCGTTTGCTCGTGATTTCGTCCCCGTGCCCATTAAGCGAAAATTTTCACTCATTTTGTTTCTGTACACACAAGTGTCTAAATAAATATCAATGTATATGTATATTTATATATAGTATAGCATATATATATACATAAATACATACAAATATATATATATATATATATGTATATGTATATGTATATATATACATTTGCATATGCTGATACATGTGTACTATATGTACGAAATCAAAATAAAAGTGAGATTATTACCGAATGACTCATTGGTCAATATACACAGCGGGTAGAGGGGGTCAGGAGGGCCACGAGCAGGGTGTACGTGGGGTGAGCTTGGGGGAGGTGGAGTGTGGGAAGGGGGGTCGGCCTCGTCATGTGTGCGTTCTTGTAGCGTGCCACAGCCATTAGATGATTGTGTTTTCTTTTGCTTTTCACTCTTGTTTTATTCCTGTTTTGTTTCTACTTGGTCTGTTTAGTGTTTATGTTGCGGTGAAAGAGAAGGCGGCTGTGGTGACGGTGCATGTCATGGCTATAAATCTGGCCAAAATTGCCAGCCAGCTAGCCAGGCAGCCAGCCAGCCAGCCGATCCACACAATACGATAATTGTGCAGCGCAATGTGCAGCTATGAGTAAATATATATACCCTATTCCGTTGGGGTATACCACTTGGCGCACTTGGCTTGCAAACGCTTTAACTCGAACTAAATATGTATTTCAGTGGATGCAGTCTTTGGAGCATAGCCTAGCTCCCAACACACAAGAACTCTAGGTTCAAAGCGCAGTCATGACTTTTAATTTATACTAGAGATCGACATATTCAATCGATTTCTAGTATACCCTAGAGAAATACACTACATTCTGACCCTCGACACAACCTATCCAAAAAAACAAAAGTCTAGCGAATTTCTTGTGTTTATAGCTTTTAAATAATACTGAACTGTTTTGTCTACGACTATTTATTTATAGAATTGTATTGGAATTGGGATTTATGTTGCCAATAGGCGATGACTAGAACTGGTAAGATGATTAGTTCTCAGAGTGGTATTAAAACTGCGTCGTGCCTAAGAAAGAGATTCAGAAAGAGCGAAAACTCTATAACCTGTTGAAAGATCACAAGTTTCCCAGCCAATCCTAAGTTTCTCTCTTCGAAAATCAATACATATTTAATACTAAATTAGTATTTTAATTTGAAAGTGAATGCAGCTTTGTATTCTTATTATTGCACGCTTTAAAAGTAAATGGAAGTAAACCAAAACCAATGGCAAATAAACTTTGAGGGCCTGTTCACACTATCTCATATTCACGTCTAATATTTTCCAACATGCATCTCGCGCAACTGTCAAAATGTTACATGCAAATATTACTTTGCGATCAAACTATTGCGCAAAACATTTGACAAATGCTTTTGTTTATTTTGGTGTTAGCAACGGCATAAGAGTTATCTTTAGAAGAAAAAACAATTGTACAACACTGAAACAGAGCGAACATACTTTGTGACATCAGAAGTAGCGCAATATTGCACGTTAAACTGAGATAATGCCTTAAGGTGCGCTCACACGATATGGCATTCTGCCACATATAGGGCAGTCGGCAGTTACCATAGCGTGTGAGTACTATATGGCAGGCTGCCACATAAATTTTGTGTTTGAGATACCTGCTCACACGATATAACAAATCAAAGATTTCTATGGTAGAAACGTGCCATATAAGTTTGTATGTTAAAATATTTCACATATATTCTTTCTTTTGCCATATACAATTTTTGACGGTTGATATGGATAACGATATGTGGCAAAATGCCATATCGTGTGACCACACCTTTAGGCCTAAAGCAAATATCTTATGTGATTTGTACAAGGAAAATTTTAGGCTTAGTTTCTGATTTACCCAAAGCGTGGAAAGACATCTATCTTGGCCAGATTAATGGTTACTTTAGGTGATAACAAGAACTTTAAATTATTTTATAGACACCAAAAAAAAACCTTGTAAACTTGGCTCAACAAATATAACTAAATTATGGAATTCTAGCGTTATTTTCTAGGCAAACTTAAGGATCATTTTAGTTAAAGAATTTTTGGCTTTCATTAAAGCTTTGTTTCAAACACTTTCGAGCAGTTTTCAAACGAGTTAAAAATGGCGTGCAACCCGTTTTAAAGATGCCCTAATATTTTGACTAATTACAAATTTAGAGAATCATTTAGAGATCCTCTAGATAACCATATCACTTGGCATCTCTGCACTGTTCTGTTATTCGAATATATTGGCAAGTGTATTGTTGAAATTGCATTTTGTATTTTGCATTTTGGCACTTTTTTCAATTTGGGATGAGCGCATTTGCATATTTATAACGTTGACGGCCTGAGGACATTGGCAATTAAAATATGTTTTAAAAATGCTTTGACATAATAGTATAAAAAGAGCGCAGCGACTAATTAAACAAAACAAAAATCATGAAATTAATTGATAAATACGCTTGGTTAAGAGTGAGATGGCAGACGCATTGTTTATATACGTTTAAGTTGATATTGTTGTTGCTGGTGCGTCATGCTGTCGAACCCAAACAGCTGCCACATGGCAGAACAAGATACAAAAGCAATGCAAATCTGACAAACTGTGCAACAACAATGGCAACAATTTACATGCCCCAATCGTGCTGCACCAAAACCGTGTGATAATGTGCGTCTGATTCACACTCGCATAGACAATCAGACAACGACAACCAGACAACGACAACCAAAAAACGATGACAGTTGATCTCAGGAACTCACCATGGGAACTGCTGCTGCCGCTCTCGCTGCGACTCAAATCGAAGCCATTCTGCAAGATTTCAATAAGATTAAATAATTAGATTTATAACAAGTTAATGTTCTTAGCGGTTTTTAGACAATGCAATTCTTAGTGTACAAAATTAGATGCAAGTTCAGTTGGAGGTTCCGAACGGCGGTATACTCTGTTTCCTGTTTGTTTTCTATACTGTAATAGGGACAGTTTTTATCAAATCTAATGACTTTCTATACAAATCTGTTTCAAATATAGATTTTGTCACATTTGCGGCGGAGAAGTTGTGTATGATAGACATTTTCTTGGTCAACTCTTACAGTGTTTTCTGTACTGTAATTGGGGCAATTTTTATCAATTCTAATGACTTTCTATATAAATGTGTAGGAAGTTTAGAGTTTGTCTCATTTGCGGCGGAGAAGTTGTGCATGATAGACATTTTCTTGGTCAACTCTTACAAGGAGTTCATCAGTAGGCTTTAGCTAAAATTTGATGACCCAAACTAACATAATGAAAGATATACCTATTAAGGCTTCCACATTTGACAACCTTTGCGAAAGTAAACTTTCTGAAATGATAATTTTCATTATTGTCGATGAGCTAGTATATTAAACGGTAACTTAATTCAATTCCAAGCCTAAGGCAAGCAAACGAAGTAAGTAAAATCAACTCTAGAGTGAAAATGGGAAACATTAATGGCAAATTCACTTTACGCAAGGTCTTGCAGAATGTGGAAGCTGCAACAGATTTTTTGCGGAGCAACGCAGATGAGAGTTGTGCAACAAAATGAGTTGCTTTTGTAAGGAGCGAACAGAAGAAACATAAAACTTTATCAAACAGAGTATAAAAATGCAGGCACGCGTACAACACTCTCACTGCTAATTCGGCATATTTTACAATACTCATATGGAAACTTGCTCGGTTTCTTTCGGTTTCTTTGCACATAACGCGCTAGATAGGATGAGGCAGAATTGCATTGTCCTAAACATTTGTATATTTGAAACCTTTGAGGAACGCACCGCCTCGACATCTAGGGTAAGCTGCTCCATTGGCCGGCTTGCCATTTGTATCATGCCATTGCGTATGGTTTCAAAACGCTTGCTGGCCTCGGCCGACGATGTCAAGTTGAAGCTATCGTTTTGACTCTCGCTGCTATCCTCCTCGGGTATCGCATCCCAGCGATTGCTGCTGCTCATATGAAACAGACCATTATTGTCAAGTTGCCCCGAATTCGTGGGCGTTCTTTCTGATGAGGTATTTTCGGTATTGCCTGGCCCAGTCTCAGTTTCAGCTCCTATCTCAGTCGCAGTACCATGCACATTGGTGGGTGTCAACTGTGTGGATGCTAGGCTCAAGTCGCTGGAGCTGAGACTTAGGCTGTCATACTGCGCGGCCACCGTGCCGTCGCTCTCTTTGGTCACAATCTGCAAACGAAGCATTAGTAACAGTTAACAGTTGAGCTTTTTATTAAGCCTCACTCACCTGTTGGTTCACAAACGCATATTCCAGCGCCTTGTCGGCGCCCACATAGTCTTTGATAATCTCATTCATCACTCCAACAATGTACTGCATGGAGGGCCGATCCTCGGGTGCCGTTTTCCAGCATGCTGTCATCAATTGCTCAATGTGATTGGGGCAGTTGTCCAGCAGCGGCGGTCGCTCACCTGCAGCGGACCAAGGTTATATATTAATTGATGCATAACATCATTTCAAGTGTATGCTTACCCTTGTATATCTTCCACTGTATGGTGTAGGCATTGTCAATGTCCTTAAAGGGCTGTTTGCGCGACAACACCTCCCACAGCACAATGGCCCAGCTGAAGATGTCGCACTTCTCCGTGTATTTGGAGCCCTCGAACACCTGTTGAAGTAATACATTGCACATACATTATTATACTAGCTCCTTTTAACTGGGTTAGTTCAATTACTTTAATCCTGACCACCATTTTCTATGCCAAATACTGTGTGCCACATGATTCTTGATTTTTACTCCCTGTACCCATAAAATGGGTAAAAAGGGGGTATTGGATTTGTGCAAAAGTATGTAACAGGCAGAAGGAGACTTCTCCGACCCTATAAAGTATATATATTCTTGATCGGTATCAAAAGAGATTTCGATTTGGCCATGTCCGTCTGTCTGTCCGTCTGTCCGTCCGTCCGTCTGTCCGTCTGTCTGTCCGTATGTATGAACGCAAGGATCTCAGCAACTATAAGAGCTAGAGACACCAAATTTGGAATGTAGGTTCGTGTATAGCGGGAGCAGGTCAAGTTTGTTTCTGATCTCAGATATCTTACCCCGTTCCCCCGCAAATCTATCAAAACGTTTTACAGCCACAGTTTTAAAGATAGAGCTTTGGGATTTGGCATGTACACTACCTCGGCCACTCTTAATCTACTGTCCAAATTTCAAGTCGATCGGATAATAAACACGGAAGTTATTCAACAAACAAGATTCAGTACTGGAGCGAGGGGGGAAGAAGAAGCACAGCCACGACTTAAAATGCCTTGCGTACGCTGTGGCTCGCGTGTGTGTGTGTATGCTTTGTGTATGCGTGCATGTGTAAGTAGACGAACATATGATTGGAAGTTTTAGAACTGGGTACAGGGAGTTTCGTAGTCGGGTATACTCGACTAGAGCATTCTTACTTGTTCTTATGTGAGTTTCGTGAATGAGTGTGAATTTAAAAAAAAGTTACATTTTAAACATTTCATCTTGGCTGCAATTTTCCGCCCGTTGGGTAGATCGATGAAGGCTAAAAATGAGTTTGAGGCCAATCGTATGGAAAACAAAAAAGTTGAATGCCAAAAATGTGCACCTATTTTTCGACCATGTGATTTCTACCCAAACATTACCTATAGAATGGTCTAGGCGGTAGTAAAACTGTGCAAGTTAATCTCACAGGCAGAAGGAGGCATTTCCTACCCAGCTTTGTACGTCTGTATAAACGCGTCGATCACAGGAACTATAAGAGCTAGAGATACTAAATTTAGAATGTAGGTTTCTGTATACCATACGCAGATCAAGTTAGTTTTACATTTCAGATATTTACCACGAAATGCGATAAAATAATATATATATCGGGTCGGGGAAGTCTCCTTCTGCCTGTTACATACATGTGCACAGATTTAATACCTTTAAACCCATTTTATGGGTACAGAATGTAAAAATATCAAAGATTTTTTATCACTGAAATAATATTGACCGTGATTACTGGACTTACATAGGTATTTTATTCTTTCGTTAATTAGTGAGGGTTCTTTTTACTCTCTATACTAATAAAATGATTAAAAGGGGGTGTATTAAATCTGTGAAAATGTATGTAACAGGCAGAAAGAGACATATCCGACCCTATAAGGTATATATATTCTTGTTCCATATAAATAACCGAGTCGATGTGGCCATGCCCGGACGAACGCGTCGATCTCAGCAACTATAAGAGCTGGAGACACCAAATTTGGAATGTAGGTTTTTGTATACGCAGATAAAGTGTGTTTCAGATTTAAGATAACTCACCCCGTTCCCCCGAAAATCGAAAAAACCTATTTTTCAAGGAACATTATAAAGATAGAGTTTGGGACTTGGCATATTTAATACTTCAGTCACTCTTAATCTACTGTCCAAATTTCCAGTCGATCGGATAATAAACACGAAAGTAATGCAACAAGCGAGTTTCAGTATTGCAGGGCGGGGGAAAGAAGAAGCGCAGCAACCACTTAAAATGCCTCGCATGTGCTATTGCTTGTGTGTTTTTGTGTGTGTTTTTGCGTAAGCGTACGAAGATGTGTATGCTTGGAAAACTTAGACCTGGGTACAGGGAGTTTCGTAGTCGCGTATACTCGACTGGAGCATTCCTACTTTCTTTTTTAAGTTTCTTCCTTTTTGGTGAAAATTCGTTTGGATTGGCCATATGGCATATGGAATCGATGATTTTAGATATCTTTAGAAACCTGTTCTTCGTACATCTGAAGTCTCGACCGATCCCTGCTAATGAACTTATACCTGCTTATGAACTTTGACTTAAGATTTGAGCCGGTCAGTGCACAGATTGTTCAACTCCATTAGCCACAACAAATTTATACTTTACTGACGATTATTCTTTGGCTATTCTATCTTATTAATTTTATAAGCGGTTATACGACAACTATCTCTGTTTTTATGGCTGCTACAATATATATTTGAAATAATATTACCAGGGGAATTTTAATCGCATTTCCTAACTTTTTGTTAGATGGAGTTAAGGCCCGGTCACACTGAACACTTTTTTGGTATATTTGATTGTACAGTTGCATACGGATAGTGTGAATGCTTCATATACCGTCGTATATCTATATGATTTGAATACTGAATAGCAGTTAATACTGTATATGTGTGAATGGTAATTTCTTGCTATACTGAGAAGTAACAACCTTATCAACAACAGGAAGGAACGGCTATATTCGGAGTGCGGAAGTAATTTTGATACAAAACTTAATTTTCGCCTAAATGCTCCTATGGGAGTCAGGTGGTCCGTTTTTTATAAAAATTGTAGGAAACTATTTAATGTATAATAAGACTTGGATGTAATATTTGTATAAATAAAAAGTTGTTCATACAAAAATTAATTTTTCACCCGATTTTATGGTAGTTAGTGGTCGGATTTTGACCAAATTTGGTCAGATTGTGTAAACTCTCTAGAGACTCGGTTGGGGTGGTTGATAAGGATACCTTCACAAAAGGTTTTTCATACAAAAACATAGTTGTCGACTGATCATACCTATGGCAGCTATATGTTATAGTGGTCCGAAACGGCCGGTTCCGATATATGTACTGCATGCAGCAAAAAGAAAGCTCTGTGCTGAGTTTCATCACAATAGCTATAAAACTGAGAGACTAGTTCGCATAGAAACAGACGGACAGACGGACATCGCTATATCGAGTTGGTTATTCATGTTGATTTAGAATATATATGCATTGTTGAGTCATCCGACGTCAGTCCATTACACATTTGGAGACAACATTATAATACCCTCTGCTAGCATATTAAAATGGATATTTCTATACCTATATGTGGTGTTTGGCTTTTGCTATACGTATAGCAGTATACGGTATATAAACTTTATATAATGTGTCCGGGGCTTTTATAAATCTGTGTACTGAAGGGCTCATTTGTAACAAGTTGCATAAAGCTTTAAACTTGCGACTCGTTTGCAGAGAAACAGACGGACGGACAGAGAAACATGGCTCGATCGATGCGACCGTTGATGTATATTAAGAATGAACACTGGCTAATATGAAGAATCCCTCAGTGAACAAATTTTGTTGTTATATATCGTATACAGATATCTTTTCCTATACTATCATTAGAGTGCACACTTTGTTGATAGTAAACACATATTGGAGTTAATTAGTTTACTCTATCGAGCGCACTCTGTATTTACCCTCTTGCAAAGGTACATAAATATAAATAATGAAGTAAATTTGTACTATTTGACTGTTAGTGCAGGGCCATGCTGTCAGCAGAGGCGTTTACGAATGTGACTCAAGCAAGAAGACAAGGAAAATGAAATACAATGCGCAGTCGCTTCCAAGAACAGTAGCAAATGTTAGCAGAGCTTTAAACTGACGAATCTTGACGAAACCCTCAAGCATGGAGCTCAGCTCGATTGAGCAAACCCTTCGCGCTCACCTCGGGCGCCATCCAAGCAGCACTGCCTCGATTGTTGGTCATCATGGTGGACTTATCAGCGACGGTGCCAAAATCACATATCTTCAAATTGCGCCCCTTGTTGGTCAGCAGCAAGTTGAGGGGCTTCAGATCGCGATGAATCAGCGGCTTTGGCGACATTCCGTGCAGGTAGGCGACACCCTAAAAGAAAACGTATTTAATAAGCATTTAAGTAACTATTTAAAAAAATAAAACCGATGATATTACCTCCGCACACTGGCGTGCCCAGCTCATGGCATGCGCCAAGCTGTAGGCGGGCTTCACTTTGCCATGCAGAAAATTGTGCAACGAGCCGCCCTCGGCATATTCCATGATAAGATAGGTGGACTGCTGGCAGGACGAGATGCCATGCAGGGCAATGATATTGGGATGCTTGACGCGTGACAGCTGTTTCACCTCCTTCTCAATATCCTTCTGCTCGGCGCTGGCAAAGAACTCCTTGACAGCGACCAGCTGATTGCGCCACATCGCCTTGCTGACAACGCCATACGAGCCATGGCCAACTTTCTGAAAGTGTGGGGAGTGGAGTAGATAGATAAGACTTGAATTCTAAGCCTATGCTTGGTTTTGATTGGTTTTCTCACCTCGCCCAGCTTGATTTCGCTAAAGTCGACATAGGCTGCTTGGAGTGCATCTTGCGACGCGGCGGCCATCGCCTGCTGCTGCTAACGTTCTGCTGTTATTGCTGCTACTGCGCTGCCGCTGCCACTGCGCTGCTGCTGCTGTTTCCGCTACCGCTGCAATCTTTAAATGCGCCCTCTGTTCCTTGTTCGATTATACTGCCGGATTCTTACTTCGCACACATTTGTTGTTGGTCCCCCGTGGCTATTGTTCACCCGATTCGGTTTTTGCCTGATATCCTATATCGACCAGCAGTGAATCGCTGCAAATGCAAACGCTGCGCACATCTTCCAAAACTGCGTACTGCGATTCTAGACGTTGACCTCAACTCTAGCATTGGCCGCCGTATCAAATCAAGCTCATATTATCTATTTTGTACGCGCTGCAATTGCTTTTTTTTAGTTTGCCCAACAATTAATGCTCATTTTTCTTTTCCTTTTCGCTTTTGGCCCGTTCGTTTGTCGCTGTCTGGCTAGTGGTTGAGTTCTGCAAAATTCTTATCGTGCATATCGATACTTTCGTTGATATTCCTTGTCACCAATAGAATATATCGCTGATGAATTTAAAAAATGTTGAATTTTACACACAACAGCTGTATATTTATTGCCTTGCTATGATTATAAAATTGTAAAACATTTAAATACAATATTTAGGATTCCTAATCAGTACTAAATATAGATAAGATAATATATACAAATACAACAGATAATATTTCATTTGGGTATTCCTGATACAAATATTAATATTCAAATTGAATACACTTCCCAAATTAGCTGTTCCATAGAAAATCATAACTGGGCATTAGAGTGACCAGACTGCTATTGGTAAATTATCGAAAAAGTCGTTTAACCAGATTGAAATCCGCCCTCAAGCAGAATACGCAACTTGAATTGGTCTAACTTTAAACGGGATCGTTAATTTGGAATATGGAGTGCTCTCTTAATAGTTTTGTTCATATTATTACAGTTTGTGTACAACTGGTAAGATTTAAGAGAAGTACGTACAAACATTCCACGTGCATACATATATATGCATAAAATATTTTGGTGAGAGTGTTGCATTATTCATTATGTTTATTTCTATGTATTATAGTTTTACAAATTTTTTACAAATTTAAGCCAGCGAAATGTTAAGGCGTTTCTGCAAACCCGTTAAATATATTATGTTACTTAAAATCAATTCAAAATCAGTTTCTGGAATCACCTAATTATTGTTGTTTAATATCGATTGTTTCAAAGGCTGAGCGCTCGAATTGTCCAGGCATTTATGCGATAGTAATTGTTGCTGCTAATATATCGATACATATATGTAGGCTTATCGAACCTAATATCGATTCGATATATTTATATCAGACATATCGCTGTATTGAGCTATCGACATTGGCTATATATCGACATATTATCCATCCCTAACTCATACGTTCAAGCGCTCGCTCGCCAAGCGGATGCAATTTCGGACAAAAAGAAAATTATTATTTGTTATTTTTTTTTTCCGCTCGCAACACACATTGCAAATGCAAACAAATAAGTTAACTGTGCTTCAACATATACACAGACACATACACTCATTTGTGATAACACAAATCAAATGCATCAATTACAACAAGTGTGCTGCCAGCGGCCCGCGTGAAACCGAATCGTGAATTTTGTTGTGCGTGTGTGAAATTTGCTGCTAGCAAAAAAAAAAAAAAAAAGGCGAGAAAAAATAAGTGCGTCTAAATATATGAAGAGAAAAATTGTGATGCTTGTTTGTGGGGGGTGGTTTGGGGAAACAGCAATAGCCAGGCAGCGCAGCAGCAGCAGCATTTTCCCACAATTTTGCCAAAGTGTTGGAGGCGACGCCGCCAATTAATGCTCGTGGAGACGCCGCCGTCGACGTCTCTGTCGCATTCGCAGCCATTGATGCCGCCAGTGTCAACGCAGCAATAACAACAACAACAACAACAAAAACAACAAATGCTGCAACGTGAAAGAAATGAAATGTCAAATTTTTGCAATGCTTGCATATTGAAAAGTCGCGCATTAAATTAGCTGCTTTTTGTTTTTGTTATTGTTTTTTTGTTTGTTGTTTTTGGTTTTCTTTTAGTTTCTTAGCATAAAAGAGGAAAAAAAAGTGCTGCTGCTGCCGCTGCTGCTTCTGCTGCTAGTGCTGCTGCTGCTTCGACGGCGTAGGCGCAAGAGCGTCAACTTCATTATCATCATCATCATCATCATTAACTCCATCCTCCTGCACATGCTCTTCTTTGTTTAGGATGTGTGCGTGTTTTTATGCGTGCGCGCCACATGAGGAAGAGGAAGCGCTGCCAAAATTCATTCTCTGTCTTTCCCTCTCTCTCCTCTGAGTGCGCGCGTGTGAGTGTGTGTGTGTGTGTAATATTTCCATTGCCTGCTTTTGGCCAAGATTTCGTTAAAAGACGCGGCCCTAGCCTTAATCTGAATCTAGTTAACGGCTTTTTAATGCTTTTTAAAGGGAATCCAAAGCATCGACTACAACAACTGGGCCCCCCCAATTTCTCTCTCTCTCTCTCAGTGCATGTGTAAGTGTTTGTGGTTCTGTGTGTGTGTGTTTGTGTGATTTTGTTTCGGTTTACAACTCGATTCGCTGCTGCATTGTTTTTGGGCTTGGTAAGTCTGTTTTTGTAATTATGCTGTGCATTTGTTTATTTGTGCACTATTTAAATGTATTTTTGTGTTTAGTGTTTACGTATTTACGTATTATGTATGTATGTACTACTTCATTCTCCACTCTACTCCACTCCACTCGCCCGCTTTTTGCTCAACATGAGCTGCTTCTTCTTCTTCTTGTTATTGTTGTTCGTGTCCTACGTACACACGCAGACAAACATAAACACAAAACACAAACACAAACACATACATACATTTCCCGTTGTACCTTGTACATGGAAGAGCGAAAGTTGTCTTCCTGCTTTTTTCCCCCCCATCTCGTTCGCACGTTCGTTTCCCAACGTTCCTCCTAGTAGGCGTCTTCAAGCTTTTGCCTCGCACTTCTCTCTTTGCCACACAATTCCTGTTAGCAAGGGCATATGCAAATTGGGTTTTTGCGACCTTCTGCTCTCACTCTCTCGCTCTCTTGCTGCTCCTCCTACTCTCAGTCTTCTGCTCTTTTGTGTAGATCTAACTGCCACAATGTGCTCCCTCCTGAGATCGGTATAGAAATTGGATTCCGATCCCGTTTGTCCCAATTCATAATGATTTTTTCCCTTTCCATCCGCCCGTTCCGTGTTTTCTTCTCTTTCAAACTATCCCGCCCATGATAAGTTTGGTTAAAATTGTTGCTATCTAATCAAATCCCACTTCCGAGTGATCATCTTTAATACCTTTATCGAGTCATCCATATATGTATGTATCTAAGCAGCGTTCGGTTTCTTTCGCCTTTCCACCTTCAACATTAGGTTCCCCCCCTATATTTTATCTTCATTTGTCACCTATACTTTTTCTTTCATTCATCCTCTAAATTTGTTCCCTGTCAACGATCCGTCATGCATGTGATTTATGTTGCCTCATGACAATGACCACTTTTCTAAATAAATACTATTATCTCAAAATACAAATTGTTTTCTATTTTTTTTCCTATTATTTGTTTCGGCCCCTTCATTTAGATATCCTTTAAAAGTGCGAGTTTCCTGCTTGGAAATGATCTTTCTCTACCATATTAAGCAATTGAAAATTTCTTATATGATCTTATAGATCATATAGTATAGTACTTGCCCGGAAACGAAAATGGAACACATTTTGTAGCTTTGAAAATCCTCCTACAAGTATGATCTGGGCAAATATGACTACCAATAATATTTATTTTAATATTGAAATTTTATACCAAAATCCTGACAATACTTTTTTTCCCCTTTAAAATGATCACAAATTAGTTTCGCTTAAATATATACATAAAATGCTTCTTAATAAATATGGTGGCCGCAAAATAATTGGAAAAAAAGTGATCATGAAACAAACTTTTTGCAAAAACAGCTGTGATAATACTTTTGTGGCTCACTGTATTCACTTTTCAGTCGAAGTAATCAAAAAAGTATTTGCCACATTTCACATTAAAATATTTTCTTATTATAAACAACATTTTTCGAAGATTTTTCCACATTTTCAGCAACAAGTGTTGTCTTATGTTCACTTGAATACATATTTCTACAAATTCTGATCTAGCTTTGAAAACAAAAAGCAATAAGTGTTAGAGAGTCATGTTCTAAGCGTAGATAGAGCAGCTCTTTACTAGATAACATTTAAACAAATGTTAATGCGCTGTTATGCTCAAAGTGGTCTGTTATGTTATAAAGTTTTGATGGCGATTGCCCATGTAAAGATCTGACGCTTTTGTTATAGGAATTGCTCAGTCTCGCATTAACAGGGCTAAGTCTATAACAAATGAACTATACTATAAATAAAATATATTGTATATAAAACTTTCAAAAGCTTTGTGTAATAAATAACAATGGCATGCAAAGTTGCCTTCTCTTTTCATGCTGTTGCATGCAACCCAAACGAATTTCGATGTTTAAACGAGTAAGAAACTAAGCGTCGTAAGAGTCGAGTACTCCAATGCAATTCTACCTGAGTTTTGCCTGCCAACTCTTCTCTCCTCTACACACCTCTTCATTTAGTATATATACCCTTCTACTCTTATCGCATGCAATTTGCGCACGATTTGTTTTTGTTGGGTGCAGTAATTGCCAGCGATTTCATTTCATTTCCTATGCGAAGCGCCTTGAACCCTCGCTATAAGAAACTCAACAAAAACAACAAGAGAAATAATAAAAATAAAATATTGTAATCAAAAAGAAGGTTAATCAAGCTACTAAGCAAGTTCGTTCGATTGTCCAGACGATCTTTGGTTACTGGGTTTAGGCTCGTGCTTTCGTTCGTCGTTCCCCTTCGTTCGTTTCGTTTCGTTTCGGATCGGTTTGGATCGCTTTGGTTCGGTTCGGTTCGGTTCGGAAGGCGAAGACAGTTCCCATGCCCGTTAACCCAAAGCGAACCGTATGTAGTACGAGTAGCTGCTCCAAGGTTTTATGTAATTGTTAATTTTATTTTGTTGCAGTCGGTTTTCGTTTTCATTTCTTATACCCTGTAGCCATACGATGGTGTCAAAGGGGTATAATGAAGTTTTTTTGTGGAAAAAGGAATCGTTTTTATTTGAATTCCATCTCCGAACAACAATCGTTTTTCTTTGAATTGTTTTTAATTCGAATCGATAGAAACGTTTAATGTATTTAAGTTTATAGTACAAATCTTAAATTTTGTATCCTATAAATGAATTTCTTACATTTATAAATTATACCATTTGACAATGAACTATATAAAGTATGCTCTATTTAAAATTGAGCTTCAAAATCTTGCCAGTGTCAGGACCTAGTGTTCCCTAGCATATAAGTTTCGGATTCGAAACCCAGTCAAGAAATATTTCCTTCCCTCCAAAAAATATGTTAAGATTGTATTAATAATGGACTTAAAGAAAAGTTTCTCTACTAACAATAAAGATTTCTGTTATAAATTTCATTGGCCTTATACAAATCCGCAATATTCAATTGGAATTGAAAATATCTGAATTTTTGATTCCGAATAATTTCATTAAAACCAGAAATAGAAATGGGAATTGGAAGGATTCATAACCAAGATACAGGATGATGATATAGGAGCTTGATAAGAACAAATTATAGATTTTTTATAGGAATATTAAGGTTAAAGATATGAAGTTCGGTAGATATATGTTCGTACAGGGTATCTGTTAGTCTAGCTGTTGTCACCAGCATTCTTAGTTGTTTTTATTTATCTTCATTTGTGCTTCTTGCGTGCTGGTCGAATCCAAAACAACAATAACAACAGTAACAACAATAAAGGTGATTTCTTACAATCGTGATTTGGCCACCTTTGTTGCTGTTGTTTTTGTTGTTGTTGTTGTTGTTGTCCATTCGGTCGCCTCTGACAGTTGATGCCGTTATTATTAAGTATTAGCCCGCTACATTCGGGCCATTGTTGCAACAATTGTAATTCTTTGCTCATTACGCGTAATTATCTATTGACTCTTGCAACGTACGGGCATTTCGATAGCTCACAGCTGGGCAGGGCCTTAACACTTTGTGGCCCCACTCGGTGGTGTTGAAGAGTTGGAGACCCAAGAGCAATACTTAGATGACTATAATACAAAATTCAAGCACGCCCTAGTCCAGCGGGACTACACCCCAGGGAAAAAAAATTGTAAAAAGGGGAAAAGAAATTGTTATATAGTATACTTTTACATCAGATAAACCAAAGACTACAATGCCATAAGATGGGCAATGCAGTAGAAAATAATGGCATAAAGGCAGCTTCCAATTCGTAGTATAGTAAATAGCGCTCGAAATGGGCAACTTCGGTATCTTTTCATTAGTTGGGTCGTGAAAAATGAGAAAGCTCATACCGTTTGGGGAATGCTGCCTTAGTCCCTAACCTCCAAAGAAGTCTTTTCCAGATAACTTAAAGATTTTTATAGATACATATGTTTGATCTTTATCGATACACATTTGTAGCAATCAAGGATTGTCATCCTTTCGGTCACGGCACCTCTATCAAACTGTTCTTTGCTCCAAACCCCCGAACAAGTCCTTGAAAGTTGTTGATATGTTCAATATAATCCATCTAAATCAACGGCTTTAACTCTTTTCGGCACCGGAAACTCTTAATGGCGATAGAATTGCATCGTCTAAAGACCGCTTAAAGCTAGTGATGTACAAAAAATTGATCTTTTGTATGAAAAGCATCGAAAAGTATCGATATTTTGTATTAAATCGATTTTTTTCATCTCTGCTTGAAGTATAACTATTTGGTTATTCAGTTCGTATTGTAAAGTTTGTTGTGATCTTCAAAATGCAGTTCTGTTTTGAGATGATATCTGCCATTTCAATTGAGATTGATCGAGATTGCTATACCAATTCCGGCCCATCCTGAATAAACTTGTTCTTTCCCTACCCTATACTTTTCGATGTATTTCCCGATGTCCGTTCGAAGCAATTAGTTTAGTACACGTTTGTTTTTTTACTTTACAAATTTGAAAACACCTAAATAAGGTACACAAATACAATACAAAAACCCGAAACAATTTTTATTTAAGAAAACATATAAATATTTTCGAGTTCCGAATGGAATTTCAGGATCGCGCGATCCCTTAAAATTCCGATGTTCTTCAAAGTAATGTTCAATATTTTTCAAAGCCCACACTCTACTCCGCGCCCCCTGTTAACCGCTGAGAAACCTTCTCAGATCCAGCTGTTATTTATTACTCACACGAACATACATACATACATATGTATATTGTTGTTGTTGTTGTTGTTGTTATTATTGTTGTTGCAGTTGGTTGCCATTTGTCAACTGTCCGCAAATTGCGTGAAATTTACAACGTTATACAATTTAAATACTAGAGTTAACAATTTGTTATTGTTGCATTCATTGTTGTTGTTTCTATTTTTGTGTTATTTTGCAGTGTTTGTTGTTGCATGACTGAACAACACGATAAAGGTACATATATATGATGACATAACCTCATATGCGCTTTATACCAAACGATATAATGTGAAAATAATTGAAATATTTCATTATAATTTATTTCTTTTTAAACTGGCATAGTGCCGTTACTATTGTACATTTGATACCCTGTAAAAAGGGCAGTTGCAGCCTATAGAAAGTATAAGTGGCTGTTCAGCCTTCAGATCTATTCCTCTGCATAAATTTATTGATCTCTGGATCATACAGCCAAATTTTGTATATATTACAGATGGGATTGGCGGGGGAAATTTCTCGGGACCTTAAAATCGATCAATGGAAGGCAGTATTTGGATATTAGAAAGAACCAGAAAATGTTAAAGCAAATATCATTGAATTTTGACTGTAAAAGGTATCGGAAATCTTGGAATACTTTGGAAAGTAGAAACAGCGAGCGGGGGGAATCGGGAAGTAATGTGTGAGATTCGGATGGAATATCTATTCCAATTCGATCTTTAATATACACACGCCAATTAAGAATTCTTTTGTTATTATATTTGTTTATAATATACCTTATTTGCTATATGTACCTAACATATATATTTACCAATATCCTTTCTTTATCGATTGATTCTCCCAAGTCAAGAAAAACTAATTTACAGCCATGTTTTTGAATATGAAGTCTTTCTTTTATGCGAATGATCTATGTACTATACAAATTTCATATTGATCCCATAACGAACAGAAAGTGTAGCTGAGTGACAGGTGCTGGGTATCTCGTAGTCGAGCACTTTCGACTAGTGCATTGCTTACTTGTTATTCTTAGTGTTGCTGAGACATTTCCGGTGCTCCTCAGTTGGTTGTATGAACAGACACACATATATGTATGTACATATGTATGTATGTATGTATGTATGTACATATGTACATATGTATGTATGTTCTGTACTGTGCTCTCCAATACTAGCTCGATTGCTTTCCAAGCAATTGTCGTGTCTTGCACTTGCCGCAGTTCCGTTAGAGCGTTAGAGCCAACCAACGTTTGTCATTTCTTTAGAATTTCACCTTATCGCCAAAAGCAAAACAAAGCAACGACGAAGGAGAAGAACAACAACAACAACGAGATGAAATTGTATAGAAGGAATAGTTAAAATGTGTATACCCTAACTCAAAATATACTCAAAACCCATTGAAATGAAGTTCAAAATGAAATTATTGATCAAAAGAGATCTTCGAAGAACCTTTGTGAAACTTTTTTCATCCTTAATTTCCCTTGAAATATTGCATTATAAGTATCTTACTTAGAAAGTACTTATTGATAAACATAATTGTACAGAAACTATTAAGGAAGTTTGTATATCTATTTTAACTTAACGAAAAAAGTTTGGGTTTTGCAGACATTTAAGGAAGATTTCTACAAACGGTAGAGTGTTTCTAATGATTTTTTTTCTAAATTTCAACTATACTGTCTTCGAATTTTTAGTCAATCATTTCAAATGCAATTTTTAGTTATTATTATACCCCAGCAGAGGGTATTATAATTTGTCTCGAAGTGTAATGCACTGAAGGAGACGTTTCCGACCCAATAAAGTATATATATTCTGGATCAGCATCAATAACCCTATATAGCGATGCCCGTCTATCCATCTGTTTCTATGCAAACTAGTCTCTCAGTTTTAAAGCTACCTTCCTTTTGCTGCAGGCAGTACATATATCGGAACTGGCAGGATCGGACTACAATAACATATAGCTGTAATAGGAATGATCGGTCGACAACTATGTTTTTGTATGAAAAACGGCTTTCTTAATGAAGGGATCCTTACCAAACTTACAAGAACCGAGTCGCTGGAGAGATTATACAATCTGACTAGACTTGGTCAAAGTCCGACCACTATATCACTTAACTCCCATAGGATCGGGTGAAAAATTGGTTTGTGTATGAACAACTTTTTGTTTACATCCAAACTAAGTGAGAGTCTTATTATACTTTATATAGTTTCCTATAATTTTTATCGAAATTGGACCACATGGCTCCCAAAGGAGCAATCAGGGGATTATTAAGTTTTGTATTAACTTTTCTCCTAGGGTATATAGCTTTGGCACTCCGAAGATAGCCGTCCTTTCTTTCGCAGGAATAGAACAAAATATTTCGTAAAAAGCGAGAATTCCCGCTGTGTGCTTTCTTTTTCCTACTTTTCCCGCAATTATAGCTTGAAATAAGCCAGATTTGGCGGGAATAAAGCTGAATTGGCAACAGTGCCCTCGATACACAGTGAAAGTGTGACGGAGAATTTGTCAGTCACAGGCGCTCTTGTCTAGCGGGAATCATTGCATAAGAGCAACTGCAGCTTCCTGTGCTAACGCCGCTGTCACGGTCGGGAGGGAATAAGGGACGAACGGGGCGGCGGGGCGGCGGGTGATATGAACATGGCACTAGCTAAACAAATGGAACAAGCCGGTCTAATCAACTCGCTTATCGCGGGGTTGAACAAAAGGAACAGCACAAAACATGTGTGAGTGCATGTGAGCAGGAGAATGGCTTAAACGGGCAGGAGTGACAGCAGCGGGCAGGAGAGGGAGGAGAGGCAGGAGTGTGGCAAAGGGGGGGACAGCTGTCGCCGCCTGAAAGCGACACCTGACTGTCGCTCAGGTATCCGGGCGCTGGGTCGGGTTAAGTCAAGTCGAGGTTTTGTTGACGTGATTACATTTCACGCCAGGCCGGAAGAGCCGCAAGGAAGTGCAGCGGTCGCGGATGTTAAGGGGTGTGGAAAGGGGCGACCTTCTCTTACCCTCTGCATGCCCTCTCTTTCCGTCGTCCTCGTTGAGATTGTCGCTCCGGTTCAAACTCATCAACGTCGCTATTATCAACTCAGGCGCTGTGATTATCTGATGATTGTCAGTGGAAACGCCAACAATGTGAATCCAACGTGTACCTATCAATGCGCGGTGGGTGGTGAGGCTGGTGGGCGGTGGGTGGTGGGCGTTAGGCGAGACACGTGCACCGCCCGACTGGCCGCAAGTGGTTGGAGAACCAGACCGTCAAACCAACATACACATACGTAGCATGTATTATAAAACAAAAGTAAATGAAAAGTAAAACAAGAAAGAACTTTTTTCACCGGCTTGCCAAAGCCTGAATACCCTTTACGCTATACAAATCTGATCTCTATCGAGATTTTGTCGATCTGAAGATCACAATTTATACCGATCTTTCTTTCCTAAAAAATATAGCGAACTGATTTGTATCAAATTTAATCAGCTCGCAGCAGATTACAATTTTTGATTGGTGAGTTTGTTGAAAGAGGTTAATGATTGTAAATCTGTACAGAACAGTTTTCAATTTTTGCCGAAATTTCAGAATTTTATTTATAAATGTTTCAGTTTGCATTATTACTGAATTGAATTCTTTGTTAATGACAACTAAACTTAAACCTTAATACAGGACAAGTGAATTAAATCCGCAAAATCTTGTGAAACGTGAAAATGGGAAAGTTACATTCGCAAAATCTTAGCAAAAGTGGAAACCGGAACAGCTGTGGACGTGTTCTGATTCGGTCTGTTTCGATATGGAAGCTAGAGGTTGAATCGGGACAGGAATTTCGATAAAAGCATCGGGAAGATTGCAGGAAAAATAGAAAAGTTAAGAGATAGACTCAGCTAAGTGAATTAAATCCGCAAAATCTTGTGAAACGTGAAAATGGGAAAGTGACATTCGCAAAATCTTAGCAAAAGTGGAAACCGGAACAGCTGTGGACGTGTTCTGATTCGGTCTGTTTCGATATGGTAGCTAGAGGTTGAATCGGAATTTCGATAAAAGTATCAGGATGACTGCTGGAAAAATCAATTCCTATCCCATCCTAAATTTGTAGAAAAGTTAACAGATAGCCTCAGCTTATCCTACTGATCGGAAATATAAATATATGGGTATATAATCTATAGGGTAGCCTTTATCAATGCCTACGTCAAATTTGAGGTAAAAACACAAATGCTCTCTCCGCTAGGGTATAATAACAAAAAACCAGAAACAGAAACAGAACAACTGAACTAAACAAACAGTGATACGAAAAGGGTGGAAGGGGGGGTCTGACGGTGAGTGCGGCGAGGGGTGAAGGGGCATAATGGTAGCTTTGAGCGATACCAACGAACGCAAATGCGTTGGAGGACAACACTCGACACTCGACGACAACAACAACAACAGCAACAACAACCGCAACAATGGCAGTTGCTGCTACTGTTAACTGTTGTTGTTACTGCCGGTGACGCCGACAACAGCTACAACAACAACAACAATGCCCACGAAAACAGCAACAACAAAAATATTAACCAACAAGAAGAAGAAGCACATTAACCAGTAGGCTGAAATGTTGGCCCTTCAAGGCAGTTAAATATCGATCGATATTTTCGAAAGTGGGAGCAATTAAGAGGGAATCAAATATATAGAAGTATAGAATTAGTTATAGACGCCAGATGGCTAGCCCACAAACTAATCAAGGCCAAGGGAAAATCCTATTAATTAACCACATGTTTTTGTTCAAGGATTCAATTCCTATGGCTGACCAAGGACTAAGGTAAAATCTTGTAAACTTAGCAAATGTTGCGGCTGAAAAGAAATTTTAATTGTTTTTTTAACGCTCAATTATGTTCTTGATTAAACAAGTTCAAAAATATTACGGTTTGTCATTTGAAAACACTTTCAAAAAGCTATTTATCAATGTAATTAAACTTAAAATAAGGATTAACAAGAAATGTCACGTCCGCAACACTGAAAAGGCTTAAATTTCATTTGATTAAGTGAAAACTAAGCGTATTTTAACTGAATTTTGCTCTCAGAACAAATCAATAGATGAATTCTAGCATTTACCTACAGAAACAGTCGAAGCGGTTCAGTTTTAAACAGACTCTAAGAGATTACTATTATTATTGGCCATATCATACATATGCAGCTAAAAGGCAATCTGCTTAATCCATCAGACCATCTAAACTCATTTTTTTGTATCTCATTTCATCTCATCCATATCCACTTTCATTTAGATGCAAGTAACGACTGCACAGGAAATTACTTGGAACGAATCAATAGATAAAAGCATTTGCCAATTGCAATCGCATCCAATAGATAGTTGGGCACTTTTAAAGGTTTTGCATCTGAAATGACTTGGCGCAAAGTGTTACCGACTATCGATTCAATTCGAATCGACTCTGGCTCTGAATCTGACTCGGGTTGTGAGTTGGCATTTTATGTGCGCAATTTCCGTTGTCTGACAATGTAACGACTTCTGCCAGTTAACAACAACAACAACAACAACAGCAAGTAAGCGGAGCATGGCCAGAGGATGCCAGGCGGCAATCAAGTGGCAAGAGCCAAAGCCAAAGCCATAGCTAAAGCTAAAGCTGAAGCTGCTGTTGCAGTTGCAGTTGCAGTTGCAGCATCTGCCTCGATTTTACGTCTTTATGAAATATGCATTGTGTTGATGCGCCTGCGTCCTCACTAAAGTCTATACTCTCACCAGAGTTGTGCAATATCTGTGTACCTGTGACTCAGTCGCAACGAATATTGAGAGCAGTCACACCTGCAGCTGCTACAGTCACAGTTCCTATTCACAATCACGATATTAGCAGTCACAGTCCATGTATCGATATTTAATGTCATTTGGAACCCTGTTCATGCTATCTTATTTACGTATAATATTTGCACAAATGAATATTAGATAAGAATATGACTTTGCGTTCAAAATATTGCGCAATGTTTGATTTTAGTGTTTTGCTCGTAGCAAAAGAGTTATGCTTAACGATTAAAAATATATAATGCAGCCTGACAAGGAACTTAAAAGGATTTAGTTTGAAAAAATGTCGCTGACACCAGAACATTTATCTGTGGTCACACTTGCTGACATCAGAAGTAGCGCCATATTGCACGTAATTGTGAGATATATGAGCATTCATCTAGTAACGTCTGAAGTAGAAATGGAATTCGATACCGATTCTGCCCATGCTGTAAATTGGTTCCTTTCCCCATACTGTCCGAAGGAGATACTTTTTCGCTCTATACCGAATTCCGACAGAATTCTTTAGAACGGGTGATATTTTATTACTCTATTTTTTTGCAATTAAATTTTTGATGTTATTTTTGGTTACCTTCCTTGATATTTCTTTTGAAAGTGTGAACAAATTTTAGAATTGCTTTCTTACTGCAAAGAATAATGTGTGCATTGCATTTAGATTTATAAAACATACCATATTTCGAAACCCTAATAGAGTTTTGCGACCGTCACAATATTTTAACAACTATATACAGAAAGATAGTTAAAAATATTTGATTATATAAGTCACCAGACAACAACAGTTTCCTTTTTTTTATTATTATTTCTTAGCCGAACTAACAAAATCTGCTTTTTATATATTTGGGATATAGTATCATCAGATCATAGAATGTGACTGAAAAATACCAAAATTTTGTTCAACTCTATTCTCATCTCTGCTGTGCTCAGCTCAGCTCAGCTCTGCTCTCGGAGCCGGTTTGCGGCCTCGGCCTCTTTAGCTGGGCTCTCAGCCTGGCTGCCGCCTGGTCCTTGAACCGTTCGCTCATCTTTGCCAATGCAGCGCCCCAGCTGGGCAAAGACTCAGTCTCAGTTTCAGCCTCAGTCTCAGTTTTAGTTTGCTGGCCCAATGCCAAAGTTGTAGTAGCTTCTTCTTCTTCTTCTTTGTCTTTTGCTTTTTAATCATCATCATCATCGTCTTCTTGCTGCTTGCTGCTTGCTTCTTATGCTTCTCACTCTCTGGGGTCTCGGCGCGCGCTGCAGTTGCAAATTGCATTAAACTGAATGCAGCAGCAACGTGGCCTCGACGCAGCCAGACAGAGACACATAGAGAAGGGCAGCGATAGGGAGAGGGAGAGGTCGATGAAAATGCAGAGAGAGTCGCAAAGCTATAGAGAGTTGGAGCAGCTCAGAGCTCGCTTAGCTGCATCCAATTTATCAATGCCTGCGGGTCCGCTCAGACGCAGATTCGGAGACTGTACCCAGAGAGCAGCTGCCCAGTAGCCCAGCGCTGTCCGGCGTTGTCCAGGCAGCGAGCCTTGCCAGTCAGCCAGTTTTCTAGCCGATAAGCTCATCCATTAACCGTTCTTGGGCTGACGCTGCTTCATTATGCATGTGCATGCTCACTCCCAGGTCCCCTAACCCTGCTACTGTGTAATCCAAACAAGTCCCCCCCTTTTGGCAACTGCAACCCTTGTGACAGCGCCCTTATCCCCCTTAGCTCCCGTTTCACCCCAATAAAAGAAACAAGAAAGAAAAACTCTCTTCGCTCTGCCGAAGATTTAATACTCTTGCAGAGATGCTAAGAAAGCTGATTTCATGACAACTCCTAAAACATACTCTCTTCCTGAACGAACGAACGTTCCTGGGGCAGATTTATAATATTATCATCTGATTTTAACGAAACTTAACAAGAAAGTAAAGCCATATTGGTTGGTTTGAGTTAACTTGTACTTACTTGATATAGTAAACAAATCCGACTGGTTCCAACATCAGAAACATGCTTGCTAAGTTTCATCACGATCTAAGATATAGTGGTACGATATTGGTTGATCAACTTCTTGATAAGTTCGAGGCCAAGTTTTCTTTCCATTAGAGCAAAAGATTCTAGTAAACAAGTGACGATATTAAAAAAAAATGAACGTGATGAACGTCAAGGTAAAGAACAATTCATCATAATATCGTCCATCATCGGTAATTAGATAATGGAGAATATAAAAAATAAAGTGTCAAAAGACAAGATGCATCGAGTGCTGCCACAAAGGATGCTACTTCACATCATCAAAATACCAAAATGGTGCACACAAGTATAAATTTCAATTTGAAACCACTTTTTAAAATAAAGAAATGTAACTTGTGAGTCGAGATAAAGAAAAAAAATATGAAATGCGACTGTTATTTTTGGTGATACAAGCCAATATATTAAATATTGATATCTATCTTCTATCTATATATATAAAAATTAATGTCTGTCTGTATGTTCGCGATAAACTTGAAAACCGTTTAAAGGATCTTGATGAAATCTTTTATAATATATTCCTTGAAGTCCAGGGAATGTTTATAGCTATAGTTTGTTGTGTCATCACCACCCCCACACAACCACCCACTCATAAACGAAAAATTATAATATTCATGAGTTTTCATAGCCCTACACTGAAAACATTAGTCACGTAGCTCAACTATTTAGTTGTATTTCTTACGGTTGACGAAAGTAGTCAAATCCAAGAAAAAAAATGCATTTTCATCTAAATATTTCCCCGGGCAAGGCCGGGATATTACCTGCTAGTATGATATATTAAACCAATCCGGCCGGTTCCAACAGAAGAAGCATGCTTGCTAAGTTTCATCACAATACCTTTCAAAATTGGGAAAAAAGTGGGAGAGTATGGCTAGATACTTGATGGGGTCTTGACACAATTCGTAAGAAAGTTATAACACCCTTTGAAAGTGTATCAAAATGAAGTCTCAATTGCATTTTAACACACCATTATTAATGTGATTTGCATAGGCCCAGAACGCAAGCTCTGGGATTTGGGCACCACAGCGCTATACGCACGCCCATCCATGGGCGCCCAGCAACCCACCAATACTACCACCCACCACCCACCACCAACACCAAACCGATACACTGCATTAAGCCACCCCTAAAAGCGCCCGGGACTCTTCACCCCCAGTGAGCCACCCTACAGCAGCTGGGCTTTCATAAATGGATTTTAAAGTGCATGGCAATCCTGGCCAGCCAGAAGTTTGTTATGGATATCCAAGCTTAGTGTGCCCACTTCCTCCACTCCGTGCCGTGCCGTGCCGCTCCCCTGCTGCACAGGCCCCCTCGCCAACCCTAGGGGGTTGTTAGGTATTCAATTGGCATGGGTACTCGTATGCACTCAGGGTCTTCATTATGAAATTAAATATACATATGTACACGCTTTTACATATGTTCACGAATACTATATATGTATGTATGTGGTATGTGTATACCTGCATTGGTATGTGGCATGGTATGTGTGTTTGCAACAGATTTCCATTGTATGTACAGTTAACACTTGAGACAGACCCTTTTATGGCTCACCACTTGGATAAATAAGAATCTATATGTACTCTATATGTGGTAGATAGGAGCAGTGAATGTGAATGTGAATGTTCATAATTTATTGAAATACACAAATCGAATCATTTGGGAACTATCTAGAACATAATTAATAAAACGTTTAATGATGTGACAAACTAAGCCGCTCAAACGAAACTTTTCTGCGTTGAATGCAACCCTGAGGATTAAAGCTTCTGACTTGCAAAGCCTTAATTAAACTTTTATCTATTCATCAAGTGATCCCTAAGTAAGCAAACTCTTAATCCTGTTTGCAAACTGTTAAGTAGACGTTGGTCTCATCGAGAGTTGGTCCTTTTATGACGTGGGTGCATCTACATAATTCATCAAAAGTTTCTTCGTCTGACGCAAAACAATCAAAGTGAACAATCTTTTCGAAATTGTTCTTAATTAATTTTATCATTCATTTAATCGAACATCTTTAAAACAAACAATTGTTATTCTGTGCTAGTTCATAAAGGTAAAGCACACAAACTCAAAGCTTTGTTGTCAGCAAAAGCACATTGATCACAGCTTTCATGAACTTTATAATCTATTAAAGTCTATCGATTAGATAAAGTCAACGATTGCTATCCAGTGATGCTTATAACTGAGCTTAAAGCTTCTGTTAATCTCAGTGCTGTACGTCTAATGTATTTTGCGCAGAACTTGTAGGTGCTTTTAAAGCATTTCGCGCAGATAAAGTAATTTATATACAAATGTATAAACCTAGGAAATTGAACTGATAATTAATATCTGTTTATTCATCTATATATACTTACATGAAGCTGCATTTTTCATAGTAGTTTCCTACTATCTTTAGACGAGATTTTAGATTTCTCGCACCACAAGTTTAAAAAATTGGTGAGAACTGAATTAAGTCGACTCCAAATCCCATTTACAAAGCGTACCAATTTTGGAAAATCCACCTTCAACAGCTGAAAATCGGTGGGAAACTGTGGCTTGCAATCTCTTTTGGTTTTGTTGCGACTTGCCTTAAACTTAGTTTTAGAAGTCTTCAATACAACTCATTGATCATTTGGGTGCCAGCTTTCAAAGCATCCCATCACCCACCATGTGCAAAAAATGGGTCCTAGGATCCTTTGAAGAGTATAGTCTTTCGTCAACAAGCTTTGTTCAATAACTAATTTTGAAAGATCTGTTGAAACACAACAACTTCTTAAGTAAGTTAAGTGTGAATAGGTGATAATATTTTGAAAACGAGATGCGTCTTGGATGACTCAGGGCTTTTTTATTTTTACCAATTATCTTATGGTATTAGTTAGGCTATCAACATAGAATCTCATTTGATACTATTGAGCACTCTCTTCAAGCGAAATGTATACAATATATACAAATTCTTAAAGCTAATCGCCATGCCAGAGGGTGGAGTAGACCTGCCACTTGTTACATTACACGCACCATGACTTAGCTTTTTTCTAGTAACAATCGAATGCTTTAATGCCGTTCTGTAATCGTACTAGTACTAGTACTGTGGGTTGGTTTAAAGCAGAGCCAACTGTGGCATTTTCCTATAAAGAAATGATTCAATGATTCATGACGAATGCAATTATACTCGTGCACCCACGAAAACTCAAACCCCCAAACCCCCAAACCCCCAAAGCCCAAAGGCAGAGCTAGCTCTTCAGTGCACAAGTTCAAGACTTTAATTGCGTATTGTCGGACTCAAATGACGTTGCGATTTGACAGCAACATCAAGAGCGATAAAAACAACAACAGCAACAATGAGCAAATGTTGGTAACTCAGTAATAACCGCAATTTTGTAATTACTTAATCAATATTATAATGAAAATTTGATTAGTTGGACATGCAATGTGAAAAAGTGTTTGATTTCTTGATTTTTCCGTTGGACTGAAGGGCATTCGAGTATAATTTTTGTAAATTTATAATTCTGCTGTTGTCTTTCCCTATAATTATAGCAGACTAAGTATTTTGAGTACTTAATTTAGTAGTTGTGTGTGTGTGCGATGACTATTTGTATCGCATTTGTTTCTCGCCATTTTCGCAGTTCACTTCAATTGAACTCGAAATCATGTCAATGGGAACAACAACATCCATAATAACAAAACAACAAAGTTGTTGTCTGTAAAGTCTGGACACGACTTCAGTATTTTTCTCTGTTTTCTCTATAATAAATTGGTCAAAGGCCTGAATAATTGCAAATTAAATGCTTTAACAAGAGCAAAAGAGATTTCTCTGGGGTTATCATTCTTTTATTTTAGTTTTTTTTTTTTAATATATTTTTTTTTTTAATTTTCATTTGCATTTTTTGCACACTTTTTTTGGGGCAGGTCTTTTTGGCCGTACATTTTTATTTTTATATTATTATTTTGGTTCAGCCGCAGTTCGAATTCTCTCGCACGCTTCGAACTTGCGCCGGGGTCGTACCAGGGCCTTGGTATTGCTTTCGTACTCGAGGCATGTGGCACGTTCAACGGCTCTATAGCTGCGGGTCGGGGGTACTTTCGAACGCCTATACCCGTCCCACACCGTCCCCACAGCTCCATGATATTAATTTTTTATATCAGTTCAGACAGCGCGCGTACAATATCATTTTTGTTTACTTAAAAAAATACGTTGTTTATTCTGCGTTGGGTGTCATGCATTTTTTTTTTTTTTTCTTATACCCTGTAGCCATCAAAGGGGTACAGAGTGTACCTTCAAGTTCGATCCAGTTGAATCTTGGCTGTGTTTTTTGTTTTAACTTGTATAAACTCAAAAGAAAGCAGATAGATAGATAGATAGTTTTGAATTCAGTTCTCACTCTTCATTGAAATACTTGAAGCTTATCTAGAGTGTTAAGCAGTTCCTTGAGAAAGCTTTCAAATACTTCCTAACTTGCTTAATTAACAATAAATTTGAGCGTAACAAGAAACTAAAGTGGTTCGGGGCTCATTTTACTGATCTTTTAGCTTTGACGAATTTTGCAGAAAGTTCAATATTTGAGAATATTAAAACTGTTTCAAGGGTGCCAGATATAATAGTCATTCGATCAACCCACATGTTTTTACACCAGCTAATTTAATATAATTAAAAGAAACTGTCTTCTTTCTAACTAACAAGTTTCTCAAAGCACGAATTGTTTTGGCAATTATTCGAAAATTTTAAGTTTCTGAAGACGTAATTGTGATTTTCGCTACTGGACTAACATTTTGGTCTAGTCTTATTAACTACAGATAGATGTGCTTTGTGTGGCCCAATATTATAACTAAATATATAATATTTATTTATTATTACAATACCTTAAAATAAAAATGATAAGGTAACTAATAGGTAACTGCTAGTCGATCACTAGAGCACTCTTGTATGGTTTTTTTCTGTTTGGTTTGCCTTCTGGCTCGGTTTTGTTTCAGTTTCACATTATTTTTCTCTCTATTGCGGACTGACTATGATCTTCACACAGCATTTACTGTATTCTGTTTAGCTTTAAATTGTCCAAATTAGCAAAATAAATACGTTTATATACTATATAAGATATCAATCGATGCATGATTGAATTTAGCTGTATAAGATATTCTTTTAGTAAATGTTTTATAACATAACAATCAAACAGATATCAAATATACTATAGTTTCTGTAAGTTCTTAATAGACATACATTACATAAAGCTTAGAAACATTTTCATTAAAAATATATTGATTCAAAGAGTTTTTTGATTCTTTCATAAAAGCCTTGTTATTTAAACCTCTTTTCCTTTACATATTTTCAAGATCTGTAAGCTTAAGTGCCTGTAATATTCAAAAATGTGCACATTTTTGGTTTCCAATGTTGTTTACACTGACTCGCAATAGTATTCCTCTGGGAATTGCAACTATATACATATATTCGAAAGGCCGTAAATCATTTGTCATAATTTGTGATTTATTGCGAGTTTATTCGCATCCCAAATGAAGATAATACTAATAATAATAATGCCGGTTCTTAAACAATCTCTAGATGCTGCTCTGTCATTCCGATAGAGCCTCCTCGTAGTTAAACGCAATTGCACTCTGCTCAGAAAGTTTGATTGTTTTGTGAGCATTTGCTGTGTTTATTTGCCTATGAAATACGTTTTCATAAATATCGGCAATTGACACACAGCACAACACACACACACACACACACACACACACAACTGAGGAACAAAAAAAAAACAGCAAATTAGAAAAAAAAGAGAACAAAAAACAGAAAACAATAGCGAATTTCTAATTACTTTTTTGGCGCTTGTCTATCGGGCATATTTTCAGCTTGCTTTTTCTCTCTTTTTATGCCCTACACACATGAGTATGAGCTAAAGGGGTATATGCAAGTTGAGCCCACGTGTGTAACAGCATAAAGCATAAATCTTTCAATAGAAGAGACAACGATTAAAGCATTCATAATGGTCTATTCACTCTGTCTAATATTTGCGTGTAATATTTTTTCAAACAAAACCAACAAAACAGTTTCAAATATTACTTTGCATTCAAGCTATGGGCAATAAATTTGACGGATATGTTCTTAGTGTAAAAAGCGCAATCAGTTTCAAGGCATAGACTGAGTACTTTTGAAAAAATTGTATATGCAAGTCTAACATGACATAGAAACTGAGCTAGCTTCAAAAATGTTGCGTCACTTTGCTAATGTTAGAACATTTTCAACTGTTAAAAGTGGCGCAATATTGCACATAAATATGACTTAGCATTTATCAACATTGGTCAGCCAAAAGTTTACTCTTGTTTACTCGGGAGAGGAGGAGGTTTCTTAACATATGATTACGTGATCTATCTAAGAGCTTTCTTTCAACAATTTTGTTTGTTAATTTGTAATGATTACGTAATCATAGGGAGGGCGGTCAGCCAAGACATTACGCTTGATTAAATGGGTGGGAGGGTTACCAAAAAATGGCAAAAACGTGATTACGTAATATGTGGACGACCCCTCTTAGGTAATAGCGGAAACACCAGGCGGCAATAGAGATATCATGTACTAGATCTTCCTTATAGTTTAAAGGAAGATTTAACTATATATTAGATTCGTTCGCTGTAGCGCAACCAGATTCTAGTTTAAATTATAAAATAAGATAGATCGCAAATGAAAACAAGTAAGAACGTTGCAGTCGGCGGTGGCGTCCGACGGCGGACGCACCCGACTGCAGAATACTATGTTCCCAGTCCTATGTATATAATATGGTTATTTGTGAGTTCAGAAAGAAACGCGATTTTGCTCCTTTAGGTGCGTGGGGGTGGGGGGGTCCAAAAATTTTTGATGCAGTTTTATCCAGGCGGTCAACATTAGTCTCTATGCCAAATTTGGTGACTCTAGCTCTACTGGTGTGGGAGATAGAGGTTGTGCTCCATTGGGGGGGTGGGGGTGGGTGGGTCCAAAAATTTTTGATGCAGTTTTATCCAGGCGGTCAACATTAGTCTCTATGCCAAATTTGGCGACTCTAGCTCTACTGGTGTGGGAGATATAGGTTTTGCTCCATTGGGGGGGTGGGGGTGGTCGGGTCCAAAAATTTTTGATGCAGATCTGTCAGGAATCTCAACTTTAGTGTGTATGCCAAATTTGGTAACTCTAGCTTTAAAAATGTGGAAGATACAGGTTTTCCCCAAATTTTGGGGGAGGGGGTGGGGGTGGGGGGCTGATCTTGACACTTTATAAACTGACGATATACACCAACATGTGTGCCAAATTTGGTTGCTCTAGCTCAAAGATAAAGGCAAAAAAATTGCGTTCATACGGACAGACGGACATTGCGCAAACCCAATATACTATTTTTCCCTTCGGGAACATAGTATAAAAATAAGAGTTTAAGGAAACTTTGCCTGTACATATTCATGCTTTTAGAGAGTTTGTTACAGGGTAATCTTAGGTCATGCAGTTTTCACTTTGATATCTTTTTAGTCAGTATATCTATTCTTGTTTTGGCGGTAAATGTTGAAACCTTTTGATGCTGGCTGATGATATAATGATGTACATATAAACAAAAAGATGCAACAATCGCCTTGTCGCTGAAATGAGTCAAGTTTCAGTTTCACTTTTCAGCACATACTCATAGCACCCTCTTTCCTTGACACGAAAAGGGGTCATTGAATGAGGTCAAGGTATCTAGGACTCTCTGCCATTTTTTGTCCCTGATTCTCTGATTCTCTCTATTGGATGGCAAATTTGAACACTTGACTTATTGATTTTGCCATCAGTTGTCAGAAATGTGATTATTCAGGCTCGGCTGGACCAGGTGTTGTGGCTCCTGGCAAATAGGGCTGGGGCTATTGGCTCCGTAACTTCACGCCTAGCCATGCCTTACCCCTATCCTAGCCGTGGAGGGGTAGGAGGGGAGAGAAGAAAATAAAGAGTAAAAAAAATAAAAAGAACACGACGCGAACACGAGAACATTAAATAAACAATTCGAAAATAAACGTAACAACGAAACAAATTGAAAATGTGAACCGCATGGGAGTCGAGTCGCATCGTACATTGCCTCGCGGTATCTGTATCTGTATCTGAGTATCTAAGTGTATCTGTATCTTTGCGTATCTCACTTGGCAACAAGTTGAATGGCACAGAGGAACAAGGCCCATGCCAGCCCCACTTCTAGTCATAGAGCCCATGCCGCTCCTGGCAACGTCAACAAGACAGACACAGACACAGATACATATACACACACGCACAGATACAATACTCACATATACATATATAAATACTCACAAACGGACAGAGAACTGACCGATCGACTGTTTGAGTTGTCGATAAATAGTCGACACTCGTGAGTTGCGTCGGCGATTGCTTTGATGTGCGTGCGAGTATTCCATTCTGTATAATATGTGTTTCATTTACCATGTGCCAACGCGCCAATGGCAATTCCAATACACACATATATATAATACTATATATACATATATATCGGGATGAGCCATAAGATAACCTTCCCTGCAAACTGCAGGTGGTCAAATGCGATTGCAATTATCTTTAGCTGGCAAAGGACTGTAGCTCTATCTACCTTACTTATAAGATATTAGCTTATACCCGCGGCGTTGCTCGCATTTCCTAACTATATTTATTTAAATTTTGATTCTTATAAATATTTATTATGTCGATCGAGGGCACCGTAAAAAAATTGCTATGAAACTTCCTTCCCCACACACTTACACACTGACACACATTAACACTCGTGGATATTATAGTTTTTATTTAATGTAAAATTATACTCATGAATATTATCATTTTTCGTTTATGAGTGGGTGGTTGTGTGGGGGTGGTGATGACACAACAAACTATAGCTATAAACATTCCCTGGACTTCAAGGAATATATTATAAAAGATTTCATCAAGATCCTTTAAACGGTTTTCAAGTTTATCGCGAACATACAGACAGACATTCACTTTTATATATATAGATAGATAAGGTATACATTTCAATCGAATTAGCAAAATTTTAACTCAATTTCGACCAAGTCTTACCTCTCCCAAACCCCCGCATATAGGGTTCATCCCTCGGGCTCCAAGTCCTTACTCTATTATTCTAATATATGAAATTCCGCCCATTCCTGTAAAGATCATTTATATTTGTACATATTGGCTTAGTTATTTCTCCATTTTAAAATTTGATTACATTATTAAAGAACATGTCCATAAAAGTAACAAATAATGTATCAAATTAAGAGTAATAAAATAAATCAATTAGTTGAAAGTAAAGGAATTTAACTATGAATCTCAAAACCCTCCAAATAGTTTGAAAAATCTTCAGATTGCGCAAAAATGGGAATCTTCTAGGCATATACCATTTCTATATAGATTTTTAACTGCTTCTCTTACTTATCATTTGAAATATAATGCCCTTAGCTATTGTGTCTCCCTAAAACGTCAAGATTTTATTGAGTAGTTTATAGGTAATACTACCCGTATGATTTATAGTTAAAGCTCTCCATTATTATCTACATAAATGGGTACTTTTTGTTTCTGATATTATTCGCTTTTCTTTATCTACTGCCTCCGTTCTGCGAATTCAATAGACAAAGAATTGAAACAAAAAACAAAACAATTCCGATAAAAAGTGTTCATTTAATTGTTTGTATTTGTATTTCTTTTGTTTAAAATAAATTAAAAATATATTATTGCACGTAATTGAAAGCCCGCGCTTTTAGTCACTTATCATATGAGAAATTTGAATCATGCTACATGTAAAAAAATAATATCAAAAAAAAAAAAAAAAAAGCTTACTGTAATCGTAATCGCGTTACGATAAGTGCCATTGTAAATATTCGAAATGTCTGAAACGCGATATGCCATCAATTTATGGTCAGTACAAATAAATATGTTTGTATTAATCGCAGACAAACAAGTGATATTGCCAGAGGGACACCATTTCAATTTGACAGGGTAGATTAAGGCCAATCTAGACCTCATCAGGATGAGCTTATCGCCACCCAACTTTCAGTCTGCCTTACCTGAAGCGGCTACTCCATTCTCTTGTTTTCTGAATAACAATTAAGAATGCTCTAGTTGAGTATACCCGACTACGAGACTCCCTGTACCTACTTAGGTCTTGGGGAGTACAAATTTAACTATTGAATATGGTATAAAGTTCGGGATATTTATTTTTATAAATTTCACAAGTAAGAATGCTCTCGTCCAGTATACCCGACTACGAGACTCCCTGTACCTACATAGGTCTTGGGGAGTACAATTTTAACTATTGTATATTTTAACTATATATGTATATAGTATAAAGTTCGGGATATTTATTTTTTATAAATTTCACAAGTAAGAATGCTCTAGTTGAGTATACCCGACTACGAGACTCCCTGTACCTACATGGGTCTTGGGGAGTAAAATTTTAACTATTGTATATAGTATAAAGTTCGGGATATTTATTTTTATAAATTTCACAAGTAAGAATGCTCTCGTCCAGTATACCCGACTACGAGACGCCCTGTACCTAGGTCATCGGGATCAAAAAGTTAACTTTTGTATATAGTATATAGTTCGGGATATTTCATTTTGTGAATTTCACAAGTAAGAATGCTCTCGTCCAGTATACCCGACTTCGAGACTCCCTGTACCTACATAGGTCTTGGGGAGTAAAATTTTAACTATTGTATTTAGTATAAAGTTCGGGATATTTATTTTTATAAATTTCCCAAGTAAAAATGCTCTCGTATACCCGACTACGAGATTCCCTGTACCTAGGTCATCGGGATCAAACTGTTAACTTTTGTATATAGTATATAGTTCGGGATATTTCATTTTGTGAATTTCACAAATTAACTTTCATGTGGAAATCAAAATCGCTAGACATTTTGTCGTAAATATTTCATACTTTGACTAACTATTGAGAGCAGTTACAGTACAGATATTAACAGTCAAAGTACCGATAACATTAGCAGTCCCGATTACAGTAACAGTACAGATATTAACAGTCACAATATTTAGCTTAACAGCTGCTAAGATTGATATGAATGAAATCTCTACTGCATTTCACCAAATTCGCATAAATGAAATGGAACTTCAAGTACTTTTTTATGTTTTGTCATTTATACCTTTAACTGACAAAGGAATATCAAGCAACTTATCATTTATATTCCGCATAGAAACATTTGTGTTAGCGAAAAATCTTTTCCTCAATACACTATAGCTAATTTGGACACTTTTTCTGATATAAAGTCACTTTTTGAAAGTATTTAAATTAACAAACTCTTGTTATTAATACTTTGGGAATACATTAAACCACAATGTTGCATACCAGAAATGTTAACATTGCATGCTGCTGTTAACTTAACAGCTGTTAAAACAGCTGCTCCAATCGAACACAACTTGTCATAAAACTTGCAAATAAATTGCAATTTGTGGTAGTATTGTAATGTTTCTTAGAATTAAAGTGTAAAATACCCTGGAACTCTTTTTTAAATTAAATAAAAGAACTTTTTGCTTATAGCTGGATAATTTCTGTAAGAAATTCTTTATTGAAATATACTTTTCTAATCAAAACTTTTGAAAATACTAAAGAGAGATGAAAACTAATAAACTGTGGCTCGAGCATCTTTAGTTGCTTAAATTTTGACTTGAGTTGAGTTGAATATTGAACTTCTTACTATGATATTCAACTCCATTCTCAAAGTTCATTCATTCTTTAACTTTTTGGTAAACGAATAAATCGTTTATATTATTTGTTTGATCATTCGCTTAGTTTAGCAAACAGAAAAGTTCGTCCTTTTGTTTTGATGAAAGGATAAACGAAAATCGGGCAGATAGTTTGTTCGTTCGTTCAGTTTAGTGGTTCAATTGATGACTCTGTTCAACTTTTGTATTACCACTGGGTGAAGTGGTTAACCCCAAAGTTGTTCACTGATCGATGTGTCTAACGGAGCAGCTTACGGGGCGGGGGGAGTGCAATTGCGAACCCAATGAGTACATTATGATGGCTCACAAACAGTTTATCCGTAAAGGAAACATCGTTGGCCAGATCAACAGAGATCATCATTATTTATTTGAAACCTACTTTACGTGTATTTGATTTTGATTTTGAGCTAATGCTGTTTTTGGTATTTATTTTCTTGACTGGTTGCCGCCCCCAACGCTTTGATTGATGTAATGTGCCCGTCCATTTTGGGATTCCATGGGATTTTAGTTGGATGGCTTGATACTTTTACCGTTTGTTCGCTCATTACACGCATGTTCTGGGCCCTCTGTGGCCTACACGAACTTGGCCACGCGTTTTGTGGCTTCTTTGCCTTGCCGCTTGCTGCTTGCCGCTTGCCCCTGCTACGATTCTCCGATTTGTAGTGCAAAACAATCAATTTAATTGTTATCACGAGTATACATATGAGAGAAAATATAACAACAGCAACAACAACAAATACAATGCGTTAAGTATAGTCAATAAAGCTGGCAAGTGATTTTTTGTTGTTGTTGTCGTGTTTTTTTGTGCCCTCGTCGTGATATCATCGTTTTTTTGTTTGCCCATTGAATAGCGGGTCGAAAAACTTGGAAGTCATCGAGCGATCATACCGATCGATCCATGCGATAGGATCTAGATACTAGACCATATGCTGATTAGCTAGCAAAATGCAAAATTGCTAAACATAATGATGTAATCGATAATACCGATCGTTGAGTCACTAAAATAATACATAAATTTACATATTAACAACAAAGTTAATGAATAGTTGTATTACTAACTAAACTATCGAATTACGAATTGGTTATGCGCACCGTCAATAGTTTTCTAGTTAAACTTTCATATAATACCATCAGAAATTGACTGAAACGCGTTTGTAATACTATCAACAGTTTTCTTTGTTTCAAGGCTTAGTATTTTATTCCTTTGGATAAATTCTAATTCCCTAATGGATGGGATCGAACCGCCTATCTGGTGAAATTCATCCGCATGAGCAAGATGGAAAGAAATTTCAATAATATCTCGACTTAGGTGGAACCTCTATTACAAACATCCCAGCGGTACCGAAATTCCTTTCGGTCTTACCAATTTGGCACCCGCGGAAGAATTTATAATATCCTGAGCTGAAATAATCTTTAGTGATGAACGGAATCAGATGAAAGTTTTCTATCCCGCTCATACACATACTTCACAGCAATTACCTATTTTACCAAACTATCGGGTTATCGGTTAGTTGGTAATCGATTGTTTTGTGGTTCAACTTTCATAATCGACCTTCCAATAAGCGCAAACTTCATAGCAATCAGCTATTGGTCGTTAGCGATTGCTGCCTATGATATCTCAATTTGAGCTAGTACCTTTGGTTTTCTGCTTTATGATATGTTTCTAAGTTGATATATGTATGTATGTATTAGAAGCTCTTGGCCGCTGTAGTATAGATAAGAATAGATAGATCTAAATATAAGTATGTAAGTAACTCATTCCGTTTTCCTTGAATGTTGACACACTTGAGCTCTTTTCATTATTGCTTTTGTTTTTGTTTTCGTTGTTTAACCGTCTACAATTAAAACAGAAGTGTCTCACTTGACGCCACTCCCCTCAGTTGTTTGACAGTTGCCTATAAACGTTTACAATGACAATGGGACAATTATAGCCTAGTATCTGAACGATTTTTTAGTTGTTGTCTGTTGGTAATTACATGTGTATTAATTCACGAATTCTCATTGTTGTTGTTGTTGTCGCTATTGTTGTTTAATTACGTCGAGTTACGATAAAAAAAAAAGTTCATATATATAAAAATAAATATATATGTATAAACTCGCCCGCCACATAAAAATGCTCCTCCTATAAATTGCTTTCAAGGTCACGCCCCAAACCCCAAAGGGAGCTTTGATCGGACACCAGCTCTAATGCAAATCTCTTTAACATATGCATGAGCATTTCACACCTTTTAACAGCTTTGCATTTGACCCATCCGCACACACCCCCGCTGACTAATGGAACCTAACGCGACGGGTGTCTCGACTGACCACTGTCTATTGGGTGTTGGGTCGTGGGTCGTGGGTCGTAGGTTATAGGGGCTGCGTGGGTCGTGTGTCAGTCAGTGGCCATCAAAGTGTCCAACATTAGCACAAAGTTCAACCTCAAACAACTAGCAACAGCTCAGTCAGAAGTTCCCGACTACGATATACGCTGTTTCTCCATCTGTTTACTTTTTGATAGTTCAACCTTAGGGGGAAAAAGTGTACTATGTACGATTAAGGATGGTATTGATGGCTTTTCATTTGTTCTCCCATTGTAGCTTTATAATTCCCTTTACAATTATCTACTAGGCAACAATAGTTGTCTTTTTACTTAATTTTACAAAGTCGCCAAAAATATGAAACATATGTTTTGTCAAATCTTTCAAGAAGAATTTCAGAAGTCTTTTTTAAGAGTGGGTGCGGAAAACATTAACTTTGGTAAAACTTTTTGGAAAAAATATGTAAAAATTGTAGGTTTCTTGTTGTCCAATTGAGCTTGGGCAGACGGATACAAACCCAATATACTCATTTTTTCCATTTTGTGGGAAGCAGAGTATAAAAAATAAATAAATAATGCATGCAAGCAACGCTCGTTATACCACAAATACTCCTGGTATTAGGGTATAATCGGGTTATCAAGGATAAAAGGATATGCAAAGAACCACAATTGCATGCTGTCCTTGAATTTGCTTTTGACAACCGCTGGTTATACTTTGCGCGTGCTGCAAAAGTATCTAAGCCGGTAGCTCAAGGGTTTGATAAGTTTTTTAAATTGGACTTCTTTGAATTGAAAAGAATGGTGGTTTTTTTTTGTGCAGTACTAACCTGTCTATTAAAAATGTGGTAAAAAGAGTACACTAAAGCTGCTTAAGCTTGTGTAACAGACAAAGGAAGGCATATCTCACCCTATAGGGTACTAGAGGGTACTCATGTATAAATCATTCTTTATCATCATCAATAATCGAACTCTGTCAATATCAGAGACTATGAGAGCTATGTAGGTTCTTGTAATCCATTCGTATATATCTGGATTTCGTTTCAGTCTTACATTTTCCGCTCGCACCCCTAAGAATCTATAAAAAGGTTTCATAGGCACTATTCTGAAGATATGAACTTGCTTTTTGGTATATGGTAAAAGAATGGTGGTTTTTCGCGGTATTAACCTGTATATTACAAATGTGGTAAAAGAGTACACTAAAGCTGTCTAAACGTGTTTAACAGACAAAGGAAGGCATCCCTGACCCTATAGGGTACTCATATATCTTCTTTATCATCATCAATAATTGAACTCTGTCAATATCAGAGACTATAACAGCTAGGCTTGTATTCCTTGTATTCCATTCGTACATATCTGGATTTCGTTTCAGTCTTTTATTTTCCGCACCCCTGAGAGTCTATAAAAAGGGTTCATAGGCACTATTCTGAAGATATGAACTTGCTTTTTGGTATACGTATATTTTAGTATGCAGTTTATCGATAACATTTTCCTATATAGTTTTGAATGATAAGCACTGAAACAATTGTTCAAAGTAAGGAGAATTCTATGTGATATACTATCAAAACTTTATTAAAGAAGATCTTCTAGTCGAGTACTCTCGAGTAGAGCATTCTAAGTTGCGTTGTTATTAAGAAGTTGAAAATTCGCTATGTTAATTACCAAGTCAAGTTAAGGGAGGTTCTTCAAGTGTCGTGTGTGCTAGGCAGGGGGGCTAGGGGAATAGTAACCTAGAAATGCGACTAGGCGTGTTACACTTTTCAACTGCCAACATTTTGACGGTCAATGTCCACACACACAAGCGCACACACACACACACAACACACACAGTTAGTTGCGGCTATTTATTATTGTTTTTTTCTTCCCTCTCATATATTTTTTTTTTAATTTTTGTTTTGTTTTGTTTTCCTTTTTTATGACGACCTGTGCATTGTAATTAAAGCTGTAAAATGTTTTTTAGTCTTTAAGCTTTTCGGCTTTTTATAGTAAAAAGCACTTAAGTAACTGTACATTGAGAGAGTCATAGAGTTACATGGTCATATAGTGTGTACAATGTACTATCTATTGGAAAACATAAGGCCAAGAAGAAGAAACAGTAATTGTGTGGTAATAAAAACTTGAAAATGCCAAAAAAAAATAATGCGGGTTAATACCCTTTTAAGAGTTTACAACTGCAACAAACATAATATCTCAAAAACAGGGGGGGAAAATGCTGTTATGAAAGGTTTGAATTTTGGGCGGGATTCGAAGGTTCATGAGAGAGTAATTTCAAAAATAGAGATGGAAAAACTTTATTGCATCATCGCTAATATCGATAGTTTTTACTATCGATGGTTTTGTGCGATTTATGATCATTTATATTATTTTATACATAAATATTTTTGTTTCTATTTACAATATTTTATACGGAAAATGTTGTTTATAAACAAATATCTTGAATCTATTCAGTTTTAACTACTATATTTTATAGAAATACGTAAAAATTGTTGTTTGTTTTTGCAATTTTATTTCTCAACTAATTTTTTTTTTTTGTTAGTACCATTGATGTTTTCAACTATAACTATCCAAAATTCTTGATGTATGAACGAAATATCCTTGGATTGAGCATGTGTCAGAAGAACTATCATTTTTGATTTTGAAGTATTGTATACGCGTTTTTCTCTTGATGTTGGTTTGCTGAGATAATATCTTGGAATTTTTCCTAAAATTATAATAATTTTGTTATTTTCTATTATTATTTTCCCTCGTATTTGTAGGTGAGGAGAATAGGAGTGCAGATGCGTTAGGAAGGACGCAGCTTTAGTGCTATGCTCCCGTGGAGCGCTACCATGGGCAACCGGACGCCCCAGGATCGGGACGTGCAACTTGGACTATAATCTGGAAGGAAGGACGAACAGACTGGAGGAGTAAGCCGCAGTGGAGGACTTGGTTGGTGTTTGGAGCCAAAGAGTGGGCCAACAGGAGGATACGAGCGCTCCGGCTCCAGCTCCAACTGCAGCTCCAGCGGATCAGGAAGGAAGGAAGGAAGAAGGAAAACCCAGCAGCAGATCGCAGATCGCGCTGAAGTAAAAAGAAGAAAAAAAAGATCCATAGAAAATGTTACAAAACTCGAATGCAACAGCAACAGCAGCAGCAGCAGCAGCGGCGGCGGTGGCATCGGCAGCGCAGCAAACAGCAACGCCGGCAGCCGCGGCCAACAATGCCGCATTAGCCGCGTCATCCATACAGCCAAAGCAGGTTGTCATACTGAGGCCTCCGAATCAGGGCTTCGGTTTTACGCTGCGTCACTTTATTGCCTATCCACCGGAAGATGATGCCGCCAGTTGGCCTCAGGTAAGAGACGGGCGACTGCAGCCTGATGAGGTGGGTTCAAAAAAGGGGGGAAGGGGAAAGGGAAAAGTTGTGCTGGGCAGCAAAGCGCAAGCGCGCCGGTCAGCAGCAGCAGCAGCAATCAACTAACATACATACAAAGCCTGTTGCCTGCATGTCCAATTAGTCATCGATTGCCTTGGCACTTTTGCTTTTTGCGCTTTGCCAAATCTCTGCTGCGGTCGCGGTCGCAGTCGACGTCGTCGTCGTCGTCGCTGCCGTCACGTGAGCGCAACGCACGCGCCGCTTATTCAAATGGCCAATGCTGCTTTCTTTTTGCCCTTGCGAGTGGCTCTCGAGTACATCGACTGGAACATTGCATTTGCAACACCAAGCAGATCTAGCAAAGAAGACTATCGATAGGTTCCCCCACGCGATAGTATCGATGGTATCGATAGTCGTATCGACGCTTAAACTATCGTAACTCGAAAGCAATATCAAGAACATTTTTGAAAATTATGAAGCACAGTAAAGCTTGAGGTTTTTATAGGTTTTCATAAGAAAGTGTGTGTATTTAAAGTTTGTGAGGAGAGCTGTCGGATCCCATAAAGAATATATATTCTTGATCAGCAGCGAGCCAGCCTAGCGATGTCCCTCTGTTTCTTAGCAAGCTAGTTCTGTACTTTTAAAGTTATCCTAATAAATCAAACCACAGAATACCATTACGATAGTTTTAATGTCAGAGCCTGATCAGATCACTATATCATATAGATCGTTCCGATCGGTCAAAAAATTTTCAAGATATCCGGACCAAACTCACCAAGTCAAAATACTTAATACAAGCTAGCTTAGTTGGATGAAATTTGTAGTGCTATATCTTACAGCCGCTATAGGAAAAGTAGTAGAAAGCTTAGATATACTATGATCCTTTTAGAACAAAACTGAAGACTGTAAAATATAAGAAGGATACACATTTTAAAGACACATTAGTAATTAATATATTTAAGACATCCCAATTTGTCCCAATAAGGTTAGTTTTTTGAAACTTTTTATAAATATATTGTTGGTTGTAATTGTAAATGTATTTTGCATATCCTCAATGTGTGATTAGACGTACTTTTCGTACATTTCAAAGTTAAGTTTAACATTAAAAATGGTATTATTTTTTTTTGTTTTTGGAAAGCATGCATTTCAATTGTAATCTAAAGTGTTATACTGTTTTATACTAATAGTTTTTCCCTTAGAATTTTTATACTATGTTCCCGAAGGGAAAATAGTATATTGAGTTTGCGAAATGTCCTCTCCCCCACAATCTGGGGAAACCTGTATCTTCCACATTTTTAAAGCTATATTCACCTAATTTGGCATACACACTAATGATCAGATTCCTGACAGATCTACATCAAAAATTTGTGAACACCCCCACCCCCTCCCCCACAATAGGAACAAAATCTATATCTATCACACCTGTACAGGTAGAGTCACCAAATTTGGCATACAGACTAATGTCTAACCCCTGGACAAATCTGCATCAAAAACATTTTGACCCCTCCACCCCCTCGCCCACAAATGAGCAAAATCTATATCTCCCACACCTGTACGAGTAGTGTCATCACATTTGACATACAGACTATTGTTTTTTTTGCGTCTCTTTCCGAACCCACAAATAACCAAATTATATAGGACTGGGAACATAGTATTCTGCAGTCGGGTGCGTCCGACTGCAACGTTCTTACTTTATTTTCTTTTTATTCAAAAGTAAGTCAAGAAAATGATTGTTCCTTCTTTTGTATTTAAACTAGTTGGATAAGAAGATAAATCCTGTTAACTTCAGGATATTCCAACAGCATTTAGAACTTTAAAACTTTCGGTTTAATTTCGAATATAACTTGTAGAGATTTCAAATTTCGAATTATTAAACATACAAATTTCATTTCTCTTGAATGTTACACTCTGAGTAGGGAATGCCGAATTCGATGTGCCAAATATAAAATTTCTCTCTTGTGATTTTTTTGTTGTTTTTGGTTTCTTTTGCACTAATTTGCGTTTTGCTCACTTTACTTTTATTACACGCGACGCTTTGTGCTCTCTGCCACTCTCTTGCTCACTGTGCTCTTTCTCTATACTCTTTTCCTCTCTCGCTCTCGCGCTCACTGAGCCGCTCTCCAGGTTGCCATTTATTTTATTGCTGTGCCTGTTGTTGTTCCTGCTATTATTGTTGTTGTTGTCATTTCACGTTATTTTTTGTTGTACTTTTATATATTTTTGTAATTTTTTTCCTCTTCTTTTTTTTATGCTCTGTGTAGGAAGCGACGAACATTGTCAGCGGCGGCGGCGGCGGCAGCAGCGGGGGCAACGGCGTCGGCGGCAGCGGCGGTGTCGTCGGCTTGGAGCCAACGTCACCAACGTCGCTGCCGCCATACCAAGTGAAAGCGATGGAGACCATTTTCATCAAAGAGGTGCAACCGAGCGGACCGGCTGACTTCGCAAACCTGCAGACGGGCGACCGGGTGCTAATGGTGAACAACACGCCGATCGCTGGCATCGCCTACAGCACCATTGTCTCGATGATCAAGCAGACGCCAACGATGCTCACCCTGCACGTTGTGCCCAAGGAGTGCGATGTGTTGCAGATGGTAGGTGCCCCAACTGAAACTGAGCTAATAACTGAACCAATACTGAACGGAACGGAACGGAACGGAACGGAACTGAACTGAACGGATCTGTTTTGATCTCATCTAATCTTTTGTATATTTGTGTGTTTTGTAGCATTATACGAGCATTGCCCACACGCCGGAATCGAATCGTTTAACAACGATGTCTGCCGCCGCACAAGCGCCAGCATCGCCAGCGTCGCTGCTATCGAATGGCGCTGCTGCGCACAAGTCTACATTTCCACAGCAACAGTTGATCTCATATCCCGCTGTTGTCAACTCGGCCTCCGCAGCGTCCTCAGTTTCGCCGCTACACGGCGGCAGTCGCTCTGGCAGCATTACCAGCAATGCCAGCGGCAGTGGCGCCACCAACACCGGCAACAACAGCCATCAGCTGCAGCAGCAACAGCAGCACCAACAGCAGCAGCGTCATCCCGCGCTCGCCGGCGGCAGCAGCAGCATTGACTTTGGCGACATGGCCCATGGACTGCGTCAGCATCAGCACCACCAGCAACAACAGCAACAGCAGCTCTACCAGCAACAGTTGCTGTCCGGCAGCTTTATGCGGTAAGTGTAAACCAGACAACTTGGCCCAGGCCATTGACGCCAGTTAAAGCCAAAAGGGGTAGCACAGGAGACGGTAGACGTAAGACGGGCGACGGGCGACAGGAGTACTAGTTAGAGGAATCGCTTGTTAATCTTATCAGACGCCAGTCGGCGGCTTGTGACGATGCTACGCTGCCCACTGGCGTTTCTCTTTTTTGGCCAAAATGACAGTGTTTAGCGCAATTAGACAGGCCAGCGAATGTTGCACAGTGGGGCTAAGCTCGTATGGTCTTGGCCAAGCGCACCGCGCAAAAGAATAACCCATAGCTCTTAATAAAGCTCCAACAGAAGCGATCATAATATATCGCCATCAGAAAGGTGCGTATCATAAGCCAGTTTTTGCCCATATTGCTGGAAATATCGCAAGTAATAAAGTTATATATTCACAATACATATATACTTACCTAGAAAAAATTTTGATCGAAATATAATTGGTTTATAATTGAAATTTCGCTACAAAACTAAACAATTTATTAATTTTTGTTTGTTTTTGAATTAAGTTTACTTTGTTTGCATTTTTCTAATGATAAAACGAGTAGATTATTGGGAAGATCAAAGTTTAAAGAAATTTACGCAAATACGTTATGTGGAAATTAATATTAAAATTCTCGAATTACTAATTCTAATTTATGGGTTATTTAAAGCATAATTCATAGGGGAATAATCATAGATTATGACTACGAATTGTTAAATGTATGAAAAGTAATGCATTTTTACTGCGAAATTAACAAATTAAGCTCAACATAGATGCTGGCAAACTTTTCTCTCCGTAACACTTAATAGATTAAGTAATACAACGAAGCAGAAATGAGCAATTATTTAGCTCTATGAATAACTTAGATGTTAGTCATCTGAATGTTATATTATTTTTACCATACCATAAACAGATATCTTAGTATCAAGTGTACCAAAAATTGAAGCTGTAGTTTGAAAGTTGCCATTTTAATTCGATTTTCGCACACCTTGAGTTAAAGGGAATGTTCAAAATTTGCAACAAATTACATATAGTATACAGGAACATACATACCAAATTTAGTATCTCTAGCACTTATATATCCTGAGATCAAGGCTATACGGCAGCAAGGCTATTGATGATGATCAGTACAGGGCATATTTAACTTGATCTTGATCATGACCTCATTTTATTTAATAAAAGTAAGTTCGTAATCTATAGAAGTTTTGTTATATTTAAAACAAAATATAAGGATCTTCAATTATTTGAAGGCAATTATTATATTTAATCCTTGCAGTTCTGGCAAACGACACTAAACACGTCTTGTTTTCAGCTTTAGATGCTTGTTATTCCATCAGGATTTTCCCAAGCAAATATTCTTTTTTAAAACCAGAACGGCATACAACCTTAATGGACTTAATGTTTAACTTCCTGTCAACTTTTGCTTGAAAATGCGCCACAATTATACAATTAATTAAATATTACAAAGTGTAAAAACATTTGTGGCTAATATAGTCTGATTTTTCGTTAATTTTCACACATATATTTATATATTTTTGAGTATGTACACTCATTCAGTGAGACAAATTGACAGTTTACTGGCCAACAGCCTTTGGCGGTTTCAATGAACTTGATCACACTGTGCAGCATTTGATTTATGATGGCATCGAGAGACTGCCTGCCTACCCCCTGTACCCCAATTCCCCGCTGATACGCTGATACTATCGAACATACGAGTGTACATATGTTGTGTTGTGCATTATTTCACTTTCATTCAAGAAAATTGAAATATACATATGTATAGCAGATCGAGTAATCGAATAATGCAAAATGTAAAATGATCAACAACAATTCATAGATATGAAAATTAAGTTCATGCTCTAAATGGCATTAACTAAGGCACAACAACAACAGCAACAACAACAGAGACAACAATAATTAAAAACAATTGTAAATGAACTTTGTGTTCGCATTTGAAATATTCATTTCGCACATTCTTCAGCCAGAGTTTTCACTGCCATTAATTTGTACATGCTCATAGCTAGATATTGTATCTACATATGTCCCAGCTATATCTATGTTCACATCTACATATATCCATCTATGTAGGCGCATATTAATGATCATGATCATGATGATGGTGATGAGGATGATGAGTCCATACTTTGACCAGCGACGGCCTATAAAATTATAGAACACCATCAGCAGACAAATGTGGTCGGTCGCCGCAATGACTACCACTGGTGATTTCATCATATTTTATTTTTTGCCATTTTTATCCATTTATTTCCATGCATTTTTGTCATTGTTGCGTTGAATGAAAAGTATTTATGTACGATTAAATAAGTAGTATAGTATAGTACTCATTATACAGTTTATTTTATATATAGCAAGTCAGTTTGAGTTTTTGCATTCGTCAAAGTTTATTTCAAGCAAAAATTAATCATTGAATTGTTTCACCATCGATGAATCTCAACTATCAATGGTTGGGCTACCTTTTTATCTTAACTTTGTATACTCTGTTTGCAAAAATTGGAAAACAAATGTAGGAGTATATTGAGTTTTAGGGACCCTCGGAGAAAAACCAAGTATTAAGATCTCCCACGCAATTTGGTGAAAATCTATATCATCTCTAATCATCTCTAAAATCATCAAATTTGATATTCAGTTTACTTTTGCCTGACTTGACAGATTTGTTGAAAATTTTGTTTGTCAGCACCACCATCTGCTTTGAACCTAAGTCAAATCTATATCCTTTAAAGCTAGAGTGTTTAAATTTGGTATGAGAACTTCTAATGATCTCTTTTAAAGATTTACCCAAGAAAATAGTTTCATCTGCACCTTTCCCTTAAGAAAATGAGCAAAACTATCTAAACTAGGGTTACCCAATTTGATATGAGAACTTCTTATGATCTCCATCACAGATTAGCCCAAGAAAATAGTTTCATCTGCACCTTTTCTTTCAAAAAATGAGCAAAACTGTGTAATCTAGTGTTACCAAATTTGATATGAGTACTAGTGATAAACTCCTTTACAGATTAACGAACAAAATAAATGTTTCATCCCCACTTTCCCTTGCGAAAATGAGCAAAGAGTATACTATACTACGTAGCTTTTTGTCTAGAGTCACCAAAATGTATCAAAAAATCAAGAAACAGAGTATAACGCCATCGGGAAGTTGTGAGTGCAACGCTCTTACTTGTTATTATTAGATAGATTGATTTTCTCGTATCGTAATTTGTGTGTTGTGTTGTCTTTTCGTCTGTGTCTCGATTTGGCAATGACGACGTATGCATTTATTCATATTTCTCGTGTTTCTACAAACAAAAATAAACACATGCATAAAAATGCTATTGGCCATTGCCCATTGGCCATTGGCCACTGGATGAACTTCCTCTCTTCCTCTGTCCATGTTTATCTATCTATCTATGTATCAAGGCAATACCCCTGTGCTTTGATCAGAATGTTGGAATTCAAAACATTTTTAAAGTAAGAAACTATTTCAATTTGAAGAGCAACAAGTTTATCCCTGTGGATAACAATCCAACAACATATTTTGCAGCAACTTTTGATAAACAAAGTTCGAGTTCCGCGCAAATCTAGCTATAGTTTTAATTACTATGAAAAACTAGTTAGCTCGAAAATAGTTTAAAACTAAAACTAAAACAATTATGATTAATAGCCACAGCGAATATGTATAATTTATTTTGCATTTTACAGCTTGAAATATTTTGTTATTAATCGTATAAATTTATCATATTTTGCTGTTCTAAAAGCAATTTGTTTAACAAGTCGGAGAAGTAAGAATGGCAAAAATGTTAATAATTTTTGCAAATACTTTTGAAATTAGCAAAATTTAGACTTCCGATTCTGATGAGATCTATCTATTCAGAATACTCCGTATTAAACCATAAAAAATATAATAAAAATGACTTTCTTTGACTAAGATATCATTTTCTTTCGATTGGATTAGCAATAGCCAAAGAGAGTTTCATTGAGATATAAAGATACAAAAGTTGTTCAGACAACTGCTTTGTCTGCCAATGATATATAGTAAACCGATCCGCACGATACCGGTATATATACATATATATATATATATATTGGCTGCAACAAAATGAAGCATCTGTGCCAAGTATATAAAGAATTATTGCTCATGCTTAAAAACAGCTTTTTACATTTTCTGACAAATGACAAATTTTGAGTTATTTGACTTTAGCAATTCGTGATATTCTTGATATTCAGAACGCTTTACTAAATGTTAATTACTTGTATACTAGTTAAATAGGCATAGAACAAGTTAATTGAATATACTAGTTAGTCGGATCTGCATAAGATTATAATAATAAAACAAGCTTAGCTTTCGAATTGTCTACATATTTATAGAGGCAAGTTGTCTTAAACCCCAGCTGAAGTTGGCACGTGTCGAATTCTATTTATTTATATACATATATATATATTTATATATTCTTTCTTTTCTTAGCTGTTATCATTTCTAATTACGTGCTGGCAAGTTGCAAAAAGCTTTAGATATTCAGTGGAGACGCCACCCACAAAGTAACTTGTGAATTTCAAATATTCTTTTTATTATCTGTTTCTTTTTTTACTCCCTGTACCCATAAAATGCTTAAAAAGGGGTTACTTCATCTGTGCAAGTGTATGTAACAGGCAGAAGGAGACATCTCCGACCCTATAAAGTATATATATTCTTGATCAGTATCAAAAGAGATGGCGCTTTGGCCATGTCTGTCCGGATAAACGCAAATTTAAGAGCTAGAGACACCTAATTTTGAATGCAGGCTTCTGTACCATACGCAGAGCAAGTTTGTTTCCAATTTCAGATATCTCCCCCCGTTCCCCCGTAATTCGATAAAAACGTTTAATACCAACAATTTTAAAGATATAGCTTTGGAATTTGGCATGTATAATACTTTGGTCACTCTTAATCTACTGCCCAAATTTCAATTTGATCGGATAATAAACGTGAAAGTTATTGACGAAAGAAGAATCAGTACTCTAGCGAGGGGGGGAAGAAGCAGCACAGCCAACACTTAAAATGCCACGCTTGCGCTGTCGCTTGTGTGTGTAAGTGTACGAAGATGCGATCGAAAATTTACGATCTGGGTACAGGGAGTTTTGTAGTCGGCTATACTCAACTATAGCATTCTTACTTGTTTTTTTTTTTATTTCTATGCGAATTTGTACTTTCTTTGTGCAGTACATTAAACTTATTTATTTATTTTGTTATTTGCTTTGTTTTGTGACCCATTAAAGATGACGAACAATAAGTGGAGAGAAAGAGTGGCAAAATTGTTGAAATTCAAATCACATATCGAATTTTGTCAGTGTATTGTGGACATGATGACGCCCACATTTCGACATGACCGGGTAGACAAACAAACAATTGCGTATACGCAACGTTTGTCGCCGCTGTCGTTTTTGCTATATACAAATCATATTTCCAGTGTGTATGTGTGTGTGTACAATCAATTATATTGTGTGTGTGTGTGTGTGTGTGTGTGTGTGTGTATGGTAACAACGTCAACGTCAACTCATTGACTAATCGAGCAACAGCAGCAATAAGAACAACAACTAAACCGCATATGCAAAATCGCAATGCCTTATATATGTATACTATATATATAGTATATATATACATATATACAACAAACACACACAAATATTTGTTAACGCGCCATTGTTAAATGATTACGACAAATTTAATTGAATTTTGTACAACACACATCAAAAAATATAAAAATATATAACCGCAGTGAATGGCAATTCAATTCATTCGCCCTGATCTGACAAGACAGCGTGCTGCGGGGGCGGTGGGAGGGGGGGCAGACTGGCCACGCCCACAGCTGCATTCAAAGATCTCAGAGATTCTTAGAGATTCAACTGAAGATGAGATTGAGCACAAGTCCGAGTCTCAGTCTCACTCGGAGAGCTTGAGAACATAAGTATATAATCCCGAGCATGTTTCAATTATTGGCTACTTGAGCCAATCCAAACTTTTTTTTTATTTTGTACATAATTGTATAATGCGTTGGCTCCCATGCTGATCTTGATAAGTGCGTGATCGTCTTGCACACAGATACAATTACACTTAGAGATACAAACAGATATGTTATAGATACAATGTATCAATGATACAGCTATGCTTGTATATAGATAAAAGTCTAGCTCTAGATTTAGTTATTGTATGTATTATATTGTATATATTTAATATACAGTTATAGATAAAAGATATAATAGTATTTGTTGGCCTGTTTTGAGTCCTTTCACAGCCCGATTGACCTTTAATCCCTTGGGGGTTTTGTATGCATTCGAATTTGACTCACATGATTGATGGATGATGACGATGACAATGACAACGTTGATGGTGAAAATGTGACACAAGTTTCCCACAAACACTCACACACACACACACACACACATGCTGCAAGGCAGCAAGCTTACAGTGGAACCGAATCGATATTTTTAGTTTTAACAAACTGTACACTTTTCTGAAAAATACTTGTATCAAATTTTAGCAAACTTTTTTGCATTAAACTTGAGATCCCATATGTTTGCACATAATTATTAATACTTCAAGCAAATGCATCAAATTGATTGTTTATTATTTTTGGCATGTTAAGTGTAGGTTTCTAGGGTGTTGAGGTGCAAATTGGGGAGTTGTTTAACATATGGTACTTGTATGTAGTCTTTAGCAATTCACCAGAACATTTTTCCTTATATTCTGGCAATAAGATTTATCTCTTAAGCATTTAGACATGTTGAATCTCCTGTGAGTTTCGGTTATATAATATTTCTTGATTCAATTTTATTGAATTTTCAATATACAAACATCTGTAATTTTCTAAGTAAATCCGTTTGAAATATTCATCCTTTTAATGAGGATACTTTTTAGAGGTGTCTTGAGACCACCATTTTCCGCCCAAGGTGGGTGGATTTTCAAAAATCGTTAAAATATGTGTCAAATGAATTTTTGTGTAGATCTTTGAAAATGTGTAGATTGGATGGTAAACAAAAAAGTTTCATACAACAGTTTTCTGCGATTTTCCACGCTTGTGCGTGGAGTTCTCCAAATCCCAAATAAATATGCATAATTTTACCAAAAAAAAAGAAGAAGAAAAAAGAAAAAAATCTTGAAGAACATATATTAAATAAGTTTCTTCATAATGTTCTTCTAGTCTATATTAGTAGGCTTGATATCTTTCGCTTTTCAACCACTGTGCAGTTTCAAATTTTTGATGGACTTTGGCTGACAATTACACCCAAAATGCAGAAGGTGCGTTCGCAGGGGAGGGAATATTTAGTCAACTAGATGACTGATAGCAATAATATCGATGAGTGCTCGCCCACACCCTACCCCACAGCTACCCCTAGACCGATTAAGCCCACTATTGAATTTGTTGTTTTTTGTGCTGCCTAAACAACAAATCCAACAACTTGCATAATCTTATGTGTACTTAGTAGAGATGGAAAACTATCGATGGTTTTTGGAAGAGATAGCTTTAAATATTGATACTATCGATGGTTCCTTCATCCTTATAAAAAGGATATATCTTTTGCTATTGATACTAGCGATGGTTTTTTCATCCTTATAAAAAGGATATATCTTTTGCTATTGATACTAGCGATGGTTTTTTCATCCTTATAAAAAGGATGAATACTTTAAACGATGCATATTAAACCGTTTCAGGATATTTTTTTACTTGTATTGAAAAGAGACGGATAAGTTTTAAAATGCTGACAGGGCATGCCTATATTATACTACCTTAATATGATCAATAGTAATTGAATCAACTGAAATATTATTATGGAAACCAACAAGCTATTTAATATCTAGATCTATTTTGCTAAGGAGTATAACTTAATAATCCTAGTAGGGTTAATTATACTTTGTAGTATCAACTTTATTGTTGTACCCTAGCAGAGGGTATTATAATTTTCTCTCGAAATGGACTGAAGTAGACGTTTCCGACCCAACAAAGTATATATATTCTGAATCAGCAGGAATAGCCGAGTCGATATAGCGATGTTCGTCTGTTTCTAATCAAATTAGTCTCTCAGTTTTATAGCTCTCGTAATGAAACTTGGTACAGACCCTTCCTTTTGCTGCAGGCAGTGCATATGTCGAAACCGGCCGGATCGGACGACTATAACATATAGCTGCCATAGGAATGATCGGTCGAAAACTATGTTTTTGTATGAAAAACTTTTTGTTTATAAAGGTATTCTTACCAAACCGTATCTAACAGAGTCTCTAAAAAGTTTATAAAATCTGACCAAATTTGGTGAAAATCTGACCACTATATCAAACTTTTTGTTTATACAAATGTTTCATGCAAACTAAGTGAGAGTTTTATTATACTTCAACTAGATTCCTATCATTTTATCAAAATCGGACCAGATCAAGTTTTGTATAACATTGAATTCCTGCAAGGGTATATAGCTTTGGCACTCCGAAGATTGCCGTTCTTTCTTGTTTTGTATTCAATGTTTTTGGAAATTTATTATCCGATTATAAAGTTGCATTTTTGAAATGAAAATTCAGTTGCAGAGTGGATATTATTTGCCTTCCTTTGATAGTATCGGCTGTAGCTTTGGGTGTGGACTTGAATACCAGTATGTGGGCAGTATTATTCCCATACCATCCTATCCCAATTCCAGATAATCGCGTCCCATTGCATCGCATCCATTTTTGTGATATGTGTGTGTGTGTGTGTGTGTGTGTGTGTGTGTGTGCACAATGAAATATTTTTGCGCTATGTGCGCGTGGCACAATTGGTTATAAAATAAAAGGAAGAGCGTCGCGTCGCGGTCGCGTCGGCTCGGTGGTTGGGTGGGTCGTTGGGTCGTCGGTGGCTTGGTGACTTGGTGGGTTGTTCAACGGTTGCCCACTCAATAGCTGGGGGCTCTTTTCAATTGGCGATGGGGCCCTGCCTCGTTGTTGCTGTCGCGAGCTTAATATGAATTTCATACATGCATACAAAGTAGATTTCTGTTTTTTTTTCGTTTTTTTTTTTTTTTTTTTTTTTTTTGTATTTCAGTTTAGTCGCATGGACTTTGGGTTGTACTTTAGTTTAGTTGCTGATGGCGAGTGGAGCGCGTAGATTTCGTTTCGCAGACAGAGATTCGCATAACAACAAATACTTACATATATAGATAGATATACATTCAAATCTTGATCTCTGTGAGTTCTATGGGTATTCAGTTAAAGTGTATGTGTGTGTGTGAATTTCAATGTACATGGAATTCGAAATTCAGCTACCTTTTTTTTTCTTCGTTTTTTCATTGTGCACTAACTGTGATTGCTTTTTGATAACTCATATCGCAACATTATGTTGAAGGGGGTCGCGGCGGGCGGGGGGGCGCAAGTTTTTGTTACAATGCCAAATGAGACCTTGAAACCTATTAGATCAAAAAGTTCAAGTGTTTTCAATAAAAGATGAGATGTAAACTTTACTCACAAAAGCAGCAACAACAACAACACGAAACAAACAAACAAACAATCTACGAAAACAACAACAGCAACAACAAGTATTCCCAATGCACAACAACAATGCGCGATTGTCTCAATTTCTTAGTATTCTTTGTTGTTGTTGTGCTATTTTTTTTTTTCGCTTTTCTTTCATTCTTCATATTTTTGAATGCGATTTACGTTTTGTGTTTCGTTTCCGTTGCGTATGTTGTCCAAACAATGACACGAACGGCAGCGCAGTCGCTGTCGCTGTCGCAGTTGGTGTCGCTGTCGCTGTTGGCGTTGACGCCAATGGGTGTCGCCAGCCGACGCTATCGACACCGCTGGGCGCCGTCGCCAGCGGTGGCGAAGTGGAAATCGATACCAAAAAAGTCAACAAATGCAGTGTGCAAATTCCACAAAAACAAAAAAGAGTGTGTGAAGAGAGAGAGAGAGTGAGAAAGAGCGCAAGAAAGGAGCGGTGATAAAGGGGGGGGCAGTAGGAGCAAGTGCTGGCCGTTGGGTGGGTGGGTCTCTGTTGGTTGGTGGGGTGTGCACTGTGAACTGTTGACAGGTTCGGGCCGCAGCATTTTTTTCCCCTCTTTTGCGGCTTATCAAATATGTCAACATTTTTATTTATGACTTGTTAATTGCAAAGAGGCGAAAGAGTTGGCAGAAACGCAAATCAGACAATAGCCGGCAATAACAATAACAACAATAGCAATAACAACAATGGGCAGCCAGTGCACACCACAACAAGCGCACAATAGAGCGCGAAATTCCACACAACACACACACACAGAGAGAGACACACATGTATTGAGGCAGCACAAATGTATCTGTATCTATGCCCCGATAGATACAGCTCATTTATTTGGCTGACTTTTTATTGATAAGCAGCAACAGCAGCAGCAACAATAAAAACAACAACAACAACAATAATACACAATAGTGCCGCGATTCGCGCCATATCGAATCACTTGTGTCAATGAATCTATATTTTATTTATATCTTTTTTTCTTCTTCTATCTGCATACAAAGCTTATGCAAAGATAACTTAACTGGGAATATGCACAAAATATCTGAAATATTTGCAATATTTGCATATTTTCAAGCTGGATTCAGATTTCCACCCAGGGCTTAAGTTTTCCATAGAGTTTCCTTTAAGAAACTTATAATAACTACTAACTTATAAACTAGCTGGTAAATCCACAGCTTTGCCCGAAATATTTAGATTCTTTTCTCATCTTGAAATATTTAATATGTAAAGCTTGGAAAATGAGTTGGAAGCTAATCGGACGATTATCAAAAAGATTTCCGAGAATTTGAAGCCCGTGGGGTAGATTTTTCAAAACCTTTGAGCACTGCGCATATTATGTCCTTGTGTAGAGCCTTGAAAGAGAGTTCGAAGCCATCAAAATAAACAAATTCGAATTGCAGAATGCTTAAACAATTTCCCGATAATACGGATGAATTTTCCAAAATTTATGAGACACGCATGAAATAATTTAATGTGTAGAGCTTCGAAAATGAGTTTGAAACAAATCGGACTAAAATTAGACTTTCACCCATACAACTTTGATACCACAATTTTCCGCCCATTGGGGGTGGATTACCTAAAATCAGTGAAATATGTGTCAAATTAATTTGCGTATAGATCTTGGAAAGTGAGCTTGAAGCGGATTGATAGGTTAACAAAAAAGTTGCATACAACAGTTTTCCACGCTTTTGGGTGGAGTTTTCCAAAACCCCGCCTCAGTGTGCACTTTCATCATAGATGGAAATTACTGTCAATATTTTAGCTTCCAATCAGGACCATCTGTTTTTATATATATACGAGTATATACCTACATACATATGTATATATTGCCACATTCCCGATTTCCATATAATTTGCAGTCGTTTTAAGCTACTTGTCATTCATCCATGGTCACTTGGCTTGCGCTCTTCAGTGTCCCCCATGGTCACATTATAAGTATCAGCAGCACTTAAACTGTTTATGCTTATTCAGCTACTTACAATTATGTATATGAAAAGCTGTTTTGTTGCTTTAAAATGAAACTGGTGGGGGGGAGTGGCTTGTTTAGGGGATCTTCATCGGGTTCCTTAATTCGCATTCAAGGGAATATTTTAAGAAAAATACTTTATAAAAACCTACAAATCAAAAAGATCTTTGTTATAGGTAGCTGCCTTTGATTAAACTCATCTTGTTAAAACGTAGTATAACTTTGCACTTCGTGGGAGAGTGTATGGTCTGTGAAAAACAAAAAAGTTGCTTATATTAGAGCGGTAACTTCGTAGTATTGTTCTTTTATATGAGAAGATCTTATCAGTTCCAACTTAAGTACTGCTTAAAGTACAAAAATAAGCATCTATACCAAGTTTTAACGGCTTAAACGATTGAATAAAAGCAACTTTCAATCAAGAGTAAAGCAAGGGTGTTAAGGATGTAAGGGTGTTACTGTACCTAAACTATTCACTCTAAGGAATGTTAAAGAATATCAGATATTAAAACTAGACTCATGGTTGAAATTCTTGTCAATTCTTGCATATAAGCAGACCTGAAATAAACAAAGCAACCTTTGATCAAGAATAAAGCAAGGAGGTTTCAAGGATGTAAGGGTGTTAGGGTGTAAGGGTGTTACTGTACCGAAACTATTCACTCTAACGATTGTTAGAGCATTTCATACTTTTAAATGAGTCTCATGGTTAAAATGGTTAAAACTCTGATCACTTCTTGCATAGAAGCAGAACTAATTAAATCGAAGCAACTTTTGATCAAGTGTAAAGCAAGGGTGTTAAGGATGTGAGGATGTTAGGGTGTAAGGGTGTTTAGTGTACCTAAACTTTTCGCTCTAACGATTGTTAAAGAATATCAGATATTTCAATTAGTCTCATGGTTATAATTCTTGTCAATTCTTGCATATAAGCAGACCTGAAATAAACGAAGCAACCTTTGATCAAGAGTAAAGCAAGGAGGTTTGAAGGATGTAAGGGTGTTAGGGTGTAAGGGTGTTTAGTGTACCTAAACTTTTCACTCTAGCGAATGTTAAATAATACCAGATATTTCAATTAGTCTCATGGTTGAAATTCTTGTCAATTCTTGGACGTTTCTTTACCTTTTCTTTTCTTGCACCGTCTAAAGGCAATTTAATCTAGCGCGCAAGTCCGTTTCATGTAACTTGCACAGAAATAGAAGCGTTGCCACACGGTGCAAGATGCAGAGATAGAGACTTGAGAAGAGTGTGATTAAATATGCCAAATTGGCTGTGAGATTTGATATGAGTGTTGTAAATTGCATCTGTGCAATGGATTTTGCCATGCAAGATCTTGCACGCCATAAATAATCATTATAATTCCACAGGACAACAGGACTCGACGTTCCTTTGGGTGTCGTTTTTACTGCCATCGCTGGCACGCTTGGTCTATTTTTCTTGATAATGACATTACTTACGTTACAAGCATACTTATTTATTTATAGGGAGTGACATTTGCAACGATGGCTCCTTCTGCTATAGCTCAGTAACTCGATAAATCCTATTACATGTCGCGCATGTTATAAGGACTTTCCACTCACACACACGCGCGCTTTGTGAAGGAGCCTTTTCGCAATGTTGACAATGCTAAAGGATATCCAGGAGTGTGCGCGTGTCAGTTCATAAATCAATTGAACCTCAAACTCAATCAAGGACCTGCATTTATTAAAAGCCTTGCATCCTGCTACCTGCAGCGCTGCCTCTTCAATGGAATAGATTGTAGTGAGGGGAGGGGTGGCAATTTCGTTTGACATTGCCCGTAATATCCTGTGCAAGGACCACTCTGGACCGCTCAGCAATATAATGCTTTGGCTATTTTTAGCTGTGCACTCAGCGCATCCGAGCAAAGTTCAAGAGCAAACTAATTGGTTACCCCGCACAGCACAGCACCGGACCGACCCCGCCCCCGCCGCGCACCGCCCACACACCGGCACTTGAGGTGATTTGTTGTCAATGGCAATGTCAGCAGGAAGTGCTCTGGTAACTGGTATCCTGGTATCCATGCTTGTGCATCAAGCATCCTTTCCGCTGCAAATTGAATTCACTTTGAAGCCGCTGCAATCTAATTTGTTACTTCGATCAAAAGCCTGAGTGCGTTTAGGTTTTTGTGGCTGCCACTGCATATGAAACTGCGCAGCTCTGTCACAGACAAGCAAAATACACACACACACACACACACAACAACCTGGCGTGTATGTGTTGTGGCAGCGCGTGCTTGGCCATGTCACGGTCATGGCCATTAGGCAGCCTGACAACCCACATGCTGCCAGATGCCTGGTTGGTTTCTATTGTTGGACCAACACAGAGTTTCATCCTGTTATGCACTAACGCTCAGCCAGCCCCCCCATCGCCCCATCTCCCCATCTCCCCACAGCCAACATTATTAACCTGTGTTAGCCAGCACCCTTGGTTTAGCTAGCTGTATGACAACTATTGGCCAGTTTGTTTGGCTTACCTGTGGCCTGTTCCATTGCAGTCTGGCATCAACAAATTCTTAAATATTTATTCATTTGTATATAAACAAAAGAAGCATAAATAACACCCGTACTCTGTACAAATGGGGGGGAGGCAGCATTTTTCAAATTGCGCAGCCTACTCGTATTTGGCAACGATGTCGTCGTCATCGTGACCAGCGTATCCAATCATATGACAGATTTCCAATCGGATTAACTGCGATCTCTTCACGTGCCACGGCATACGGCAACATTTACGGCACGCGCCAAAGCGTCACAGCCCCGGCGGCGACCCTATTCCGTATGGCAATCAGGTGTCGTCTTTTATACTCGCAAGTACCTCACATTTATACATACATACATACATACATATGAAATGCTTGGAATAACTAAACATTTCAATAACTAAGATTAGTTTAAACACAATGCCGAATTCCAGATGTCAACTGGCAACTGTTGAAATAATAATAATACAGAAATAAATACAATACATTATAACAATTTGTTGCCATTCAAGTGAAATAGCTACCAAAATGTGCCCATAATTTATTAATTACAAAATTTGATAGCTTCAAAGACTTTGAAGAGGTAATATACTTACATATAGGTACATATGATATGGGTTTGTTTTCATTTCTGTTGTAGCTGAGCTTTAGAAAGGTATAAAGGTTTTCCATCAGCATTTGAACTTGTTTAGTTTCAGTCAAAAATCTGAAGAAATGAACAGTAATATAATCTAGTAGGATATAACAAATATAACTTAGTTATTTGAAAAATTCAACCCCACGCTTGGAAAATGGCTGGAAAACTCTGATATTCAAGCTAAATATACAAGTTTTTGATAAATCCACCCCTATATTTTAGGGGGGGAAAACGAAATAAGCACGTTTAAAAATGTGGCTCAAAGTTAAATGTTAATTTCTTAGATTTCTACTTACTGCTAGCTAATTTTGACAGTCCTTTTGCATTTTCATCCCCATTCTAGGGGGGGATTTTGGTGCCTGCTCCGTGCTCCCTCTTTGATGTGAGAGAAAACTCTTTGCGATCATGTTGCATGCTCAAGGTGAAATGTTAATTTCTTAGACTTCTAGTTATGGCTAGTTAATTTTGACCGTCTTTTTGCATTATCCACGACATTCTAGGGGGGGATTTAGGTGCCTGCTCTGTGCTCTTTGTTGTGAGAGAAAACTCTTTGCGATCATGTTGAATGCTCAAGCTGAAATGTTAATTTCTTAGCTTTCTACTTACTGCTAGCTAATTTTGACAGTCCTTTTGCATTTTCATCCCCATTCAAGGGTGGATTTTGGTGCCTGTTCCGTGCTCCGTCTTTGTAGTGAGCGGAAACTCTTTGTGATCATGTTGCATGCTCAAGCTGAAATGTTAATTTCTTAGCTTTCTACTTACGGCTAGTTAATCTTGACCGTCTTTTTGCATTATCCACCCCATTCTAGGGGGGATTTTGGTGCCTGCTCTGTGCTCCCTCTTTGTAGTGAGCGGAAACTCTTTGTGATCATGTTGCTTGCTCAAGGTTAAACGTTAATTTTCTAGACTTCTAGTTACGGCTAGTTAATTTTGACCGTCTCTTTGCATTATCCACCCCATTCTAGGGGGGGATTTAGGTGCCTGCTCTGTGCTCAATCTTTGTTGTGAGAGGAAACTCTTTGCGATCATGTTGCATGCTCAAGCTGAAATGTTAATTTCTTAGCTTTCTAATTACTGCTAGCTAATTTTGACCGTCTTTTTGCATTATCCACCCCATTCTAGGGGGGGATTTAGGTGCCTGCTCTATGCTCCCTCTTTGTAGTGAGCGGAAACTCTTTGTGATTATGTTGCATGTGCAGGCCTTAATCATACGATCTGCTTACCATTTCTTTGCAGCGCCAATCAGCCACCAAACTTAACAGTATTATCGAGCACCACACCGACCACGCCCACCACGCGCCAGTCCAAATCGACGGCGGCCTTCAGCCAAGCGCTGTACGCCGTGAATGCGAGTGGAGAGAACAGCGACCTGATGATACGACTGCGCGAGTCGATTAAACAGAAGGAGGAGTTCCTTAAGTCGCCGCTACCCTCCGGTGTGTTGTCCGCCTCCGCATCCTCTAACGGCAACGCCGCGCAGTCGCCGCAGCAGCAGCAGCAACAACAACAACAGCAACAGCATCAGCCGGCGCAACACTTTTTCCCATCGCACACACCACCTGGCGGCGGTGCCGCTGCAACACGCGTACGCCATCAAGTGGTGCTTAAGCAGCAACAGTCGCACCACCATCAATACCACCAGCAGCAGCAACAGCAGCCGCAGCCGCAGCAGCCGCAGCAGCAGCAGCAGCAAGTGGTGCTCGGCTTTGACATGTATAACAGCTATGCGGGCGGGAAGCTCGTGACACGTTCCTTGGGCGCTGTGCCCGCCCAGCAGCGACAGGTGGCCGTTAACGTGGCCAACAACAATGCCAAGTACGCCAAGGAGCTGGACTACTTTGAGACGCTGCAGGAGACGGGCGTCACCAACAAAGTGTAAGTTGATCACTTGACTAAACTGTTTCTTAATTAGGGTTAGTATTCCTTGCACAAAACAAGCAAGCACGAAGAATCTTCAGGATTGCCTGGCAGATCTCAAGTTTCAATCGAAGAAAAACAGTCTCTTTTTGATCAAAATTAACCAATCTATATAAAGTATTCAGTAAAGCGAGACATTTTAAGTCTTCTTCCCCCCGTGCTGCTATAAAGCTCAAATTTCAACCAAAAAGTTATTAGATTTTCATCAAATTTAACCAACACTTAAAGAGCCTATCGAAAGGTAGAATTGAAGAGTTTGTTTCGAATATCTTGGAAAACAAAAAAGTTGTGCATACAACAACTAAACTTTCGACCGACGATTTTGTGGAGGTCTGCTCAAATAACTTCTCTCATAATTTCACCTTTAAACGACAAAGTCTTAATAAATTATACCCAGTTTATTGTTTGTTCAATTAGAGTTCCTTTATTTTCTTCTTTTTTTTATATATATACAATATTTATTTTACAGTTTAGAATTCAGCAACCCTTAAGACTAAATAAAGTTCCTTTATGAATTCCTTATCCGAATTTTTCTGAGTTTTTTAAGTCAAAATAAAAATAAAAATTATCCAAAACTAATTAAAAGAATAAGAAATTATTTGTTGTTCCATCTATTCTGTATTTAAAAGTAGTTATGCTGTACGCAAATTATGATGAAATTAATCAATTATGAACTCATTGGAGAAGTATAAAAAAGAAATAACAAAAAATATTTGAAAAAATTAAAAAAAATTTAAATGCAAAAGAAATTGTTTTTTAACATCATAGATATAATCAATGATCAAATTATACATTTTAGATGTTTTAAATCCGTAACCATTACCAATAATAAAATATTAAATTATAAATAATCGATTTTTTAGATCAATAACCATTAACAATAATATATTCGTTTGCATTAAAAAAGTCACTAATAAGATGTATTTTTAAATTCTAATTAATTCTCTTAGATTTGAGAGCAAACTCGTCTCGCACATGTCAAAGGGCTTTGATCCTTTCAAGCCGCTGTCAATCAACACAAACGCAGCTGCCGAGGCAAGCAGCGGCGCCGTGGCAACGGCCAAGAAGCAGAGCGTGCTCTACGAGTCGCTGCAGCAGCATCCGCTGCACCAGATGCAGTCCAAGTATTCACACCATCAGCAACACCATCAGCTGAGCAACAGCTCCAGTTCCAGCCTCAGCGCCGTCGATGGACAGATCAGCAGCCGCATGGAGCTGCACAAGGCGACGGTCGCGAATGCCACCATCGAGTCCTTGCCCAGCAGTAAGTAGGCAGTTAACTGTACAGCGAAGCCAGCCTGGCAGCGATTCCTAAACCCCAAAATTCCGTATTCCCTTGGCTGCTTTCAGAGTTCAGCAATTTGCCGGAGCACCCACCGCAGCCACCGCAGCCACCCGCCAGTTCCTCGCACACCGTTGCCACTTTGGCGGACATTGCCGAGAGCAGTGGTAAGTGTTGCGTCCTTATATCATCTAAAGAAGGGTTCATTTTCGAGTCTTTTCCTTCAAATATTCAAATTCAGATGCAACCTTAGTATTTTTAACAATTTTATAATACCCTCTGATAGTATAACAAGAAAGGACGGCTATCTTTGACTCAGACTTAGACGAACAGACGGAAATCGCTATATCGACTCGGCTATTCATGCTGATTCACAATATATATACTTTGTTGGGTCGAAAACGTCTCCTTCAGTTCATTACACATTTCGACACAAAATTATAATACCCTCTACTGGGATATAAAAACTATGATACAATTCTTCAATTTTATCAACAACCTGATTTAAAATATTCTAAGCTCTTAGTCCAGAAATCTCTGAAACACTTTATAAAATGTATTTCCAGATCAGATTAGTAGATTGTTGACATTGAAAATATAATATTATATAGCCTAATGTCCTGAATTGCTCTTGGCTGAACAATTTTGTAGTCAGGAATTAGTAAATATGATATAAGTATTATATAGCTTGCAAATCTTTCAATAGTTCCAAAAAGATTTTAATTCCTGATCTTATATATACTTTTAATGGATTCCGAAACTAGCTAGGATTACAAATGTTGTATGTAAGTTACAAATCTTTCAATGGTTTTAAAACGATTTTATTTCTTGATCTTATAAGTCTTTTAATGGATTCCGAAACTCGCTAGGATTACAAATGTTGAAAATATAATATAGTAATTTATAGACGCAAATCTTAGAACAGTTTTAAAATGAAGCCAGTTTATTATATTAAGAAGAACAATCGTTAATTTTCTTTTAGATATTCCAACGGAAATTGAAGTTCAAAATTCCTCAAAACGTTAAAAATGGATTATAAATTGATAGATTAGATAGTCTCAAAGTATTTGAAATATTCCAACAATTGAGTTCAGTTCATGAGAGTTCCAACATTCGTTATAATTGAATATATTTCAAACATTGAAAATGCCATCGCTTGCGCCGAGAGTCGATACTATCGATAGTGTTGTTGTTGAAACTATCGATGTGATGTCGAAGAGTTGATGAAATTCCTAAGGAAAGGGTTGCTTGCTTTGCTTACTTGCGAACTTTTGTAAATGGATATTTGGTTATTTATACGCATGAAAAATATGTGTTTATTTGTATAAAATCAAACGAAATCAAGATTCTAAGGCTGCAAGTGAATTCAGGGAACTGGCTGGCGTTAACATACGTAAACATATTGGACCGTTAACCGTTAGGCACCGATAGTACCGATGGTGGAAAAATACCCCCGTTGCAGTTGCCAGTTGCCAGTTTCAGTTAGCATTTTGGGGTTCATGTTTCAGTCTGTTAACGCCAGTTGATGGCTTCGGTTCCGAGTACGATTAGTTAACATGCATAACTCAAAGGGAGCGAACATCAATTTGATTTCTCTTCCTTATTAAATAATATACATAAAGTGAACGAAAGTGTTAAAAATAATAAGAATTAATTCTAATTTGTGTTTCTTAACAGCCGCTGCTGCTATTGTGGACACTGCATCCGTGTCGGGTAACGTTGTGCGACGCTATAAGTCACTCGCATCCAGCTCCTTTGACGAAGGCAAACCAATGCGCCGCACCTCGTATCTGCGTGCCACCAACAACGAGACGGAGTATCTAGCTGAGCCCACAGCGGATGGTGCTGCTGTTCCAGCTCCAGCTCCAGCTCAAGCTCAAGCTGCAGCCCCTGCTCCTGCTACTGCACCTACTCCTGCGCCTGCGCCTGCTCCAACTCCTGCAACTGCTTCAACTTCAGCCAGTGCTGCATCTGCTGCATCTGTTGCCACGGCTGCCGCAGTCGCTGCCGTTGTGGAGCCGCACAAGACCAAAGCGCTGGTGGAGGAGCACCCGGATCCCACCTACGATGTAATCGGCGGCGGTGGCCATGAGTTCATCGAGACGCCCAATGGCCTGGAGGATGTACGTCTATCTACGCACCATGGCAGCCGGCGTGCCTCTATGAGCAGCGACATGCGCAGCAGGTGAGCTCGGCTTGAGTTTGAATTGTACTGCAATCCATAAATTTTGATTTTGAATTCCTCTAGCATACACATTGACGCTGAGCTGAATGGCAAATATGTGCCCAATGAGCTGGAGGCCTTTGAGACGGAGATTGAGATCAAATCCTCCTGCATCAATGGCAAGGTAAGCCGCCAGTGGGCAAATCAAACTCAACAACACACAACAACAACAACTAATACACACCCGCATCCTTTAACATAGCGTATGTCCGAGTATCGTTCGTGGCGTCAGGTTAAACTGGAGATCAAAGGAGATTTGCTACGCATTTACTCCGGACGCCATACCAAGTCGGAGCACAATGTTAGTAAAGCATTTCAGCGTTTAATAAGCATACACTAATATATCTTTTATATGCCATATGGATCTATCAGGTGATAGAGCTTGATATTAGAAATTTTAAATTCTACGACGAGTCGCAGGACAAGAAGAAGTACTTGATACGCATGCAGTCGAAGCCAAGCGCCAGCGTCGCCCATTTGGCCACATTGGGCAATGAGCTTAACCTGGATGATGCGCACGAAAAGTTGACCTCATCGGGCAGCAGTAGCGCCGCGGAGCCGCAAACCCCAGCGTCAACGGCACCATCCTGTGGCCCCTACACGGAGATACTCTTCAAGACCAAAAGCAGCAACGAGATGAAGCGCCTCTTTGGCCTGTTGCAATGGAAGGACAGCCTCAACTATGATGATAATGTAGATCGCCTTGAATTGAGCCCCCAGTCTTTTATCTAATTCGTTTATTTGCTTTGCAGGAGCAGCCAGCGGGAAAACAGCTGGCAGAACCGCAAAAAACTGCGGCCACATCTAGCTATCTGGATGATGTGGCTGGCGCCGCCGATAGTTCACCATTGAGTTCACACTCAGGCGGCGGGTTGGTGGAGGGACCTGCTGCGGCAACAATTGCTGCAGCCACCGGTGATTCCATATCGCCAGTAATGAAGTTACGCAAGCCCTCATCGCACAAGAATGCGCCAGATAAGGATCTGGGCTCGCCCAAGTCCAAGAACTGGAAGGATTTACTATTTAGACGTGGCGGTGGCAGTGGTGGTGGCGTTGCCCATACCGATCTAGCCTCGCCCTCCGGCTGTGTTAATAAAACGGGCGGCTCCATTGGTCTGCCATTGCGCGCCTGTCCGATGGCCAAGAACAATCCCTATGTGCCGCATCTGGTGGAGGTGTGCACCAACATTGTGGAGACGAAGGGCTTGAGCGTTGTGGGCATTTATCGTATACCCGGCAACAAGGCGGCCATATCGGAACTCTCCGAGCTGGTCAACACCAAGGACTTTCAGTTCGATAGCTGTGCCACCGATGTGCGATGGGAGGATGTTAATGTTGTTAGCAGCCTGCTAAAGCTGTTCATACGCAGCCTGCCGGATGCCTTAATGCCGGCCAATTTCTACATTAACTTCATTGAGGCGGACAAGAAGACGGGCATGGAGCGCATTGTCCTACTCAAGGATATTGTGGAGACGCTGCCTCGCCATCCGTACGAGACAATGAAGCATCTGATTCGGCATCTATGCCGCGTCAGCGACAACTGCGAGGTCAATCGCATGGAGCCAAAGAATCTGGCCATTATCTTTGGGCCTTCCATTATACGCACACCAAACGATACCCTCGAAACGGCCGTCAAGGATATGAAGCATCAGTGTCGCATTGTCGAGCTGCTTGTCACACAGGTAGGTCCCACAATGAGCTCTATAGAGAGAGCAGAGAACTTGATTATAATAATCCTTTATTTTTGGTTTCTTTAATTAAATTCGGCGTTTATTAAATATTAAATTATTAAATACCCTAAGAAGAAAGATTGTCTAAATCTTGGTTAAGTAATTGAGTAATTACAAATTGCTAAATTCTAAACAATTTTACTTGTAAATTTCCTGGTTCCCTGGTTAAAAGTCATTCTAGATTTTGAACACTCGTAACTCTTTGAAAACTAAACAAATCTGTTGGTTATTTGATCAGGACTCTTACCTTTTTTTATTTACTTTACTTTCTCAATTACATTTAATTCAATTTTGAATATAATTTCTTTTTTTTTTCCTTTGAAATTATTGTATAATAGAGTTTGATAATAAAAAACTTTTATTGCGAGCTTCAAAATTCATATAAAATGTAAATATATATTCATATATATTTTATTTATTTTTTATTATAAACATAAAGTTTTATTACCAACTAAAAATTTCATTTTAAGCGATTATAAATTTTTGTTTATTTATTTTTTTGAACTTTTTGTGACAAATTGAAAATTCACTCCAAAAGCAATTTTCAAATAGCGTTTTAATTTCCTGATTTAAAAACTTTTTTATTATTATAGATAGATATATATAGAGTTGTAACTCTTGTAATCTGAAATGAATTCTAAAATACAAAAAATAGATAATAATAATAATAATAATGTTTTTAAATCAGGAAAATAAAACGCTATTTGAAAATTGCTTTTGAAGTGAATTTACAATGAAACAACTTTTTCCAAATCTAATAGATCTTATGCGGTTTTTGAGTCTTTCTTTCTTAATAAATAAGCTTTTTTGAATCTTGGGGCCTTCTTAAACAGCAATGAATTAAAAATTACAGCTGTTAATGGTAGAACTAATTGAATTTAATGTTTTTTAATTCACAGTACGAATACTTTTTCGAGGGCGGCAGTCTGCCAGATCTGGCGGAGCTGAGCGGCGGTGCGGCCGCGCCGAGTGTGGCGCAACCACAGCAGACGCAGGAGGATCAAACGAGCATGCTGCTCCACAATCTGTCAAAGATTGAGCGGATCACGGAACGCGAGACGCGCACCTCCCGCTTCATACCGCAGCTGCGTAGACGTACCCATGGCAAGCGCAGCGCCGTCAGCTCGGACACGTACTCCGGCGAGAGTGTACTGGTAAGCGGCAGTTGTCAAGCCACCTCCCACTGCACCAACACCACCACCACCACCACCACAACCACAACCACCACCAACACCACAACCACAACCTCAACCACCACCATCCGCACCAACAATCAACGTCGCATGCAGCGCAAGGCTGTACAAAGCATTTGCGATTTTGGCCTAATCCTGCCCGCTGTTCACTTTCAGTCGCTGGACTACGCCAAGGTCTCGGCGAGCAGCACCACCAGCACCAGCAGCAGCTCAACGCTGCACAGCAGCAAGACCAGCACCACAGCCAAGCTGCTCAACTCGGCATTTAGCTCATCCTCCAGCGCATCAGCGTCGGCAGCGGCTGCTAAGGCCGCCTCGGCAAACAAGAAGCGCACCACTGGCGGCTTCCTATCCGGATCGCGCAGTGGACAGGCACGCAAGGCCAGCCTCGATGAGAAGGACTCGGGCAGCGTGGACTCTGCTGGCAGCATTAACAAGCATGAGCAGCAGCAGCGCAGCAGCGTCGACATCTCCATACTGCTAACTGACGATGATTCCAGCAGCCGCCTGAGCGATACGGGTAAGAGAGCTAGAGACTTGAAATGGCTTCAATTATAATTGTTATACCATATACAGTCGAGGTTTTCCATACAATTCTAAAGAGACTTTAAGTGCAGAGTGAGTGAGAGATTAGAGAGAGAGAGAGAGAGAGCAAATATAAAATAAGGACTATCACTTACATATTTTTATATATTTATTGTATACAAATCAAACGCTGAGCGTAAAATAAAGACCTTTTTAAACATTTTAAACTCAAGTTCTCAACTTGTTTGGGAAAAACTTAATAATTTGAAAACGTTCTCCACATATTCCCTTATATTAATCTGAAGTGGGAAGAAGCCCGCATTTCTTCAATCTAAAGTGGAAAGAAGCCCGCATTTCTTCCCACTTCAGATTGATATAGATAGAAAATAACAGCTTTATTCGGGGTGCCCTTATAGATACCGAAGATATACAAGTCTAACCCGTCAGTAATGTTTTGCATACAAATACTTAACTCTCGTCCAATTGTTTCTATGGCATCTATATAATGTGGTCTGATATTAATCAGATTAGAGCAAACTATGTAAAGTACTAGTTGTACCCTAGTTTGTCTCCCATGCCTTATGATTTATAGTATAGGATCTGAAGAACTTTGTGAACATTCTAACAAAAACTTTCTCTCTCCTTCATTTGACCTTAAGGCTATTCCCGTCCATGGTGGCGGGTGGCAGTAGATTTTTCAAGTTTCATACAACAGTTTTTAAAACTTTTCAAGACCAACATAACATTGTTATATGTCGCTGTGTTTGGGTGAAATATCTATATAAATTAAAAGGTTTTTCATGCAAAAACAAATTTTTCATCCGATTTTTCCCAACCCAGCTATAAAAAAAAAGTTATTTGATTTGAATCAAATTTGGTTAGCCCGTAGAAAACATAATGAAATATTGTTTGTAAGTTTGTTCAAATTATCTTCCTAATAAGGAAGTTTTCCATACAGCTAAATTTTCAACCGATCGTTCCTATGGCAGCTTTATTTAATAATAGGCTGAATTGGAGGGTTTGGTCAGGATGTCTTGAACAACATATTTCATATAAACTATGCTTTTGTTGCCAACTGATTGCGGCAGTTATCTGGTATAGTTAGCCTTTCCGTTCTGGCCAGTTCCGACAGACTATGTAGCAGAAGCATCTGTGGCAAGTTTGACTTCGATAGCTCTATAACTGAGAGGCTAGTTTGCATAGAAAGAGGTAAAACTCGGCTATTGATGCTGATCTGGGGTATATATACTTTGTGAGGTTGGAAACGTGTTCGCACGTTTCGTGACAATATTAAAATACGAGTACTTGCAGAGGCAAGTGTATAAGGAGTTTGACTGTATGTTTAATTGACATGCTGTTTGTTTTGCAGGCTCCATGTCGCTGACCACCATCACGGATACCCTGGACAGCAAGCTGCGCAATCTGCGCAGTGGCTCTGAATCGAACGATGAGAACGGCTCGCCCGAGTTTCCAAAGAATCGTCGACACACGCTCGGCCAGCCGCTGCACTTGCACTCTGAAAACATTCCGTATGCGGACGAGTCGCCGGAGCGACTGTTCCACAACTTTTGTCCACTGGACGCGCCACACTCGCTGCTGCTGAGCCGCTCCTGCACGGCCACCAATAGTTTGGGCGAGGTCAAGGAGGACAAACAGCAGCTGCAGCATCAACAGCAGCAGCAGCAGCAGCTGCAGCTGCAGTTAATGATGAAGCCAACAGTGGCACCGCTGCCGGCTAGCCTACTTAAGGCGGCACACAAGCTGCAGCATTCGGCGACGGCACCCATACACCAGGGCAGCGCAACGGCGCCGGCAAGTGGTGCGGCAACGCCCACCGCCGGCATTAGCTGCAGCAGCGCCTCTACACCGCTGGCAGGCACACCCAGCTCGCAAATGGGCAACGCGGGGCAACGCAACTCATACAGCAGCAAGAACCTACGTTTCAGCAGCTCGCTGGCGTATGAGCGTGGCATTGGCGCCGCCGCCGGCTCCGAGGATGACTCCGAGGGCTCCACCACCAGCGATCCCAAGGAGAAGCTGCTGATGGCCGCGCCGACGCCCTCGTTTTTTCTCGAGCGCTACAATAAAAAGCGTCGCGATCATCGACTCTTTCGCAGCGCCAGCTTCAACTGTCGCAACTATTCGACGCGACACATGAGCAGCAGCAACAGCAATACGAGTGCCGCAGCGGCGGCGGCAGCTGCAGCGGCCACCTGCTGCTCCCCAACGTCATCGTCGTCATCGTCGTGGGCGCATGCCGCTGCCGCCCTAACCAAGGATGAAAAGACTGACATGAATCTGACCAAGAAGCGGCAGATACAAAACAAACAGAATCGATCGATAAAACGCCGTCACACGGTTGGCGGACCGCACGATTATGCGGCAAATAGTGGCGCCACCGCAGCCGCCGCTAGTGCAGGTGGTGCTGGCCATGATCTGGCCGCCATTAACTACAATCATCACAATCGCCATCATCAGCAGCAGCTGCTGAAGCTGGGCGGCGCCGCTGCCGGTGGCAGTGGTGCGGCTGCGGCTGAGACGACAACAACAACGACAACAACCACAACCGTGCTGCGCAGACTAGCCGCACCAGCGGCCAGTGAGGGCGCCAGCGGCGTTGCAAGTGGTGTCAATGAGGCCAATGTCGTGTTGCCCGTCACTGGCTCCAGTTCGAGCAGCAGCAGCAGCACCCCCAACAACAATAACAACAACAATTCACCACTGAGCGATGGCAGCAATGGCAACGGCTCCAATGGTGGTGTTCCTGGCGCTGGCAACAACAGCAGCTCCTCGAACGGCAGCGGCAATGGCGCTGCAGCCGGCGAGCAAGTCCTGGAGGTGGGCATACGCATCAAGAACATCAATCGAGGTCGCTATTAAGGATGCACAAGTGCAACAGGTGCGTCTCTATAAACTCAGCTCTGTCACGCTTATCTCTAGAGATTTTCCATTTAATTGGCATTCTCTCGGGAGAAGAACTTCAATCTAGAGATTCCCGTGACAGCCCCAATAAGTTGGTAAAACTAATTGAACTTTTGCTTCAACTCTTGCAGATGAAATCACAGCACACAGCGTGTGGAAGCGAGAAAGGTGCCACAAATGGAGATATATGTACACACATATACACATATATACATACATAACCTGTAGTATTAGCACCCAAGTATATAGACACATAAACATATATATATATATATATAAAGATGCATGCATATTTGTGTGCAATGTAATTATGTTCAGGACAAAGTATTTATATAAACAAATTGTGGCTCAAGCGCACACAAAGGGTTGGCTAGCGAGATGAAGAGAGAGAAAGAGAGAGAGCATGTGTGGCAAAGAAAGAGAAAGATATATATATATATAACTATTTTGTAAAACATATACACAGTACATAAATATATATGTTAAATAATCACACATATATATATATATATATATATTTATATATTAATATGTATACTTGGCGCAACAGTTGGTAACCATATATAAAAATACATAGTATATACATATACAATACATACATATATAAATCTATATATATATATATATATATTTACATGTAACCAAACGATGTCGCCTGCCCCCAAAAGCTGAGTAAGAGACAAAGCTAGAGTTAGTGAAAGAGATGGCAACTGTTTTGTGTGCTTCTCCAATGTATTTAGACTGTAATGAAGCCTCTAACTGCTCCGACATATATATATATATATATATGTTATGGGCCCAGCTTCGAATGCGTATCTTATGTAAATGCAACAGTTTTTGGTGCCTTAAATGATTCATGCTTTAAAAATTTTGTCACATGACATGCTACCTTTTTTTTAGAGAACACCGCTCCAGGTCTCTGTTTAGTTGGCCAATTGCAGCAATGTGCGATTTGGTGCTCTCATGTCATTAGTTTAAGGATTCGACCATATAATATTGTCATATGTTAACGTTAGTTAAGACCAGTTGCCTTTGGACCAACGAAGAAACTCAGCTGCAGCTGCCTCTGTGGCTGTGGCTGTGGCACCCCGTTAGTTGTTTCGCTCTTCATGTGCAGCAATTTGTGGCAGGCGACTCTAGAAATGGTGCACACAATACGCAACAAACTAAACATTTCGTTCAAATTATAATCACCATGGCTAACAAATTTGCTATATATTTAAACAATTACTGCATAAGCGTATAAAGAAACATTGCAGATTTTTGTAATGTATAGATATATATAAAAATATATATATATATATATATATACATCAATGTCAAATCAAATCAAATGAAATCAAATAAAGAATTAACCTACGAGAGTGGAAGACGTTGAAATTAGAGCTAACCGCATAAGAGTAACCATTAAAAGTTAATATACATTTACATACCTATATAAAAAATGATACATACATATATTATATGTATATTTATATATATATATATATATATTCTTGTGTAGTTGTATATTTTTTTTGGTATTATTTTAAGTTGGATTCAACACAAACAAACAAAATGATATGCAAATATAATTATTAAGTGAATATAGCCTATAGTTGTATGTAGTTTTATATATACACACACACAAACACACACACACACCCATACGCATACATGCATATGCATAGATATATATATATATATATATATTTATATATATATGTATATAAGCATGTTTGTAAACACGCCTGCATATTGTATAGAACTATTTTTGTATATACCATTTATATATAATATTATTATTTTTTTTTTTGCTTTCTTTTTTGATTTTATGATTTTATTTCAATATTTTTTTTAAATTCATACTTATACATATTATGTTTTGTTATCGCAAAAACAGAAAAACTTGTTGCAAAATGTTAGAAAACCAAGCGCGTAACGTTGCTATATATATTATACTATATTATATTATATTATATATTATATTATTACTATTTTTTGTTAGTTTTAGGTAGTTATTTTTTAAAATTGTATTTTTTTTAATAAATGTGAATTTATAAAAGCTACAATGACGACACAATAAAAAAAAGAAATTATAAGAGTATTTGTAAAGCGAACATACTACTCGTATATATACTTATAAAGCATTCGTTTATTCCGTATCAAATATAGTTATTTAAATTTGAAAATTTCTGAAAAAAAATAATGTGCAAATTCTTTTTTGGTATGATTGGAAACTTAAAGGCAAGTTCATAAAAATGTTAATTCCTTTTAAGATTCGATAATGCGAGCCTAAAGTTCAAGATATGGTTCAGATGAGATAATTCTTTAAGAAATTACTACAGCGCTAAGAAAACTAGATGAGAATATTTTTATGAAGTTTTATTTTTACTAAAAAATACTACAAAATCAGTGAAATCATCTTAAAAGCTAAGAGGTAAGAGCTAAGGTAATATGCAAAAGGATTATCCTATGATTTTTGCAAGCTTTTACTGGATGCTTTTCTAAAAGCAGAATATCTTAAATTTCTATTGAATATAGACTGTCTTTTTTATACCCTCGGAGATGGTATTACAAGTTTGCCTCTTTCGGCGCCGAAAGATGAATAACGATTATTTTCCTTGAGTTGCAAGTTTTTCTGCACTGAAATGATTTTTTTCTTGAGTCCAAGATTTTTCCTGTATGTAAGAAAAAGGAAAGTGATCAAATGATAAAAATTTGTCAAAGTTCCAGATTTTTTTTAAGTTTTTTTTTAAATCTGATCAGCATCTACAGGCGATTCGATCCAGCTATGTTTGTCTGTCTGGTGGTTCCTAGGCAAACTCAGTTTAAATCCTATCTTGATAAAACTTGGCACAGGGTGCCTTAATTTGTTGCACGTTATACTTGTTTCTGAATCGGCCGGATCGAATTAGCATATATCTATACCAGGTACATAGGAACAATTGGGATACGATTACTTTATCGAAAAAGTTTTCTATTTTCCAAGATATCGAAGCTAAATTCAACAAATTGATGTTTTCATTTGCTTTTCACAAGTTGACCAAGCTTAATTAAAACCAGATAGGTTTATAGGAACGATCGATAGAAAAATTAGATGTTGTATGGAAAAACTTTTAGTTTTCACAGATAGCAATAGCGAGAGCTATACATAACTTTGTATATTATGGAAAATTTGATTAAAACTGGCTAATCATATCATATAGCTGCCATAGGAACAATCTGGCGACTTTTGTGTACAAAATATTGCTGCAAGGGCATATAGTATCTTCACGGCAGGTTGAAGACATCTTATCTTTCTTGATATTGTGTTTGGGATGCCTTTCAGTTTTGGAAACACGAGGCAAGTTGTACTGGTTTCATTATATATTGTGTGTTAACTCTATAAATACTTAAATCCATTTCAGCTTAACGGTAACGATAATGATGACGATGGTATACGAGCCCATGCATATTTACAAAGAATATTAAATAGATTCTATTATAGAATGCTCCCCTAGAGCTTGGCTTGTGGTCCAGTGCCCGATATCTTATAGACAAGCTTGTGGGCAACATCGTAGTGGGGATTGCAGGTCTGTCGCACCCGCTTCAGCCAGGCGCGTATCTTGGGATACTTGATGCGCACATCATAATCGGCCATGCCTAGATATATGTATATATATAGAAACTATATGCATTGGATGTAGGGCTTGTACTTACGCGTCTGCTCAATCTCACAGGCTGCAAATATGTCGGCCACGGTGATGGTGGGTCCGGTGAGAAACTCGCTTTTGGCCAGCCACACCTCCTCAATGATGTCCAGATTGCGCTCCATGTGCATCCGCAGAGTCTCAATCTTTGACTCCGATGGCGTCACTCCCGTCAGCAGGGGATCTAGCCAGATGGTGCGGAAGTACAAGGCGCAGGTAACGCGCAGCGTGATATGATGCCACTCAAGGAACTCATCGACGCGTGCCTGTTCCACAAAATACTTGGGATACAGCTGCTCTGGTATCTTGCCCTTTGCACTCAGATAACGGAGTATGGCAATGCTCTCGGCCAGCTTGTAGCCATTGTCATTAATACAAGGCACACGCTGAAAGCGATTTATATTTTGCTTAAACTCATCTGTAAGATGTTCACCTGCCGTGTTGCAAAGTCAAAGTGCGAAGTCGTATATTAGATAATGGGCCTATATAACGATAAGATTAATTGCCTACCATTTCGCAGGGCCACAACGCAATCCTCAAACTGCATGCCGCTCTGCCGAAAGATGATGAACAGCGCCCGCGAAGGCTGCGACATCAGATCATAATAGAACCGTAGCTTAGACATCCTGTTAATACCCAAAGTGGTAGCCTGTCTGTGGGCAACTGGAAATGCAAGAGTGAAACCGAGTTTAATATATAAACAAACAGCAAATCTGAACGTCGGTACAAAGATCGCTTCGCACTTTGCCCAGCGAACCGATACCAAGCAGCAATCGAGCAATCGATCGATCGCGCGACCAACCTATCGCGAGCCCCTTACCACGAGCAGAGACCGCCGGCGACTGTTACTGGCAACTCTTGAACGCGAATGGGCAAGAGCATAAAAGCTCAAGCTTTGAGAGCGCAGCGTGCGCTTATCAGTCAGCTTTAGAAAGCTTTTGTCTCTTTTTGCTCATAATACACAGGAAAAAATTGTGTTTTCTTACTAAACTTAATAGTTATTTTAACTACACATACACGCATAGTAATAATAAATAATGATGTTTACTTCCTGACATAAATATAACCTCTTATTTAGCTTGAAAAATCTGAAATTAAGCTCTTGTAAAGCTGTTAGTAAATAAACTAAAAGCTTACCAGCTTAGCGTAAGCTTAGCTGGATAAAGTTCAATTGAAATTTAAATTATAATACAACTTTCGACTGATTTTTGCAAATATGTGCATATCTATAAATATATAGGCGTATGTACCATTTGAGAGCGTTAAACACAACGTATTCGGTTGATCAATTGTTTTTAAGGCAGGTAAAAAGCAGGTAAAGTAATGAAATATACTCTTAATTGAAGAGCTAAGGTAAAAATATCGGAGCTTACTAAAATTAGGTCAAATACAATGAGGTAATGGGTTGATATATTACTATGAAAATTGCATAGAGGCTAGAATGAACCAAAAGCTAAGATAGAAATCTTCTAAAAAATATCTTAAGCAAAGCAATATACTTCATTTAGTGTTATAAATTGGAAAATTAAGAAACTTCCTTACAAATTTCCATCAGATTTACAAAAAAACTTTAAAAAAAATCTTGAGCTTTGACATATTCTTATCATTTGATCACTGTCCTTTTCCCAACATACAGGATATCTTGGACTCAAGCATAAAATGTTTAATTGCAGAAAAGTTTGTAAGTCAAGGAAAATATTTGTAATTAAGTCACTTCTTATGCTCAGTGTATAGAATATGCTTACATACTTACATAAATACATCGATATGTAGTCGTACTTTGTGTATTTTTGCAAAAGTAAGTCGTATCACTTTATTTTGCAGTCACTTGTCTATCGCCTTGGAATTCAGAACAATCAGCAATGTTGTTTACTATTATTGAAAAGTGCGCTCTGATTTGTGCCCATTATGAATGAAAACGGAAATCACGTCACAAGCAAATTGTTATTTTTTTTATTGAAACACAATAGTTGATTAATTTACTTATTGCATACTATTAGATAGTCTTGGATAACCACTCACTTAATTTAATAAAAATAAATAAACTTACTTCGCAATGGAATCTTTACGGGCTCTTCATCATGGCAGAGACCCAGTAAGCTGGCCAAGTCCGACGACATTTTGTGCTCGAGTTATGACTTGATAATTCAGGAAATTCATTTCAGCAGCAGCCTTTTATACAATTTCCATCCAACTGTTGACACCACTAGATCTACTAGTTAAGATCTGGCACGACACAAACACGAAATGCGAAATTGAGGCAAATAAACAAAATTGAATACATGCGTAGTATCTTGGTATGTGTGAGAATACTTGATATGGGAGGCGAACAGCAGTGGCGGCTCTGGGATTTCCTTCAGAGGGGTTGCTCTTTTGTACTTTTCTTATCCCATCGTTATTGAATTTGTGTTCCCATTTTTGATTGAAACTTGCTTTTTTTTGCATTCAGCTGCTTCAAATGCAAATCTTTTCAATCACGTTTCATAATTTACAATAGCTATTAAATTCTATTTCAACTGATTAGATTGAAATCGGCCATATAATGTGTACGATCCCTACATTACTAAAACTCTTTATACTTCTCTTGTTCTTCTTCTTGAATATGGATCTTGTATTTGGTGTCCCCAGTACAGCGTTCATCAGGATAGAATCGCTACAAAAAAAATATCTCCCGTATTTACGGGTACAGTCGTTTCACAAAATTCTTTAAGAAGTCTTCCGAGAAAGAACAACCCCAGTTCAGGGATTTTTGCAACGATTGAAAGACTTCATTATTTCCTTTCAAGCTCGACTTACCCTAACAAGTAACTAACAAATATTGGGGGTGAAGGTCGTCAAAGGTTGGTCTAGAGCCCCCCCTTGGATACGCCAGTGGCTACCAGGCAAGATAACACGGTTAGTATTTACGGATTGGGCGTTGGCAACCGAGCCGGAATATGTATACATATCGATATAAGGCTGGTGGTTATCGTACAATTGTTAGGTATGGATTTACCTGATTGTACTCACTTTGTATGTGCTTAGACCCCCCAAGTTGTTTATAGACTCTTGAGGTTGCTGGATCAGCTGATGGTCTTGAAAACACTACATACTATACTCGTATACTATAGAACTGGCTTCCTGAGCTGATTAATGGACTATCTATTTATGGCTCAAAGTTGTTGCTCTGCGTGATTAAGTAAAAATAAAGTTATTATACCCTAACAAAAGGTATTACAATTTTGTCACGCCTTGAGAGACAATTGTTAACGATTTTTAAACATTTTATGTTAATTCAAGTAAGCATTTTCTTTGCTTGATTCTAGAAACATTTTATTTAATCCAAGTAGGCATTAAGCTGGTGCTACCAAGTCCAAAAACTTACTTCCCTACCTCATCTGGAATTATTATTTCAGTCTACTTCAGATACACACAAAGTAAACATCTAAAAAAACAAAAAAAAAAAAAAAAAAATCTGGCACAAGTAAATTACCAAATTAAAAATTAAGTTTAGTGTATACAAAAGTGTTTTTTCGGTCTTAATGGCCTTGGTTTTAAAAATATCGAATGTGAAGGCAAGTAGCCTACGGGTCAGGGACATCCACAGATGAAATCAACCAGGAAGGAGACCAGTCCTGCCGTGTTCGAGGCTTCGCCGGTGCTAAAGGCGCTTCCTTAAATGGAATGCTCAAAGTATGCAATGGCCAGCTGCCGGTCGGGATGCTAGAACTTGGCCAACAAATTTGACAGCCGGCATAACTGCTGGCCAGTTTGGAAAGCGGAAGTGCCACTCACCTATGTATCCACGGATGTGTCTAGCGCTGTGCAGCGACGAGTTGAAGGACGTATTTCAAAATTGGTCATGTCAGCGAGAGTCTGGATGAAGAATTGGGTTGTCGGAAAAACTGCAGCCACCTGCACTAGCAGCTGAAGAGATACACAAGTCCTTGGTTCTTCTTCAAGGACAGCAAAGCCGTGAACGGTGCACCATCCTGGTCGTGTCTACAGCGTAAGTGCCGAGGACTATGCCCTTAACCACATACCCTAATGACCCAAAATTTATGAGCAGAGCTAGCTGCTGGAGCAGTTTAGGTTTAAGCTGCATCCCATCGGAAAGGATGTGTGTGCAGCGCTGTTATCCTATCCACGTATATGTGGGAGCATCTACCCTCAACCCTTCGTCCCTCTCAACTCGGAGATGTACCACCTGACAAACTCAAATAGGGAATACACCCACTTCTACTTCTGTTACCGCTGGTTTCTCTTGGACTTTGTCTTTCCACCTGGGAGGTCATCTGGGCGGCCACAAACATATTGCCTCTGGACATTTCGTGCTCTTCCTGGCCCTGGCATTACTCGAAACCTATCGCGATATCATTCTGTTCAACAGAATGGACTTCACAGATAGATATCTAGTTTTTTAATGGTACGTACTTTTCACACTTTGTAAATCGAGCTAAGTTCTTATTATCTTACGTTCCAGAAATGACCAAGCGTCATCCTGCAGCTGTCGCCCTGTCTCGTCCTGCAATCGCAGAAAATATTTGAGATCACAATCCTTTATCTACCAAAACGCCGCGAGAACGTTCTACCAAGGTTTGGCCCCAGGACCCTTATACCTGATCGAACATCCGGACATCCCGGCACTTCTAAATTTCAGCTCAAACTAGCCGGCGTAGTTGTGCTTGTTACCGAATTTTTCGGCCTAGTTGTAACTGCTCGACCGGCAACTTGCCATTGGATAGTTTGAGTAGTTCACTTAACGCCTTGAGTACACTCAAAACTAGCTGTAACGATTCTGTGGAACTTCCAATACGTTAGGAGTGGTCTTCTTTCTAGTTGCTATCATCGGTTTCCCCGAACTGCCATGTGTCATTTTTTGAAGACCTGGAAGCCCCAGAAGTATAATCAACGCAGCAGTTTTAAATATATATTATATATTTTACAGTACCAAAAGACGACACATTAAAATATAGAACAAGCTGATTTTATTTCGAATATTACGGAGGTCTGCCAATTGGTGGCTGAGTATTTTCTAATTGACAGCTGCATTGCTTCACTCATAATATAAATTCAAATGAATTAATTCGAATGTTGTCGAATTGAGTGACTTTAATGTTTAATGAATTTCTATGAGTGCGAGTGACGTAGAGCTTGACAGGTATCGGCATTCTGTGAAAATGAGTGAGAATAAATGAAAGTGTCAAACGTAAATAATGAATTTGACATTGCCGTAGTCACTTAAATGAATCGACAATTTTTATGCCGATTGAATGCATTCTTTCACTTTGCTTCAAGTTTTCGTCGTGGGTGGTTGCAAAGGGAAACTAAGCGAATAAAATAGGGAAACCGGCGAGCCTGTAACTTGTTGTTATTGCCATCAACCAATGTAATATTTATTAAATTATATTTATTGAAATTAAGATTTTAATATCATATAAATAAAATCTATACAAAGCTGTATATTCATTCTTGCATTCTTCATTCTTTTCCTCCTTATTTTCTTAACGCACATCAAAACAACAACAGAAGTGCAGTTTCAGCACATGCAAAAACAACAACAAAATTACATAGAGCTTCAGTAGCACAACAACAAACATACGAAAGTATTGTTGCTTTGCTCAAGAGCACAGAAAAATAAAATGTAATTCGAAACGAAGTCGAATTAATTGGAAACAAACTCTCATTCTCATTCATTCGTATTCGTGTCTCTCGCAATAATTCGTGTCTCTCCGTAATAATGTTGTGCGACTGAGTCGACACGAGCACACAAACTCACTCAAATTCGTTCGGCTTTGCATTCGGGTTCGTTCAATTCATAACCATGAATGCTGAACTAATGTTTCATCTGCGTATATTTTAAATTATTTCAATTAAATTATCTTAAAAGCGTGTTTATACTCGGCTTCCATGAAATTTCTGCCTCCCCGTAGAAGAACACAGAAAACTCGTACGCACCGCGAAGTTTCGCTATACAGTACCATTCGGGAGCAGATGGTCTATGCAAGGGTCTCTATAGACGGGTATCTGCCGTCTGAACCTAACCTAATCTAGATGTTCTCCTAAGAACTTAGTACTGCATAAAGCATAGCAAACATACAACTCGAGGCAACTTTATATTACACCAGCATATGTATATTACTTACCGCCCCACAAACTCAATCCTTTGCCCAATAAAACACAATTCTTTAAACTTTCATATTTATAATTTTCAAAGACAGATAAAGATATACAATAGTATTATACAAACCAATGTGTGTATACATATGTGCCGAAGAAAAACTATATTTTATGCGGTAAATGAAAGAAAATGTAACAATGCCGAAACGATACCAAAATGGAAACTACTCAACAATCGATAAGCAGTTTTATTTTCTATTTAAAATCGTATAGATCGGTTATCGTTTCTTCAACATTTTTGGATTACTCATTTCAATCAGTTAATATCGGCTTACGTTTACAGTTATCGATATCATTTGCTGATTTCAATGGATTAACGTATACATCAGTGCTTATAACAGTATTTGACTTACTTTTAACTGATTTTTGCACTCAATTATTTTAAATTTTTGGCTTTCGCAGATGGGAAAGTTAAGATTGGTACAGATCTTAGATCGATTTGTGACCGATATTTACTACAATTTGATTTTGATTATTTTGATTTGTTATGTACATACTTATGTATAAGTATGTTGAGGCTTGTACATACAATACGTATTGTGTATGTACATATTTCATATAAGTATTATAATATAACTTTCTTTTGATATTTTAATTACATTGCACTCTAATTTACTACAATACATACATTGATAATGTTATGTGATTGTTTCCAGTTGGAAGCAAAAAAAAGGGTTTTTGTTTTTATTAATTATAGTTACGATCTGAAGTCTGAAATGCCCATTTCTTTTTTCAGTTTATCAGATACATATTATAGTCTTTTAGTTTTTCGGCCCCTCGTTAAAATGTTGGGGGGGATGTATGGGGAAAACATTTACGAACATTCACATAAAATATATATTATAACAGTCACAGTTACAGTTACATTTACAGTTACAGTTAGAGTTAAAATGCAGGACTACAGCCTAGTACACACAGATACACATGTATATAAGTATGTTGGTATTTGTGCCTCTTGGGAGAATCTGTAGTATCTTGGGTGTTTTGGCAAACATAGATAAAATGTCTCTGACTACAATAAACTTTATTTTAATTCTCATAAATAGATCTATTTGTTCTCAATGATCATCTGCAGCTGCAGGACAAGACTGCGCGCCAGCTGAAGGACCGCCTGGGCATTGTGCCTTTCAGCCATTTCTGAAATAACATATTGGTATGTGTGAGCAGGACAGGAAGAGGAATTGAATATACGGATGAACTTACCATTGAAAAACTTGATGACATCTGTGAAGTCCATGCTGTTAGACAGAATGATGTCGCGATAGGTTTCGAGCAGTGCCAGGGCCAGGAAGAGCACGAAATGTCCAGAGGCAATGTGCTTGGCCGCCCAGATGACCTCCCAGGTGGAAAAGACATCGTCGTAGATGAGCTCGCGCTTAAAGTCCAAGAGGAACCAGCGGTAACAGAAGTAGAAGTGGGTGTAGTCCCCATTCGAGTCCATCAGGTCGTACATCTCCGAGTCGAGTATTTGAATGAGCGAGCTGTGAGAGATAGAGATAGAGTATAGATGGGGAATAGGGGAAGCAGGTTCCAGATGCCACCTACCGCATATTGGCGAAGTGCATATCCATGGCACCACCACTGGGAAAGTTCTCGATCATGCGCTCCATGAGCTTGCAGAAGCAGCTGTAGCTGAGCGACTCATCATCGAAGATGACCAGCAGCGGAGCAACCAGATCGCACATGCCCTGCATGTAGCCAACGTCCAGATGCTCCCACACATACGTGGATATCACATTGCGCAGCTTGTCCAGATTCTCGCTGGCAAAGTACCAGTAGTTGCGATCGCAGCGCTGCACATCCTTCTCGATCCGATGCAGGTTCAAGCCAAACTGTTCCAGCAGCTCGCTCTGTTCATAAATATAGGGATATTAGGGACATGGTGCCTGTTATTAGGGGCAGTTCTGGACACTTACACTGTAGACACCACCATTGGAGCTGGCAGGCGACGCGCAGGCGGACTTTGGCTGCTGAAGTGCATCCAGATTGGGTGCACTGGCGGCGCCGTCCAATTGCTCTTCCAGAGCTGGCAACTGACTGCTGATGACCGCCTTGGGACTGCGCTCCCAGTTGGCTATGTCCAAGGATGCGTTCGTAATAATGACAGATGCCTGCTGGGGCTTGGACGCCTCCTCGTCGTCGGGCAGCTGAGCCTGCAGATCGTCGGCGCTGAGATACTCCGGACTGAGCACGCTGCGAGTCTCGCCTTGCTGTTGTGCACCGCCCACGGTCTCATAAGAGGATGCCGTGGAAGTTGAGCGGCTTGGCTGTGGCTCCTTCTCCAAGGACTTGACTATCTCTTCAGCTGCTGGTGGATGCGGCTGCTGCTTTGGCTGCTCTGGCTCCTCAATTTGCTCTTCGTCCTCTTCATCTAGATCATCCAGACTTTCGTCGACATGACCGGAATCGGTGCTCGTTTTCATGGCACGGGGAATGGGCTTCACACTGAGATGCATGGCACTGACCACGGATGCCTCCTGCTGTTGCTGTTGCTGTTGTCGCTGCTCATCATCAAACTCCAGATCTCCTGGATCGGATATGTCCGATATATCCTCGAAAACCTCATTCTCTAGCTCTCCGCCCGCTTCCAGATCTGCGGCGCGCACAGTACGCTCATTGCCGCTGTTGCTACCCGAGCTGAGCTTGGCCACCGCCCTGGCCGTCTTCTCCTTCTCCCGCTGCTGCACAATGGCATCCACGGCCAGCCACTCGCTCATTGTAGTCTCATAGTAGTGCTTGCAGGTCTCGTCCTGCTTCACGCGCTCCTCCTGTGTAGTGCCAAAGGCGTAGTGCCCCAGCAGATAGGGCCAGACCTCCTTGCGCAACTCCGGCTTCACCCCACCAAAGTAGACCAGGCGATAGAACTCCGTGGAGTTCTCTAGCATCCCGTTCGCATTGAGCAGCTCCCAGCGCTCCTTGGTCAGACCCTCCTCATCGGCTTTCACTTTAAAGACACAAACAGCACATAATATAGCGCTTACACTCAGAAAAATGAATGCCCTAAGATTTAATATGTCGCCTTCGTTGGATACTAAATTTGATGGTCACAATAATAATATATAATAATAATAATAATAACATTTACATATCAACTAAATTTAGAGCACAAAACATGATCAAAGCGACATTCCGCATTGTAATCGGTTAAGCTTTGACAAAGTTATGGGAGTTGAGAATCTAGGAGGTACAGGTCCTGTGGCATCTAAAACTTTACAGTTCGAATTTTTTGAATTCTTGGCACGAATTTTGGAAAATGAACTTTCTCAGAGCAAGTTTTACATTACTTCTTAATAATTATTTAAATTATTTCTTTAATTAGTTATTTAAGTTTCAAGAATTAACTTTTTTAAAGAATCTTAAATTTGAAAATTTTAATTTTTGAAAATATGTTCGAACAAATTGCAACATCTTTATTTATTGAGCACAACATTCGGAATTCCCTCACATTTTCGGATAAAACAGCCAAAATAGATGTAAAATTTCTTGATTTGAATTTAGGATAATGCTCTTAGGATTTTGAACAATGCATAAGTGGGATGTGTGTAAGTCCTTAGGTAGGAGTTAGGTTGGAACTTACTCTCCGGTGTTATGCGTCCATGGACTAGGCCCGATAAGTGAGTCCGCACGGTGGAAAGATGGCGACAGTAGGCCAGCCAGCCGTAGAAGGCCCGAGAGATGATCTGGCGCCGCATCGTGGAGCAGACCATCTCGATGCTGGTGTTCTGGTTGTGCTGCTGAAGCAACGGCGACTCTGTGGGATACTGATCAATGGATAGGCTCTTGTTGGAGCAGTCGCTGCTGCCTGTGGTGGAGCAGCTGCTCAGCTGAGCTCGTCTGGGTGTGCTTCGGACAAAGTCTAGAATCGAGTGCGTAGCAGCTAAATAGGAGAATCAGAAAGGTTGCAAAAAAGAAAAACCAAATTTGCTGTATTGAAGACGTACCAAACTCCTCGTGGCGGCTCTTGCTGACAATGCGAAAGACATAATCAATGGGCGTCTCATCCACGGACTCCATGACCGAGGGCAGGATGCGACGGCGCATGCTCTTGGGCCAGAGAAACATCTTGCCAATGCCACGCTGCGACCAAAGTGGCGGATCCAGTTGACCATGGGGCAGCAGGCCCGTCTCCAGACAGCTGAGAAACTGTTGCATATGTCCTCCCTCCGGGAAATGTATGGGCGGACGCTGTACGCCATCCTGTCCGACCAAGATGACAGTGCCGCCGCTGTCCTCTCCGCGACTCTGATGGCAGTGCACATAGACAATGTCATCCACATTGATATTGAGCGCATATGCCCAGTAGGCATCCTTGTCAATGTCCTCCTCGCCGGCCTCGTTGTAGCCATTCATCAACTGATTGGGCGTCCATTTGATGGTCAGTGTTTGAATGTGCTGATGCAGGCTCAAATAGCCGGACATTAGCTCCGATACATCCTTTGGCAGCACCTGCACATTGTTCTTGCCATAGAGCAGCGTGGCCTTTGCATTCTGATGCAGCGATTCCACATAGTCCTTGGCCACCGTGGCCGAGGCAATCGACTTGAAGGAGCAGCTGCTGGCATCGTCCGAGCTGGTGTTCAGGCTCCGCTTGAAGTTTATAATCGCCGGCCTCGAGCAGGTTGACGAGGACCGACGGCAGCTAATCCTATGACGTTGCACCTAGACGAAGTAAAACAATAGAGGGCAGAAAGTATCAGAAACCTTAATGGTTAAAAATACCCTATAATAGCAGCAATGCTTGCCATAGAAACACTCAACTCAACTTTCGAACGGGTTGTTCCTGCAAGGGTTCAGATTTCAATCAAAAAATCAAATGACCAAACTTTAAAAAGTATGTTTGAGCTATCTTTTATCGAACAACAATTTATTCATATATATATAGGTTTTGAGTTCATTAACCCTTAATACTAAATGTTTACATATTTGCGTTAGTCCTAATTTTAGCTTATAAGGTAGTGTAGTATTTCATAGTTTGTTAATACATTTTGTAGGTTTGAGTTTTGTTCTAAGTAGTCCTAGATGAAAGTGTGAAGGTGTGGGAAGAAAATATAAGTGAGCTAGCTGTAAAAACAAAAAGGTTGCATACACAAATCATTTTCTTACCAGCTGTTTTCATAGCATAGATATACCAGCCCAAGTTTGATCAATTATGATCGAGTATATCGCAGCTATGATTTATTGAGCATAGTTAATATACATAGAGGCTAGGAAAACAAAAAAGTTTCATCTAGAACAATATCATTTTAGACTTATCGTTGATATGGCAACTATACGATATTGAAATTCGATTTTCATTAAACTCTATCAATATGCTTGAAATAACACTTTTGTTAATAAAAGTTTCGCCAATTCGTGGTAAGTGCGAACAGAAGGATGTTGTATTTTGTTCAGTTCCACAGTGATAAACATTTGAATATAAAGGCAACAGCTTCTATATTCTGATCGGTGCTCAGCAAATGCTTACCAGTTCATCCGCATGCGGATCTGTCCAATAGTGGTCGACGGTTTTGGTACGGGTGAATTCCAGCGCACAAGGACCCACCAGCAAGGAGCTGAGTATGGAGCCATAGTCGGTATCGGCAACTAGGGCATCGCGATCGTAATAGTTCTGGGCATTGCTCACCAGATACTCAATAATCTTGGTTAAACGCTTTTCGAAGAGGGCCAAGCGTATCCATAGATATCTGTAAGAAGTCACCAGAGATGAAAGATGAGAAAGTTAGCAAAGACGCTTCATCGGAAAGACTGATTCACTCACTTCATGGTTGCCAGCGACATGCTCGAGTTGCTGGCACTGACCGACACCGAGGCGGATGCGGATGCGGAACCGGTTATTGTTGTTGCAGTTGTGATGGACATGGAGTTGCTGCTGCCCTTCTTGAGCATGGGTGGTCGATGGAAGCTATCGCTGCTCGAGGATGAGCGCTTATTGGGATCGTTGGACTCAATCTCCTGTACCATTTTGCTAATATGCTCAGCCTCCGCACAGGTCTTGGCTATCTTGTGGAGCAGCGCCGTTGTTGATGAGGTCTTAAACAAGCCGAGGGCACGACGTCGCAGTCCCTGGCTGAGGCAGGCCTCAACAGCGGCACAGAGCGAGGTCACCGAGCTGCTCTCCTCATGCACGTACTTCTTGGTGACCGATTCTTCCATTAGCTGCTTCACCTCCTTCTTAACGTTGGCAATGAGCCGCTCCTTTAGGTCGGCGCCATCTGTAAATGGCCAATGGGCAAAAGAGTCAACATTAACGTTCGGCTTCCAACTGTGCACGCCACGCGAATCTCATAAAAGTAAACCCCGCGGGGCCTTAAAACGAAATCACAGCACAAATGCCCATTACTCCTTGAATCCACAATCTGCAGTCCTTACCCCCAAGCCCACCACCACCACACGCCTGTACTTGCCGCCCAGTGTTCTTGTCGTCCTTTCGTCCTGCCAGGCCATTGTCCCACTGAAACTCAATATGTTCAACATGTGTTGACAGCCAGTGCCTCACCCTGTGCACCCCGGCATCCGGCAGCCGTCAACACTACATGAAATTAAAACATACGCCCCCCACCCACCGTCTGCCCAGTCGCTGACCGGACCACACCCACTACATATTAACTACCATCGCTGTGAAGCGGTCATCCAGCGCCCAGTAAATGCTAATGGCATTTCCACTCAAAATTCATGATGGCTTCCGGCTAAGTATAATTTCATTTTCATTAATTGTTTTCCACTCCCCAGCCCCACAGCGCGCCAAAATGGCAACGCCGGCCGCTGTCCACAAGGACACCCAGATACAAAGATACAAAGATACAGATACAATATCTGTGTGTATTAAGTAAAAATGCTAAAGGACTGCCCAGCTAGATTGTCTGTGAGAACAACAGTCCGTGCTAAGCAGAGTGGGTGGGGTGGGGGGAGGGGGCTGGGGATCCATTTGCTGTTAACTTTAATCTACAATTCAGTCAAATTCAATTTGGTCTGCTCATGTTCAAGTTAATTGCAACTGCCCGACAAAAGTCTCAAGATGCGAGTACTTCATCTATTTTATTTTAGTTTTTATTAGTTTTATTAAGTTTGCAATTTATCAAGCACAATATTGTGCTATGGCTGAACCAAGCGGGGGGTTGGGGTAAGGGCTATGCACTCTCTATATAATATACTCGTATATAACTTCGTTATGGGCACTTTTCACACTTAACGTTCAACACTCCCAAGGTGAACAAATTCATGATTCACAACTTAAAAGGATACAGAAAATCCTTTAAATTGGTGCAAACATGTTATATGTTATCGAATAGCTATATGCCAGATATATATATATATATATACTATAAGGTCTGCCAAATATGGTATGGCTTCTCATTCATTACAATTTATGATTTTCACTGAAAGAATTATCTTTCCTATGAGAGCTATATAATAATTTGGTTCGATTTTAAGGTTAGGTTAGGTTAGGTTAATAAAATTTTAATAAAATTATGGGAAACTATATGAAGTGTAATAAAACTCCCAATTGTTGATTTTGAATGTAATATTTGTACAAACAAGAAAATTTTTCATACATAAATTCATTTTTCACCCTATTGTTCCTATGGCAGCTATATGATATAGTGGTCCGATGCTGACCAAATTCAGTCAGATTGTATAAACTTCCTAGAGACTTGGTTTGGGTGATTAAGGTAAGGATATTTTCATAAACAAAAATGTTTTTCATACAAAAACATAGTTGTCGACCGATCATTCCTATGGCAGCTATATGTTATAGTGGTCCGATATGGCCAATTTCAATATATGTACTGCCTGCAGCCAAATGAAGGATCTGTGGCAAGTTTCATCACGATAGCTCTCAATATGAGAGACAAGTTTGCATAAAAACAGACGGACATTGCTATATCTTTCTATAAGTACACTTTGTGGGGTCGGAAATCTCCTTCAATGCGTTACACATTTCGTGCCAAAATTATAATTCCCATCTGCAAGGGTCTAAGAACCACTGAGAAAAAGTCAAGTCAAACATTTAAAGACGGTAATATGGGTCAAGATAGTCTTAGAAAAGCCATTTCAGTTTTAAGACAATATAATTCTGAAAAGATGGGAAAGAATGCACAGGATATTTACTGGTGCCTCGACGGAACACTGTATACTGAGAAGTCATGTCAGCAAGCTGCGAATTGTCAGCGTCAGGACATCGGCTGGTATCTCAAGCATAAATTGATTAACACATATACATACATCCAGAATATACCAGCCTATAAGAGGTCTACTGTGAAGACTAGGCTACTGGTAAAGCAAAGCTTTCAAACATTAGATATATAGTCACTCTCAGCACAACAAAAATCCTAGCATTTGTGCCGGAGATCGAGCTTTAGGCTCATAAGGAGGTACTGAGCGTAAAGCAGTACCATACCTATAGTGTAGATCTTATAGGGTGCCTTTACACATAAGGTGACTTTGAAATGATGAGTAAAGTATTGATGTACCTCATAAAAGAAGCCATCAACTAGCTCTGGTCAACCCAGAGTATTGTATGAGGTTCTGAGTAAGCAAAACGCTGACGGGTGAAGAAGTTGGTAGAGTGGAAGTCCTGAGAAGAGATACTCGTACCAAAGGGTGCCTAGAAGCGATGAAAAGGTAGGTGAATTGAAATGTCTTGTGTGCAATATTCCTTACTAAGACTTTGCAGCAATAAAGTTACATAGTGTAAATATCTTGCAGAAGAGATACTCGTACCATAGGGTGCCTAGAAGCGATGAAAAGGTTGGTGAATTGAAAAGCTTTGTGCGCAATATTCTTTAGACTTAGACTTAGCTGCAATAAAGTAACATAGTGTAAATATCTTGCAAGGGCACACAATTTGCCATAAAGCTGAGTAAACTAAACGCAATTTATCCCCATGGTAAGCCAAGCTATCTGCAGGACAACTGTGCGCAATATGAGAAAACTGTGCTTAACCCTAATTTGTTTCTTTGTTGACTAATGCTGTTTTTAATTAAACAAAAAGATTCTGGCATTCTAGCACTAATGGCAAATGAAATGTGGCACAAATATGAAAGCAAACATAACTGGCGAATGCGGCATGCGGCTAGTGTGCAAAATGTGTCACACGGAAAGGTCCTTAACTAACACGCCACAGCTAATGCCAAGCGTTAAACATTTTGCATAAATTGATGCAGCTGGCAGAGCGTGGCAGACAGTATTAAAGCCGCGCTTGTTTTGGCCATGTGTGGTAGCAGACGCAGCTGTTGCCGCCGCCAGTGGAATGGAGCCCCAGCGGGGTACGCAGGACATTATGTGTCCGTCTGGCGACAGTACACAGTCAGGTACGCCAGGGAGAGGGCAATGTAAAGGGACTGGGACTGGGACTGGGCCTGGGACTGGGACTTGGTAGACGCCACCACATGCTGGAATGGAATACGTACACGTATGCCACAAATGCAACATGCGGCTGCCTGGCTGGCTGGCTGCCTGGCTGGCTGGCGTCACTTGGCATTGAAACAGCAGGAGGAGAAGGTAGTGGGTCTGCAGCAGGAGCAGCAACAGGATGTCAGTGAATGCTGGCGGGTGGCTGTTTTAATTGCAGCTCCTTTGTTGCACCATTCACATTTGCAACAGTTTTGTCTAACGCATAATTAGTAATTATTTTAATGTGGGCAAAGGCAACATGAATTGCAACTGGAGGATGCCAAAGGACAAACTTTTAATAACATCATTTTGACAGAAAGATGACACGCACACACACAAAGGCAGAAGTAAGTAAATAGAAGGGCAAAGATCAACTTTTGTTGCATTTCACAGTTCCTGTAATTATTATTTATTTTCAACTCAACTTTGTTGTTTACTCTTTACGGTTTGCCCTCTGGTTTTTGTTTTTGTTTTTCTTATTTCATGTTTTTGTTATTTGTTATTTACGTTTTATTTCATTCGGTTGCCTTCTGTTTACGCATCCAATGAGTGTAAATAACACATAGATAATTCTCGGCTAGCTAAATGTCATGTGCACAACTTTCATATGACGTGCATGACATTGGCACGAAGACAAACAAAAGTTGCCGCAATGGCATCCACTGGAGCTGCTAACTAACTATGCACAGTGCCCCCGCAACCCTACCCCCTCCCACCACAACACCATTATCATCATCATTCATGCCAAAGGGCTTGTGGAGTAATATTGACGCTGTCACAACTTTTAACTAGATACAAGCAAGCTGTACCACCTGACGTATGAGTAATATTGTTGCATGCCATCGGCGAATTTCATTTGCAAATTGCGCACTTTACATTACCAATTTAATTTGGCATCATCGTTAACTCATTAGGCCACACACACACACACACACACACACATAAATGGCAAATTGATGGCTTAATCGGCCGAAGAGCATTTTAGCAGCCATGGCATGGACATTAATTAAGGATACCAGCATCCGAAACATTTTAAAATAAGCCCCCATATTTCTATTTTAATTTGCCGGTGTGTGGGGGAAGTTTTGTTTTTATTTTCAGCTGCTGCGGTCTATTACCGCAAAATGATTTGACCCTTGAATGTCATGACCCCAGCACGATATGCACTGAGAGAAACTTAATGAGCCAATAATATGCATAACAATCTACAGAGACTTCAACTCGATATACTACTGATATTGAAATTATGAATCATCCCCCAAAAGAGGACCAATCAGGTCCTTCCCTTATCTTCTATTATATCAAATAAACAATATTAAAGGAATGCAATTCCTTTGATAATAATACGAAATTTATGACACTATTACTTAGTTTTCATCCTCAAATTCAAGTCTTCAATTCAAATGAATATTCTTCAGATGAGATCAAAGTATATTGCTGAAAATTTACTTAACCAGTATTGCAGTTATCATTGGAAACACTTGCATTTGTGCAACAAATATTACTTAACAATCTAGTAGGTTTTACTCATCTTTCTTCACCATTCTTCATCATTATTGATACTAGCGTTGGTTTTCCAAGTTTATTTTAAGATATCAATAATAAATTAGAGTATTTGGACGCTTAAGTTTACTAAAAATGCAGAACTAAAGCTTTGGGTATGAATTTCTGTTTGAATCAGCTTGTTAGGTTAATTGTTAAACTTTAGCTGACATAATTAAGTTTCAAATAGTCAAGATTCAGACAGGTTCTGACAAAAAAAAAGATAGGAAAGAACGGCCTTCTTCTTTTTTATACAAAAACTCAAAACTTCGTCTGATTGTTCCTATTGGGGCTATATAATAAAGTGATCCAATTTTGATTAAGCTATTGGAAACTGTTAAATGTATAATAAAACTCTCAATTGCTGAGTTTGCATAAACAAAAGTTAAGTGACGATATCTTCATAAACAAAAGCGTTTTTCATACAAAAGCATAGTTTTCGATATGGCCGCTATATGTTATAGTGGTCCGACATATATACTGCCTGCAGCAAAAAGAAGGCTCTGTGCCAAGTTTCATCTTGATAACTCTAAAAGTGAGAGACTAGTTTGCATAGAAACAGACGGACAGACGAACGAACGGACGGACAGATATCGCTATATCGACTCGGCTATTGTTACTGATCAGGAATATATATACTCTGTGGGGTCGGAAACTTCTCCTTCAATGCATTACATATTTTAAGACTAAATTGTTATACCCTTAGCAAGGGTATAAAAAGTATTAGCACTTAAAAGAGTATATTTTTTTTACTATGGTAAATTCTTGATATTTTGTAGTAATCATTGTTTTGAGTTTTTTAGTTTTTAATTTAATGTTGATTGATTGATTGATTGATTATATAATCATGTTATTTTTAATTATTTATTTATTTAGAGTAGCAATGCGCTGAAATTATTGTAAGTTTCCTCAACATTTTTTCGTTCAATATTTTTAAATAAAGCAATACATTAATCTGCAAAAGTTGGTCAATTATAGTCCGTTTATTAAGACTCTCTATGCAAAAATAATCAGAAGAACTCAAGCTCAATTTAAATAATATATATGTTCTATATAGGAATATATATAGCTTTGATTAGGCCATTCGCAATGTGTTTTTCGCAGTGTACGAGCATATATATATATATCTAGTATTGTCTATCGTATCTATTTATATGTAAATTTATATAAAATATACTCGTACATTCTATTACCCTTAGTGGATTGCAGTATCTGTTTATTTGTGTTCATTATGTGCGCCGTGAGTTTTATCAAACTGACAACTATTTTTATAGAATTAAGATAAACACTTAATTAGACACAAGCGCAGGCCAAGGCACATGCCCAAGGTCCTGGTTGAACACGGGGTCAGGGGACGGGTAGGGGTTGGCGTTGTCGTTGTCGTTGGGTTTGGGGTTGGGGTTGGGGTAAGGGTAGTGGCTTGGGTACGTGTACTGCTCTGAGTTCCGGGGATCAGACATCTGTTGCTTTCTGTTATTGTTGTTGTTTTTATCGCTGTTGTTCGTGGCATTGTTTTAGCTGTGCGTTGGCAAATGAGTTTATGCTGCCCAGTGCTATCAGTAACAACAGCCACAACAATAACAATAACAACAACAACAACGACAATAATAAAGACAAAACCCGCATAAAAATTACTAACTCAGACAGAAACGAACTGTGAGCGTGTGTATTGTTGTGTATGTATTTCGCACATTAATTAGAGTCAAATTGTACATATTGTATTCAAGTATATAATGTGTCTGTATATATATATGTGTGTATATATCAGCCTGTATAATCGAGTATGTTTAACACACAAACTGCATTAGCATTGCGCAAAGAGAAACCTCACACACGCTCACAAACAACAAAAATGTTGCCTACTTTTTTGGGCTTCAAGCTTGAAAATTTCTCTTGTTAGTTGTTGAATTGACAGCTGTTTTAGCTAGAAAGGTCAGCTCAGTGTCCAGTTTTTCAAGAATTCCAAGCTGAATTGATTTAAACACACGTTATCGGAAGCCCGCCCACACATATTTCGATGGAAACTTTGATTTTCCGACACATTTTCTTTGCATTACCCATTTGGATTGTTTGCTTCACTAAATTAGAAATTCAGTTTCCAGCTAAGTTTGTGCGTACAAGTGTGTGTGTGTGTGTGTGTGTGTGGGCGTGCTGCAATTTCAATTGAAATTTCAATTGAAATGCTGCCGAATCCAGGCATCAGATTATCTTCCTGTGCCAACTGCATTTAGTTATGTGTATTGCGTATGGTAAGCTCCGTGAACTTGATCCGACCTTTTATTTAATGGACTTGCCGTTGCATATTTCTCTTGGCAGCTAAAGTTCAAAGTTCAGACTGACGCACGAATTCAAGCAAATAATTTTAATTAAGAATTCCTGCCGCCAGCGATTGCAATTTCAATTGCAAATGCATTGAGTTCTATCGGAATTAATTCTAAGAATAAATCACCTTTATAATTGCTCGGAGAAATTGCTATGGCAATTTTCTTGCGAAATTTCAATTCAAATAACTGCAATTGATATCAAATCTAATGATATTGTATTGATATGTATAACCACAAATTAATTAGAAATTTCAAATAAGCGTTTCAATATGATTGCAAAGGAATTCAATTTCTATTATCTAATCATAAATTAGTTGTTAAACCGAAATGAAGAGGTATATATTAACAGTTTGTCCTGATTAGTGATTGACTGACTGCTTAGCAATCATCGCACAGCCCAAGCCATAAGAGCTAGGATGCTGAAATTTGCGCAGTACATTTTATTTATGATGAAAGTGCACTCTAAGGTGGGGATTTGGATAATTCCACCCACAAGCGTGGGTAATCGCGGATAACTGTTGTATACAACTTTATAGTTTACCAACCAATCGGCTTCAAACTTATTTTCCCAAGTTCTAGACGAAAAATCATTTGACACATATTATATCTTGGATAATCCACCCCCATGGGCGGGAACTGATGGTCCCAATGTTGTATAGGTGAAAGTCTAACTCTAGTCCGATCTGATTCAAACTCATTTTCAAAGCTCTACACATTAAATAATTTGATACATGTCTCACCAATTTTTGGAAAATTCATCCGCATAATCAGAAAACTGGTTAAACAATCTGCAATTGGACATTTTTAATTTTCATGCGATTGGTTTGAAACTCTCTTTAAAGGCTCTACACAAAGACTTAGTCAAAAGGTTTTGGAAAATCTTCCCCCACCGGCTTGAAATTCGCGGAAAACTGTTGTATGAAACTTTTTGATAATCGTCCGATTGGCTTCAAACTCATTTTCAAAGCTCTACTCATTAAATGATTCGACACGTGTCTCACCAGTTTTTAAACATTCACCCCCACGGTCGAAAAACTTGTGAAAAACTTGATAAGTTATTTATTTTCATGCTATTGGCATTCTTTGTGGAGCGTAGCTCTTTATGCATCAGTGTTTGCCCCTGTACCTAACAAATGGGTAAAATGGGGGTATTAAATCTGTGCAAGTGTATGTAACAGACAGAAGGTGACATATCCGACCCTATAAAGTATATATATTCTTGATCAGATCGTCCGTCAATCTATCTGTCAGTCCATATATATGAACGCATCGATCACAGCAACTACAGGAGCTATAGTAGGCGTAGGTCAAGTTTATTTCGTATCTCAGATATTTCCCCCACACCCCGCAATTTGATAAAAACATTGTACAGCAACAATTATAATGATATAGCTTTGGAATTTGGCATGTATAATACTTGAACCACCTTTAATCGACATTCCAAATTTCAAGTCAATTGGTAAATGAACACACAAGATTTTCAAGAAACAAGATTCAGTATTTCAGAGTGGGGGGAAGCAGCAACGCAGCCTCCACTGCAGAGCGCTGCCGCTTGTATGTATGTGTGAGAATTTGTGTGTGTGTGTGTGTATGTAACTGTACAAAGATGTGTTTGCCAATTTTATACCTGAGTACAGTGAGTCTCGTAGTCGAGTATACTCGACTAAAGGATTCTTACTTGTTGTTTTTATGTGTTTATTGAAAAACATATATGAATTGTATTATTATTATTTGTAATTCTCCGCCGCCGCAGCAAATTGCATCGTTTATGACTAATATCAGATATTTTAAAGCACGCTTTACCTGGGGCCGCGAAACCGAAGAATTTCCTCATTGACATGATATATTGAAAATGGCACAGCTGTTAGGGATTGAAGTCGTGATTTATCTCACGATTGTTACAAGTGTGATAGGAATTTCCCCTATCTATAAATCAGTCAATTTTGTGATAAGAATTTGCCAGTTTGGTTCCCAAGAGTCACATAAATATCTTCGCTATAAAAAAAAACAGTGGATGTTATAGAATTTCAATATATTATATATTCTTACATATACGGAAATCTTACGGAAGCCAATCGAGCTCCAACCAATATTAATATTCTGAACACTTATATGTATTCCGTCGATCTGCCTTAACGACAGCTCTTATTCTATTTGGTTATTGAATTATTTTTATAAATTTGTTTTAAGACTAGCATATTTCTAATATTAAGTATCCTTTTATAAGTCTGATAACTTTTAATATATAAATAAATGTATAATTATTCTCTGTTCCCGAAGGGAAAAGAATATATATATTGGGCTTGCGAAATGTCCGTCTGTCCGTATGAACGCAATTTTTTTCCACACCCTTGAAGCTATATCAACCAAACTCGGTACAAGTTGGTATATATCCTCAAATTATAAAGTGTCAAGATCGACCCTCAACCCCCACCACCTTCCCCACAGTTTGGGGAAAACCCGTATCTTCCAGATTTTTAAAGATATAGTCACCAATTTTGGCATATTAACTCATGTTAAGATTCCTGACAGATCTGCATCAAAAATTTGTTGACACCACCACCCCCTCCCCCGCAAATCGGCAAAAGCTATCCCCAAAACACGTTTTTTACAGGGGTATATCTCCTACAGTTTCATAGCTAGAGTCACCAAATTTTGCACACAGACAAATGTTCACCCCCTGGACAATAGAACATCAGAAAATGTTTGACCCTCCAAACCCCTCCCCCGCAAATGAGCAAAATCTATATCTCCCACACCTGTACAGGTAGAGTCATAAAATTTGACATACAGACTACTGTTTTTTCGCGTCTCTTTCCGAACCCACAAATCACCAAGTTGTACAGTACTGGCAACAGAGTATTCTGCAGTCGGGTGAGTCCGACTGCAACGTTCTTACTTGTTTTAATTAATTTTGAAGTGAGTACAGGATATCTGTTAGACAAGCACTCTCAATTAGTATTTTCTTAAAGTCATTATGCGAGGCAGCTGTCGGACGAGCGTTAAATTAATGATGGCCAGGCAGTGGATTTTGAAGCTCATGTCTTCATTTTTTAATGTCGTCAGGACTGGCAGGACTGGAATTGACAGAACATGCGGGTCGGCACGTGTAGGAATGACGACTCTGTCGCTGACAGTTAAACCATATTTCGTATTTTATGGGCTTCTACAGAAACACACACACTCACTCACACACACACACACACACACACACACACACACACACATTGCTCGCAATGTGCCAACGCCTACTAATCCCTGGAACACCACCACCAAAAATGTGCAATGTGTGTTTCTGAGAGATCTCTTACGTTTGTGCGTTATTGCTGTCAGCCAGGACATTGCATGAATACACAGCAACGGCCTGCAGGCTCCGAACAGAATGCTGACTAATACTAATGTCGTACTACATCATATAAGTATTTACAATTAAAGCACTCCGTTTGTAATATAGCGATATTATTAAACGTAAATGAATCTTTTGAACTGTCGCTGACCGCAAAAGTTTATACCAACTATAACTTTGAGAGTGTAACATTTATAGTCAATAAAACCGGCTTAATCTTCGACCATATAGGGTTACTTTAAAAATGAAAATATTAACTTTATTCAAAAAAAAACAAATCAAATTTACTCTACACCACTGGGTACCCAACCTTCAATACATATGATAGAGAAAACTAACACATCTTAAGCAGAAATTGTTTTATGTATAGTATATACATTTTCTATTATTTTATTGTAATGCATTGATCGTCACTCTGGTTTTGCAGAACAAAAAAAATGTGTCCAGAGATCCAACTTTTTATTATTATATTTATTTTTTATTATCTTTTGTTGGATTATAATGCACTTAAAATGTTGTGTAGCAAAATATCCTGTCGAGCATTCAATCAATTAGAGGTTCTCTTCGTCGAGAAGCAACAACAAAATTACAATGAAATTCAGTAGCGCAACAACAAACACACGAAAGTGTTGTTGCTTTGCTCATGAGCCCAGACAGCGAATAGAGATAACAGAAAGAAGAAAGAAAGGGAACACCCATAAAATGGGTAAAAAAGGGGTAAATCTGTGCAAATGTATGTAACAGGCAGAAGGAGACATCTTCCACCCTTTAAAGTATATATATTCTTGATCAGTATTAAAAGAGATTTCGATTTGACCATGTCCGTCTGTATGAACGCGTCGGTCTTAGCAACAATAAGACCTAGGACACCAAAATTGAAATGAAATCGCGTTTAGCAGGTGCAGGTCATATTTATTTTGGATCCGATATATTCCCTTGTCTCCCACACCCCCGCAACACGATATAAGCCGTTTTACAGTAACCATTTTTAAGACATAGCTTTGAGTTAATTACACCGGACTTTAACCAGAGTATTCTGCTGTTGGGTACGTCCGACTGCAAAATTCTTACTTGTTCTTTTAAGGTTATGTTTCAATTGGATATAGCATAGCTGTATACACTAAATTTAACATTAGGGGAATGATTTGATCGGGTTTGGAAATGGGAACATTCCTAAATAGTACAAAATCAATATAAAAAGATTGATGTTACTACAACAATGAAAACTAATAAGCTTTCTCCAAGTTATTTATTGTTACCACATTTGTCGGTCTATTTAGTTCCTACCTATATAGTCTGCATAATATTTACACTCAAAAATGTCAAATCTTATCTTATGCAAAAAAAAGTGCAAACTGGCTGAGCATTTCAAAGCATAGCATACCTGTGCAGCTTACTACAAGGGAATCTAGCACATCCGGATTCCGGAATAAGCGCTGGCTGTGTATTCATGCAGGACTCTGTGTGCCGCCAACGGGCAACCGTCAAGTGCATGCGTGTCATATTGACAGGCCCAAAAGGATGCCAACGCCTGACCCCCGCTGTCACGCAGCAGTTAGACAACATGTTTGCTAGCGAAAATTGCCGTAATTGAGGTAAAGACCCCCTGTTGGCCGTAACTGCAGCTGTCAGCTGCGCAGCTTTTGTATATAGCCGGCTTATGGCCGCCCACGATTTTGAGTCGAGCAGGAACATAAACAAACGCCCACATGCAATCGCTTAGTCGTATTTTTTGCCCATTTATGCTGACTACTCATTCATAAAAGTTTTTCCGCGCATGCAGGATTAGTATTTATACTTTTGCAGCTTAAGCCCACGTAGTAGCTAATTAGGCATTAGCTGCCTTAGTGCATCTATCAATCTCAAGGACCTCAATTCACACATACATCAAAGTGCAGCTGCAGCCAACGCGCCCACTTTAAGCCCCTGGCTAAGCTGCTTATATGCCACGTGTATGAGTTTGGTACAGTCATGGCCATTTAAAAATAGCAATAAGTATTATTTATAGCTGCTGCGCAACTAAATCCTCTTTTCTCTGACTAACGTTGCTAACGATGAGATAATGATATAAAACCTATAATTAAGTGACAGGCTTGATACATTCTGTTGCACGCTTCGATACATATCTTGTCAACGCCGCCGCGTTGCACAAACATCCATTCCTCCAGATTGCACAATCTCAGATTGTCAATTTTAATTAAGTTAATTCGATTCATTGGAAGATAGAGCAACTAACTACATATATTTGCTAAACATGCTTATGTTCAGGTTCTTAGACAAGCCCAATCCAGCTTTTAAAACTTCTCAAATTCTCTATCTAAGTTAATTTTTAGTATAATCACCAAATTTGAAATTAGGACTACAAATACTTTCCTTAAAAGTTGGCACAAAAACCAGGAGGACGCAAAAATAACATTTCTTTCATTTTCGGTATGTATTTAACTTCGAGTGCTGTTTTTTAAACAAATTGCAGTTTTTCGTATAAATACATATATTGATTGAAGACGAAATCTTAAGAATATTTTGTGCTTACTCTAAGTCTTCAAACTCTTGATTTACGTTTATTTCACGCTTTGATTAAGGACAAAAAAACTGAAAAAAAATACTCAAAATACCAAGGAACATATCGTTCCTCAAGTATTTAAAAAATTCTTATATTCAAGAATTCTTGATTAAAAATATCATTCTTAAAAAAAGAACACTGTATTCATAATAAGATTTTCGAAACTTCAGCAGATTTTGAACAGAATACGTGAGTTTTTTTTTATTATATTATAATGAAACGCTCTTTCATTAAATCGCCATATTAAAAAAAAGAAAAAAAAAACAAAAAACTATACACAGTTTCCTTGTGTTTTACTGATGTTGTTTCTGATCTTAATGATCCTATCTCAAATTATATTCATGCTAAATTTGTCTTCTCGATAACCACTTATGAATTGGTTTGTGCCATATAAATAATAAATATTTAAATGGTATTTTCTTTGCTAAAAGATTGATTTAAACGACAAACGTAGCTGTTCTAGTGAGGAGGTTGCTCTACTCTTAAAGCAAAATGGAAGCAGGACATATAGATAAGAAGAGTTTTGCGAATTCCAGATCAATCGATCGCAAATCGCAAAATTTTTCAAAAATCGCTATTCAGAATATTTGAAAAGCAAAGGGGAACTGATTCAGACTTATTCGACTTAACTACGAATACTTTTTTGTTGAAAAAAATGTTCAATAAATATCGTTAGAATAAGCCTATTGATCCATCAGAACATCGAATGGTATTAGCATTAGATTATATAGTGTACGTCAATGTCACTTCAGCTGGGTATCAACATAGCTTATCATTGGCGTTCAACACAAAAATGATTAGTGAGCAGCCTTCGCGCAATGCTACTGCTGTCGGCCATGTCTAATATATAAGACGCGACTGTACTAAGCTTAGCCTGCCTGCACACAGAGGCGTGAATAAAGTTGAAAGCTGCTTAAGCTGCAGCTGTTGCTGCTGTTGCTGCTGTTTTTATTATACACCCTTGCAGAGGGTATTAGGATTTTAATGCGCAATGTGCAAAGCATTGAAGGACATGCTTTCACCCTAGAAGTACCATATAGATACTTTATCGGCGTAAATAGCCGATAGACGATATAGCGATATCTGTCTGTCCGCCTACTAACCTCTTAGTTTAAGAGCTATGATGATGAAACTTGGTACAGTTGCTTGTTTTTGCTGCTGGCAACTCTTATGTGGGAACTGGCCGAATCGGACCACTATAGCATATAGGAACGATCTGTCGGCAACAATCGGGTGAAAAATGAGTTTATGTATGAAAAACTTTGTCATTTATACAAATATTACATCCAAACTCAGCAATTGAGAATTTTATTATACTTCATATGGTTTCCCATAATTTTATCAAAATCGGACCACATTATTATATAGCTCCCATAGGACTAATCGGTCGACAACTATAATTTTGTATGAAAACTTCACTTTTTTTTTACATATCTTGAAGATATCATGGAATCTGTTAAGTTTATATAAGCTGACCAAATGTTAACAAAAGCAGATAACTACTTATTATAATATATATTATATGGCTGCCATAGGAACGATCGGCCCAAAATTGAGTCGTATGAAAAACTTCTTTGTTATGAAGATATCTTAACCAAATTCACAAAATCAAAATATCAATATGTTTTTTACGAGCTCACCAAATATGGTACTAATCAAACTACTATATCTTATAGCTGCCATAGGAACAATCGGATGAATCGGATGAAAACTGAGTTTTTGTATGAAAAACTTTGTTGCTTATGCAGATATTTAAAGCAAACACAGCAAATGTGAGTTAGTATAAGCTTTATATAGTTTACTTTAATTTGATTCAAATCGGAACTGACTGTGATATAGCTCTCATAGGAACAATCGGATGAAAATTATGGTTTCTTGAGGAAAAACTGACTGCTAGGGTATATATCTTCGGCATGCCGTAGAGAGCCTTTAATTCTTGTTGTTGTTGTTATTGTTGTTGTTATTGCTGTTGGACATTCGTTTAAAATAAGCTGCAGGCTAACAGAAAATTATATTGCATACCTTCAGGCGCAACAAGGATATAAGATTACTTTTATGTTGTTGTTGATGCCACTATAAATGCAGCAAATTTGAAAATTGTCAAGACACAAACACACACACACACACACACACAAATACAAAAAGACAAACAAACATACACAGACACATATAATATTATATGTAGGAATATAGCTCAGTTGAACAGGAAGCTTTGCGGGCCTAATACGATGCGCGTGTGAAATCTCGAATTTCGCTTAAAAAGCAAAACCGAATGCGACCCAAAGCAGAGCACACACACACACACACACACTTATGACATATATATATATATAGGTATATACATGACCCTAGATATGAATATGATTATGGCTTAAAAGGATATATATGTATATATATATTTCGATTAAATACCTGCAGTTGTTTGCACCATTTTGTCGGCCACAAAGCTGTGTAGCTTTTAACGTTTACACTCGCGCGCGTAAAATATATGTATGTATTTGGTAGATATATGTATAAATATATATATATATATATTTATATATATATATATTTGTATGGGTTGTTAGCCTGTCTGAGTTTGTTGCTGTTGCTGTTGCTGTTTCGGTTACAATTTTGTTTGGTTGCGCGTACTACGCGGCGTATGAGTAATTCAGTTGTTACAAGTGCCCTGTTTACAATAATAAAGCGTCTCACTTTCTAATTTACTGGCTTATTTACTAGTTGCTGCTCGCTGACTGCGCTTTATAAATAATTTGGCATCAGCATGACGCTGGGGAGCAACGTTCCCTGATGTTGCTATTGGTGCCATTGCCAGAGCCAAAGCCAGACCCACAGCCAGATCCACAGACAGAGTAAAGTTAAAGCCAGATTTTAAGCTAGGGTCCTGGAGAGAGCCAACTAAATGACGACTAGTTAAATACTTATTAATGTGTGTGTGTGTGTGTGTGTGTGTAATTTTTTGTTTTTGTTTGTGTGTATATAAGTTCGGTTGTGTGCTGCCGTTAAGCAGAGTGCGTAACGACCTCACGCGACCAGCTCGAAAGTAAGACTGAACTCCAGCAACGAATTCCACAAGCGACGAAGCTGTTGCTGTTACTGTTACAGTCGCCCGCTTGCACCTATCCACATGCCTATCCCAAACCCGACACTGCCACGACACCACCAAGCACCCCCCTCAGCACCCGTAAACCAACCCGCAACCACCATACCGCTGCGGCGTCCCAGCCCGCGCTGCCGCTTCTGTCACTTTCATTGCTTTTTCAGAAGCTTTTCGTTATGCGCGCTGCCCTTTGGCCATTGCCGTCTCGCTTCCACGCCTGGCATCATTTTCTGTATCTGTGTGTGCGTCTGTCTTTATGTGTGTGTGCTTGTGTGTGTGTATGTGTGTACGCGATGCTGACGTCGAACATTGTATGGTAAATCTTGCCACAAGCAACAGGACAACAGCTACCCGGCTCCGGCAGCGGCCTGCCCCAAATTCGGCAGCTGCTGCTGCTGCTGTTGCTGCTGCTGCTGCTGCTGCTGCCGCTGTTGCTTCGCCTTGTGGAGTTTGCGCGCTGTGCGCTGCGCTCTGCCCGCATTGCCCCGCCACGCCCCGCTGCTGCTCCTGTTGCTCGTCTGGCGTCACTGGCCCCAAAATGCCTAACCTGCACACTTTGGTTTTGTGTGTACCAAATATCAAATTTGAGGCTTGGCATCCTGCCCCAAAGCAGCCAGAATTGTCATCATCATTATCATCACAAACATCATCATCATAATCATCAACTGAGTAAACTGTTGCACAGCCTTATCCAGTAAACTTGCACACAAGCGCCTTCGAGTTGGATTCTTGGAAAAACCAAAGTATTTAAGCCCCAGCAGCAATTTTTGCATTAACTTAATGCCCCAGACGAGTGTCCATAAGGGCTCGACTATGGATGCTAGGCCCCATAACGGCTATAAGTTATGCATATTTCAAAATGTACCTCAAAATTTCAAAAAATTTCATTTCAATTCGAAGATTTAATTTTAAAGTAAAACTTCAGTTCTGAATTTTGTTTTTCCATCAGTTAATAACGTTTATCTTTGTCTCTTTTTTAAGTAAGAAATTCGAATTTTAGTCCTATTTATCAAATAAAATCGTAAAAGTCTTAGATTTAGTAATAAAAGGAAAAACAAGACAAAGCGTTGAATTTTTTACCCAAAAAAAAGACCTAAAGCCGAAAAATAAACATATTTCGGCTTATTGCTCAAAAAAACCATTAAGAAATAAAAAATTTTACTTATAAAAATTGAAAACTCAATTTTACTATTTTAAGTTTTATTTATTTATCAATAAAATTGTTTGCATTCCTTATATGCTGATTAATAATCCCAATATTGTAGTTTTTTTTAGGAATTTGATATTCACCTTTTTGATTGGCAAAAATTCAAATTGAAGCTTTATTTTGTAACTGATAATAAACTTAATCTGAAAATAAAATCAGCATTTAAAATTTTGTAATCATTTAGTGAGGTTAAGGTTTATTTTTGTACTCTGTGCCCGAAGGGAAAAAGAGTATATTGGGTTCCCGAAAATTCCGTCTGTCCGTATTTTCCACAACCTTGAACTTAGAGCAACCAAACTTGGTACACATATTGGTGTATATCCTCAATTTATAAAGTGTGAGGATCAAAAAATTGTTGACCCCTCAACCAGCTCCCCCACAAATAAGCAAAATCTATATCTCCCACACCTGTACAGGTAGAGACATCAAATTTGACATACACACTACTGTATTTTTCGCGTCTCTTTCCAAACCCACAAATAACCAAATTATACCGGACTGGGAACAGAGTATTCTGCTGTCGGGTGCCTTCGACTGCAACGTTCTTACGTGTTAAAATAAATACCATATTGAAGAGCAGAGCGTCCAAGAAATTCATTTAGCAAAATATATCAAAAATATATTTTGAATTACAACATTTTAAATTCATTATGGAACTTGAAACTATATTTAAACCTTTGTAATTTTCGTGCTGATTTAATAAATGAACTTTGTTCTGATAAAACCCCACAGATAATATTGAAAAATTTGAAGCAAGAAATTGCATTTTTAGTTCTCTTTTCTAAAAATAAATAATATCAAGCAATTGCATATTAAACAGAGCTGTTCCGATTGCCACTTTCGGAATTATTTTGCGAAAGTGAATTGCCTGGAATGTTTCGATTTTCAATATTTTTGTTGAACTAGTGAATTTAATGAGAAGTAAACTTAATTCTAGATCAAATCCAAGTAAGTTTAATCCGCAAACTCATGTTCAGATTGTCAATGGAAACATTTAAGGGAAACTCGAACCCCCTTCTCCAACCACCCCCACAGACTCTCCAACAATTTGGGGAGAGCCTGTATCTTCCACATTTTTAAAGCTATAGTCACCAAATTTGGCATACACTTTAATGTTAAAATTCCTGACAGATCTGCATCAAAAATTTATTGACACCCCCAAACCCTCCCGCGCAAATCGGCACATGCCATTCCCGAAGCACGTTATTCACAGGAATATATCTCCTACAGTTTCTTGCCAAAAACGGTTTGTTTTTTAATATATTGAAGACTAGCTGGTATATTTGAGGAAAATTTCGAAAAACGAGAATGAGCTATTTTATGTGAATAGCTTTAAAACAAAGTTAGAAGCTGATTATGCCAATGTATGACTTTCGCCAGACAAACTTGCCCCCTCCACGCACGGGAAATTAAGCATCAAATAATATATCTTATAGATCTTTCAAAATGATTTTGAATAACAATTGTTTCAGCTTTGTTGGTGGATATTTTCCGAAAATGTCGTTTTAGTGCTTATTTTCATCATAAACGAAAGCTACTGTGAGTGATTCAGCTCTACTAAATTTAGCCCTTATGCCGAAAAGGCTGTGCGTCAGTCAGGACTAACTTCGTGGAAATGTGAATGTGAATGTGGATGAAAGAAATGGTCCTGACAGATTGATTGACTGATGACGCAAAATATGCAGCGTTATACAAGGAAACCTGTAGGAAACGTTATGTATAAGGGCTTATGTGTTATGTTACATATAACATTTCTTTTCCGAATGATTGCTTACATAATGCATCGGCAGTTGACGTTGCATGAAATTTTGAAACAAGAAAACCCACCTCAAATGTGTTACGACGTAGGTTAACGACGTAAGTAACCTCCCACTCCACCCACTCCACCCACACCCCCCACGTCGCACAGTGGCTGGCTTGGCCGGGGCACGTGGCATAAATCAAAAAGGTCATGGTGAGAAAAGTTAAAATGATGAATGCAGTTAATTGCTCTTAGTTTATGTAATTAGATATGAGCGGTAGAAACTTGAAAAATACTTCTATTTTCATAGGAGTATGGTTTTTCTAGGTTTGTTCACATTTGCGATGCAATTTTATACTCCGCTCACTCTATTCTTAGTGTCTTTATTTTAATAGAAAGATGGAGCAATTCTAAAGCAAATGATATGAGAATAATTGAACTTTTTCAAATTTTAGTATTTTTAATAAATAAATTATTAATCGACTATTTTGAATAAGGTTTTTGACTGGACAGAGTCTTTCAAAATAAATTCCCAGACATTCCCGACATTAGACTATAACCAAGTGATTCTGTGAATATTGTTAAAGCAATTTCAGAAGAGATTAGCTGCAAAAAAGAGCAAATGTTTTTGTTGTTTAAGGAACACGCACTTAGCATCAAAACGGGCGCAATTTTGAGACTCGCTGGGCGCAATTTTGAGCTAGCTGTGCGGTCAAAACCCTTTTTTACTCTCTGTACTCATAAAATGGATGATGAAGAAGTAGAAGAAGAATGGGGTATTCAATCTGTGCAAATGTATGTAGAAGGTGGAAGCACACATCTCGAATGTTCTTTTGATACTTATCAAGAATATATATAGATACTTTATAGGGTCGGTCTTTTGATACTTATCAAGAATATATATATATATATATATATATATATATATATATATATAATATATTTGATTTGGCCATGTGTCTGTCTGTCTGTCCGTTCGTATGTATGAACAATAAATTTGAAATGTGGGTTCCTATATTTCATACGCAGATCAAGCTTATACGCCTGCAGATATCTCCCCCCGCACCCCCGCAAATCGATGAAAACGATTTATAACAACCATTTTAAAGATATAAGCTTGGATATTTTGCATGTATAATACTTAAGCTACTCTCAATCTTCTATCCAAATTTCAAGTCAATCGGATAATAAAAACGGCAGCTATTTACGAAAGAAGTTTCAGATTCGGCGGGGGGGGAAAAAAAGCACAGGTACAACCTAAAGTGTTTCGCTTGAGCTGTCGCTTGTGTGTGTGCGCCTTAGTGTGTATGTGTATGCGTAAGTGAACGTAGATGTGTTTGGAAGTTGTAGACCTGAGTACAGGAAGTTTCGTAGTCGGGTATACTCGACTCGAACATTCTTAATTGTTATTCCAAAATTTGTCTTCTTACTTTGCAAAAATCATATCTTTTAACCCAAATAAGATATCACCAAAATTTAAAAAGCATTCTCTAGTACATTTCCGTAGCTTTTAAATAAGAAAAAGTTCTTTAAAATCAGTATGGTGATTATATTTACAAAATACCCATTTCTATAGGGAAAATTCCTATATAAACTTATTTCCACTTTGGTCACCTGTGGAGAACTAATCTCTTACCCGATTTTAAAGATATTACATTTAATTCAAAGCTATGGAAATCAGCTGCTAAATTGTTTATTAATTTTATATATTAGATAAATCTTGTTTCATTCAGAAGCTATGATTTTTACAAGGTATAAAGACAAATCGAGCCACTGTGCGTCGGCTTCAATTCGTGATGTCAATCAGGATTATTGAATAACAACTGTTTGGTTTCTACTTACCCAATAGCCGGCAAGTTGATTGCTTGGCTTGGCTTGGCTTTGATATATTATTTATACAATTGAGCATTGCCAGAGATTCCCGTTTGAATTAATTAACACAATTGCCTGGTTGTTGGGTGTTGTAAACAATTTTGCATATTTCACATTTATTTGTATAATTTGTTAATTGTTTTTGGGTTCTTTATAATAAATATGTATGTATATATTGTATACACGTATTTTCATTAGCACTTCGCTGCCAGATATAATGGCAAATGCTGTTTATTTTGATCTTTATATGCATGAAGTGGTATATATATATATATATTGTATACACACATACATGCCAAGTATATATTGGGCGCTAGGACATGCACAGGACATGTCAATGTATGCATGCATGTATGTATTTACGAGTAAATGCTTTGGGATGCCAAGATCCGCTAGCTTTCAAACCATAACATAATATCTATAATCTTGTATATATATATAAGTTCTAACTTATGTATATGTATATATAGTTTGTAACATATGCTTGTATGTGTGTGTGTGTGTGTGTTAACGATCTAATACGAGTATAACGAGCTGGTCGATTGATCCTGCCAAATTGCCGGCTTGCACTCGTCGAATATGTGTATCAAAAGGATTCCAAATCGTAAAATCATCAAGGACCTTGCCAAGCCGGACAACCTCAATCTCTGACTCGCCTGAGTGTGTATGTGTGTGTGTGTGTGTGTGTGTGTTTGTGTATACATATATATATTTATATTTTGTATATATATATATGTGGGTTCTATCGTCTATACTCGTATATAATTTCTTTAGCGCTTACAAAAATATCAATATTCAAAGAAGCAACAAGAAATCACATTAAGTTTTTTTTTTCCTTTTGGTTTTCTTCATTTCATTTTATATGTGTATATATATGTATATATATAATTATTTTATAATTTTTTTGTTTTGTTTTGGGTGTTTTCTATACACAAAAAGCGTGCTACTCGCATTTATTTATTTATTTATGTATGTATGTGTGTATGCACTACATGTGTGTAAACAACAAACCTTTAGCCCAGTTGGAGGGAGTTTTTGGTGCGCCTGCACTTACCAAAAAAAGAAAATAGAAAAACAAAAAACAAAAAAAAACCAATAATACTTATACATACGAACAAAATCATGAAATCAACAAGTATGTGTGTTCTAGTCGAGTGTGCTCGACCAGCAGATACCCTGTACCATAGTTTTCGAGTAAAACATAGACATTACAATACAAATTTAGCCCCTCACTATATTCAATTTCAAAGCTGTCTGCCAAAAATTTGCTTATGTTTTTATAGTATTTTACGGATAAGCAGGTACCTATATTTCAAATTTGATATTTTCAGCTCTTATATACATAGTTAGCGAGTGAATAGCATGAGCACAGACGGACATCATAAATATATAGTATCTATAGAGTCGAAGATACCATTGTCTGTCAGTTATGACATTCTCATTAAAAACCGTTGACCCATTTACCCATTTGATGGGTACAGGGTATAAAAATGCCTGAGAGGTTTTCCATCGCAATCGGCGGAAATAATTTTGAGTTGTTTTGTTTAATAAACAAAACAGTTTGCTTGGTTATAACAATACAAATACACATGCAAATACATATATGGTATATATAGTAGTATATCAATATATTGTATAGTTATTACGATTCGTTCTATATGGTTTTTGCCCAGCCACAATAGCATATGATAATGAACGCTATTGTAACTGAAAAAACAAAACATTTTCGTAACATCTCATCATATTCAACAGTTGTTTGGTTCACACAGAGCTGCATTAACCATTTAAACGGGTCCCTTTTTGAGATCTGGTCAGAACTGTAATGCCCTATTGATCAAACTTAGCAATGCGGCCCGTTTTCAATTACAAAAAAAAAAAAAACAGCACCAAACTAATTTAGTTGCCTTGCCACAATCTTACTCCGAACAGTTCCGAGTTTCACTTGCGAATTGATTCCACAGAAAAATGTGTAGCATACTTTTTGGAGCAGGTTCAAATTCGAAAACCTTTATTTTGATATTATTTAGTTTTGAAAATATATGCTTCACACATTGCTGTGGAGTTCATTTGAAGGTGAAAACTGGAAATTCTAATATTTAATACTCGTTATAATCAATTTTAAAATGTACGAGTGTATGTGTGTATGTGGATCATAGTATATGTGTATATATGTCTGTATGACAAACCATAACATATGGGCATATTTTGAATTTCACTTTCGAATTAAAATTAAATCGAATTACGTGGAATTAATTCGTAAGCGGAATTCAGAACATGCCCAATAGCAATTTTTAACAATTATGGAAACAGTTGCTGTTCCGTCTAAAATCCCCTGCCCAAAAAAACCCGCACAGCATTGCAGTTAGTGCATATGTATGCATATGCCTATGTATGTATGTATGTATATGTATATGTTTGTATGTATATAATACAATATTCTCCTCACCGAATATACAAAAAGTATAAATATTTAGCATCTGCTTTGTAACCGCCTCTAAATAGGTACATATATATACTTACATATATATTAATATATATATATATATATATAGAGTATATAGTATATGTATGTATATTGTATAAGTATAAATATTATTTTTGTTAGTTTTCCTTTTTGTTTTACAGTGTGTTTAGTGTGTTTATCTTTTCTTTTCTTTTCTTTTCAGGTCACTACATTTCTTTACGGCTTAGATTTGTTATGCATTTGTCTTTGACTTAACCGACTTTACTTTTCATTAAATTTATTGTTAACCACATGCTGAGTTAATGCGCTTCTAAAACGATTCCCAGCCGGTTATTCCAAAATTGCAAAATAGCCCGTCAAGTGGGCAAGACTCTACGATTCGATCCCATCCGATCCAGATACAATTTAACAGCAGCCAGAGATATCATAACCGAAAAGCGATAGCTGACTAACAATATATGGTATATGAAAGTTGATCATACTACATTCGCAGATTGAAGACATTTTATATAGTTTGTTGGTTGCTCCTCTTCAATGAGATCCTTCCGGTATAAGTAGGTAGGTAAGTATATAGGAATGCAATTTCTAAGTGCTCTCTACTCTAACTCCAGTACTGTTTAGGAAGTATGGATGCTATGTGACCGAGGACTGAGGATAACCATTAAGTTGAGCCTACTACAAGTATGTGCTAGTTAACAACAGCTCTGGAACATACTACGCACACACATTAAACAAACTACGCACACAAGCACACAAAGGATAATACACACAGACGCCACCAGATGTGCCACAAAGCCAGTTCCAGTTGCAGTTTTAGTTTCAATGTGACTTCTTCTTAAACTTATTTGTTCTCAATTATTGTCTGCAATTGCAGGACGAGACTGCGCGACAGCTGCAGGATCGACTGGGTATTATGGCGCTCGGCCATTTCTGGAATATCAGAAAAACATAGAACTTAGCTCAAGTTAACAGCTAACAAAGTGAGAGAGGTACGCACCATTAAAGAACTTGATGACATCTGTAAAGTCCATGCTGTTGGACAGAATGATATCGCGATAGGTTTCAAGCAGTGCCAGGGCCAGGAAGAGCACGAAATGTCCAGAGGCAATGTGCTTGGCCGCCCAGATGACCTCCCAGGTGGAAAAGACATCGTCGTAGATGAGCTCGCGCTTAAAGTCCAAGAGGAACCAGCGGTAACAGAAGTAGAAGTGGGTGTAGTCCCCATTCGAGTCCATCAGGTCGTACATCTCGGAGTCGAGTATTTGAATGAGCGAGCTGTGGGAGTTAGAGATAGAGTATAGATCGGGAATAGGGGAAGCGAGTTCCAGATGCCACCTACCGCATATTGGCGAAGTGCATATCCATGGCACCACCACTGGGAAAGTTCTCGATCATGCGCTCCATGAGCTTGCAGAAGCAGCTGTAGCTGAGCGACTCATCATCGAAGATGACCAGCAGCGGAGCAACCAGATCGCACATGCCCTGCATGTAGCCAACGTCCAGATGCTCCCACACATACGTGGATATCACATTGCGCAGCTTGTCCAGATTCTCGCTGGCAAAGTACCAGTAGTTGCGATCGCAGCGCTGCACATCCTTCTCGATCCGATGCAGATTCAAGCCAAACTGTTCCAGCAGCTCCACACTATAGACGCCACCATTGGAGCTGGCGGGTGAGACGCAGGCGGACTTTGGCTCCTGTAGAGCATCCAGTGAGGCCACCACAGTGATATCCTCGTTAAGGGGCGACATTAGGCTGGTCTTGCGTGAGGTCAGCTCGTCGGTGGGCTCGTCGTCGTTGCATTGTACATCGAGATCATCAAGCGAGGCGGCCTCAGTGATGATAACTGCCGTTGCCGGATGCTCATCAGTATGGCGTACATCGTCGGCGCTGTGGAACTTGCTCAGCTGGCCAAGGGGCTCTGCCTCTGCTTCTGTCTCGTCCAGGGTCTTGACATCTGTAAGATCGGCGAACTCGTTGCCTACCGTTTCGTAGCTGCTGGTTGAGGGGGAGCTCTTGATGCTGAGCATCAGGATATTGCCACTGCCATCAAGGCCTAAGCCTAGATCGCCTTCGGTTTCGGAGTCAGCAAAACAGTTCTCCTGCAAGCGCAGAGGCTCCATGTCATCGATGTTCTGGAACTCCAAGACAACCTGCTCGCTGATCTGTAGCGCCTGTACCGGTTCCCCTTCCTCTGCCTGCTCCTGTGGCAACTCCTCATCGCCTGCCTCGACTATTGGCTGATCATCGTACTCATCGCCCGGATCGGATATGTCCGAAAAATCATTGTCATCGAATACATCGTTCTCACCCTCGGCCTGATCGTCAACCAACCCGTCATGGTCCAGTTCCAGCTGCCCACTGCCATTGGCCAGCAGCACATCCGAGTTGGCCGCATTCGCGTTGGCAGCCAGCCGTGCCTGCTCTGCGCTCAGCTTGGCCACAGCCAAGGCCGTCTTCTCCTTCTCCCGCTGCCGCACAATCGCCTCCACGGCGAGCCACTCGCTCATTGTGGTCTCATAGTAGTGCTTGCAGGTCTCATCCTGTTTCTGGCGCTCCTCCGGCGTCGAGCCGAAGGCATAGTGACCTAGGAGATAGGGCCACACCTCCTTGCGCAGCTCGTGCTCCACGCCGCCAAAGTAGACCACCCGATAGAGTTCCACTTCGCCGGAAACAACGCCATCCACCTGCATTGCCTGCCACTTTTGCCGGGTAAGACCCTCCTCATCCGCGGCCACTACAAGAGAGCGGAAGATGAATATTTTAGCAGATTCCTCCTGATTTGAGTTATAAACTCAAAAATTAATAACTAAGTTCCTGTTCTAGTATTCTCGGTATCAAATTCATGCCGTTTTTATGTAAAATGTTGGCTATAATTAATTTCCAAGTATTCTGAAATATAGCACGCATAAATCTTGTTGATGAACTCCATTCCACTCCGCCTTTTGTTAGGCACGATAGGCACATTAGGTTTTGCGCCCTTCTCTAAGATTCTCAACATTTCAAGTAATTGCAATACAATATTTTGGAGGTCTTCTTCTATGCGCCCTTCTCTGAGATTCTCAACCTATTCTGGTTGTGCTGTGCATCGCCTATTTGGGAGGTCTACTAATGGACGCCCTACACTGCGATTCGCAAAATTTCAAGGTAGTGCAATGACCTTTTTTTTTGGGAGGTCTACTGTTATGTGCCTTTCCTTGCGATTCTCAACATTCAATGGTAGTGCCACTATGAAAAACTATGAAAGACCAACTTCTTAACCCTTAATGGTCAAAGCAGTCCTATATGTACATATTAGAAATTGTGGAACTATAAAAACCTTCTTAAAATGAGAATTCTGAAATTACAATCTTGTCCAAATTTTGGCATAGTTTGTACTTCGGTTGAGTACAGAGCACTTGATTTTTCTCTAACTTACAATCTGGGGTGATGCGGCCATTGACCAGACCGGAGAGATGGGTCCGCACGGTGGATAGATGGCGACAGTAGGCCAGCCAGCCGTAGAAGGCCCGCGAGATAATCTGTCGACGCATCGTGGAGCAAACGAGCTCAATGCTGGCCGTCTGGCTGGCCTGGATCAGTGGGGGATCCGGGTTGCTGCTCTGCTCAATGGACAGGCTCTTGCTGGAGCAGTCGCTACTGCCGGTGGTGGAGCAGCTGCCTAGATGCTTGCGCCGAGGACTGGAACGACCCAGCTCCAGTATGGGATGGGTGGCCACTAAAAAGATGCAGCAGATGCATATAGATCATATTGGCGGAGCTAAGACAAAGACTTACGGAACTCCTCGTGCTGGCATTTGCTGACTACACGAAAGACGTAATCGATGGGCGTCTCATCGATGGATGATTCCATGACCGAGGGCAGGATGTGCCGTCGGACGCTTTTGGGCCAGGGAAAGAGCTTGCCAATGCCACGCTGCGACCAAAGTGGCGGATCCAACTGGCCATGGGGCAGCAGGCCCGTCTCCAGACAGCTAAGAAACGCCTGCAGATGGCCGCCCTCCGGGAAATGTATGGGCGGACGCTGAACGCCATCCTGACCCACCAAAATAATGATGCCGCCGGTATCGCCGCCACGATTCTGATGGCAATGCACATAGACAATCTCATCCACATTGATATTGAGCGCATAGCCCCAGTAGAAGCTCTTGTCGCCGCCATCCGTATCATTGTAGCCATTCATAAGCTGATTGGGCGTCCATTTGATGGTCAACGATTGGACGCTCTGGTGCAGGCTGAGATAGCCGGGCATCGGTTCGGCCACATCCTTGGGCAGGACGAGCACATTGTTCTTGCCATAGAGCAGCGTGGTGCGTGAATTTTGATGCAGCGACTCCACATAGTCCTTGGCCACGCTCGCCGGCGAGCTGGCCTTGAAGCTGCCGCTGCTCGTGTCCTCCGAGCTGGTGTGCAGGCTGCGCTTGAAGTTAATGATGGGCCGATGACAGGTGGGCGGCGTCCGATTGCCGGAGCTGATGCGATGCCGCTGCACCTGAGAGTTGGGGGGTTTAAAACTGAGCAAAAGAGCAGTTCCTGTAACTTACCAGCTCATCGGCGCAGGGATCGGACCAATAGTGATCGGCAGTCTTGGCCCGCGTAAACTCCAGAGCACAGGGACCCACCAGCAGGGAGCTGAGTATGGAACCATAATCGGGATCGGCGACCAGCGCCTCACGATCATAATAGTTCTGGGCATTGCTCACCAAATGCTCAATGATCTTGGCCAGACGTTTCTCGTAGAGAGCCAGACGTATCCATAGATACTTGCCCAGCGGAGCGGCGGCGCCATTGGCGCCTGCGGCAGAGACAACCGTATTGATGGTGGTCACGGAACTGCTGCTGCAGCTGCCCTTGCTCAACAGCTTGGGCTTGATGATGCTGTCGCTGCTGGAGGAGGAGCGCTTGCCGCTAACCGCATGGCTCTCCTGTGCCAATTCGAGCTCCAATAGCCGCCGGCTGACATAGTCCGCCTCTGGGCAGATCTTGGCTATCTTCTGTATCAATGCTGTCGTTGAGGATGTCTTGAACAGGCCCAGGGCACGCCGACGCAGTCCATGGCTGAGGCAGGCCTCGACGGCGCCACAGAGCGAGGTCACCGAGCTGCTCTCCTCGTGCACATACTTCTTGGTCACCGCCTCCTCCATCAGCTGCTTCACCTCCTTCTTAACGCTCGCAATCAGGCGTTCCTTCAGCTCGCCGTCTGGTTAAACAAAATGGAGCTCTATCAAGTTCTTGTTGCCTTAAACCCATTCCCACCACCCCTCCCATGGCCCCACTGCCCAAGGTTCCATCTCATATGTTAATGACTTAGATGACACCACCACCACCCCTTCCATATCCCCAGCTTCAGTCCCCCATTTCGGTTACGCCCCTGCCCCGCCCATGGTCATGCCTGATTGATGGCCAAGTCAAAGCACTCTTTACTCCCCAACCGCACCCGCCCTACTCATTGGGTTGCCGCGTCCAGACCGACGTCAATCATTTTGTCAACACTAACAATTTCGTTCCTGTTTGCTCTGTGCACAAATCGTCCTTATACACATACACATACACATACACATGTATGTATATATGTATACATAACTAAGTATATACTCGCAAATATGCAAATAGGATACGACAAGAACGAGCCCAAAAGGCGCGCTTCTAATTAGAATGGAAATAGGACGAAAAGGATTTCAGCTAGCGACTACGTGACATGGCAACCCAATGGACTACTCCATTTATGGCCAAATCTCTGAAATTGTGGTCAGACCTTGAGAAGTTGAGCAACAAAACCAAACTGTTAGCATTTGACATTTGAGGACTCTCTCAATGCAGTTCAAGTTTACCATCATCGATTTTTTAGCTCCATATGATATGTGTATGAATATATATGTACGAGTATTACCCTGTTATGATACAACAATCACTTCAATAAATAAATAAATCCATCTTTCTTTCCGTATTTTATCAAAACACTTCAAAAGTTTCTGTTAAATACGTTAACTCCCGTATGGACTCTTAAACTGAACAAGAATATATACTCTATACGCCAATGCAGCAATGTTTATTATACAAAAACTCGATTGTTCTTATGGCAGCTATGTATATATATAATAATGTGGTACGATTTTGATCACATTAAAGTTGCTAAGTTCTTATGAACTTTTGTTTAAGCAAGAAAGTTTCTTTTATGCTTAACTATCTTCCGATTTTTCCTATGGCAGCTACAAGATATAGTAGTAAAATTATATACCTTAAATTATACACGAAACTTGCCAAATCAAAATGTAGAGGTCAAACTATAACCCACATACGTTTGGCATGACAAAGTTATGGAAGCTTGCTGGATAAATACCATTTACTAGGAAGTTAAATTTAAAATGTTAAAGCAATTTGGAAATCAAAGCATGACCTTAGAAACATTTCGCATGAAATTCGATTCGAGTTTGACCAAGTTAGGAAAGTTGCAAGTCTAGAAGGAACACTTACTAGGTTATTTAGTTAGTGAGTTAGTTAGTTAGTTAGTTAATTAAGAACCTGACAAGTGAAAACTGTTGTCAATCTTGGCATGAAATTTGACCGAAAAATAAACTACCTCTGAATGAGTTCTAAAATAGTTTAATGTACTTATTTTGACGATTAAAGTGAAATTTCGAGGTTTTATTATTTTGAAAAATAATTTCCTATAAAATGTCATAAAAAAATCGAAAAAAAACTTGTTTGTTCTAAAATGAATAATGTTGAAATGTCAAATCAATCTAGAGATCTACCATGACCAGAAAGACATTTTGCTAAAAATCGATTCAGTTGTAACAAAGTCATGAAATTGTAATATCTAGATTTGGAAACTTTGGGTTTTGGACAACTTCTAAGTTTTGGATGACATGTTTTCATAGTTTAACCAAGTTATTTTAACTAAATTTATTCATTAGTTTATATTAATGTACAATATAAGGCGTAGCTTGATTCTTATTAGTTCCACGGACGAATACAAACCGACTCGCGTTCTGTTATTCTTACAGACATTACGATCTAACAGAGTACACATCATGTTAATGCTAATGTTACTTAACAGATATATCAGTGTCAGTGTGACCCTAAACAATATGTATGAGTCTCTATGTTTATATCCTACTACACTAGTTATAAACATTGTCGTCTATTACTTTAGCCAAAATTGTTATTTAATCAATAAAGTAAATGTATATTATTGTTAGTACAAGATATCTCTAACTGCGTCTTAAAGTGATCGCACTTCGATGGGTTTCTTTTCACCATCGGTACTGTTAGTGGGTTTGTTTAGTGTTGAGGTCCATGCATAACTAACCAACCGAGCATACTGCCTGATTGTTTACTACAACTGGGAGTAAATAATATAGAATGTATTATCATATATTTAGTCGAATGGGTTGAACTACTTTCAGAACAGCCAGTTTGCACCCATTTAAGTTATGCATAAAACAGTTCAATTAACATGAAACCAAGACGCAAACACTTGGGATGGCCGACAGCCGGACGCGGCTAGGAGGAGTAGGAGGGAGGGGTGGCCCGCTGGTAACCTTGACTCGCCGATGGCAAAGCGAAGAAAAAAGAAATGGTTGGTAAAAAGGAAGAAGGAAAAAGAAAAGCTTTCCTGAATCGTAAACTAGACAATGTGTGTACCTAGCGTGGTGGGTGTGTGCAAAAGAAGAGCCTGGAGGGAAGTTCGCGGGTGCGTGGTGTTGGCTACACCTGCGACGCACACACTCTTGACCCTGAACAACATAAAACAGCTGATGACAGGCAGACGAAGCGACAGGACGAAGCGTGTGTGACTGAGACAGCAGCTGTTTACACACACACACACACACACACACACACCGGCCATGTCCCGTTGGCGTTAGAGCAAGACAAACGCAGAGGCGTGCAGCAGAGGGATTAGCAGTGTGGGTGAGTGGGATGGCAAACGTAAGCACAATGTTGCCTCGCTTCGCGCGTGTTCCTTTAATTTGCCGTTAGTTACAAAGCCCCTGCGTAACCCAACCCCTTTTGACAGCGCCATATTGCAAATGGAAGCTGGACCCAAACATATGTTTGCCACCCAACAGAAACTACCTCCTACACACAAACACAAACACATACACAAGGTAGGTGTGTACCTTGGCATTGAAGCGACCACTGCGTAGGACACAAATCCGCATGGGCTTCAGATTACTTAAATTGTCAGCCAATTTGATAAATATAAATATCAAATGCAGCAAGCTTGCTATAGTAGTAGTAGGTGGAGCGTGGGGTTTCCAGGGTGGCAGGGTGCGCTGCTTAATGTTATAATAAATATGTTGGATCCCACGTTAAGGCCACGCAACGTCAATGCAATTACCGGTCAGGTACGGGCGAGTCCGAGCAAGTCCGACCAAGTCCGGGGGCGACTGTCATTAAAAACCGATATTTGCTCAATTAGCCTGACAAACGCAGCAGACGGCACGATGAACACACAAAGGACAACTGGCAGTATATCCAGGCAGCGCTCAACAGGCCACGCGCCAAGCTATAAGCTATAAGCCATAAGCCCCAGAACGTGAAAATGATGAATGCAAATTTTGCTGGCTGACCCTGAACTTTTTGCATTTCACTTAACAATACTATATAGTATATATACAAGTGCGCAACAAGCTGATCATCATCATGATGATGATGATGAAGATGATGGTGATGATGCCTCCGGTCGTATACGTAATTTAATTGGCTGCAACATTCAGTCGACAGGTGTGTATATGTCAGGTACTACTATACAAGCATGCTGCGTGGCCAATAAAAAAAGAAAATATAAAGAAGAAAGTAAAAGCAACGCAGAAATAATATCCTGCACAAAGTGTACTCAACACACAAACACAAACACAAACAAACTCAATCGAATCCAATTAGTGTGGCGTTTTTATCATGAGAAATGCATTGGAATCCCGTTTAGCACAATATTGCAAAAGCCGTGCGCACCCATAAATTGTATCGTAAATATTTGAAGTGGCAATTATATTGATATTGCATTTGCTATTTATATAAATAATAGTTATTTAAGCCAGACTCTCGTTTTGATTGCTTTCGCAACGTGTCTCGTTTCCATTTGAAACGGAATCCAATCGAGTTTATACTATATATGTTTATATATATTTGTGCTATTTTGTTTTATTGGCGCTTCATTTTAAGCCTGAGGCTCTTAGCCACCATTCGCGTCAGCATACAAATTGGACTCCAAATAAGCTTATGGACATTTTCCAATCTGTTAACATAAGCAAATATTGGTTATTTATTGAATGCACTCTCAGCATCAACAATCTGCATAAATCAAACACACATTAATCGGTATGGAAATAAATGTCCTTAAAGTAACATACATATAAAAAAAAGCAAACAAAATGAAAGGTAATTTGTAAAGTAACCAATAATTAGATAAAATACTAGATTAAATCAACGGATATAATAAAGATGCTCAGATACTCATACAAAGTAAGCTTAAGGCCTTAGCAGCTATAGCTTTTTATTAAATTACGCGTAATTAATAATTACGTGGTAATTTCTTTTTTAATAATGAAATCTTTCATACTACACAGTCTTAGCCGCAATAATAGTTGCAATTTTGGAAGCCATGAAACTAGCCAAGAACATGTCAAGAAACTTTATTATATGTTCCGACTCCATACATGCCTTAAGGTGCGGTCACACGATATGGCATTTTGCCACATATATGTATTATCGTTATCGAAATCAACCGTCAAAAATTGTATATGGCAAAAGTAAGAATATATGTTAAATATTTGAACATATAAACTTATATGGCACGTTTCTACCATAGATCTCTTTGTTTTGCTAAGTCGTGTATATTTCATACACAAAATTTATGTGGCAGCCTGCCATACAGAGTACTCATACGTTTTGGTAACTGCCGACTGCCCCATATGTGGCAAAATGCCATATCGTGTGACCGCACCTTAACACATATTATAAACACTTAAGCTAAAATGCACTTGACATAGAAAGACTGCTCACAAAAATAAATCAAAATTATTCGTTTACGCTTAGGCCACACTAAACTAATCCATGAATATTATTGAAATAACAACATATATCCTCTATTTGCTCACTATGCCATAACCAGAGAACAGTTTACATAAAACACATCCTAGAATCCTGCTCCGCCCTAACCAACATTAGAAAAGAATTTTTCAATCAAGACCATCCTACAAGTATACTTGCTTACCCCAATGAAGAAAACATTTGCAAGATTTGAAAATTCCTAAATAAATATCTCAGATTTACAATGATATTAAAGCAAACAAGACATGTATATAAATAAAATGAAGAAATGTAAGTAAACACTATTTGGAATTTATAATTTAAGTACACACTAAAATTAAGTTAAATTTAGATAAGAAATGATGATTAACTTCGTTTTTAAATACATATTGAATGCAGCTTACTTTGAAGGCTTAAACACTTTCTAAGACGAACCTAAACACTCATTTAAAGCTATTTAGTAAATATATACTTCTATTCAGATTGAAATTGAATCAATCAGTTCAAAAATCAAAAAATCAATGGTTTTCTTGTTGCTTAAAGCTAAGTAATTACAACACACCTGAATCATCAAATTGCTTCCCTTACAACTTATACCAGGTAAGCTGTGTTCATTGTTCAAAACAACTGAAATCCATGCACACACATATGTATATAAATAATTACAAACACATACATATACACACACACACATATGTGAGCTTGTATATGTTAACTGTAATTTAATTAAGAATAAAAGAGAAACTGTGGACTTACGTTTGGTTTAGGTGGAACGAAATGTGCTAAGACAGGATAAGTCCCTGAAATTACGCTGTTTTAGCATTTCTGGCGAAAAACAGCAGCAGCTCACAACAGCTTTCTGGTTTTGCCAACTTATATATTCAAATGAATTAAAGTTTATTTACAAGCTAACGCTTAAAATGTCTAAACAATAAAATACAATAACAAAGTCTGCATTAAGGATACTAAAAATTCTAAACTATAAATTTAAATGGTTTTTGAAAAGAATGATTCAATTAAATTCCGTTTTCTGTCTTGCCAATTACGAAATAAATTCCTTAGCTAATATTATTTTATTTTATATCAGATTCTTAGTTTCTCTTCTAAGTTTTGCAGCCAAATAAAAATCAAACAGTGTCCAATATAATTTTGAATATTTTAATTAAATTTTAACAAAATGTAAGCAAATATATCTCAGGTCCTTAATTTCATGTTTGTTTCTTGTGAATTATAACGGCAAACAAATTTGATTGTAGAACTAGACTGTTTGCATATATGTACATATTGTGCCTACATGAATACACACACATTTATACATATATCACAAAAGTTCAGTTCGCAAAATGTTCGATGCATATGGATTTGACCTGCAGGACGCAAAATCATTCGAGAAAAATCAACTTAAAGTATTGTTCATTTTGAAATGCAATTTCTCATCAACTAAGGCTTTAGGTACACATATTTCAGACCATAGATCCTACACATTATTTTGAATGCAAAACATATTTAAACAATGCCCAAAATAATTATGAATACAATAATTCAATTTGTGCACAAATTTGCATACATTTTGCGCGTGCCCTCAAAAGTATGCTACATTAATTTAACTTGTATTTGGCATACGAATTTGAATGCAAAAATTTGACTGTATATGTGGACGCACATACACATGCATAAGTAATCATGTATACACATAATGTATCTATATGGCCACACATACATATGTATGCCAAATTACAAATGTTTGAAAACTTTCGATACACACGCATTTGTGCTGCAGGACGCAAAATCATTTCGCTTTTCGCACCTTCGACGCTGCGACGCGTTCTAATCATCAACAATACAAACAGACAAGCATATGTACATATATATACATATATGTATATATATTTTAATGTGTATAGCTATAAAAACTTATATACATTGGCATTGCTATCTCTCTTGTTGTCTGCATTGTTGTTGTTATTGAGACATGCCAAAAAAGAAGAAAAACCCCCTAAAAAAAAAAAAAAAAGGAGGAAAAACCTGAAAAGTTGTTCTCACTCACCGCTGCTGGCATCGCCTGTGGCATTGGAGGCGCCACCGCTGCTGAAACTGTGTAGCATATTCATTTTTGGGTGGTGCTGGCTACGTGCCTCGTCCTGCTGCTCAATAGTTATTATTGTTGTTGTTGCTCGCCTTTTGGGGCTGCGCGTGTGTGTGTGTGTGTGTGTATTTGGTCAAATATTTTCAGTTTCAGTTTTTGTTTATGCGTCGTTGTCGTTGTTAGTTTGCTTTTTTTTTCTTTTTGCTTTGCTTTGCTTTGTCTCTCTCTCTTTCTCTCTCGCTATGTGTGTCTCTCTCTGTCGCTCTTGCGCCTTATTGTGTGCTTTCTCTTTTGGTTTTCTCTCGCACTTTCTCTTGCTCCCAGCTGCTGTTATATTATTATGTTATTTGTTGTATATATTTTGTTGTATTTAATTATTTAATATATATATATTAACAGGCAATCAAATTTGTATCAAAATTTATATTCGTTGTATTTGTTTTTGTTGACAAAACCCATTTGGTTTGTTGTTATTGTTGCTGTTGTTGTTGTTATTGTTGTATAAAAAATGTGTAGTACGCACGCACGCACACTGGCGCACATATGCATGCATGTACGACACACACACACATACACACACACACACACACACACACTTGCAACAAATAGCGGCGGCTGCTGTGTGCTACTGTTGCTGTTGTTGTTGTTGTTGCTGTTGTTGCTTCAAAAACTCTGTCCAAAATATAATTACGTATTTTGGCATGTGTTTCTGCGCACTTAACAAGTATATACATATGTCTATATACTTATATATAATACTATATAACGATTAACTCAAAATATATATTTCACATTTTCGCTGTTGTTGTTGTTGTTGATGTTGTTGCTCTTGAATTAGGCTGTTGCCAAATTGAAGGGACGTATTAATTCGTTGGCTCCTTTCGCAATGCTCGGCTCTTTGTGTTGCATACTTATTGGGGAGGAAGGGCTCACGCTCACACCAAAATTCCCTTTACACACACAATGGTGCGTGTGTGCGTGTGTCCGTATTTGTGTCCGCTTGCTTATGCTTTCTCGCCTCGTCCGTTCGCCAGCAGCTTCGTTTGTGTACTAACGGGCCCTTTATTGACATGCACGGCTCAGAGCCGCCGTAATTGTTGATGCCAAAGGCATACCGATATACTTATGTACATATATGTATGTATATAATTATCGATAGCTCAGCTGACAGCAGACCTATCTAAAATGGTGGACTTAGAAAACTAATACTCATCTAGCGAGCTTTTATCGGCTTTCATTTTGTATGAAACTACCAAGTTTAGAACTTTGCTATTTGTATTTTCTTTTGGCATTAAATATGCAGAACTTATATGTATAGTATATATACTATACTAGCAGGTAATACCCCGGCCTTGCCCGGCCAAATGTTTAGATGAAAGGGAATTATTTTGAATTTGACTACTTTCTTTAACCGTAAGAAATACAGAAAACACTCGTATCACAGTTTTCCCTCCCGTGTGGGGTAGGAAACTAAATAGTTAAGCTATGAAAATGTCAAATAAAAACAAATAATTCACTCATTTGCTCTTGACTTCCTTCCTTCCTCCTTGACGTGGAGTAGATTTCCCAAAATCATTTGGCATTTGAAGCCAATTCCAAGAATAATACTAAAAATCCAGACTAAAGCTTTCCAACTATTTGCCGCCCGTTGTATTGCCTGTAAAGTATCGAGGTTTTTCTATTTATATTTCGCATGAAAAACCCAAATTGTTGAATTCCACACTTCACTTTCAAAACCGGTAGCACATGTGTGCAATTATTTTACGTGATGAGCTTTGAAAATTAGTTTGAAGCCAATCGGACAATAATCAAATAGAAGTTTCATACAACAGTTTACCGCGAATTTTCCGACCGTGGGGGTAGATTTTCCAAAATCTTGGGCCACCATGACTATTATGTGTTTGTGTAGAACCTCGAAAATGAGTCAATCGCATGCAAATAATTGTGTCGAGTGCCAGAGTTTTCCACCAATTTTCCGACCATAGGGCTGAATTTTCCAAAATTGGTGATACATGTGTCGAACTATTTTGGGTGAAGAGCTTTAAATATGAATGTGAAGGTGATCAGACTTTGAGACCACAATTTTCCGCCCGGGGTGAATTATCCAAAATCGGAGAAATATGTGTCAAATGATATTTGTATAAATCTTCAAAATTGAGTCTGGGGACGATTGGTTGGTAAAGAAAATAGTTTTATACGCTTGTGGATGAGATTTTCCAAAACCCCGCCTTACTGTGCACTTTCATCATAATTCGATCTGTACAAAATATAAAGAAACTTCGGTTAGTTGATTCTATATTCTATATCTTCACAAATAAAAGAGTTTTCTTGCAACTCAATTCTCAGCGACTGTTCCTTTGGCAGCTATATACTGATCCTATTTGGTCGGTTCCGATATACTAAATCCTTCCTGTAACAAAAAGAAACATCTGTGCCAAGTTTCACCCAAAACTGTGAGACTACTTTTCATAGAAACAGATGGACTTGGTTAGATTGATGCTGATCAAGCACATTTATGTATGTATACTGTATAGGGTCGTCTTCTACAATGGGTTACACATTTCGTGATAAGATTATAATACCCTATGCAAGGGCATAAGAATACTCGCAAGCAAAGACCCTCTAAAGACCCGTTTCTCGCCTTATCATTTAAATTTCAATTAAAATTGTTGAAATTGTATACGACACGATGACCAATCAAACTTTATTTGTTTATAAACAGTCCCAATGTCAACACTAGACAACAGCGATAAGAAATATTGATATTGTTTGGTGTTAAGTATACGATAGAATGTTATATGATATTGGCAAGTATGCTGGAAGGTAGAGTTACATATGCACTTAAAACTACGAATAAATAACCCTTTTCACTGAATGTCAGGTTACATATGAATGTGATGCATGTGACGGATATGATGTAGTGTATACATAAGTCAATATTATTATGTAATTCCAATTCCCGCTAGAGCTCTCTTATGTAAGTTTGCATGCGACTCTTTTACACAACCGGCATGGTTCTATGTACGCTTCTAATCGATGCTAAGATGCTGACAGATTGTTTTATGCAGGAATTGCCACGTCTATCAAAACGCTTAACTGACTATAATGGAATCCCCGCATCTTAGTTGCTGCTGCTTCTGTTTGTCATCGAGTTCAGTGTGAACACGCGAGATGTAGATGCCAAATCTCATCTTGCCACTCTGCATGCGAGCAATGGTTGTGAGCGTCTCCGGTGAACGCTGTCCGGTGCGCTGATTGATGCAGATCATGTCACAGCGCTGGCAAGGACCATCCACCTGGAAGAGGACATCACCAATGCGCAAATGTGCGTAGGACAGCTCCTCGAAGGGCACACCCGTGTCTGTGACAATGTTGGCGCGAAAGCGATCCACAGTCTCATCGAGCGGCTCCTCAAACTGCAGGGAACGCACCGAGGCGCGATTGAGCAGCAGAAATTGCGCCTGATTGACCAGGCTGAGCTGCTGCTGCTGTCCACCGGGTGCACTGCGCTGCGCCGATTGACGCAGCAGACGCACACCCTCCAGCCCCAGCTGCTCGCTCAGCCAAAGGGCCACATCATCGCCACAATCGTAACCTTCAATGGGCTGACGGCAGACTTTGCTGTGGCAACGCGCCGAGTTGGCGGCCTGAACGCTCAACGAGAGCGGCACGCTGACAAATGCATTCTCGTTGTTGAAATGCAGCTGCAGTTGATCCCCAACGATGCGTGGCTGCAACAGGCACAGATTTGTGCAGCGTTTCTGGGTGAGCGCCATGCCATTGATATCGACAATCATCCACTCGCGATCGTACTTCAGTCCCTGCTCCGTTAGGGGCCAGCTCGCCCTGTGCTCCGTTATCTTGAAGGCGGCACATGACTTTACCGGATAGATGGCCAGTTGCAGCAGAGGCGGCCGTAAACGCTGCACGCGTTGCTGCAACGCCCTAGGCAGCTGCTCTGCCTGCTGCTCTATAAAGCTGAGACGCTGCTGTGGCTTGGCATTGAGATAGCTAGCGCGAAGCATTTGCAGCAGTCGCTCAATGTCCTGTGGACGCGTCATGTAGCCAAAGGAGACGCGCACTGCGCCCGTCGGCTGTCCATTCAAAAGATCATAATAATCGCCGCATATGCGTCCGGCACGCTTATAAATCGCATCCATGGTCTCATCATTGAGCTGTAAATGGCGCTGACAAGCGCCAATATTGCAGAAGCAGCCGGTACGCAATAAAATGCGATGCAGGGCAGCCACACAGGCCACTTCACCAAAGCCCACATACTCCCCGGCATCGGTCAGCAAATTGAAGGTCACAACGCCGCCCTGCTTGGCCCGACTGCCATAGCCTGCATGGTTGTAAAGCTTCACGAGCGGTGTGCCATTGCGATGCTTCAGCTGGGCCAGCTGATGCTCACAGTAGCGAGCCAGGGCGTGTACGTGACGCGAGATGCGCTCCATGCTTCGGCCGGGCACCAGACGCTGCAATGTACGAAATCCCTGCAACAGCTCCACAATCGACAAAAATGGCAGTGTGCCGTCCTCGAAGCGCTCGTGGAATGCATGGCGCAGCTGATGATCCATGCTGTGCGGATAGGCGTAGTTGATGGCACCGCCACCATAGAAACGCTTGCGCAGGACAGCTGCTCCGCGGCGACTAACCAGCAGGGCGCCCACACCAGTCGGATAGCCAAAGATTTTATAAAAGCTGAGGCATACATAGTCCGGCCGATAGCGTTGCAAATCCAGTGGACTGCTGGCCGCAAATGAAGCAGCATCCAGGCATACATAATGATTGTTGTTGCTGCCACTTATGGAGGCGGTTTCTGGCTCAAGCTGCTCGCCCCAGACGCACTTGCCCGGCTTCTGCAGCCCCTGACTGTGCAGCTGCTCAATGACACTGAGCGGCATCTTGTAACCGCTGAAGTTGCACTGAGCGGAGAATACAATCAGCGAGTTGCCATTAGCAGCTGCTCCAGTTGATAGCCCAGCTTCTGCTGCTGCTCCAGCTTCATTTGCTGCAGCTCCATTTACTGCCCCAGCTCCTGTTTCGAAATCTTTAGCTCCTGCTGCCGCTTCTTTGGCTCCTGCTGCTGTTCCCGCTGTCTTCTTATCCACATATGCATGTTGTTGTACATCATTGAGCAGTATCTCATCCTGGGTGAGCATATATATGCCTTTGGCCTTTACCAGCTGGCGCATGCCCAGCACTGAGGTGTGGTTTTCCTGGCAGTAATGAAAATTGCCTTCCTGCATAAAATCAAAATGCTCCGCAACCAGACGCAATGCTGCCGTGGCATTTGCCGTAAAAACAACATGATAATCCTCGGCACTTGTGTTGAAGAACTCCAAGATTCTAAAGCGAGTATAAAGCAAATGAGATAGGCTTCAACTTTGACCTTTACCTTACTTACTTGTAGCGCACCTGGTCCACATAGTCGCCGGTAGCGCGACAGGTGTGGGGATTGCAAATAACGTCGCGTTGCAGCTGCTGCGCTGCCGCTAACACTTGACTCTCGGCGAAGAGCGTTGTGCCCGCATGGTCGAGGTAAGTGCTGTCTGATTAAATCGAATAAATAGCCCAATTATATTCTTATCAGTATCAATTATCAATTCCCCCATTTCGCCAGAATATGTAACGACGTCTTACCTCCAAGTCTAGAAAATTCTTTGTCGATAAGCGCCTGCTCTCCCGCACTGAATTCTGCTGTGAACTCACTCATTGTAATGCATTTGCAACAGGTTCGGCTTTATTTATACAACTTGAATAACTGCCGGCAATTAAATATTTTAGAGATGCCGATCGCGTTGCGTTTTATCGATAAGTCGCTATGATCACTACAGGGTGCAGCTATATTTAAACCAAATCTGGCTATTTGAAGTGGAAGAAACTGAAAACCGTCAAATATTGCGAGTGCCGGTATATTTTCGCCTTAACACTGCTCTGTTAACGCATACATATATCGATATCTTATCGATAACCAAACATAACACTACTCTGTGCGCGCTTACATGGGACAGGTCTTATATATTATTTTATAAATTATTTCTGCAAAAGAGTCAACATCTTGCGCTGAAAATCACATTGTTACATTTGTGCGAATTTTTTGAAAGCAAGAAGAAATGTTTTGGAATTTTTTATAGTAGGTAACGAAAACATTTTCGTACAAACATTTTAGCATTCTGTTATCAGCTATGGATTATTGAAGAAGCCTGTCAACTCAACACCACTGTGAGGAGTAGCGCTGTTAACTGGGGAGTAGCTCTGTTTAGTGAAAATAAAAAACAAATGCGGCGCCTGTTACAAAATAACTATGGACAATTATGCGTGTCCCAACCTTTTACACGCCATTTAAGCAGAAATGGCGTTGGCTACGCCAGCCACAAGCCACAGAAGGAGCCACAGATGCAGCAACAAACCAAATCAACAGCAACACAAACGGAAGCTGTCAGCAAAGAAGATAAATTTGGTGCCAAATATTGCATAGGCCTTGTGGAGTAAGTAGCTATTTGAAGCAAGATCTAGCGCTATATTTAATCAATATTCCAAATACTTGCACAGAAAATACGACTATGAGAACTACTTAAGCACGCTGCTGCTGCCAAAGGAGCTACGTCCCGCGGCATTTGCCCTGCGCGCCTTCAATGTCGAAGTCTCACGTTCCGTTGGCACCCAGGTAGGCTAGAACAGCAATTAAATACCCTATATATACACACTTCGTGACAAATGTATAATATCCGAAGCAAGGGTATAGCAAATGTGCTGACAATCTTAATATAAAGACATCTTATATCTTATCTTACAGCTAACCGAGCCACAAATAGCCAAACTGCGGCTCAAATTTTGGTACGACTCCATAGACAAGTGCTTCGAGCCGGAAGCAAATAAATCCTATATTAAGGATCAGCCCGTGCTGCGCGAGTTGAGGCGCACCGTGGGCACACGCAAGTTGAATAAGATTTATTTGCGCCGGCTGGTTACCGCACGGCAACGTGCGCCCAATCAGGCCTTTGAGACGCTACGCGAACTGGAGGATTATGCGGACCAGACCTGCTCATCGCTGCTGCATCTGCTGGTGCAGCTGTGCGGTGTGCAGGACATGCAGGTGGATCATGCCGCCTCGCATCTGGGCAAAGCCCAGGGCATTGTAATGCTCTTACGTGCCATACCGCATGCCGGCCGCCAACAGGCGGTATCTATCCCGCTCGAGGTGCTCGTGCGACACGGCGTCAGTCAGGAGCGCATATTGCGCAGCGAACGCGACGACAAGGGCGTCGAGGAGTGCATCTTTGAGGTGGCCAGTGCGGCCAACACACATTTAAAACTCACCCGGGATTTGTTTCCACAGATACCGCGTGCGGTGCGCAAGATATTTCTGCCCGCCGTTGCGACGGACGGTTATCTGGAGCGCTTGCGGCGCGCCCAATTCCTGTGAGTTCTAAGCAATTAACTACTGGTCTATATAGCTAAATTCATATATATTTCAATTACTTTAGGCTAACGCATCCAAGTTGCACTAAGCGGGACACCATGTTGCCGGCGCGTCTCTTTTGGAAGACACTGTTCAACAAATACTAAGCTTAAATGTGCATTGGTTGATTAAACTTGTTAATTATTTAAAAACGGAAATTCTGGATTTTGAGCCAAGTTTGAAGTTGTTATATGATCTCCCAGAAAATATATACAATCAAATCCGCTTCGGAGCTGATATATATATTTTTGTCTCATAAATTGTGTGACCCGAGCTGCTATTCTAGACAAGAAAGGTTCCGAGAATCAAAATTTTCCTTTAAAATACGTAGAAACAAGAATGATCAGCTATTACACAGAAAAAAAGGTATATCCTTGCAAATTTATTCTTATAAAATATTATACAAAAATTGTTGTTAGCAGCTAATGATAAAATTTAACCAAACTAAAGTATTACCAAAGAATATAAATTCATACAGTAGGCGCATCACAAGCAGAAATTTCGTGGATTGGTTTTCACGTTTGATGATACGGCCGGAGTCAGTCAACCGTGAAAAGATCCTAAAAATATATTGTTTTGTTTCGTTTCAAACGAGCCAAGCCTCGGCAGGCACAGTCCAAATCAAGTTTTCATTTTTATACTCTGTTCCCGAAGAGAAAAAGAGTATATGTATTGTCCGAAATGTCCGTCTGTCCGTATGAACGCAATCTTTTACCACACCCTTGAAGTTAGAGCAACCAAACTTGGTACATATGTTGGTGTATATCCTTAATTTAAAAAGTGTCAAGATCGCCCTTAAAAACACCACAATTTGGGTAAAACCCGTATCTTCCACATTTTGAAAGCTATAGCCACCAAATTTGGTATACACACTAATGTTGAGATTCCTGACAGATCTGCATCGAAAATTTGTTAACACCACCACCCCCTCCCCCCAAATCGGTACATGCTATCCCCAAAACACGTTTTTCACAGGAGTAGATCTCCTACAGTTTCATAGCTAAAGTTACCAAATTTGGCATACAGAATAATGTTGACCCCCTGGAAAAATCTGCATCAAAAGTTTTCGTTCGAGAAATAGGAATCAAAGTCAAATGAGTGAGATTCTTTGTTTAGTTAGATCGGCTTCAAAGTCATTCTCACAGCCCTACACAACAAATGATTAGGCATTTGACTCAACTATTTGGTTTCCACTGAAGGGAAAATTGCGATACTCTATTTTTTTGTATTTCTTACGGTTGACGAAAGAGTCAAAATCAAGATAGTGCTTTTTTATCTAAATATTTCTCCGGGCAATTCCGGGGTATTTTCAGCTAGTGTTATATATATGTACATCTCCTTCAATGCGCTACACATATCAAGACAAAGATAATTTTTACAGGATCGGCGGGACTTGCAACCCGTTGCCGTATCCACTGTTCATTCTTTAGATTTTTTATGATATTCGAGTGATACAAACAGGCACTTGATTTAATATAAAAAAAATAAATAAAATAAATCAGGAATGCCTTTCATGTAGCATGTGATCGACGGGAGTATCGATACCTTTTGCTGGCGGGCTTTGCGCATTAAAACTTTGTAGTTGTTGCTGTATCTTAAAAGTAGCGCAGTGTGAAATTTTTTTTTTAAGTTTTTAGTGTTTAGAACAAAGAAATAAAACATATGAAATGTGCCACAATTTTTAAATGAATGTTTCTATTAATATTAATGTGCCCCATTGTGTGTTCTAGTAAAAAAAATAAAAATATTGGCAAACGGAGACGTGCGTCCCACGCACTTCAAATGAACGCACCGTTTTGTTAAGTAAATTAAACAATAAAATGTGTTAAAATACATCATTTTATGGTGAGTTCATTCTTATAAACAATTGTAGTACTGTTTTTGTTTGGTACTAATAATGAAATAACGCCATTTTTTTCGTATACATAGGCAAATATATGATAAAATTTTTTGCACTTGTTGCGTTGCCTAAGAAATAACGGAATTTTGTTGCCTTCTCTTTTGCGCACTGCAGTGCAATAACTCAGCTACAAGCTGATCACTGGCAGAGGAACAAGGATAAACTATATGCATACAACATATTCAAACAGAAAGTACAGTTACTTCTTTACACTAGCGGCTATTCGAATAAGCACAAAGTAATAAAAAAATAAAAATAAAGAAAGAACACAAGGCGTTAAATTGAATACTTAATAAACTGCACGAAAACAAATGAAATCAATTCATAAAATTGTGCATACAAATAACAATAATAAAAACAAAAATTTACAAAAAAAATAAAAATTTCTAATAAAAAAAAAAAACATACGTTTTAAAAAAAAAATTATATATTTAGTTTTAGTTTTGCAATTCGCTTTGAGCAATTTTTTATACACAAACTCAAAGCAGCGCAGTCATAATATAAATTATAAAGAACTTCGTTCTTGATATCCTTACGGGCTATGTACACGAACAGAGCCGAAATGAAAATCTTTGCCACGAATGTTGCAGCGGATGCTGCTGCTGCTGTTGCTGCTACTGATGCAACAACAACAGCAACAACGACAGCGCAGCAGCAACAACAACAACGGGACTATCGCTGCGGCTCACAGGTCAAGTTTAACAAATACAACAATAACAACAACAACAACAAAGCTGGCAATATTTTGCGACATGCCAAATTTAATAGCAATAGCAGCAACAACAACAACAACAGCAGCAATGATAACAAAAATCTTAAGCGTCAGCAACAACAGCAGCTGCAGCAGCAACAACAACAACAGCAGCAGCAGCAGTCACAACAACAACAACACTACAACAATGTGCACAACTTTACGCGCAAGAAATATTTTGGCAGCAACAACAACAACAACAGTTACAACAACAACAATCAACAGCAGCAGCAACAGTCGCCCTATTACCCACAGCAACAACAGCAACACGCTGCAGCAGCAACAACAACAGCAAAGCTGAACAGCAACAACAACAATAATATATTAATAAAAAATCAAAATATTGAAGAAATTAATTGCAAGCACAGCAATGACAACAACAACAACAGCAGCAACGATAGCAACAACAACAACAACAGCAGCAACAACAACAAATTGCCAGCCAAAACCAACAACAATTGCATTAAAAAACGCAACTCGCTATCAACATCTGCAGAATCTACAACTTCATCGGCGTATTATCGCAGCTGTTCGGAGTCATCAACAACAGCAACAACAGCACAGGCAGCAGCAACCAACAGCAGCAGCAACAACAACAACAACAAAGATGATGACCGTAAACAACAATGCACGCCAGCAACATTAGATGTTGCAGCAGCAGCAACAGTCAGCAAGGCAACGCCAACAGCAGCATTGGGACAACAGGACAACAGCAGCAAGGGCCAAAGGACACGACAGCAGCCCCTCTGCTTCTGGAAGACAAGCTATCCACAACAGCCCACATTGCAGCAGAAAGAAGTAAGCTTAACTCCTAACCCCAACTTAATTCACACTTCTCTTTATATCCTTGCAGTAAATATGGGACGGAAAATGCGTTCAAATTCAACATTGATATACATAAATAATTATATTATATAATATTATACTCGTTTTGAAAAGAGCATGCCCCTATTCACTAAAAGTTCAGATAAGAATTGCCGGTGGCGTTATTAGAACATATAGCAGCGAGATAGTAAAGGGTTAAGAAAAATAAAAATAAAGAAAACAAATAAGAATGCTCTAGTCGAGTATACCCGTCTACGAAACTTCATGTACCGAGGTCTACAATTTCCCAACATATCTTCGTACACTTAGGCATATACACACACATACACGCACACTAGTAAGGCGCTTCTTCCCCACCGGTCTACAGTACTGAACCTTGTTTGTTGAATAACTTCCGTGTTTATTATCCGAACTATTTGAAATTAGGACAGTTGATTAAGAGTGACTGAAGTATTAAATATGCCAAATCGCAAAGCTATATCATGTAAATTGTTACTGCAAAACGGTTTTTACTGAATATCGGTGGAATGGGGAGACATATATCGGATCCAGAATTAACTTGACCTGCGCCCGCTATACACGAACCTACATTTCAAATTTGGTGTCTCTAGCTCTTATAGTTTCTGAGATCGACAGACGGACATGGCCAAATATAATTCTCTTTTGATACTGATCAAGAATATATATACTTTATAGGGTCGGAGATGTTTCCTTCTGCCTATAACATACATTTGCACAGTTTTAGTACCCCCTTTTTACCCATTTATGGGTACAAGGAGTAAACAGTAGGAATGAAATCTCCAGTCCGGTGGGGGAAGGCTTAGTAGCTAGTCCAGAAAGCTGTGCAAGCTTAAACCACTTTCGGACGCGTATTTCAGCAAATATGGTTTCCATAGTTTTATGACTGAATATTTCAAATTAATCAAAACTTTGCCCTAAACGCATTTGTAAAGACCCCTACGCAAGATACATATACATATATTAATGAAATTTGTACATATTTTTGCCATGTCTGCAAGGATATTGAAGCTACAAAAGTATTTGATGGCCTGTTAACGATCAGACTTAAGTATTTTTACCGTTTGTTACAGCAGCAGTTGGAGGCAGCATTGGCCACACAAAAGGAGACGGAGCTGGCCCTGGCAGCAGCAGCGGCAGCAGCAGCAGCGCCGCCAGCAACTACAACAGAACAGCAGCCACATTATTATCAATATTATTATTCGCAGCCCAAGCAGCTGACAATTGCGTCGTTTCTGCAAAAGGAGCTGCTGCCCAATGCAGACAAGAACAACCAACAGCAGCAGCAGCAACAGCAGCAACATCAAAAGCAGCAGCAACATCATCATCATCAGCAGCAGCAACAGCAATCAGGTGTTTATCCGCAGCGCTATCGCAATGGCAACTACAACTATAACAACAACAACAGCAACAACAACTATCAGCAGCAGTCGCATCCACGCACACACACGCACACACACCATGGAGCACACCAGGGGGGTCAACAACAGCAGCAACATCATAATCATAATCATAATAATCACATGCACAATGCGCACTTTCGGCGCAACAAGAAGATGCATTTCAATAACAATAGCACGCCAGCAACATCTGCACAAAAGTCCATTGAAATTGTGCCCGCAAGCAATTTTAATGACTCCTCGCATCGTCGTATGCAAAATGTTGCTGTTGCTGGCGGCACTGGCAGCAATGCTGCCAATATTGCTGGCAAAAATGGTTACTATCAACTGCATCCGCATCATTATCATGCGTTGATGTCTGGCAATGGCACGCCCACCAGCTCAGAGCATCAGAATTTCTATAATCTAACGTATGTGAATGTCGATATGGATGTGCCGCCCCCGTCTGTCTCAACAGCAACAGCAACGTCAGCAGCAACAGCAGCAACTGTTGCTGCCAAGAATGCGCTGCCAACCGTGTTGTTAAAGCCGCTGGCAACAACTGCTGCTGTTGCAGCCCCAACGCCGCCAGCGGCAATAACTGCAACTGAAGTTGCAGCGGCAACAGTTGCTGCCACAGCAGCAGCAACAGTCAGCAGAAACATGTTTCTGCAGCCGCCCCCAACGCTGCAGCTGGCCATGCTGGCACCGGGCATTGTATCGCCAGTGGCGCTAACGCCGGAAGCTGTTGCCACTACGCCCACAAATATGATAAGCTGTGCTCAGCTGGACGAGGCCATCACAGCAGCAGCTGCCAGCAATACGGGCAATAATACTGCTAACAACAGCAGCAGCAACAACAATAGAAACTTGGAACTTTCAGGCGCATTGACGGTGCACAGTCCCAGCTATGCTGCGTTGCCATTTCTCGTGCAGCAGCAACAACAACAATTGTTTCAACATAACAAGGCGCAACAGCAACAACAGCAGCAACAAACGCAACAACAACAGCAGCAACTATTCTTTGGCTTTGGCGATAATTGCAACAACTCGGCTGTCGCTTGGAGTCATGCCAATTCGCCCTGCTACTCGGCGGCTGCCTATGGGCCAAGTCCCAGCAGCATATCGAGCGGTTCGGCTCACAATCGTATACCCTCCTCACATCGCGCCGTCTCACCCGCCTCGTCCACATGCTCGCTGGCCAGCGAGTCGCATTGGAGCAATCGTAGTCGGTATGTGTGCCATCCGAACACACACAATTTCAAACGATTTCGAACCTTTATTATGTCAGGCATATAATATATATTAATAACTATATGCCAGCGGCTCCGATACCAATTTTCAGCAATATACCTATTATAATTTCCATGATATAACCAAATAAGCGTTGTAATCTTTTAAACTACCACTCTTAAACTCTAAAAACCATCGAATTGGTCTGACTTGAACTGAACCTTCACTGATGAAAATTCTCATTTCATTCCAATTAGTTTGCTTGTTATACCCTAGCAGAGGGTCTCGAAATGTGTAGTGGTCAGAAGGAGACGTATCCGACTCAACAAAGTATATATATTCTAAATCAGCATGAATAGTCGAGTTGATATAGCGATGTCCGTCTGTTTCTATGCGAACTAGTCTCTCAGTTTTATAGCTATTGTAATGAAACTTGGTACAGACTCTTCTTTTTGCTGCAGGCAGTACATATGTCGGAACCAGCCGGATCAGCCTACTATAACATATAGCTGCCATAGGAATGATCGGTCGACAACTATGTTTTTGTATGACAAACTTTTTTGTTTATGAAGATATCAGATATATCAAATAAAAAAATATTTATACAATCTCACCTTAAAATGATATCTTAACTGTTTCTATACCGTTTCCTAACGCAGCTTAACACCATCCGAGTTGTTGTCAGTCTCGCCCACGCCGGATACAGGAATAGGATCAGGAACAGGTGCAGGAAGTGCAGCACAGCTATCGCCACATCTATCGACCTCACCACATCCTGTGGGTAACATTAATGGATTGCATGCAATGTTCCCGTTTGGCATGCCACCACCTCCCACCCATAATCTAACGGTGGGCGGAACATATCAGCATTACTGTGCTCCCAACTGTGCCTGCAGTGGTGCTGGTGGTGGCTCCGCATGGCCGGCATCCTGGTATGAGCTGGTCTTGCCACCGGATCGCTATTTGGACCATGCACGCAATGTGGAACTTACCGTTCAACCGGAACAGCTGCTGTGCCACACCAAGTACGACAATCTATCGTTGGATATTTGGCAACGCTTTCGTGCCGCACAGCAGACGCATGCCAAGTTCAAGCTGAAGATGCGACTGTGGCGTTATCTCTTTATCTGGATAAATGTGAGTGTAACTGACTGAATATTACTTAAGGTTATATATCTAATATATATATTATTGCAGCAGCCCATGTTCTCGCGCTATCGCATCTGCCTGGTCGGCTCAACCATCACCGGCTTTGGCACGGACACATCGGACATCGATATGTGCCTGTTGCCAGAGCTGCCATCGCATCAGCAGCAGCATCTCTATAGCCATGATCTGCGCGCCGAGGCGCTAACGATATTGAGGCTATTCAATACTGTGCTTAAAGAAATGGGCAAGTGCCAAAGTTAGCTCTTATCATAATTACATTTGCTTCAAGTGGCACCCAAACATTAGATTAAACATTGCAGAAACTACAACCATACTTGCCTTATATAGTTTAAAATTGATAGTTGTTAGAGCTTTCTGTTGTATTATTTGAGTGTCTGTCATAATTGATCAAATGTTGTGCCACTTTAAGCAGCATTATCAAAATAATCAGTGTAATCACATTTTATATTCATGCCTTGTTATGTATTGTCGCAGAAGCTTTTCAGGATTTCAATTTGATTGAGGCGCGTGTTCCAATCTTGCGCTTCAAGGATCGTGTCAACGGTATCGAGGTCGATCTTAATTATAACAATTGTGTGGGCATTCAGAACACATACTTGCTACAGTTGTATGCACAGTGTAAGTAAAAATGACCATACTTTACTTAAGTTATTATTATATTTTGGTTATATTTTTGCAGTAGATTGGCGCACGCGTCCACTTGTGGTTATTGTAAAGCTGTGGGCGCAATATCATGATATCAATGATGCCAAACGGATGACCGTCTCGAGCTATTCGCTGGTGCTGATGGTGCTGCACTATTTGCAGTATGGTTGTGTACCACATGTGCTGCCCTGCCTGCAGGCCCTCTATCCGGAGAAGTTCAATTTGAGGCAGCAGGATTGCCTTGATCTGGACCTCATTGAGCCCAGTGAGCCGTATCAGACGCATAATAAACAAACACTGGGCGAGCATTTGCTGGGCTTCTTTAAATACTACAGCAATTTCGAGTGAGTTTATCATATACAAAACATTTTAATAGTATTTGATATGTCCTATATTTATACAGCTTTCGCAACAATGCCATATCCATACGCACCGGTGGCGTTTTGCCCGTAAACGCCTGCCGTTTGGCGAAGAGTCCCAAGAATGACATACACCAGTGGAAAGAGCTCAACATTGAAGGTAAGCAAATACCTATACTCTACTTAATAATACATGTAATTCATGTTTGCAGAGCCCTTTGATTTGTCAAATACGGCTCGCTCTGTCTATGATTATATGACCTTTGAGCGCGTTAAGGCCGTATTTGTGACCTCGGCACGTCGACTGGAGCAAGCGCTGGATTTATCCTGCATATTTACACCCATACATCATACCCAACGGCTGCCCATGCATCAGCCGACGTTACATCTACATTCGCATCCATCACACCCACATCATCCGCATCAGTCGCATCAACAATTGTTGCACGGACGCCAGGCTGCAACAACGATTCCTTCAAAAATTGTCACAGCCGGATCCTTTACGGCGGCTGCCTCGCATCTTGTCTAAACGACAAAATCACTTACGGAAGATATGTCAGTAAATTTACAGGCATTTCATACCCCACAGGTTAGTTGCAGTAGCAAAATTTAGGCAGACAGTTTGAGAGAGTTTAGTTCTTGCAAAAATAGATATAGGAATGCTATATTGAGATTGATTGGTTCAATAAGTTAATTAGTTCTAGTCCTAGCTGTAATAGCTGTAATAGAATATATAATGTGTGTCCCTTTTATTAAGGTCTCCGTTTGAAAATATGGTTTAGTAAGACTGATTGAGACTGAAGGGTTTAGTTCAAGTATAGCAGAAAATGTTTGCTACATTTCACATATGAGTTGCCATTATTTGTCGTATAAGAATCTAGAGTATTCTGGAGAGAGTGAATGAATTAAAGCCAAGGATATTATCTAAACTGTGAGTGTTTACTTTCGACAAAGAAAATCAAGTTTTTTAAATGAGTTGCAAATAATTTAGGTACAAGCCCTTAGTTGCTCTAGATTAAAATATTCTAAAGTGGAATTCTGATAGGAATAATAATAGCTGGGTTTCATTCTTTTGAGCGTGTAAGACTGAAGTTATTCGGTGAAAGTGTCATTTTAATCAGTGATTTTCGTAATGCAAATAGGGTCAAATTTTTCTAACTATATATGTCTCGTATCGTGCTTGTACTTGAACTTGATTAGGGCTTAAAGTTTTAAAACAAGGAAACGATAGATAATAATTGTGATATTAATGCAATTTATGCTATAAGATTCATAATCTTTTTTAATTTAGCAAATTCAAAACTAGCCATTTAGAAGAACACTGAATATTTTATATAATGTGTACATCAAAATTGAGCAGACAACAGGATAATTCAAGTGTGTGAAGTTTATACGTATTAATAACTGAACTAAATATTTGATATTTTCTATGATGAGCATAAATTTATAATTAGGGTTTAGTCTTTTAAGCAAATTTAAATAGGCATTTGTAAAACTGTTTTTTACGAAAACATTCATTGATATTCAAAAACACATTTCTTGCAGCCCCCACTCACACACATTTCTATATATATATATAAAACATATTTCAAAAGTATGTGCGCTTCATTAAAGCAAAACTTTGCATCCAAAAAAAAGAATAAAATAAACTAAAAAAATAAATAAAAAATGTTAATAATAAGAAGAAAACTATACATAAATCTAAATATTGTAAAACTTTTCAAATGTTTCATAACGGCTACCAGTTTCAAGTGCATTTTGTAAATTTAAATTCAATGGCAGCAACGATGATCTATTACTTATCCCAGTTATACCATTGAATTTGAATACTATCCAATTATTTTTCTCATTGTCCATGTTCGCTATTTAAATTTATTTAAAGTCGTAGCCCCCACGGCCTGTCAAATGTAATTGTAAAGTTTTAATATCGCTTCACGTCAGTTTATTGTAAGCATGCCAGAACATAAAGTTCAATTGTTATCATTTGTTCAATTCTTTTGGCGTGTATTTGTTTCCTTTTTTTTTTCATTTTTGAAACCTTAATACCATTTAAAACATTTGTGAAATCGAGAAATATGTAAAGATCAAACTAATCAATGAAATATGTTAAGCGAAAGTGCTGCAAGGATGGAAAGAAATCGTATTATGGTAATATATACCCAACCAATATCAAAATATCGAATAATAAATGCAACTTTCGTTTATAGTTTTTTCATCTTTTTTCGAATATGAAATGAAATTCTTTATTCAGAATTCTTTCAAATAGTTGTTTTCAAGATAGTGGTGTGTGTGGAGGGTAGGAGGGGGATCACAATATTAATGCTTGTAGAAAAAATATACCATTGCTTTATTTTTCTGTTTGTTTCATTTCTTTTTGATAGTTTTATTGTATTGCTTTTGTGTAGACAAATAATTTGCATCTAGTCTGTATGCTTTTGTTGATTTTGTTAACAGTTTCCAACATTTTTCAATGTTTCATTCCTCAATTGCTTAAAAGACTTACATGAATTGAAATATGCTGAAGTTAATAGAAGAAATAGAAATTTCCAAACCCTTGTTAAATATGTTTGTAATTTTTTTTTTGTTTTTTGATTTTTTATTTATTTTTTTGGTTTGCCGCCGCATTTTTATTTTTGTTGTTATTCTTTTTCGTTGCTAAATAACAAATTCTAGAACTGATTGATGAAAAAAATTTGAAGTGTTTGATGTGAAATGTGTTCCGAATTCTCTCGTGACAGGAACAGCTTTCCAAGCAGTTCGAAAATAAATAACGGTTGGCAGCCGTTTTCAAATATTTTTGTTTGTTTTTGCTTGGAAACAGAAACAAATGGCATTCGCATACAATTAACAAAAAAAATGTTCCAAAAAATACAACAGTGGCAATATATATGTATATATCATTTTGGTAAATGGAAGTTCTCTCCAGACAAACAATTTTTTGGGAAACAAAAACAAAAAAAAAAAGAAGAAAATATGCCAAAAAAGATAAACGTGAATTGAACGTTTTCTTGATCTCATTTCATTTCTTTTTCAAAAGTATTTTTTGGGAATCTTGAAGCGGCATCATTATTCCGCACATAAATTCGTTTGCTTAAATCAAATAATTTCTACATGTTTATTATTATTATTATCATCATAATAAACGAAAAATGGCGCATTGACGTTGTATCCAACAACGAACCCTCCAGGCGCGTTTCGCGCTGTGGCCGCTACTGGTAGCCGCGGGCCGCCATGGGCGGCGTTTTAAAAACGCCCCCCCTTCGGCTGCATCGCCGCCGGCTGTTTCTTCTTCTTCATCTTAAGTTTTTTTTCTTTTCTTTTCTCTTCTTGGGTGCAATCTGCAGACTGCAGCTATCCAAATGTGTTCAGAGCTACGTCTGGGCCCCCGCTCCAATGATTGTATGTTTTTGTATTTGAGTGTGTGTATGTGTGTGTGTGTGTGTGTGTGTATTTGTGTGCGCGTGGCCGCAGTTTCTTCTTCTTGTTCACTGATGCCGCTTCTGTCTGTCCTGCTCACACATTCTCTTTGTTGCTGTCTCTCTCTCTCTCTCTCTCTCTCTGTAAAGCTTTTTCCGGCTCTGCTCTCGTGCTCTCTCTTCTGTGTGTCCGAGTGTAATTTATTCATAGACCCTTTACTCCCCCCGCTGCTGCTTGCTGTGGTTCCTTGTTCTTGTCATCCGTCTTTGTCATCATTTTGTTGCACTTCGTGGTGGTGTTGTTGTTTCTTGCTGCTGCTGCTGTTCTCAATGTTGTTGTATTTTATGCTGCGGCCAATGCTTCTGACGCTGCCGCTGCTACTGCTCCTGCTACTGCTGCTGCTATTGCTGCTGCTGCTGCTGCTGCTGCTGATGGCTTCAAAGTTCTTTTCAATTTGTTTGTTGTTTTTATTTTGTGTTTGTTGTTTGTAAGTTGTTGTTGCAATTGTGCGCGCCTCCTCAACCTTCTCAGTAAGGTTGCGAGAATTGATTCAAACTGCGTTCGCCCGACTGCGGAAAACAAAAAGGAAATACTCGTTACAATGCAGCTGCAACTTAACCTTAAAAAACTATAGCAAATAACCTCAAATGATTATTAGAAACTCGCAGCGAAAAGATTAAATTTACTCTTTAGTACACAGTTGTTCGTACTCCTTATAAATATAGGATATATTAATTAGCTAGACCTATAAAAAAATACTCGTTGTTTTAATGCTAATGTTAATGTTAGTTATAAAAAAGGAGAAAAAAAGAGAATAGCTACGAAACTAGACTAGATAATTAATTTATAGAATTAGGAAAATCAGGAAAAATTTGGGAAAAAACTTGAACTTAGCCCGCTTGATCTCTCCGAGATCCTTGCGTACATACATACTACATACGGACCGAAGTACAGGGCCGGATCCACTCTACTATTGATATTGATCAAGCCTATATATACCTTATAGGGTCGGAGATACGCCCATCTGACTGTTGCATACATTTGTACACATTTAGTAACTCCTTTTAACCATTTTATGATATGCTTAACGATTTAAAACTAATCTTCCAATTCAAAGAGTTTAAAGCAACGAATTTATCTGAAATATAACGAATTAAATGAAAACTATACCTAATCCTACCCTTACACTATCCTAGATCCTTCTATCCATAATGAAATATCTAACCAACCCAGCTAAGTTGAAGCACAGCTTGCGGGACTGGCTACTAAAACTTTCCCCAGCGGTTTAGAGATTTCTTTCCTATTTTTCTATTTTTCTTTTTCTTTAGTTTTATGCCTTAAATTAACATTAAAGTCTATAAGTTTTTTCTTTATAACTAATTCTTCTATATTGCTTCTATATAATAACGCTACCGGCAATTCTTAGCTGAAAATATGGGCATAGCTACCCGGACTGGCAAATAGACTTCTCCCAACGTGATGGTGTCGTTATTAGATTCAATTGTAGCTTCGTGAAGCCTTTTAAATTTTTGTCCATATATCTATGTATTATATTATATTTTTTGATTCGAGGCAGCACTGTTTTGCCTTCGTAAATAAATAAATTAAAAAATAAACGGTGGAAATGTGCATATAATTTAAAGCAACGAGAAGATGCAAACCAAGTTACTCGTTACTCGTTACTCCTGGCAGCAACGAGGTATTCTAAAATGTAACGATAACAAACTAAACTACACTCAATAGTTAATTAAACATCAAGTAGATGATTCTATAGTGTGACTAATGTAAATTGTTTATAAAACAGAGTATTTTTTATCAAAAAATTGCTTGATTTCTATCAGGCCTCTTCCGATTTCAAACACATTAGTCGGAATTGAAGCTGTTTTAGATTACAAAACGCAATTGAAGATTCAGTTTGGATAGGTTTGCCTTTGAATCAAGGAGAAAAAATCTGTTCGATTACACAAAATCAAAAAGGATACGAAAATGGGAACAGGCCTCAATAATGAAATTTAAAGCATTTCAATTAAATTAAAATCAAGAGAGATTTTGAAACAGAAGAAAGGAGGACTACTTACCACATTGAAGGCAACATCCTGCGAGAGCAGACCATCCATTTGCGAGATCTGACCAAAGTCCTGCGACAGCTCCGGCTGCTGGGAGAGCGCAAAGCCGCTTGGCTGTGTCATTTGCAATGACAATGAGGTTGGATGTTGGCTAAATGGCGCCGCACTAGGCGCTTCCCTTATTGTTGCTGTTGCAAGGGCAGCAGCCGCTGCAGTTGTGGCAGCTGTTCCCACTGTGGTTGTCGGTGCAGCACCAGTACCAGCTCCGGTGGTTCCTGCGGCTGCTGCGGCACCAGCAGCCGGCGACAACTGTCCATTGCCCGCTCTGGCCTTGGACAGCTTGCTGCTGCGCTTGCCGGGCAAGCCAGAGCCAGCGCTGGCATTCAATGGCGGCACAAAGCCAGACTGATTGCCCATGGCACGATTCTGCTTGGCGGCCATGATGGCCTGCTGATGATGCTGATTGTAAAATCGGGTCGGCAGGTTGCTCATGTTCATGAACATGCCCACGGGCACCGGCATGTTGCCCATCGCGGCGGGGCCATGCTCATTCGATATATAGCCAATGGAGTCATGCAGATGTGCTGTGGTCCAGCTGGCGCTATTTGCGGCATTGCCGCCAGCAGCGCCGGGTCCATAATTGTTATTGCCCATACCTCCGCCGCTGCCACCGCCGCCGCCACCAAAGGCAGCAGCAGGATTCATCATATTGTTGCCGGCAGCAGCAGCACCAACAGCACCACCGCCATAGCCGCCATAAGGATTAGCCGCATAGTGGCTACCATTGAGGTTTTGCACTGAATTGTTTGCCATTTGGCGTCCATAGCCGCTGCTGCGATCGTAGACGGAGCCGGGCACCATTACCTCCTTGGCATCGGCCATCATGGTTGACATAAAGTGGGCCCCAATGTTCATGCTGTTCACCAGCTTCTTGGGCTTCTGAAAGTGTATGAGTGACTCCTTTAAATTGTTTAGCGAGCCCTCAACAAGCACCTTGCGATCCTTGTAGAAATTGAGCAAATGATTCCATAGCTGCTGCTTGGCCAGCACCTTGGGATTGCCAACAATAATGATGCCATATTTGGCGCGAGTGAGGGCCACGTTTAGGCGACGCGGATCGTTGAGGAAGCCAATGCCCTGGCGCTCATTGGAGCGCACACAGGACATAATGATGATGTCCTTTTCGCGACCCTGGAACGCATCCACGCTGGCTATCTCAATCTCCTGATAAAGGCGCGAGTGTAGGCTGCCCTGATATTGCATATACTGAACCAAATAGGCGCGCTGCCCCTCATAGGGCGTTATGATGCCAATCTGTTCGGGCTTGATGCCCGCCTTGAGGAAGCGTGTTGTGATCTTCTCCACATTGGCCGCTTCGGTACGATTAAGAAATGAGGTGCCAGAGCCGGCTATTTCCTCCTGTCCCTGTGTAACCAAAAAGAACATGGGACGCTCTGGCTGTGGCCATGGGAAGTCCAATTTCAGGCGACGATCCTCGGCACAAACGCCATTCTGCAGCGAGCCCTCGTAAAAGAAATTGGACGGAAACTGTGATAGCTCCGGATGCATGCGATATTGCACCTCCAATCGGAACGGTCGTATGCCCAGCACAACCAGACGCTCGAACAGACTCTGCGAGAGGCCCGCACGTGCCGCCTTTTTGCACATGACCACCGGTCCGAGCTGGCAGTGATCGCCAACAAGAATGAGCTGTTTGGCGCCCAGCACCACCGGCACCATGCATTCCGGTTCCGTCGATTGCATGGACTCATCAATCAAAATTGATGTGAATTTAATGCGCGAGATACGTACATCACCAGCGCCCACACAGGTACAGCAAATGACATCCGCTGCCTCGAGCAGTTGATTCTCGGTGCCACGTTTCAGGCTGCGATAGCGTTTCTCATCCGCGGAGCTTAGCTCACCGGTTTCATCCTTTAGCTGCTGCAGTTTCTTCAATTCCGAATTGGTTTCCATGTTGCGTATCTGATTGTGCAGCGCCAGAAAGCTGACGGGACTGTCAATGGCCTCGCGGCTCTTGGCGCAAACGCGCACCACCTTCAGATTGGTGCGATGTATCTTCTCGGTCAGCTGATCGACAGCCGTATTGCTGGGTGCACAGACCAGAACTGTGCCGCCATGCTGCTTAACCAGCTGATAGACAATTGTCGCCGAGGTGACTGTCTTGCCCGTGCCCGGCGGCCCTTGGATCAGGCTAAGCGGTCGCTGCAACGCATGCTTCACAGCATATACCTGAGAACGATTCAAGTCTGGCAAATATGGTGCACTATACAGCTTTGGTTGTGGGCCACGAAAGAGCACCTCATCGCTGCCATCGGTACGTCCATGGCCCAGCAGGCGCGAGTAGATATAGTTGGATACCGAATTGCGATCCATGGCAAAGTTGCGCAGAGCACGTGTCATGCGATCGAATGAGGTGCACTTCCAGATGAAGTCAACGCTGAAGCTGCTGGTGCACTTGACGGGCGCATTCGATGAGCATTTCAGCTCCAGGCCCACATCCTCGCCAAAGTTATCGGGCACCTTGATGACATGCCCAATTTCGCTCCAGGGACTGTACATCTCGCCCACGTAGCGCAAACGCAGCTCATCGCCATGCATGAGCTTCATGTCCGAATCGGTTTTGGCCAATGTAAAGTATGCAATTGTTTTCTTGTTCAGGCCCACATCCCAGCGCACCTCGATGTTCTCCTGTGTGGCAGACTCCTTTAGCTTCTTGTCATAGTCCGCCTCCAGGCGCACCAGCGGCCCAAAGGTTTTCTCGTATTGGTAGCCATCCTCGTACCGCAGCAACACTTGAGCCGGCTCCGAATCAATACCGGGCTTCTCCAGATCCTGAAATTGATTATCGTGATTAGCATAAATATAATATAAATAACAAAACAAATTTCAAGAAACTTCAACAATGCGATTATACATATTTGTGACTTCAGTTTAGAATGAAATGTTGTATAACTTGGAAAACTTTCAAGTTTTGATTGGTTGGCACTTATAATATTTAAGAATAATGTAAGCTGAATTATAAACAATATATTCTCTAGAACTCCTCAAAAAATATTAAATACATATTTGAATTTAAATTATATGAACTTTTTAATACCTACAAAGGAAACTTTAGTTTAGAATGGAATATGAAATATCTTGGAAGACTTTTAAGCGCCTATATCTTTTGACTTTTTGCTCAGTTTTATAGCAGTGTTCCGATTGGTTGGAACTTATAGTATTTAATAATAATTTAAGCTAAATTATAAGCAATATATTCTCTAGAACTCCTTGAAATATATTAAATACACATTTCAATTCAAATTAAATGAACTTTTAAATATTTACAAACGAAATTTTTCTAGGCTCGATATTTATCGACGAAAGCATGTTTAAATACTTAATATTGAAATGCGAATCAATTTCAAAATGCAAGTAAAACATTCTGATATAATAATATAATAAGAGCGGGAAGAGAATTCTGAAATGCATTAATTCGGCAATAAAGTCAAGCTCCCCGCCTAAAATCGATTAATGAAAATTTTCCCGCGTTTTGCGCCTAATACCAACATTCACCTTGCTTTCTTTCTATGAAGAGCGCTCCACGACATAATTATCCCAATATTAAATGATTTCAAAATATCAACATTCTTCGAATTTGAGTAAAAAAACTAAATCGGCAAGCCTATATTGTGTTGCCGCGTTATCGATCGATATCGATAACTATCGGCGGAACTATTTGATGTCACTATTTGAATGCGATAAATACTGTTAAATAATATCGTTGCCTATCGACATGTGCGTACCTGGAATGTTGCCTCAATATTATCCTTCCACAGTTCCTCCAGTTTGTTGATCTGGGCAGCGGATATCTGGCGGGCACGCAGCTGACCCTGCTCGCTGGGCTGCTTGACCAGCCAGGGCAGGAAGCAGCGATCGGCAATCAGTGGCTTCCACTGCTCCTGATCCCAATTCATATCCTTGAGCGAATTCTGAGCGGCACAAGGCTGGCGGCACAGCAGCACCACCACCGAATCGGCCTTGGCAGGTATGAAACCCAATACAAAGACATTCCGCACACCGCAGGAGTAGCACTCGAGTATGGTCTCGCCCAAGGGACCATCGCCATGGAGCGTCACCTCGCGATGCTTGGCCCGCACCAAATGGTTAACAATATGCGAGCCGGATGTGCTGCCACGGCCATTGCAGAACCATTTCTTGCAATTGTTGCACATGACAACTGTGGCCGGATCGTGTATGCCACAATATTTGCAGGCATGTGCTGGCAGCTCCTTCACATACGCCAAACTGCCGCCGCCGCCCTCGTCGTCCTCCTCCTCGAATTGCAAATCAGCCAAATCGTTTGTTATGGATGCCAAACGTGGATGTATTTCGTTGTTGTGCGTGCTGACGCGTCGTGGCTGCAAAATATATAATGACAAACAATATACAATATTTATAAAAAAAAAAAAAACAAAAAAAAAATCCACGTGGCCCCGCGACCGTGCTGCTTACCTGCAAGTCAAGCGGATCGCCCTGGGTTTGGCTCTGCGATGTGGACGGCATGGTAAAGTCACGATAATCATATTGCGTTGGCTGCGTATCGGCGCCGCGCAGCAGCTCATTTTCATCCATATCCAGGAATGAGAGCGCCGAGCTCGGCGCATACGTGTCCACGCTCATGTTGCAACGTTCTTATGCGTATGCCTGTCTCTCAGTGTGTTATATATGTGTGTTTTGTTGTGTCTGTATGTGTGTGTGTGTGTGTGTGACGTTTGTATTGCTGCCTTGTTGCAACTTACTGTTATGCTAATTGCTGCAACTGCAGTTTCGTGATTTATTTATTTACCAATTTGTTTGCCACACACACATTGTTTTCTGTTGCAACGCACACTCACCTCACCTCACCTATTTTTGTCGGTCTAATTTTCTTTTGTGTTCGCGACCATCAAATGTTAACTGATATTGTTCTTTGTTGGCAGTCGTTGTTGTTGTTGTTGTTGTTATTGTGGTTGGTTTTTATTTGTTGTTGTTGTTGTAGCATGCACGCTGCTGCCGCAGCGTTGTATTAAATAAGCGCAAGAATTGTTTTTGCAAAAAATTTTGTTTTGCGCGTGAAATAATTTTGTCGAGGCAAATGGCAATGGACGCGTTCAGCACATTGCAATCTTGACGAAAACGGAATGGGGACTGTCACTTGTCAAGTGTAATATTCTGTGTAACCACAAATAATCATATTTGTTTTTGTTGTATATAATTGTTATTATTTGCAGCGCCTACTTACTTCATTGCCTTGCCATTTGACGTTTGTCCACCACAGATGTTCTTTTTAGTGCGTTTACAAAAAAAAAATACCAGCATATAATTCTTATCGACGACAGCCGCGCGCAAAATTCTTTGCATTGTGAAATAGCAAGTGGAATTGCCTTGTTTTCATGTGTGTGTGAACTAAAATGATTCGTTCATTGAACTAGTTCTTCTTTTTTGAGAGGTTATATTTTTTAATTTACAGATATTAAAATTAAACAAAATACAAATATTTTAGCAGACGTTACGAATATAATAATCCCGATGAATACAAAAGATCACGTTTTTAATATAAAAACAGTAGTACCTTGCATGTTTCAGCTGTTTTTGATGGGTCGTCAACATGTGGTTATTATATCAAATTATTTAGAACGTTGTTAGTAGTTTTTAAAAATTAATTTTGTGGCTTTTTATTAAGATAGACATCTGTCTGGCTAATTCATTATGTATGTATAGTGGCAGGAACACAGCCCATTGTTGAGGTGTTTGGTTCTAACCTCAGTCAAGAAATAGTTCAGCAAATTTTATATTCATAATGTGGTTCCGCTTTAGTATTTTTGGGATTCTACACATGCACGCAAAATCCCAAAATGCATAGCACTATTCCAAGGACTGGTCACACTTGTAATTATCGATATAAACGGTATATCGATACATTTGTAACATCTCTAATACCGATTGCAAAACCGACAACTCGCAACTCGCTTGTTAAATTTTCGCATTGAAAAAAGTGCTTTAATTAGTAAAAGTGTTTTGAAAATTGTGCGAAAATTAAGGTAAGTGCCAAAGCGAAACTCATCAAGCTTTATGCAAAATGTAGCACGAACGCTACTAATGGCAATTCAAGTGCAAAAATCAACTAATACGGTAATGTGAACGTGTGTGCGTGTGTATATGTGCGCGTGTGTGTCTCTGTCGTGCCGCTACGCCAAGCGCGCTGTTGCTTGAGGCCCAGTTGGAACATGGCACAAGCCGTTTTTAAAGCAATTTCTTTCAATGAATAATGCACAAATAATTGTTAACCAAAACGCAAAACAATTGCCAACTTTAATTAAAAAAAAATATAAAAATTAAAACAGTTTGATACAAACAAACAGTGCGTACAATTATACATATATGTGCCAAGTTGAAGCACGCGAAGAGTGTGTGCTCAATTTCCACACGGGTGTATTGACTATACTACGAATTTCACTGCTCGGTGTCTATTTTTTTTCTGAATTTCTTTGCTGCACAGTGTGCTTCTTCTTACCGCTCGGCACATTTTGTATGAGCGCTTGTCAAAATACGCGTACAAATTTCCGTTCAATCGTGTGTGCGTTGAGAAAAAAAATATAAAAAAATAACAAGTGAAAAAGGCAGCAGGCAGGCCTCAATTCACAATAAACGCAAGAAGCCGTTAACCGCGAAGCATTTAATAAACAATTATACAAAAAATTTTCTTAAATTTTAAATCGGTAAATCGAGACGCTCACTTAAAAAAAAGGAAAAAAAGAAAAAAAAAAAACTCGTGGACAAATTCGATTCGTTTACTTTACGTTGTGTGTGCGTGTGTTTGTGTGTGTGTGTGTGTGTGTGTGTTACATACATACGTTACCCCCGCTATATATCCAACAAACCGCACCAAAAACTTAACGCCAACTTCTATGATTTTTGCAATAATAAATTCGTCAAATTACGCAAAATAATTCCCTTAATGTAGGTTGAACTCGCAACGAAAACAACAACAACAACAGCCACAAAGAAAAAAAAGTTCCTCCTTTTTTTTCGCTCTCTTTTATTTTTTTTGCATGTGCTTTCTTTGAGTTATTTATTTATTTATTTTGTCTTCTCTCGTTTGATACAGCAAAATGAGCAGCTCCGAGGAAGTCTCCTGGGTTACCTGGTTCTGCGGGCTTCGCGGCAATGAGTTCTTCTGCGAGGCAAGTTTATAACAAATACAAATGAAAAACAAAAGAAAAACCAAAAAACAAAAAAAAAACCAATTTCCTTGTTCCATGTTGTTACCTAAGCGCGCGCGCGCTGCCAGTGCAACAGCACCAGAGACGCCAGGCAGCGGCAGCAGCAGCGGCAGCGTTCACAGTGGCCGCCATTCGGCGTCAAGTGCAGCAGCAGCAGCCCGTCCGTCCCCCCTTTCTTATAGTATTTACTACTTATAAACGGTACACGCTCCATTTAGTGCACCAGAACCGAGCATTGTAGTTCAATTATTAGTTCAAACGTTCAAAATTTGGTAATTCCCTTCAATTGTAGTTCGTTTGAATCGTTTTAGTCTTGTTGTTCGTCTTTGTTTATTTGAATCACGTTTATGTATGCCAAAAGGAATTCAAGCGAACACAACAAACGTACGAAAATTGATCTCAAATCAAATAAATGGCAACAATACTAATCAGACATACAGACGAACAATGCAGAAACTGGATTCCAATGAACAGAAGGAACAAGTATGGGTATGCGACTAAGAGAATGAACAAACGCAAGGAAATGAACGAATGGAAGAGTTATCAGGAACGGAGTGGCCAATTAGTTTTCACTGGAATGAATATTCCATTAATATTCCCATATTCATTATTCCCGCCGAGCTATTGAACTGAATTCCGTCTAAATTGCTAGTGAATTCTATCTTAAATCATGGTTAAAGAAATTCAAATAACATCCTGGAATATTCCATGATTATTCCCATATTCATTATGGCCGCTGAGCTAGTAAAGTGCATTCCATCACAATTGCAAGCAAATTCTATCCTAGATCAGGGATAATAATAATTATAGTGGGAAGGGAGTCCCACTGGAAGGGAAAAAGAATAGGGGGCACTGCGACCAGTGTTGCTCTATTGATCAGTGATAATACAATTCAAAAAACATCCTTGGATATGCCATTAATATTTCCGCTGAGCTTTTGAACTGAATTCTATCTCAATTGCAAGTGAATTCCTTCCTAGATCGGGGATAATACAATTCAAAAAAACATCCTCTAATATTCCATGAATATATTCATATTCCCACTGAGCTAGTAAAGCGAATTCTATCCTACATCAGGAATAATACACTTCGTAAAACATCCTTTAATATTCCCATATTGTTTATTCCCGTCGGGAACTGAATTCTATCTCAATTGCAAGTGAATTCCATCCTAGATCGGGGATAATACAATTCAAAAAAACATCCTCTAATATTCCATGAATATATTCATATTCCCACTGAGCTAGTAAAGCGAATTCTATCCTACATCAGGAATAATACACTTCGTAAAACATCCTTTAATATTCCCATATTGTTTATTCCCGTCGGGAACTGAATTCTATCTCAATTGCAAGTGAATTCCATCCTAGATCAGGGAGAATAAAATTCAAACACATCCTTGAATATTCCATTGATATTCCCATATTCATTATCCCCACTGAGCTAGTGAACTGAATTCTATCCTAGATAAGGAATAATACACTTTAAAAAAAACAATCCTGAAAGTTCGTACGTTTTGTTTCATGAATATAAATCAATGGGCATATTATTACTTATACGTAATAGGATTATTGGTATTAATAATTGTCTGATATTCCTTTTATTCGGTGTATCGATTAACAGCAATAGTAAATAAAGGAATAAGAGAATTTGTATTATATTGTTAAATTCATGTAATGGAATTCAGTTAAATTATGTACATGTATATCGCGAGCAAGGTACAGTCTTCAGTAGTTTATATTTCAAGGAATTTCTATGCATTTAACGATAAACAAATCTGGCAGTTCATTTATAGTTGCAGTCAAAAGAACTACAGAGATCATAAATCTTTGGTAATATATTTAGAAAAGGCTTTATACATACATACTGTAATACCAGCTCAGTGTGACCTTCACAATTGAAAGTATTATTCACTAATGCACAATTTAATTGCTATACTTTCATTGTCTGCTGCAGGTTGACGAGGATTATATACAGGACAAGTTCAATTTGACTGGTTTAAATGAACAGGTGCCCAATTATCGGCAGGCTTTGGATATGATATTGGATCTGGAGCCGGGTAAGTGTTTTTGTATTTGAGATATATATTAATATATATTAAAGTTGGCTAATTTATTGGTTTATATTTGCAGAAGATGAACTGGAAGATAATCCCTTGCAATCGGATATGACCGAACAGGCAGCTGAAATGCTGTACGGGCTCATACACGCTAGATATATATTAACAAATCGTGGCATCGCTCAAATGATTGAAAAATATCAAACTGGCGATTTTGGACATTGCCCACGTGTCTACTGTGAGAGTCAGCCCATGTTGCCTTTGGGTGCGTATCGTAATCTATATCTATACTATCAATATATATTATATAATATAATATCGTATCTTATTAGGCCTGTCGGATATTCCCGGCGAGGCAATGGTGAAGACCTATTGCCCCAAGTGCATTGATGTTTATACACCAAAATCATCGCGTCATCATCACACTGATGGGGCTTATTTTGGCACTGGATTTCCACACATGCTCTTCATGGTGCATCCCGAGTATCGCCCCAAGCGTCCTATTAATCAATTTGTTCCACGGTAAGTTTTATGCACAGACAGACAGACAGCCAGCCCGATCTCCCCCCGAAACTAATCAAATCGCATTGTATCAGCATTTGATGTCTTGTAATATATGCATTATTATTTACAAAATCACAATGTAAACTTTGGAAATGCAAACTAAAAGTTCAAAGATCAATTGGCTTCGTGTCAACATTTCATGATATCACTCTGTATTCAAGATCTACTCGAAACGATACGAATACTTGCAATGTACTCAAAGTAATGCCTCTAAGAGCGCTTTTAAATCAATGAAAACTTAATTATAATGCATATCCGCATTTTCGAATGTAAGAAAAACATTTTTCATGAGAACTCAAGTTGGTTTATACGATTCAGTTAGATGGGACATTAGTCAGGCCCGTTTTCAGTTTTGATCAAATTGGTAATCGAAACTATGAGCTGTTCTGAATTCCGAAAAGTTTTGAAAATTAAAAGTCTTTCAATCTAAACTCGTAAATGAACCTCCTTATTCGAAAACGGGTAACAAAATCGCTACAGGTCTGAGTAACTAATACGTTTGTTTTAAACTCACCTAAATAAGCTATAGGCAATTGAAACAGGGCCGATTTTCTCATATTCACGATCATTTATCGTCCACAGCTCATGCAAAAGAGAACCACTATTGTTGTAAACGTTAGGTTATCCTTTTAAGATGATTTGTCAATATTTTGAGCATATTTCATATGCATCATGTACAATATTAGATATATGAGCCGATTAATATACATATATATATCGATAATGTCATTTACATAAATTCATATTAATGACAATGATTGATGTAGGTTTTAAAAACTATTTTGTATGAAACTAGTATGTCCCTTAAAGCCGGATCACACCATCTCATATTTACGTGCAATATTATACAACAATCAGTAACAATTTTCAACACGACATTCTTCAAGATAGCTCCGTTTCTATTTCGAATCAGGCTAAAATGTAACTTTGTACAATGCTGTAAAATATGCTTTAAAACTTCCCAGTAAACGCAAGTTTTGTCGCTGTTCAATTGAGCAATAGTTTGAACGCAAAGTAATAGTTTCAGGCAATCTCATGTTATCACAATCATGTTAGAAAATATTACACGTTAATATTAGATAAGCTGATCAGGCCTCAATGAATATCTGATCATACAGCTGGATAATAATAATTGTTGATCAAACAAATTATCAAATACAATTTTTTACTCCCTGTGCCCCTAAAGGGTTACAAAATCTGTGCAGATGTATGTAACAGGCAGAAGGAGACTATTCCGACCCCATGAACTATATATATTCTTGATCAGTATCAAAAGAAAGTTTTCTCCGAGTGCAGATATCTCCCCCCGAAGTTCTATAAAAACGTTTAACAGCCACAATCTTTAAGATACAGCCCTCCGATTTGACATGTACATAGAATGCTTGGTTCACTTCTTAGTCTGCTATAATATACATACAAGATTCAGTACTTTTGAGCGGGGGGGAGCCACAACTTAAAAGACTGCGCTTGCTTTGTCGCTTGTGTGTGTGCGTGTTTAAGTGGACGAAGATGTGTTTGGACGTTTTAGACCTGGGTACAGAGAGTTCCGTAGTCGGGTATACTCGACTATAGCATTCTTACTTGTGATAATTACATATAATTTATCGATAGCACAACGATAGTATATCGAGGATAAACTATCCCAACCACAACTGGGATAAAAGTCTTGACACCTTTAAGCCGGAGTCGCACGCTATGGCATTTTGGCGCATATGTGGCATATCTTTAACGAAATCAACCCTACAAAACTGTATAGGGCAAACGTAGGAAAATAAGTTGATGTGTTATGTGGCACGTTTTTACCATAGAAATCTTTGATTCGAAACATCATGTGAGCAAGTATCTCACTATTGTGGTAATACAGAGTGCAATACTAGTATATAATCAACGTTAGTTATAAAGTATTTATATCATATATTTATCATAAAGATATTTGTCATGTAATAATAATGAGTACGTTATAACAATAAGTACTCGATAGATATCATAAATATCTGTTATCGTTTGAAAAGAAGTATCGATGTTGATCTTCAATAAAGTCAGTCGAAAGTATACGCCGAAGAAGCAAGACTATTGATACTACACTGTATAGAATTTTGTACGGTTGATTTCGATAACGATGTACAATATAATACATATATGTGACAAAATTACATATCGTGTGAATCCCGGCTTTACACTAGACTCGCCACACATAAATAATGCATATTCTTAAGCTCTTGTCGTGCCTAAGTCTCTCATTTGCTTCTTAAACTCTTTGTGCGACATTCGTCAACGTTTTACTGACATCTATGTATAAGTAGTAAACACTTTTGATACACGCACATACATATAACACTACAAAAAATATAGACAAATTTAGGGCTTAAGCTAAATATAGAGGAATTTGATATATTATAAGCTTGTAGTAAATTATAAATAGTTTGGTAAAATTGCTAATTAATTCCTTCTCTTTATATTCCATGCAATTTGTGCTTCTTGTGATGATGCTTGATACAACTACAACTACAACAACCACAACAACAACTACAACAACGTCTATAACAACATCTAAACAGTCTGTACGGCTTTAAAATTCACAGCTTAGCTTATCAAATTCAGCTGCAGGCAGCAGCCAATTTCAAAATGCCACTACGAGCGGTAAATTTAAAATGAAATTTCTTAATTACAACTTTTTTTTTATTGACTAAACAAAAAAAAACATGAAACATGAAAAACAAAAACAAAAAAAAACAACAATTCACTTTTAAGAAATAACATACAGATAAAAACACAACAAAAATTATGAAAATACCGTCAACTGAGCATATATATATATATCTATATATTTTTTTTTATTTGTTTCTCTCCCCACACATACAACCACCACCACCACCACCAACCAACCAACCAACCAACCAACCAAACAAACTCAACACAAAAACACCTAATGGTCATCTATCTGAACGACAACCAATTCTAACTCGATATCTGAACAATACCGAATATATACCAACATATATATATATGCCAAAAACACAAAAAAAAACACAAAATATTGCCCTTGTGTATGTGTGTTGTTAATGATATATATTTATGAAACTGTGCCGTGTTTTTTTGTCTAAAACATATCGATAACATACGATCGTCATATCGATAATTATCAAAATCCCCTCATTCAAAACCATTGTGTATAGAAAAACTAATTCAAAAACATACGCATACACGCACGAAAACAAAACACACACACGCACACACACAACACACACCACACACACACACATACACGCAAACAACAACAACAAACAATCCCATAACACCGCATATATATGTATATATACATATATATATTTATATATATCTATATGTGTGTATATATGATTGATTCTAAAGAAACGAGAGACATAGTTTCTGCTGAAGAGAACCGACAGCTACAGACCGTTACAACTGCAGAGGTTTTGAGCGCCACAAGCGAAAATCATTTATACAAAATAAAATCTAAAAGAAAAAACAATACAAAACAAATTGCGTTTATATTTAAAAACAAAAAAATAAAACAAATTTAAAAAATAAGAAATAAAAAAAGAATCAAAAATGAATTCGTAGTGAAGTGAAAAAGTAGTAGAAAATGTATTTAAAAAAAAGGAAGAAAAGAAAAAACAAACAAACAAAAAAAAAACGGAAAAACAAATGAGAGAAGAAACCGGAACGAGTACGGATATGATATGAAGTTTTCTTAAAGCTATACGCAAACAAACACACACACACACATACACATGACAACGACACACACAAAACAAACACACACATATATACAATACACAACACCCATATGGCCATAATATTGATCGATCAACGTTATCGAAATATATCGATAATGTCGCATTCATACAAAAGCTCATCAATACGAACATAACGAATGTTTGCACAAAAACAAACGAAACGTATGTACATATACTTATATATATGTATGTGTATATATACATATATATATATATATAAAGTAAATGTACTAATATTAGCATTTAGCATTAGTAACAAAACATCAACTGAATGCTGCAAAACTACCAACAACAACAACAACATAAACATATAACACATTGCATAGAATTGTTTGTTTCCTCATCAATTTTTGCGCTTGTGTTTTGCTGCTTGTACGTTTTATCCTTCTTGTTTGCATACACACAACAAACATATATACACACAACAACAAAACAACACTCATAAAAATATGCATACATACATACATACATAATAGAAAGAAAGAAAATCAAAACACTCGATTCTAACCTAGTATTAGTATTAATTATGTTCAATTTTGTCTTTAGTTTTTAGTCTGCGTACTTTGATTGTTTTCATGTGCTACTATTACAAACACACACAAAACACACACACACAACATAATGACATATGTATGTATGTACATGTATTTGTATTAATTATCGCATTTTCTTATGTTGTAAAACACAGGACACTGTAGGTGGCAACACTAGACCAATACACAGTTAGTTCATCAATTGAGTGAAATAGAGCAATCTTATTATGTATGTCTATAATGAATATGAGCGAGAGAGGGAGATTTATAATAGGGAGCGAGAAGACGAGCTAGAAGAGCGAGAGAGAGAAAGAGCGAATGATAGTAACGTTATGTTAGTTCACAATACAACGATAGATAATATTTAAGCAACATAGTACTTCCAAAAAAAGAAAAAACAAATAAAATCGATATAAAAAAAAAACATTACACATAATAATAATTGATATACATATATAGAGTATATATAATTGCAAGTTTTATAATTGATATGTAATATATATATTTAAACGCTGATCCATAGAACATCGCCAACGAAACAGTAACTGAAACAAAATCTGAAATCAATAAACAATGAACAATGAACAATGAACAATGAACATTAATGACCCCCACCCTCAAGAATATCCAGAAACGGCAAGTTGACAACAAACCGGATGAACATGCAAGTTAAATATAAACACCCAAAAAGTAAAAGAAACCCCCCACACACACACACACTTCCCCACTCATAAAACAACACCCACACACACCCACAAAATGACACACATATATACAAAATATCAATATAAATTTAACCAACAAAACAAGAATCACAAGGAATTCAAATTCATGACAGATTCAAAACCAAAATCAAGAACAAAACAAAAACACAACAAGCACAAAAATGCAGCGCAAATGCAACAAAAACAACAACAAGCAACAACAATGAAGAGCAACAACAACACTTAGATGAGAGCACACCACGAGAAACACACAAGGATGGAAGAAAAGGAAGACGCAGAAGATGCAGAACCTGTGAGAAGAAGAAGAAGACAAAGTGGCAGCACTTGCAAAATAGTTGCAATAAGTGTGTACACACTGTTGCAAGTGTTGCCCTGCCTTAGAATACCAAAACTGTTGAAGAAAAACAAAAAAAAAAAACGAAGCAAAAACAAAAAGCAATAATAGATCATTTTTTGAAGTTACAAGTTGTAGAGAGCAAGCAGCAGCGGTAGGGGAGGGGAAGCGATAACTTGATATACTTTAGAAAATAAAATGTAACGGAAAATATCATTAAAATGATGATTATACAGACACATAATACACACACGCACAATCAGCCACTTATCGGTTTTATAAGTAATATATATACATTTATGTGTTCATCTATATATTTGTATAATATTAAATATATAAACGACTAACGATTATGTTAAAGAAATGCGTATTATAATTATGATTATACTTAAATTTTAAGATGCGAAGAGAAGTGAAAAACAAAAAAACAAATTGAATTTCGGCTTGCCGAAGTTTTAATACCCTTGCAGACAATATATATATATATATAGTAGGCCTATATATTTAGCAAAATATAGTAGGAGTCTATAATAATCAACAAATTTATCAACTTGGTTGTAGATATCTTAAAAATATATATATATAAAAAAGAAGCATATAATACAATTTTCATATATGATATATAGTCTTCCCAAAAGTTCTGGGCCGTACATCTGCAAGGGTATACAATTTTAAATGAATTGTGTGTGTGTTTATTAATTTCCAAGCAATATATATTAACGCTTGTGTTTTTTTTTTTAAATATACATCGTCACACGTTTAGTTTTTAAGGGTCCAAATTGAACACATACTTAGCATATGTTTTTTTTTTTTTTAACATAACCTAACTTTTGTTATTATTCTTATAAGCGCAAATATAAAACGCAAGTTTCTTTTGCAACATATATATAAATACTATATCTTTTTCGTTTGTCATAATTAGAAATTTTCATAGTACTATATTTATGACAAATTTGGTTTTAATATCCTTTTTTTTCCCCAATTTGAGGATAACATTTTTTGTGTGCAGTCTTATGAAAATAAATGTTGTATTAGATTTGCATACTGAATCAAAGAAAAGAAGTATAGGAACACAGAAAGAACAAGTAATAAACAATAAAAGTGAACATTTTTTAAGCAAATTAGCAATAATATATATATATATATATAGAAATCGATACAAAGGCCAAGAGTGCGTAAGGAACGTTGATAAGTTGACGAGTGCATACCGTAAAACTGTTTACATTTGATATATAAAAATAAAACTGATTAATTTAAACAAAACAAAAAGAAAAGAGTAATAATAACAATAACTAAAATAAAAACAAAACTGATATTTAATACAATTTCAAGTCTAATCATTTTGTGTCATCTTGTATATAGTATATACGATCCCTAACCACTATTAATTGGCACGACAAGTTGTTTTATGATAGTTCAATCTTCAATGGCTTCTATTTATTATTATGTGATACTTGAACATACAAAATTGTAATTTTTAGAAAGGTTATTTAATTACCTTTCATTTAATATTAAAACATGCACACATTTCATAAACAACAAGTAAGAATGCTATAGTCGAGTATACCCGACTACAAAACTCCTTGTACCGAGGTCAAAAATTTCCGATCGCATCTTCGTACACTTACACATGCACGCACACATACACAAAGCCGCACACACGCGAGCCACAGCGTACGCGAGGCATTTTAAGTCACTGCTGTGCTTCTTCCCACCCTCGCTCTAGTACTGAATCTTGTTCGTTGAATAACTTCCGAGTTTATTATCCGATCGATTTGAAATTTGGACAGTAGATTAAGAGTGCCAAAGTAGTGTACATGCCAATCTATATCTTTAAAACTGTGGCTGTAAAATGTTTTGATCGGTTTGCGGGGGAAAGGGGTAAGTTATCAGAGATAGGAAACAAACTTGATCTGCGTATGGTATACAGGAACCTACATTCCAAATTTTGTGTCTCTAGCTCTTATATTTGCGTTCATCCGGACAGACGGACATGGCCAAATCGAAATCTCTTTTGATACTGATCAAGAATATATGTACTTTATAGGGTCGGATATGTCTCCTTCTGCCTGTTACATACTTTTGCAAAAATCCAATACCCCCCTGTTTACCCATTTTATGGGTACAGGGAGTAAAAAGCAACAATTTTTATTTATATGAAACCATTTGATTAATACATGAAAAGTTATTAACCGTGCCAATTAATAGTTAGGTTAGGGCTCGTATATATAGGTCTTAGATAAAAAAAAAGGATATGCTGATACTTATTATGCACATATCATACAAATCCATTGCATAATGCTAGCTCGCTCTATACTATATGTTGCCACAGACCAGAACTATCTATTTATAATACCACATACTAATAACTGTACTTACTTTCATCCTAAACTGTTGTTGTTTTCCATGTGGATCGATGTGTGATGTGATTTGATAACTGTTCAGTGTCTTGGGCTATATATAATTGCTTTTGACTTTAATTTCATTTCTCTCTATGCTTTTGCTATGCATTTTCTTTATTAAAAAAAAAAAACACATCAATTGAAAATCTAGGACTACATTGCGCTTTGCCAGGAGATACTAAGTCGTCCCGATCCCGAGGCCGATCCCGAGGCCGAGGCTGAATAGCTTGTTGTCGGCTATTCGGGTGTCGTTCCCGTTATCATATTGTGCTCTGCTGTCCACTCACTCTAGCAGACACACTGGGTAGTAACGACAGTAGCGCTGCTACTAATGCCATTTCACTCTAACCACCACCATCACCATGCTAGGCGATGGCCACGCATAACTGACAAAAGCTAGCTGCTACCACGCTTGTCTCACTGACCTGCATAGTGCCTACATACAAAAACATATTTATGCGTAATCTATTCTTTGCTCCCATTTAAAAGCTCTTTTTTTATACTATACTATTTTGTTGCCATGCGAATGTGAAAGCCGATTTAAATCAAATAAACCAAGCACAAAATGTCTACTTTATTGTAACTTACAAACTTATTGGTTGGGCTAAGTTTTCATCACATAACATTTAACTTTTAACACACACCTACATATCTACAGACATACACATGCACATTCACCCAGCTTTTCATGAATCAAACAAATCAGCTACACCCACACATTCACAGACTGCATGGTGTATTATTTATATTAGGTGGCGTCAATTTATCAGTTACCAAGTCAGCGCATGCACTCCATTTGCCGCTCACACTTCAACTGGCAACTGCATATGTGCTTGAGACCACCTTGTTGTTGTTACACCATTGCACAGACAATACAACTGCACTCTACCAGACCAAGCACGCACAGAGAACACACACACACACATGCATTTGTGTGTAATATAGTTTGGATTGGATTGGATGCGAAAGGTCGATGACCATGTGTACATCATATGTACTATGCCTGACGAAAGTATGTACATATGTAGGTATAAACAAAAAATAAACACGACCGATTTATGAAATTGGCAAAAAGGCGCATTTTTGTATGCAAGACAAAGACAACAAATCTCATCATGCACATACTTCCCCTCCCCAACCCTTCCCGCCATCCAAAGCATTTTTCGTTATAATTATATATTATAATATGGAATATGTGTAGAGATGTACATAGGTATTTACTGGAAAACAATCGATGATGCTATCGATAGTATCGATATTTTTATGAAGTTCTTTTAATTGGAGATTCACTCTCGCGAGTGTATACTGTATCATAATTCCGACATCCTGGTTCGGAATTGTTAACTTCAATAACAAAACTAAAAGTTTGCCTTCGATTCCGATCATTTAAGCTATCGATAACAAAAGTGTCATCATTGTTTCCCCCAGCTCAAGGTGGATTTACTATAAGGTGACGTACTCAGCACAGCTGCTCTCTTTCGAAGGTCCTTATTTTTGACAGTATAAATGCAAACATCGTCGAGGGAGGTTGTGTAGCGCTCGATTTCCTTGTGTTCTTTAAAATAAAATAAGGCCCCTCGTCACAGCGGAATACGTCACCTTATAGTAAATCCACCTTGCCCCAGCTCCAATTCAACATACATACATACGTATTTACTACATTAAACAGGTGAATAATGAAATTGGTTTATGTATGTATGTATGTATGTATGTACATCTCATATGCAGTGGAATTCTTCAGATGTATGTACATATGTATTTCTTCTGCTTTCTTGATTGTTATCTTTTTACGTTTTTTTTCTCTCTCTCTTTCATTGTGTCTTCCTTTCTTTGTATCTTTGTTCTTGTTACGCGCAATTTGGTGACATTTATGGCAATATTCATACATATATACGATATATGATATTGATACGATATTGCATTCTCCCCCCCGCCTGCTGCGTGTTCTTCTAAACAGCAACGCGGCCAGCCGCCAAAGGACGAAGAGCCTGAAAACAATGCCGCCGAAACAATTCCAAAGCGCACTTAAAACAAATAAATGAGTGCAGACCTGCAGCAGCCGTTACAACAAACACACACACAGACACAAACACACACATACATACACACACACATACATATGTACATGCAGAAGCTACAACAACGCCGTTTTTTGAGGAATGTACCCCCCCGCTCACCCAGAAGGACCAACAACACGAGGGCTGGTGCGAAAGTTTTTGTTTCGATATCGAAACTGCAGTTATACACACACACACACACACATACACACACACAAATGAGTACTGAGCAAGTCAGCTTGTGTCCAGCCCTGGTCCGTGCGGCAGGCGCATTCAATTCAAATTTTATTCTTTGCATTTTATTTATTAAGTGAAACGGCTAAAGTCTAGCATAGTTTTAAATATTTAGACAAGTGAACGCCCACCCCCACCCTCACCCCACTCCACACACAAACCCCTGAAGCTGAAGCGCGTCATCCGGAATAACCTACAAAAATATAGAAATCCAAAAAAAAAAAAAAAAATCAGAGGAACTACGTAAGCCGTGCCTAAGTCGGTTCGGTCTTCGCAGTTCAATATCTGAGAGTGCATACGTTTATACATAAGTATATAGAGAAATACACATGTGTACACAATAAACAACATATAAATATACCGTTAGCTTATTTATATACAATACATATTTAAAATGAAAGAAAATAAGATGAACAAAAACAAAAAAAAAAACACAAATATTTTATGTATTTTTTTAATGTATTTAAGATAATTAAGATTACTCATAATGCAGTAAACTGAGAAAAACTGAAAAGTAGAATATTGAATTGGTCAAAGAGCAAGGCGATGAAGAAGAAGAAGCAGAAGCAGAGTTTTCCGAAATCAATAGAAAAACTGAATCTGAGCGCGCATGGAAATGAAATTCGAAAAACTATTGAAATAAACAAATAATAATTGTATGTACATATTATATTGTTTTCCCTGAATGGTGAGGCAATGACGGGGGGTTATACTATAATATATATATATATATATATATTCACAATGCCATATCGTGTGACCGCACATTAAAGATTCTATTTTCGGAGTTTCATCTTTCAACATTTTTCATACAAAAACTTATTTTTAATCCGATTCTTCGTATGGAAGTTATAATATAAAGTATAATAATCCGATTTTGATAAAGGTTAAAGAGCATAATTTGGTTACCATTTCTTTAAAAATATGTAGCATTTTCATAAAAATCCATTCTTGACCGATTGTTCGTAATACTATATAAACTATACGGTATAAGATATAGTGGTTCGACTTAAGGAAATTTTGGTCAGCATATCAAAAACATTATGAAACTTCGTTTTGGTAAGTATGGTCAGGATAACTTCTTAGTTACAAAAGTTTTTCATATAACTCAATTGTTCTGACGACAGCTATATGATATAATGATCCAATTTGGTCGGTTGCGTCATATACACTCGTATATACTGCATGCATCAGAGCCAAAAGCTGAGAGACTAGAAGGTTTCTAGTAGAAACAGATTGACATCGCTATATGGACTTGGCTTTAGATGCTGTTCGAGGATGTATAGACCTTTGGGGGTCGAAAACTTCTCATTCAAGGGATAGAAACAAAGGGAATACCATCTGGTATCTTCTTCTGGTAGCTTCCATCTTGACCAATACTAAATTTCCAGATAATCTGTATACATATATATAAATTCTGAATAGTCAACATAAACTTTCTTTAGACCAACGAGCATTACGAGCATAGGACATTGCGATTTAGATTTTTTGCCCACATATCGGTATATTGGAGGTCTAAAGTACCAATATATCCATTTTGCTTACATATCGGTATATTGGAGGTTTATAGTACCACTATACCCATAACTATGCAGTTATATTCAAAAGTTCTTGCCAATTCTCAAGTTAGGATTAGAAATATCGAACAATTGCAGAAAAGAGCATAAGGATGATATAACTTTGTTTCCTTATGCTTAATCCTTTCTTTTATGATCCCTCTCCCCAGAAGTAAGTATAAACGAGTTGAATGTTTTTGTTTTTCAATTCTTTTTTTTTATTTTATTTTTAAATAAATTATAAGGTTCTTCGTAAAATCGAAGAATCCATAATTATTATTATGTTTGTCTGTGTGTATTTGTTTCTTGTTTTGTTGTGTTTGTATTTATTTTCATATTCATTGAATTATTATTTATTTATATCTTTTGTGGTTTGTTTGTTTGCTACACATATCTCTTTTTTATTGCCCCGCAGCTCCTCTCTCGCTTTCGTTCATCCTCTATATCTCTTGTCACGCATTCTTATACATATAACATTTTGTATTCTTTTCTTTTTATTCTTAATAAGATTGTTTATAACTTGTAGGCTAACCTATTGATTTGTGATTCCTCATTAGACGTTTTAGCGTTTTATCAAAAAATATACAGTTTTCGGGTGTTGGCCATTGGAAAAGGAATGCGAGGAACACACACACACATGATTCTACCTTCATTTACCTTTACATATCGTGTAAAATATAATCATAAACATTATCCATCGCTCAACTCTACCTAAAAAGCTCTTTTTGCTCCGTTTGTTTTTTCTTTTCTTTTGCGTTTCTAGGGCCGAAAGAATATTACTTTTAAATGTTTCAAAAACAAACAAAAAATGAGGTTGTTTTAACAAAATAAGTATACAGTTTAGAATATATATATATATATATATATATAAAAAAAATGGTGCTACAAGGAATTTAGCGTGCGGCAATTGGTTAGAAATGATGTTCAAGTTGTTGGGCTTTGGGGGTTTTTTTCCTATTCAAATTTATATGGAGGGTGCGCGGTAGTTCTCTGTTATATTTCTGATATTTTGTGGTATTGTTGTTGTTGGTGTTGTTGTTGTTGCTGCTGCTGTTGCCGTTTGTTTTGTGGTTGCATTGCAATTAAGTTTATAATTGTTTAATCAGTCTGATTTATTTCTACTGCCAAAACTATTTATATAATCAATCGTTCGCTTCGATCCGTTCCGATCCAAATTTGAAATCAAATCAAATCCGATCAGATGATACGTCTCGTCCGGCTTACAGCTCATCCTTGAGATCATCGCCGGCCTCACCGCCCTCTGGTGGGGGTGCACCGCCAGTGCCTTGATAGAGCTTGGCAATCACTGGCTGAACGATGGCCTCCAGATCCTTCTTCTGTTTCTTGTACTCCTCGGGATCGGCATCGGGATTCTGTTCGAGCCATTTGATTGACTCATCGATGGATGTCTCCAGTTTGGTCTTCTCCTCGTCGGTCAGCTTGGCGCCCAGCTTCTCCTTGTCGCCAATCTGGTTCTTAAGACTGTACGCATACGATTCCAGCTCGTTGCGCGACTCGACGCGCTCCTTCAGCTTCTTATCCTCATCGGCGAATTTCTCAGCATCGTGGATCATGCGATCGATATCTTCGGGCGTCAAGCGATTCTGATCGTTGGTAATAACAATTTTCTCCTTGTTGCCGGTGCCCTTATCCTCGGCGCTGACCTGCAGTATACCGTTGGCATCAATCTCAAAGGATACTTCAATTTGGGGAATGCCACGTGGTGCTGGTGGAATGCCAGTCAGATCGAATTTGCCCAGCAAATGGTTATCCTTGGTCATTGGACGCTCGCCCTCGTAGACCTGAATGGTAACAGTGTGCTGATTGTCTGACGCGGTGGAGAACACCTGCGATTTCTTGGTGGGAATGACAGTGTTGCGTGGAATCAATTTGGTCATAACACCGCCAACAGTCTCAATACCCATGGTCAGTGGATTGACATCGAGGAGAACGATGGCATCGGTGTCCTGTTCGCCAGAGAGTACGCCAGCCTGGACGGCAGCACCATAAGCGACAGCCTCATCGGGATTGATGCCACGGGATGGTTCCTTGCCGTTGAAGAAGTCCTTAACAAGCTGCTGGACCTTGGGTATACGTGTGGAGCCGCCAACAAGCACAATTTCATGCACATCCTTCTTATTCATATCAGCATCCTCAAGTACCTTCTGCACGGGCTTCAGGGTCGAACGGAACAGATCCAGATTGAGCTCCTCGAACTTGGCACGGGTCAGCGTCTCGGAGAAGTCATCGCCCTCAAAGAACGATTCAATTTCGATGCGCACCTGATGGGAACCGGATAGAGCGCGCTTGGCCTTCTCAACCTCACGACGCAGCTTCTGCACAGCGCGGTTATCCTTGCGAATGTCCTTGCCCTTCTTCTTCTTGTACAGCTTAATGAAATGATCCATAACACGCTGATCGAAATCTTCACCGCCCAAATGTGTATCACCATTGGTGGCCACCACCTCAAAGACGCCATTATCGATGGTCAGCAGGGATACATCGAAGGTACCGCCGCCCAAATCAAAGACCAGCACATTCTTCTCGCCCTCCTTCTTGTCCAAACCATAGGCAATGGCAGCCGCTGTGGGTTCGTTGATAATACGCATCACCTGGAGACCAGCAATGACACCAGCATCCTTTGTCGCCTGACGCTGGGCATCGTTAAAGTAGGCTGGCACAGTGACAACAGCGTGGGTGACCTTCTTGCCCAGATACGCTTCAGCGGTTTCCTTCATCTTGCCCAAGACCATGGCAGAGATTTCTTCAGGTGCAAAGATCTTGGCACCCTGCGACGTATCCACGCTAATGTGTGGCTTTGAGTTCTTCTCAACAACCTTGAAGGGGAAGAACTTAATATCGTGCTGCACATTTGTATCGGACCATTCGCGTCCAATCAAACGCTTCGCATCGAAGACAGTATTCTCTGGATTTGTGGTCAATTGATTCTTGGCCGCATCACCAATCAAACGCTCGCCATCGGCGGTGAAGGCAACGTATGAGGGCGTAATACGATTACCCTGATCGTTGGCAATGATCTCAACGCGTCCATTCTTGTAAACGCCAACGCTGTGTGGATAAAAGAGAGAAGCGATCGATAATGATTAGTCAAATGTTCAATGATTTTTGATCAAAAGATGAAGTGAGAATAGGCTTGAGAACATTCTCAAACGGGAAAGAATAGATCATAAGCTGCTGAGAATCTTTTGAATCAATTTTAAAATCGGAATAGGCATGAGTAGCCGAAAAGGGTGAAAATATATGTGAAGAGACAATTGGGAAAAGGTTTAAGTAAACTTTTATATCTTGTTTTAAATTATTAAATATTCAGGAAATTAGGGCATTTCTCACTTAAAACTTTTTAGTATTATCATCATTCCAATTAGGGAAATGATCCGGGAAATATCCCTATTGGAAAATTATAGATACAAAAATCTGGAAATGATCCGGGAATATGCCTATAAGTAAATTATACATGGGAAAGCTGGAAATGATCCGGGAATATCCCTATTAAGGAATTACACATAGAAAAAACTGGAAATGATCCGGGAAATATCCCTATTGGGAAATTACAGATAAAAAAGTTTGAAATGATCCGGGAATGAATACTAGGAAATGACACAATGGAAGACTGGAAATGAGCGTCACCTATTCCAATTGGAATAAATGATACATTCCAATTATGGGAAATGGTATGCAGATGGGAAGTCAGATCAGCTCAGACAACGCGGATATGTGTAGAGAGAGAGTGTGAGTGTGTGTGTGTGTAAAACTTACCATGAGTATGTGGTGCCCAGATCAATGCCAATAACGGTGCCCAATTCCTTGTCCTTCTCCTTCTTCTCCTCGCCGAGCGAGAGGCCAACAAAGGCCACGACAGCCAGTAAAATGCATAACTTCATTGTGGAGCTCCTTTTTTTGTTAATTACTAATTTTAATGCTTAGTCTTGTGCACCAAACAAAAAAAAACTGCAAAGAGAAGAAATGCCAAAAAATAAACAACAAATTTTTAAGTACATTTCATCAAAATCAGCGAAAGCTTGGCTTAGCTTTTGTACACGTCAACACACGGCGAGGGGTGGAGTGAATGAGAAAGAGAGAGCAAGAGAGCTTCAGACAGCCAAAAAGCAGCAAAAAAAAACAAGAAAGAAAAAAGCGCTGACGTTGGCGTTAACGCTGTCAACAGGTAATACACCGTTAAGTGTGCTACTTTTTTGGAAAATCATTGAAGCGGCGGCCTTAAACAATTTATGGCACACATTTGGCCTAATAAATATGCCGTGTCTTAGTAAAAAATAAAAAAAAACCGAACTCACACACACACCTGGAGAAGAGCTAAAAGAGCAACACACGTCTGGTTCAGTGCCCAACCGTTTAACAACTGTTCTGCTCTACTCTGTTCAGCTCAGCTTAGCTTACTGACATTGACCGACGCAGCTGCTCTGCCGCCAGCGTTGAGCAAGCAAGCAACGTTGCTATAGAATTTTTGTATACGTGGAAACATTTTTTCTGGTTCTTTCTGCTGCTTTCAGTAATCTCACTCTCTTTAGCTCTCTTATTAATCAGTTGCCGGCCACTCTCTTTACACGTGCAACAACAATAAACTCGTTTTCTTTGTACTACAAACACACACACACACTTTATTTTATAGAAATTTCTTATTTTGTGTTATCTTTGCCGCGTTTTGCATACTCAATGAGTGTGTAACAACACTAAATACAACTACAACTACAACTAGATGCACTATTTAAAAACTACAAACAATTCACCCACGCTGCGTCCGGTGAAAGTTTAGGCGGTGTGGTGGGCGGTCTCTATATCTCTCTCTGTCTCTTGCCGGCATAAAACGCCGTCAATTTGCACAGCTGTCTTGCGTTGTTGCTAGCTTACGTTTACGTCTGGCTTGCTTAACCAACAAAAAAAAGAAACGTAGTTAATGGCGTTTACGCTCTTCTGACGTGTACTTTTGTTAGCTACGGCATATAATAGTGGGGGATCTGTTTTAAATGACGTGTACGTAGCTGATTGAATGACACACATACACACACAGACACCGATAAGTCAGCGCAGGCGCGTCTCTGTCTTTGAGTTTGCTTTGAATTGAAATAGTGTTGGCGTATTAAATATTTGTTTGCCGATTGCTTTTTATCAAGTGTTGCCAATTTAACGTCTAGATGTACTTCAGCAATATATGAATATTGAACAGAACTAACTGGTGGCGTTGAGTTGTTTCGTTCAGAAATACGTCCAATTGAGCGCGTGAACATTTAGTGATTCATGAACGAAATTGTTCATCATTCATTCAGTTGCTGCAAAACTACCGATAGTTTATATGTTTGTTTATATATATATATAATATGTATTTAAAGCTGAAACTAAGCCGCCACAACTGACCGATTTAATAAAATAACTGATTTTAATTGATTAGGCAAAAATGAATGCCTGAACTTGTTCAACAAATTGAACTAGAAATCTCAACTCTATCAGCTGGCAGCTATGCAGTTAGGCGGCGTATGGCCAGTGTGTGCACATGAGCGCAAAGCGTTAAAATTGCGTGGAGCACTAAAATGCAAATATCTTGCAGCAGGCCGGTTGGAAGTGAATGAACTTTGTTTTCGTATTGTTAATTAATTATGTTATGCTAATTTGTTGCTGACGAATTTTAAACAACTTGGTGTATATGTTAATTATGCACGGTGGGTTACGGCGGCTACACGTCATTAAAATTTTGGGGCCACACTGGCAGTGACGTACTATGAAATGCTTAGCACAAATTATGAATATTTAACAGCAAACGGCCGCAGACACTTGAAATATGTATTTATAAATGGGCGTATTACGGTGTCCTTATCCAATTTGCAATTTGTATTACTTATGTGGCTTTGAATTTGATACAACTTTCAACTTTACGGCCGCATTGCCAACATGGCGACACCGCACAACCCTCCGCCTCCTCCTTCATCGTGCTCGTGATTGCCGTTTCCATTAATTTAACTGCATTTTCTTTGACTTTTGTGTTTTTGACATAACGCCATTGTCTTGAACTGGCCAACAAAAAAAATGGAAATAAAATATTAACTTACACTTGAAACTTGTCTAGCTAGAGCTTATTCTTTTCAAATTTTCTCTCTCGACGTTTGGAACTGAACTGAAAGAATGCTGCTTTGTGCCGGCGCTTTCTACACACACCCGCTGAGCAGAGTGAGTGAGTACACGTACACGTCAGTGTTAAATTGGCAGCAGTGTTGCAAAAGCCCCAAATATTTACAAATAAAATATATCGATTGTTGTCGTTTTGACAACTGACTTTTAAATACTTACTTTGCTAACTTAAAATAAATTGAGCACTTAATACAAAAAAAAAAAACTTTATAAATATATAAATAATTTGTCACTTTGTTGCGTATTATTTGAGTTGTATAGTCTTTGTTGTCTTTTTTTGGCTTTGATTATTAATAACTTTTGTACACAGTTTTTTTGTTTCACAGTTGCAGTTTGTTTATAAAAAAAATTCTCTTTTTGTTAATCGCACGTATGTACTTTATACATATATTCAAATAATTTAACGATTTTTAATGTGCCGATGTGTTACTTCTTTGCTGTCTGTATTGAAACTGTTTGGTGCTCTCCCCGTTGCCGGGCTATTTATTCAACGGCTCCGTTTATGCTCTGACGTGTCGACCACGTCAGTGTTTGTTGCAATTCTGATTGGCGTTTCATGCCGCTGACCGCTTCATGCGATTGGCGCGCCCTGGAAAGTTCCTCGCGAGCGTGCAAAGAGAGAGCGCACGCTTCCAAAAAAAAGCTTTGCTTGTGTGTTTTTCGGCTCCAAACATTATCGATATCAAGGCTGATGACATTGAGTGCGCGCTCTCTCTCTCTTTCTCTCACTCTCTCTTGTTGGGGTTTGCGTGAAATTTTATGTTTCTATGATGAAAAAAAATAAATATATATATATACAAACAATATAAGTGCTATTTGCATGCATTTTGGCAATAACTGACGTGTACTTAACCATTTTTGGTAGGTTTGTAGATCCACTTAGTGTTTCTAGCAATTTTATCTCTCGTATTTTCCAGATAATCCGTTACTTTTACAGCCATGTACTGTTATGTTTGTTAATATTGGGAGAACGGGAGAATATTCAGGTGTGCCGCTGAAATGTCTAGCGGTTTAAAATTGCATACAAAAGACAAGAAGAACGGCTGTCTTCGATCTGCCGAGAGTACTATATATAGCAATTATCGACTGATTATTCAACTATGACAACTATTTAATAATGTGGGCCGATTTACTAAAACTATATCATCTATAGTACAACTCGCATTTGCTGAGTTTGGATGAAATATATGTATGAAATATGCGAGTTCTGCTATAAATAAATATTATAAGTCGGCCCACATTATAATTAAATAGTTTTCATACAAATCACATTTTTCATCCGTTTGTTCCTATGGCAGCTATAAGATATAGTAGTTTGATTCAAAGAAAATTTGATCTGCCTTTACAAAACATATTGAAACTACGATTTTGTGAGTTTGGTCAAAATTTCTGCATAAACACAGAAGTTGTTCATACAACTGAATTTTCGACCGATTGTTCCTATGGCAGCTATATGATAAAGTGGTCCAAATTTGACCAAATTTAGTCAGCTTAGGATATCTTCATACATAAACTACTTTTCATACAGCTCAGTATCCGATTTTACCTATGGCAACTATATGATATAGTGGTCCAATCCGGCCGGTTCTGACAGACTATACAATACAATACAATTTAAATACAATTAAGTCGACTTTATATTCAGGTTGCTTAGTTATTAAGCACCACATTTCATGGGTTTTTGTAAAAAAATTTTCCCAACACTTTAATATTTTTAATAGCTATAATTTTTTGATTAAAAGTTCTATGTATATACTTAGGCAGAAAAGGCTATGAAGTCTGAACTCCTTATTGTAATTAATATTGGGACACACATAATTACTTTACTGTGAATAAATGAAATGAAATGAAATATTCAGGTTGCTCTCACAAATCAGTTTAACTCAAGTAAAGGGTGTTTTTTCTCTTGAGATCTTCAGATTTCTCCGACACACCTGATAGTGTCGCTTTTCAGATCATTCTAGAACAAATGAGTTTGTAGCAATTCACTCGATTATCAAGAACATTCCAGAATTCCAGAACTTTCCACTAATTGTCCAACCGTTGCATCCAGTTTCCAAAATCGGTGAAGAGCCTTGAAAATTAGTTTGAAGCTGTCGGACAAAAAAGGCTTTTGTCCAGATGACCTTGGACCACCTATAGAATATTCCAGAGTCGGTGAAATAGATTTCTACATATGTATGAAAAAGAAAATGAGGAATGAGGTTTATATGTATGTATGTATTTTTCACACAGAAACCCAATTAGCACAGTTTTAAAAGTAACTAAATCGTTTTCTAAGGGACGTAGCCCGGACGAGGGACCTCAGCGTTGTCGGTAAGGTCAAAAATGTCCTCCTTGGTAATCTCCTCAATCCGTCCAGTCAACACATCGTCCATCAGATTGGTGGATCTCATAAACGGTAGACGAGTCACATCGCGAGACATAAAGCGATCCATCTTGAGAGACATTTCTCCGGCGCGTTTCATGAAATCCGAATTGTCATCGAAGTTGAGAACTAGTTTAGTCGGTTTTTTCGATCCAGTTGGCTTTGGGGGCACAATAGGCAACTGTGGCTTGTTTGACATTTTATAGGAAGGATTTTTGCAAATATTTATCAAATTTCGTTCACGGAGAAATAATGCTCAATGACAAAACTAAATTTGGTTTGACGTATAGTTAGCTCTGCCAACCTTCTATTAAAAATTATTTGACAGTCAAAACGAGAGTTGCCATTCGGATAGAAGTTTGATTTGCATAATATGGATCGAAATATAAAAAACTGTAAAAATAAGTAAGTCGGGAATGTACCTAAATGATTTTTACCTATATATGGGATCGCGGGTTGAATTAGTTGTGGATTGTTCGAATATTGCATATTGAAAGTATGGATTTTTGTCCTTTGAGTGTACGGGCACATTGTTAATGGGCATGGTGCCATTATAACTTGGAATCCCTCATTTATATTGTCGTAAAGTTGAGGCAGCAGGAAAGTCTGTAATTAGATTGTTGTGAACTCATATATAATAATATAATATGATATGTACATCTGTAAACTCGTAACTCCAGCTTAAAGGTGTGGTTACACGATATGGCATTTTGCCACATATGTGGCAGTCGGCAGTTACCATAGCGTGTGAGTACGGTATGGCAGGCTGCCACATAAATTTTGTGGTTGATATATACCTGCTCACATGATATGGCAAATCAATGATTTCTATGGTAGAAACGTGCCATATAATATATGTTAAAATATTTTTCATATAAATTTATATGTTAAAATATTTAACATATATTTTTATTTTTGCCACATAAAATGATAACGAGAATGCCACATCGTGTGACCGCACCTTTACTGCCCATCAACAGTAGGATACTCCCTGTACCTAAAGAATTAATCAACGGTGGTACTAGCTCCCTCCGGATAAACGCGTCGATCTCACTAACTATTGAGAATGAAACTGCATTGGAATATTGAAGAATGTATACCATACGCAGATCAAATTTGATTGAAATTTCAGATATTTTCCCCCGCAAATCGATAAAAACGTTTCTTAGCCACAATTTAAAGGATATGGCCTTCAATTTTGGCATGCATTATTCTTGGGTCACTTGTAAGCTAATATGCAAATTTCAACTCGATCGATCAATAAACACAGAAGTTATTCATGAAACAGGGAAAGCAACAGCACTGCAAATGCTCTGCTTGCTTGCACTGCTTCACCTGTATAGACCTGGTAAGCGGGTGTCTCCGAGTCCGGTATACTTGACTAGAGCATTCTTAGTAGTGATGTAAAAACATCGATGTATTGTATGGAAAATTTCTTACTTGCTTTATCTCTCATGCTCCGAATTTCACCAAGTCCCATTTGTGTTTGGAAAGTGATTCCTGCTTTTTGGAGATTATTCTCGAAATGTTATCAAATAAAACGCCCCGATTTTGTTTATTTTTGTTTAGTTTTATGATTTTTGTAATGACACGCAATCGATATCAATATAATTATCTTTTTTCATAACAGTAATAGCATTTAATAATCATTATCAGTGACATGCCAACTTCAACTTTGCTTATCCGTCCCAAAGTTTGTATCCCAAACATTTTACTTTAGATGTTGTGCAAGTTGCCAACTATTTTTATTGTTAACATGTTAGATTGTTAACACTTTTGCGTATGGATCCTGACTAAAAGGGGAAATTCGCTAAGCATTTTTGCGTAGGATTTACCAAGTAATAAAACTGTGCCTGGCCAAAAATCTCATCCAAAACACAGTGGACTATTTTGAGTTGTGTGTGTTTACACTTAGTATATATATATACTATATGTATACATAAATATTTGTTATCTTAAAGGGCGAAAGGCAAGCGGGCAAATTATTTGCGCAAATTTCATTTGCCTGCCAAAAAACATTTATATTTGTATAACCTAAAAGTAATCATAATATATATATATATTTATAAAAAAAAAACAAACGTTGTTTTTGTATGGCGCTTTGTTTTTTTTACTATATAGTATAATTGGGATATCTTTTTTATAATAAAAAAAATGTAGGCATGATGAAATTTTCAAAGTCATGTCGTACATGTATATAAATATTTAAAGATTAGAGTTTTTTTTTTTGTTTCTTGTTTGTTTGTAGAGCTAAACGACTTTTAAAAGCAATTCGTTTTGTATTTGTTTTTTTTTTTGGTCATAAATTTGAGCTAATCTCATCAAAAATGAATTAAATCAAGAGTCTTTTCTTTATAAATAGTATAAATAAAAAAAAAGAAGTAAATGGAAAATTGAAAAAGGCGAAACCTCCTGAGCGATAAATGAAAAGCACATCGAAAATATGGTTTACAGTTACATGATGAAATTCTAAAGGAGTGGAACTCACTTTAATCAGGATCGCGATCCATGCGTGTACGTGTATTCAATAGAAAAGCAACAACACTTACGACTCTGAGCGCGTACCATATGAAGTGCATGCAAAAAAGTACCACCAAATATGCTAATGAGCGTAATTTGGCAACAACAAAGCTTCATGATCGGAGACAAATATCAAGCATATGTTGATATTCCTCTCCGATCAAGAAACTTTCGGTTGAGAGGAGTGCGCTCTTTAGTTTCTGTGATCGCGCTCATCTTGATGGCGATCATAGACAAAGCTCACACGGACGACGCACACATGCATACTTTCGCTCAATTCCACGCATAGAATGATGCTGGATCGCGATCAAGATTGAAGTGAGTTCCCAGCTTAATAACAGGGTGATCCATTCGCTCGACTTGCGCTCTTTTGCGGGGTCACGATCGACAGTACGAAAGCAAACTCTCAGTGCTGACAGCACAAGCATGACCCCGACAAAGAGAGCGAATGAAGCACCCTATTATAATTTCATCATGTACAGTTAGACGAGTATAGTTTACAGTTAAAGTTACAGCTTACAGTTAAAGTTACAGTTACAATTGGGCGTAGTAGAGTGTGCACAAAAGATTTACTTATAAATGTTTTGCATTATAAGTTTTCGACTTTTAATTTGAAATTTAATTTATAAATTTGTAATGCATTATGCGTTTTCTTTGTGTGTCTGTATGTGTGTGTGTGAGTGTGTGTGTTTTATTTTCTTTTGTTTTACTTTATTTCTCTTTAAACTTGTTGAAACACTTTTAGTTGCCATGCATAAATTTGTTGTTCTTGTTGTTGCTTTTGCTACCTGTTTGCTGTTGTTGGTCCGAAACAATTATACTTGTAGTTAACTAGGAGCTGTACTCATTGACTGGCTGTTTTGTAAATAGTTATAGTAAATATATATAGTTAATAGATACACAGAGGCTAGTTAACAATATCAACAAATGGGGCGTGGCTACGCCTTGCATTCTTAGGTTTAGTTTTACTTTCGTTTTCATTTCGCGTCTCTGGCGGCGTTGGACGTTGCCCCCCCACGTTTCCACCCACTATTTCGTATATTCCGCGACTTGATACTCAATATATATATATATATGTTTGTATATGTATAGTCTCTATTCATGCCGCACACCGCATATGGACAGGAACGTGCTAAAGTTGTGCAGACTGCACGCCGGCAGCACCGTATACACTATGGAGGCCATCTCCTGGCATTTGTGTCGAAAATCGTGCAGCGACTGCAGCAGCAAGTCCGTTGGAGGCGCCGCATTCACCTGGTAGAACAGCTTCAAATGTATCGCTGGCAGTTTATTGGTGGATCCTGATCCTACTCCTGCTGCTCCTCCGGACTGTTGCGGCTGATCACCAGCGCCACCCGGCATTGAGACTGTCTCCGTGGGCGTATTGGCGCTATTTGTTGCACTGTCATCGGCATCGCGCTGCTGCTGCTGCTGTCGCTGCTGCCGCTTGGCAATTGGATAGTCCTTGAGCAAGCGGTTAACAATATAGGTGAGTATCTCGTCCAGATGCTCGGCGCTCAAAGTTTGAGCCAAACGATAATGATTGCCCAGCACATCCTCGCTCAGCTGCGTCAGCTGTGTGGTGGATGAGGCCAGCCCAGTGGCCACATAGCAAACAATTGCCGCACAATTGTTCTCATAGTTCCAGCGACGCCGTATCGAGATGGTATAATCACTGACCGAACAGCCAGTTTCCTCATCTGCAAGTGCACAGTACAAGTTAAAGGTTAGATGGGCTGTATTAACTTCCTTTGATAACTTAACGAAATCATAAGCTTTGTATGTAGTCTTACTAATGTCAACTGGCAATTTTATCTATATTACGAATACTATACTACCTTCGCAAACCTAAACTTTTTACTACCTGTAGAAGGGGCTATTGAATCTGTGCAAATGTGTGTATTTGTATTTGGATCGATTTGGACATGTCCGTCTGACTGTCCCTCCGTATGTATGAACACGTCGATCTCAGCAACTATAAGAGCTAGACACCAAATTTGGAATTTTGGTTCCCTCGCTATTCGATAAAAACAGTTTTACAGTAACCATTTTAAAGATATAGCATGTACAATACTTTAGTCACTCTTGATCTACTGTCCAAATTTCAAGTCGATCGGATAATAAACACGGAAGTTATTCACGAAAGAAGATTCAGTGTTGCCAAGCAAGGGGAAGAAGAAGCACAGCAGTGACTTAAATGCCTCACATACGCTGTGGCGGCTTTATGTATGTGTGAATGTATGTGTAAGTGGACGAAGATGGTGATTCAAAGTTTTAACCTGGGAACAGGAAGTTTCGTAGTCGGGTATACTCTAGACTAGAGCATTCTTACTTGTTTTTATATACGGTTAGATGAAAACTATCTCCGTATTTATGGCTTCTACAAAACTTGAATGTATATTTGAATTTATGTTATCAAGGGAATTTTGTAAACAAAGACATTATTTTATCGCATTTCTCAACTTTTGGACAAATGGAGAACTGCAAAAAGGTGAAAACGATTGCTTTTGGGAACTCGTTTGTTATCAAAAGTTGAGCCCTGGAATATTTCGCAAATTTTTGCTGAAGTGGGTTTACGAACAAAAGTCAACGCTGCAAAAGCTAAAACTTAACGTGAGTTTAGCCAGTAAGACTCTCTATTGGAAAACATTGTGATAAATTGAAAATCAAATGAAGTAGCTCAAATTCTGGACCGCGAAGCTTTGTTTAACTTCTAGACAATTAGGTTAGGTTAGGTTAGGTTAGGTAAGGTAAGGTTAATTTAGGTTATGTTAGGTTAGTTAATGTTAGGTAAGGTTAGGCTGACACGAAAATAAAGACTTACAGTCAAAACGATCGTTGTGGGTGTGCGCCCACACCTGCCACTCGACGAGGGCGTCACGTGGCAGGGCCGGCAGTACAATGTAATCCATGATGGCATTCGTGGTGCGTCTCTCCCACTGGCGTCGGGCCTCGCCAATGAATGCGGTGTGGGTGACAAAGCAAATGCCATGGACAACATCCCGCAGCTGGCCCTGGGCATTCATTGCCTTGGCAATGCGACTGATGTGGCGCAGGGTCAGCTTACACTGTGGCCGGATGCCGCCCTCAATGATTGTCATGCTGCCCGGGACTAGAGCAATTTGGCCCGAGATGTACGTAATGTCGCCAATCTGTAAAAATTTCTTATTAGCTTGCTTATAACTTTATAGCTCAGATTACTTACCCGCGTCGACTGGCTATAGGGACCAATGTTGGCGGGCGCCCAATGTGAAATGCCCTGTACATGCATCGTGTTGCGGCGTCCATTGAGCAGCGTTTGCGTCTCCTCGCTGTCATCGCCGCTATGAATGGTGGGAGCCCGGTAAGCGATTGCCTCCATAATCACATGGCAATCATCTGGCAGCGGGCATTCAACACAGACTCGCGTGGGTGGATTGTGAAAGCCAAATGATTGCAAATATATGCTATTTAGGGCCGGATATTCCGCTATCGATCGCACATAGAGCGTGGTAAAACACAAATCCTGCAGCTCATAGCCATTGCTCTGGCACAGCTCACGCAGCGTATCCAAGGCCTGTTGCATGCCCTGCTCCATGCTGGATGAGCAGCCTAAATAAGCCAGAGGAAGATACAGCAGGATAATAACTAGACAGTACAGCTATCTTCGGCCAGCCGAAGATATATACACTTGCAGACAGTTTTCCCATACAATTTCGACCATTTTCGACCGATTGATTTGATTTTGATTTAAGCAAACTTTATAAAGCTGTAATATCTGTACAAGCAAAATAGTTCTTCATACAAAAACTCATTTTTAAACCGATTGTTCCTATGACAGCTATAAGTTATAGTGGCTTGAGTTGAACCAAATTTTGTCAGATGGTATAAATTATATGAAGTCTCAAATTTGATAAGTTTGGTTAGGATATCTTAAATAACATAAGAGTTATCATACAAGGACATAATTGTTGATGATCATTCCTATGGCAGCTATATGTTATAGTGCTCCGATCAGGCCAGTTTCGACATATGTAATGTCTGCAACATCCGTGACAAGTTTCACTAAATTAGCTTTAAAACTGAGCGACTGGTTTGCATGAAAACAGACAGACTTTGCTATTGATGTTGATCAGGAATATATAGTTTCAATGCGTTGCACATTTCAGGACCCTCTGCAAGAGTATCAAGAGTGTGTGCGAGAGTTAAAAGAGAAAGTGCTGGCTATCGAATGTTTACCCTGTATGCCCGCCAGCCACATCCAGCCTTTGGCATTGATGGCCGCTTTGGCCTGATTGGCAAGTGGACGAAATTCACGCTCATATTTCATCGGGCTGGGCGGCTGTGCTATGCCCAATGGCATCGTCGTCATCGCCGCATTATTGCACTGCGTTGTGCTTAGCCCAAGCGAGGAGATGGCCAGCGACATCGAGCCGCATACGGCGGCCGTGCTGCTGCCCAACGGATGGGAGCTGCCAAAACCGCAACAGCTGTTTGCCTGCAATGCGCTGCTGCCGCTGCCGCCGCCATTACCACCGCCGCCCAAAGCTGATGTCGATGTCGACTGATTTGCATTGGCCAGCAGCAGCAGCGAGGCGCTGCCCGTTATGCAGCTGGCTGCCGGTATGGGCTCGTCGACGCTGGCGCTCTTCGTGACAATGGGTATCGGCGAGGACGATGATGCGGCCAAATGACGTCCAAATGAATTGCTCCGCGAGATTAGCTCATTCTGGCTAAGTGATTCACGCAAACGTGTCTCCTTCTCAATTAGCTCCAGTTCGGTTTCGCTAAAATCTGGATCACTTAGATCGCTGTATGTTGATTCGTTGAGATCGCTTATATAATCGAGTGACTTTTTAACAAAGACAACATCACCGCCAGCATTAGGCTCCTTTGGCTGCAGCGTTAGCTTTGTAAAATTAATATAGCCGACGGGGCAAATGGGATCGGCGCTGCTTATGATCGTCTGTATATCCTCGACAACAATACGCTGCTTAAACAGCGGACAATCGAGCGTAAATGTCTCATATTCACCACCCTCGCCGCACACATTTAGGCCGTACTTATCGCGCATCTTCAACAGATGCGTTTGCATCTCGCGCAGCGATTTACCCAAATGACGATCCGGCACCAGGCCCAATGCAGCAACCTAATACAAAACCAACACAAAACAAATCACATTAAAGGGCTTACAACATTTGATATAGTTATAATGTATTCCATATACCTTGATTATAATGGCATGCACCTGACAGTCGATCATCTCCTGCAGCAGTTCAGTCTGATCTCTCCTCCACAAATACGCCAAGGATATCAGGTTGAGCCGGCTGCACACATTCTCCACCCTCACACGCTGATAGTCTGACAATATGGCACCAACAGCCACCGCTTCGACATTTAGTTCGTGCTGCAAGTGTACAAATATATTACAGTTTAAAACTTTAACAAAAATATGGCTTTGTACTTATTTTATGGAGTTTTGATATCATATCTACAGTTTTTCGAGATATATTTCCAGTTATATCGAACTAAGTTTTGTTTTATTAGTATAACTATCTATCAAGAGCCTGCATACCAAATTTCAACATCATTGAGCAAATACTTTCTCAGTTATGAATGTAAAACACTCTTGAGCCAATATAAAACAATTTAATCCTATTAAAAATCAAAATGTACACTTCCCACCTCTGAATAAGTGTTATTTTTTGGTAAAACTATCTAGTACATACCAAATTTCAACAGCATTGATACAATACTATCTGAGTTATGACTATGAACCACTTTGGAACCATCATTTATTTGCTAGAAAAGTCATTTGATTCTTGCTTGGTTATTGCTCACTTCTGTGCAAGATTTCTGTTTGGTAAAACTATGGTTTTTACATAAAATTTCCACATTATGGATATAATACTTATATTCAATCACCTTCAAGAAAAAATATTTGCTAGCGACGGTTTATGCTTTGGAATTTGTGTCATGAAATTTACATCCTTGACCTTATTTAAGCGACTTTTTGGCAGCATAGTGGTAATTTATCAACGCTAGTTTTCTTTTTGTATTATAACATTTTGGAGCAGTGTTATGCTTTGATAAGTCAATACCGCAGCAGTCAGCCTACATACCAAATTTCAACAACATAGATCAAATACTTTGTGAGTTATGAGTCTGATACAAATGACTTTGGCCCTTAAAAAGAAATTTGGCTCTCGCCCAGCTTTAATTGTTCGATTGTTGATTGCTTATTGCTTGTCATCGAGCGGTGCATCAATAATTTGAAGCGCTAAAGTATAATCAAATATTGTGGCATAGTTCACGTGATTTGGTGACATTTTTGATTAGATTACGATTACTCAAAGCGAAACTAATTTCCGCAATTATTTTTTTATTTTTCGTTTTGTTTGTGGGTCGAAACTCGTTCAAGGACACTCGACAGCCAATAATAATAAAATATAACAACAAAAATATGTCTGGCACAAACAGATATCCTGTAGAATGCTTTAAGAGTTTTATAAAGAACTTAACTTTTATAGTAAGCCAATTACATATAATAATATATGTTCGTTATTGAAGCAAACAAAATTATCTCATTAAAAAATGATTTGATAATGAAAATAAATTCAGTTACCAAGCAAAAATTTCTTATAAATGTTTCTACTTGGTGTTAACTTTAGCTAATTAGGTTTATTTATTTATAGTTTGTTTCAGATTCAAGTTCAGAAAGTTTTTGTACTTAACTTGTTTTTGGATTAATAAATTTGCTGTTGTCTATTTTGGGACTTGTTTCTTCTTTCATCAATTATAAGTTTCGGAAACTCCTCTTGTTAGAGTTGTGGGTACAGGGCATAAAAGAAAGTTTTAGTATTTATCTTATCTTTCAAATTACTGTTTTGATAGTATTTTTTGCGACCCTATGCTGTTTTTTTCCTATTACAATTGCTACTATTATATATATATATATGTAACTTGCACATACTCTTTTTAAATGTACGAATACAGTTTATACCTTGTGGTATTATCATTTTCTTTAATATTATTATATTGTTATAATATATACTATAATATATACTTATTAACTATATAATATATACTTATTTATCGACAACTGCTTTCTGTTTGTGTTTTCTATCTAGAGTTTCTTTCTTTCTTTTTATCACATATTCGTTTTATAATGAAAATAGATTATAAAATGAGTCTTTAGTATTTTTTATTGTTTTAAGAACTAATTTATTTTGTTTGAATGTTTTTTTTTTCTTTGTAACTTTAGAAAACTTTTTTCCAATTAAATAGGATTAGTTTAGAAAACTCTTTTTCTCAAAGTTGAATGAAAAATAAATCTATCTTTTTATTTCTAAAGCGAGCGAATATTTAAAGTTTTTCAAAGTTTAGAAGAGCTTATAATTTAGAACGCTTTCAATGGAATCGAGAATAGGAAGAGGTCTAATTGTTTAAAATCTTTATCTATTATTTAAATTTGAAACTTTTTGTATCCTATACCATTTGAGTGTACATTATATAAAGTAGGGCTTTTAAATTTATACTATATTTAGATTAACCTAAAAATTTTTTGTTTTCTTTGTCAAAAATTAAGATACGCTTAGCATGCTCCCTTAAAAATAGCTGAGAGTACAGGGTATAATGTAAAGCGTAATTCGTCAGCTACTTGCATCGATTAGCTCTAATCTCTGGCTTAAATCTTGTTGTTTTTATTATTATGTTATAGTATATGTATATAGGGTTATATATAGTACAAACTAGAGCTAATGGTGGTTTACCTACCTTGCACGTGTCCAGCAGGCTATAGAGATCCTCGACTTCATCGTCATCGGTGGGCACATACTGTTTTCCAGTCTGTGTGCTCTTGCCTTTCGTCTCCCGCCTATAGAGCGGCAATCCCATAGCGCTGGCGAGTATTTCAATGCCCATATGCCCAACGGTCTGGTACATAAAGCTATCCAGCTCGTCTGTAATTGAATATGTTAAACAACAAATAAGTAAGTATAGTATATAGATATATGTATGTATATGTGTGGGAGTCTGAGCTGTTGATTAAGTATACCTCTGTCCTTGGGATGCAAATTGGCGAGCGCGACTATTTCGTGACCCTCGGCGACGCACTGCATCATATTGTAGCAGCTATCCTTGCCGCCACTTACCATTGCCACAACACGCATTTTGATTAGTTGTGGCTGGTTATTCTTTTTCTTTCCCCAAATAAATGTGTGTGCGTTTTATTTGGTTTTTGTTTTTTTTTTGTTTTTTGGTGTGTGCTGCGCCGTTTAGCTGGAGTGTGCGCTCATTTGGTTCTGTTTGTTTGACTAGACTTGTTTGCTATAAAGAACCTCGCGTTTTCTATTAACACAGTAGCGGCTGTTATTGATGTTGATGTTGTTATTGTTGCTGTTGCGGCTATGTTATGTTGTCAACTGTAAAGAGGAATAATACACATGTGCAATATATGAAGACAGTTCATTAGTATTTGTCTTGCTGTTATTGTTGTTGCTGTTGTTGTTGCTGCAGCTGCAGCGGCTGTTATGTTAAAAGCTCTCTCAGGTGGCTGTAGAATCTAATTAGGCACAATATAATCAAATAGTAAGTGCACTTTGTCAACCGGCTGCATGCATTGACAACAACAGCAATTGTGTTAAGCATAAAGCCGATGCTTTCTGCTTGAGTATTGTATATATATAAAGGTGCGCCCAGGATGCTGTTACTTTGATTTTAATTGGCAAAAGTCGGCCAAGCTAGATGATTGCACGAAGGTCACACACATACACATACTCAACAGCACGCATACAAATATAACACATATGTACAATTAATGTATATACACACACACACACGCATGTCACACACTTTCTTGTATACTGCTGCTAGCTGACGCTCGATTCGCTTATGACCCAAATAATAAATTTTCTATGTTATAGACGCCTACATATACATGAATTTTGAATATTGTTTAATATTTACCCGACCCGTTTCTGGCCGTGCGCAACTTTATGGAATTCGCACACTAGTGTATTATGTTATGTTCTAGGGATGAGCGATAGTTTAACATTTCATACATATATTTAACAGCGGCAAGTGACAAATCTGGCAAAAACTTTGCAGTCACTATTTCGAGGAAGGGTTATTTATGTTTATTATTAATTTTGATACTATTTTTTTTATAGGTAGTTTAACATGTTTACAAGGTATCAATACTAATTTTATACCACTTTAAGCGTAAGCCGTCTTCAGATAACACAATATTTAATCACTAACCTTAAATTCAAGCCCAGACCGTGTCCAGTTGCTTAAATAACTCGGTTAAAAAGCTCATATACTGACGCGCAATATTAAGTTTAAACGATTTATTTGAAATTCACAAAAAAACAAACTAATTAATTTCGAAGTTTTGTGAAAAAGCTTTTTAAGAACTTTGTTAGTCACTTTCACCGATACTTGTTAACGAAGCTTAAAAGTTCTTTTAAGTCACGGTAACGCTCACCTCTACTGTTAACTAACCGTTATGCTCGACTGATTTGCAATCTATTATGCCAATTTCAAATTACATTTATTTATGTAATATTGCAAAATGATTTGGATTTTAAAATAAATTATTTAAATTTTTGGCATTTGTTCTTCGCTCAACTGCCGTTCTGTTTACGTTACGCATTATTGCGCATGTGGTGCTACTCATTTCGCGCTTACGTCCACTGTTAACTTTAACATGCTATGTTGACATCACGTTGCGCTAATTGCGTTTAACATTCTCGTTTGTTTAAACAGCAACAACAAAATTCAAGATTAGCATACAAAATATTGTTTTGTTTATTTTTTTTGGCAAATTTGTTAACAAAATTATACGTTTAAGGCGCATAACAAACAGAAAATTGCATTAGAAGCAATATTTGATGCACAAATAAAACAAAAACGTCGTTTACATAAAAATAAAAGAGACTGCGATCAAAAGCAAAACAACAATGAACATTCTGCCACAAAGTAAACACTATAATTTAACACATTACCAGCAACGGTACAACTGGGACTGCGGCTTATCCTGCATACTGATGATACTGTCCACCACGCAGCGCGAACAGTTTCTCAACAATTTCGAGGCCATCTGCAAGGAGGAGGGCTTCGGCTACAGCACCTGGACAATTGATCTCTGCTACCTGCTGCAGCGTTACCATGTGCATCATGAGTACTATACGCAGACACTTGGCATTGATCCCAATTACGCACAGCACATGTATTACTCAAAAATCATTGACAAGGACGAAAAACGTGTGACGCGTAGGTTCAAGGATGCGGGGGCGCACGGCGTGCGCGTTGTCCAGCGCACCGTTGACATGCAGGTTATATTGAAGCATTTGGCTCGCAATGGTCCCGTCATATTGCTGACTAATGCCTCTCTACTCACCTGTGAGATATGCAAACGTAATGCCCTTGAGAAGTTTGGGTAAGTTCGAACGTGTTCTCTTAACAGCTTTGCACGAATACACACCAAAGGCCAAAGGGTACACTGAAACCAAATGTTGAGTGGACTCACGTGGAACTTAACGAAATGTGTTTGCTCGCTGAACTGAGCTAGTAATTGTGTTCCTTCTCAGCTGTTCTTTTTGTTCAGTTGTTAATCTTTAATAAGTGGTTCATTAAGTTCAGGTAATTTTGAGTTTTGAGTTCAGGTTTGTTCCTAAATTAACAAATGAAGTGGATTGCTAATTTGAGTTGGTCAACATGTTCCTTCTTTATTGCTCAGTGGTTCTTTTTCTGTAATATTCCGGTTCTTTTGACTAATTCCCATTTGTGTTTTGGTTCTTTTGAATAACTATAAGCATTAACTACTTAAACATAGATGTCTCAAACAAGCATTTTTCTGAGGCCAGATGCTTTGGTGTTATCACAACCCCAAGACACTTCGGCAAAAAAGCCGAACTCATCAGAACCCCTTCGTGGTTTGCCAGCTCGGCAAAAAAAAAAACCGAGTTGCTAACGCCGCTGCTCAGAACGAATATTTAGTCTTGGATCGACACCAGAACGATGAGCACGGCTTATGTCGCTTGCGCTCTCATTTCGTTTCTATGTGTGGGTCCAAGTACGAACATGCGCTTGCTTCTTAGTATGCGTGAGCAATGCAGAAAGGCAACAGCGCATGGCACTATGAAATTTCAATTCAGAAATGGAAATGGAAGCAACGAAAAGGCAACCATGCCGCTGTTATATGCACATAGCTTGATTTTGCCGGCCGTATCACTCATGATGCGATGGCGGTGTGGATAGAGTGCTTGCTTGAAGATCGGCTTTTTGCAGGTTCGATCCCCAGTTCATCCATTTCTTTTAATAATGGGAAACAATGTTTATTTTCTATTTTCTTTTGATATTCTAATATTTTAAAATGTTAGTTGTATTAACAATTGCATTGGCAAGAACAACATATGCAAGTGTACACATTAAATACATCTCACATACTTTCGGTCAGCTGTGTGCTGCCACCGAAGACGATAAATTTATTATAATTAGCCAGTGTAGTTTATTAGATAATAATTAACATAAAAATAATAATAATAACATTTTAAAATATTAGAAAATCAAAAGAAAATAGAAAATAAACATTGTTTCCCATTATTAAAAGAAATGGATGAACTGGGGATCGAACCTGCAAAAAGCCGATCTTCAAGCAAGCACTCTATCCACACCGCCATCGCATCATGAGTGATACGGCCGGCAAAATCAAGCTATGTGCATATAACAGCGGCATGGTTGCCTTTTCGTTGCTTCCATTTCCATTTCTGAATTGAAATTTCATAGTGCCATGCGCTGTTGCCTTTCTGCATTGCTCACGCATACTAAGAAGCAAGCGCATGTTCGTACTTGGACCCACACATAGAAACGAAATGAGAGCGCAAGCGACATAAGCCGTGCTCATCGTTCTGGTGTCGATCCAAGACTAAATATTCGTTCTGAGCAGCGGCGTTAGCAACTCGGTTTTTTTTGTTGCCGAGCTGGCAAACCACGAAGGGGTTCTGATGAGTTCGGCTTTTTTGCCGAAGTGTCTTGGGGTTGTGATAACACCAAAGCATCTGGCCTCAGAAAAATGCTTGTTTGAGACATCTATGTTTAAGTAGTTAATGCTATAAGGTAAATAGGTCAACTGATGTGAATAATCGCCAAAAGGCACCAAGCTACAACTAAGTAGTCAAAAAATGTTAAATGTATTTGAATTTTGTCTCGAAGTGTGTAACACATTGAAGGAGACGTTTCCGACTTGATGGTCGTATATATTCTTGATAAGACCTCGTATCAAAAACAAGTGAATTCGAAGATAATTAGTTTTCAGGGGTGCTTTATTGGTGCTTTATTGTATAGGGAAAATGAACCAAAAATAAACCAAAATTACACTGCAACAAAGAACTTTCATAAGGGAACGCCGTTTTAAAGAGATTTACAATCTGTAATTTTGTAGAATGATATATTTGATTTTAAAAAACAAGTCGGTTCTAAGTTAATTAGTATTCAGGGTTGCTCTATTGAAAAACCCACCAAGCTAAACCAAGGTTACACTGCAAGAAATAACTTTCATAAGGAAACACCGTCCTAATGAGATTTACAGGTTTTGTAGATTGATATACTTGATGTCAAAAAACAAGTTAGTTCTAAGTTAATTATTATTTAGGATTGGAAAACCTACCAAAATGAACCAAAATTAGACTGCAACAAAGAACTTTCATAAGGAAACGCCGTTTTAAACCGACTTACAGATTTTGTAGAATGATATACTTGATGAACTTCCAAAAGGCTATGCTTAGCTGAACTGAAATCTGTCTATCTACTTAGTAACAACAAAAAATTTGTCTTAAATAGCTGCTGTTTATCGTTAACCTTTCGTGCTGTGTATTTGTGTAGAGTTCTAGTTGTATTGTACGGCTTAAGCCTTAACGTTTGCCCATTGTCAAGTTGCTTTCATCTAACTTGTATTGCCCAAAACACACGCTTGCCAACGGCTGACAACAAAAGCTATGCCGGACACTATGTGGTCCTTTGTGGCTATGATATGGCCACACAGAAACTCTACTATCACAATCCCGAGGTGCACGATGAACGTAAGTAGTGAATTTGTATAGATTTTTGTAATTTATCAACTAAATGAAAAATATATTTTCAGATGTATGCCGCTGTCTGTCGGATGCAATGGATACGGCACGCACAGCCTTTGGCACCGATCAGGATATCATTTTCATCTACGATAAGAAGGAAAAGAACAAAAAATAGATCGATCGAATGCAAATTGCCAAATGCCAATGCCAATGCTATATAGTACCTGCCCAGCAGTTGCCAGAGTTGTTGCTGTTAAATGGATCCGCGACTTGTGATATTAACTTGTAGTAGGAATTGAATTCGCTTGTGCTAGGCTGGGCCACATACCTAATGTACCTAATCTATCTATATACTATATATACATACATATATACTCTATATATATAGCCACTGTTTTGACCAGTTAAATATTATTAGTTTTTATTCACTGTAAACATTATATATATATGGTTTAATGTAGCTATATTTTGCATTTATTCATTTGCAATTTGTATATGCTTTAGGTTAACAAACGTACACTTAGTTATTGTTATATATTTTAGTTATTTTAGGCTTCTATTTGGTCCCAATTAAAAAACAACATAATATTTTGCCATACGTATTCATTTGAGCAGTTTTTCAGCTTATAGCATTAACATACTATAATATAAAATGGACAAATAGTTAGAATTACACACATTTGGGACGCATTAAGTCCATTTTATTATGTTCATGATAATCTTAATGCTCGAATTCGTTTTCTAATGTTCACGTTAAAAGTTAACTAACTGATTGATATTTATTATCATTTATTTTCCAATTTTCAATTGCTGTTTCGGTCTTGTCTATTGAAATTTGTGTTGAATTTATACTTAAATAGATTTCATTTGAATTGCTTAAAGACAAAACATTTCAAACTGAAGCTCAAGCATTTTACGGTATTCAGAACATCTTTTGATTCCGCATAATTTGGTCGATATGAGAAATGAGAACATGCCTTTATATAGTATGTTCTTTCGGACTTAATCTTTCATTAGGTTGCCTTAGTATTTATCCTATTAATTTTCATTTAAGTAAATGTATCTTCAATATGTTGGAAATCTTCATCAAAATTTATAAGCACGCTAAACTGATTTATTTAAACTATACTGAACTATCATGAACTTCTATCGTGAACATAAGAAAACGGGCCTTTACAACTTAATATGTTTGTACTATACAAAATAAAAGAAAAGTTCTTCTATTTTTGTTATAGTTGTAAATGTTTGCAGTTCGAAAATTCGTATAAATATGTATTTGTGCTGTACAACAAGAAAAAGTAAGTTAATCAAAGCTTCGTATACTATATTATTCTATGATAAAGTTTCTACGCTCGTCTAAAATCAAAATTCAACAATTTATAAATCTAAATGTTGCAAATAGCTGAGTCTTGTATACAATTATAATACTAAATAATAAATCATTTTGAATCAATTATTTTCTTTAAGTTTATACACTAACCTGATGCTTTTTACGTACTATATTCTGTTTAGATCGGTGTTACATGATTCTATATCATTTTGATTTCAATGCTACCTTGTAAACAGTGAGCTAATTATTTGTAAATGATTATGCACTTGCAGTAGATATTATATACTTGATCAGCATTCATAGCCGAGTCGATGTCTGTCTAATTGCTCAGCTGAATCAGCTTACTATAATATATAACTGTCATAGGAACAATCGCTCGACATTGTATGAAAACTACTATGTTTTCCCAGATACAACCATACTGAACAAATCAAAGTGTCGTTATGTTTTGAAAAGCTAATTAAAGTTCATCAAAATCGAAGCATTATAGCATATAACATATGAAAAAATCTGTCGAAAATAAAGTTGTATGAAAATCCTATTTTGTTTATAAAGATATCCTAAGCAAACTCAACATTTCAAAGAAACATTATGCTAGCTGATTTGTGATCAGATTCTTACTACAATATCATATAGCTGCTATAGCATCAATTGTTAAAGAAACAAGTCGTATTAAAAACAATTTCCTTGTCAATATATCTCAAACAAACTCAGAACTTGCGAGTTTTGTATGAGATTTGTATGACTATAATTATAAATAGTCGCTCAAAAATGAAGTTTTTGTATGAAAAACATTGCTGCAAGTGTATATAACTTCGGCAAGCCGGAGATATCAGTTATTTCCTCTTTTTGACTGCAAAAAGCAAATCTAAGAAACCTAAAAACAAAAATTATATGCTCATTATAATCAGAAATGCGTCCTAATGTTGTGCAATTTTAACTATTTGCATGAGGTTAACTTGTATTGTGCGCCATTTCCATTCCAAACAGTTTTGTTTATATGTGTAATAATACTATATAAAATAAAGTACAATACCGTTTTTTGAACTTTACTGAGCATGCTTGGACTGATAGTCCTTGTGGTTCTCATAGTTGAGCTGCTTGGTTAGAAGCTGTAGTTTAATATGTGGCGCTTCCACGGGTAATATAATCTGGCCGGCATCATTTGTATATTTGGCATACAGCTGTTCGGAGAATGGCACAAAGCCCTGGGAGCAGAGAATCTTCTGGGAGAAGATGCCGGTGGCATCGGCCTTGAGAAGATGATAGCCACATCTGCGTGCCACCTGTTCGGCGCGACGCACCAGCTCCTTGGCAATGCCCTGGCCGCGATAACGGGCATCCACGGAGAGAATGCGCACATCGAAGATGCGACCCACACCGTAGTGGGCAAACAGATCCACCTGGAGGCTGTGCCTGTAGAGTAGCTCAAATATCTTCTTATAGTTTGGGTCCAGGCTCTGGTTGAGCTTGTGCAGCGCCTCCTCCGTGTCGCCGGGACGCAGTATACCGTTGAGTATGACGCCAGCGATTTGGCCATAGCTCTCGCTGGACTCGCGCCCATCGATGGCCATCAGGCTGAGCTGGTCCTGCAGCGTTGCCAGACTGTGGTGCTCCAGTTCGGTGTTGCCACCGCCTTGCTGGCACAGTCCGGCAGCACGGTTCAGCGGCTCGTCGGCAAAGAAGTTTTTGCGTAGATGATCTATAACACGCTCGTAATTCTCGGCAGTAATCAGTTTGTATTCCATTTTGCTACGACTTTGGACGGTTCTATTTAAAAGCTTTGAGAAAACATTTATATAATACATGTTTCAATTTTGAAAGGCATTAAAAAGGTTAATAGGATTTTATCCTGACACTATCAATGGTTCTGCTAAGCTAAAGAAACGATATGTTAATTAACCATGTTCTCAATTCGACTTTCATTTGCTAATTCATTGTCCTAAATTTAATATACATATACGCTATTAGGTTAGGTTAGGTTAAGGCGGCAGGTCACCCCCACGGGTGGCCTCACATAGACCATCTGCTCCTTAGTGTTACCGCATATTTGACCCTTGCGACGATAGAAGATAGCTTTCGCGAATTTTAAGAGTTGGTTCAGTGGTAGCCTCGATGCACTCTCTTAGGAAGTTAAGGTATGGAATCCCAGATGGTTGAGTCTGCTTCTCATGAGCGCTGGACAGGTACAGGGGTATATACGCTATGCTTTTGACTCCCTGTACCCATAAAATGGGTAAAAAGGGGGTATTGGATTTGTGCAAATGTCCGTCTGTATGGCCGTATGAACGCATCAATCTCAGCAACTATAAGAGCCAGAGACACCAAATTTGAAATGTAGGTTCCTGTATACCATACGCAGATCAAGTTTGTATCCGATCTCAGATATCTTCCCCCGTTCCCCTATAATTCGTTCAAAACGTTTTACAGCCACACTTTTAAAGATATAGCTTTGGGATTTGACATGTACAATACTTTTCTTAATGTGCTACCCAAATTTCAAGTTGATCGGATAATAAACACGAAAGTTATTTAACAATCAGTACTGCATCTCGCATGCGCTGTCGCTTGTGTGTAAGTGTACGAAGATGCGATCGGAAATTTGCGACCTGGGTACAGGGAGTTTTGTAGTCGGGTATACTCGACTATAGCATTCTTACTTGTTATTCTTTTTATTATTTATTGAATTTTCAAAGAAGTTTAAAAATCGAGTTTGACTTTGATTAATAACAGAACATGACACTTAACCTTAATCCCCCCCCTTAGGAGTGAATTTTCCAAAATCGGTGAGCACCACGCTTTTTATAATTTTTCTGTAGAGCTTTGAATATGAGTTTAAGCAAGAAAACAAAACTGTTGAATGCTAGATTTTTACATTCATTTGATGAGCGTGGGATTGATTTTGGGATATCTACCCGTAACAGATATTGTATAAGAATATAAGACACAATAGATGAGCGTATGAAAAACAAAGGTTTATAATTCCACTCTGTGGAATTGATTCGAAAGTGGAATTCGGAACAGGCTTGCTGTTGAGACTATAATTGTGAAAATGACTGTAGTTATTCAATTTTATATATACACACACTACAAGTATATGTGTGTGCCCCATGATGTATGCTATAAATTGTTAAAACTTTAAACGTGTTGCAGATCATTTAATTCGATGAACTTTTCAATTGAATTGAAGCGCACTCAGGTCATAAGTTGAAAGTTGAATGAGTGTCACTTATAATGACATACATATATACACACATATACAAGTATGCGTATGTGTGTGAGTGTGTGTATGAGAAATATCTTTGGCGCTAGCTCTCCTAGCATTTTTGCTTCTATAACTCAATTAGAGAGCACTGCAGAGCTGGGCACTCTCTCTCTCTCTCGCACACAGCGACATGCCAAACGCACTGCACTCGCACTCTCTCGCTCGCACTCACACTCACACACCAGGCAAGTTGCTCTCGCAAACGCCTTTGTTGTTGTTTGTTGTTGCTGTTGATGCTGCGCTGGTGCTGCGATTACAATCGCATTATATCCAACATTTA